>CM064918.1:54914114-56114114 GCA_032727855.1 Quercus ilex subsp. ballota
AATTTATTTTCCTGCTTAAAAGGGTATTCATTAAAAATAAGTAAGCTAAACATCATAGTTAGACTCATAAAATAAGAGAATAAAGAATGAAATATGAATAACAAAATCTTCATTGTAGATGATTGCATGTATTTAATTTAATGATGATCTTCAAAAAAATTGTAGCATATATTATCATTCATTGCGAAAAATTAAATATTGTAGAAAGATGATGACTTTCATTATAATTCTTTGTAGCATTTTTTAGTGAGTAGATATTACATTTAGTAAATAAGTTCTAAGAAATTGTCATAATACATAGATATTCAAATAGCTATTTTAAATTTAAGTACATGACTTCATACTTCTTCAACAAAAAAATCTATATTAATTTTCTCACTAAAGGGCCAGCATGTGCCTTGCACGTGCAACCCACACTAGTCTTGTACAAATTTGTTAAAAATTAATAAGAGATATTCTACTTAGTCTTTACTTTTTATTATTTAATCAAGATATTTATATATATATATATATATATATTAAATCTTTTTAAACATCATATTATTTTAATCAATATTGCTACATTTTGTACATTTAATTAATTAATTTTTATATTATTAATTATTAAAATAATTATTATGTCATCACGGTTCAATTTTGGTTGAACTTCGGTTCGACCTCAAAAACCTTGAATCTCTCTCTTTTATGGTTCAATGAATGGTCCGGGTCTGAAAACCATGGATTTGGAAGATAATGAGGTGTCGTTGAAGATCGAGATTCGAAGTCTCAGATTTAGTCGTTGTGGTTTGGATTGGATTAAGGTACTGGTGGCTCTACTTGTATGTGAGGGTGGTGCCGCCTTCACTTATCAAAAAAAAAAAAAATTATACATGTGAAATAATAATTTATATAAATAATCATTTTAAACTAATATGTTTTGTGACCACCTTGACTTGGAAAAAGGTGTGTGTGTGTGTATATATATATATAAACTTTTAAAAATATATTATATACTAAACTAACCTATTTTGATCACGCTAATAAAAATGTTGAACACATTTACTTGAGAATCAAAAGAATTTAAGTTCAATAAATATAAGAGTAATGCTACATTCACAACATTTTCATAATAATTTCACAATAAATCTTATGTGGTAAGTTGTTACTAATTCTAATTTAAATTCAATATTGACATGTTTTACCTGGCCACTAATAACAGGCTAACAACTTATTGTATAAGATTTGTTATGAAACTATTGTGGTCACTTTTTTATTGTCATATTAGCATTTTCAATTTACATTTGATCTTTTATTAGTCTTTTTTTCCTTACTCCCTTTTTTAGTAAAAAAAATTGTAATATTTCATTTTTTTTTTTTGTGACGTTGAAATATTTAAATTGACTATTTATTAAATTTTGTATAATTTAAGTTTTTAAGTGACCACCCTAAAAAAAATTTCTAGAGCTGCCACTGGATTAAGGGTTTGTTTGATAAGGTGTTTTAGGAGATTAAAATTTTAAATAGTGTTTTTAAAACTCAAAATTTTGTTTTGCAATTAACTACAACTCTTTATAATTTTTTTTTACTAATGTCTAATTCAAATTCAAAACACAGTTTTCCAATAATTTATATAAACGCAACCTTGTGACAGGATCTAAACAAATTAAAGTAATGGCATAAAAATGATCTCCTCTAATGTGAGTGCTCTTTTCTATGTTCTACCAACCATAACTTGATATAAAAATATTCTTTTCTTTTATTTATAGAGGAATTCAAGTTTAAAAAACAAAATAATAAGACACATGATATACAATATGGAATTTAAAATGAAATACTTCTAATTAAGGATATCTGTTGCCTCAAGAATAGGTACTCATGACACTTGTGCTTGGAGGCTACTAATCCACTAGATAATAGTCAACAAGGCCTTGCAGATCCTTCGAATGGCAGATTGTTAAATTAAAAGGGCCAGTTCAAGCATCATAGAGGTGCCAAGGTGTGGCGAGCTATCCCTCTGTGCATCTGTTGGAATCTATATTGGTATGAGAGGAATAGACAGATTTTTGATTGAGTAGAATTTTCACTCTATGTAACCAAGGAGCAAATTTTGCAGACTTTGTTCGATTGGATGCAGGCTCTAGATGGCATCCCTTCCATGTCTTTTGTTGATCCTCTATCCTTTTGAGTTGTATTCTTTTAGCAGGGCTAGTACACACTTTATGTCTTTCCATCTTTTTTATTGATAAGGGAGAAAATGGTGCTTACTTGTGTTAGGGCACAAGCTGACGGTATAGCTAAAATCGACGGGCAAAAGCTGACGGTTATGGTTATAGCCGTTGGCTTCCATTAGTGAATTGGCAAACAAAGATTTGATTAGTGTGCGGAAGGGAGTCTGCAAAACACACCTGAAGGCTGACACTACCAATAAGCTGACGACAATAAGGCTGAAGGGAGTAGGATAAAGCTGACGGCTCTAATGTAAACTTGACTTGGCCTCCATGCCTAAATATACAAGGAAATGTCTTGCATCCCACGATTGGTGTTAGTCTCCTACAAGGAAAGGATTCCGTAATATACGCTCGCAAGGATTCTTATAAGGAAAAGACTTCTAGCCCAAGGAAGAAAGGCCAATTCTTTACTACTATAAAAGCCCCAATACCCTCACAAACCAAGGTATGCATAATTAACCCCGTTCTAGCACTCTAGAGTTGTAAGAAGTTCTAACTTAACCTTCGGAGGGTATTTGGCTGGCACCATACCCGATGCTCTCTATTAGGTCTTTTCTTTTTGTTGTGCAGGTAATATTTCGAGTGTGCGAGTATTGTGTGGCTCACTGGTGATATTTTCAACATCATCAGTTGGCGCTGTTTGTGGAAAATGTTTTGTTGCGATTCGCAAGCCATACTATGGTTTCTCAGACAAAAAAGTTGCATGGTGCTTACTCGCTCGATGGCAACCTCTAATGATGTTCGAGAAGAGGAACCACCCACGACCGCCCTTGAGAGACAAGTTCAAACTCTCGCCGTTGTCGTGGAACGCTTCACCAAACAAAACCATGACCTGGAAGAACAGTTACGCCAGAAGAATGCAACACCAAATAACCAAAGAGATGATCAAGAAGGGACCAGTGTTGAAAGAAGGAACTAGGAGGGACTTGAAGGCAGCAACGCTCCAAACCAACAAGAATGACAGGAAACTAGCCGTTCCTTTGGTTTTGATACGGCCCCCCCTTACATGGTCACAGAGATGCAATTGATGAAGGAAATGATGGACCTCATGATGAAGGCCCTTAAAGGACGAGTGTCTAGCGACCTCGACGATTTGGTCCACTGAACCGATTCGCCATTCACCACCTCTGTCAACTCCTTCCCCCTACCGCAGAAGTTTTGCATGTCGCAAATTGAGAGCTACAATGGAGCCAAGGACCCACTTGATCACCTAGAGACCTTCAAGACCTTAATGCATCTTCAAGGAGTAGCGGACGAGATCATGTGTAGGGCCTTCCCTACAACGCTGAAGGGCCCTGCGAGAATTTGGTTCAATCGGCTGACACCCAACTCCATTAGCACCTTCAAAGAGATGAGAGCCCAATTCACTTCGCACTTTATTGGGGGACATCGGTACAAGAAGTCTACTGCATGCTTGATGAGTATCAAACAATGAGAAGATGAAATGTTGAGATCTTACATAGCCCGCTTTAATAAGGAAGCACTCTTGATTGACGAGGCCGACGACAAAATACTCGTAGTAGCATTTACGAATGGATTGAGGAAGGGTAAGTTCTTATTTTCACTATACAAGAATGACTCGAAGACTATGTCGGACGTGATTTATAGGGCCACCAAGTACATGAAGAGAGAAAGTCAAGAAGATACCATACAAGAAAGAGGGCGGAAGATGGCGAGAACCGAAGAGCGAAGGGATGATTGGCACTCTACGCCCCCTACGAGGAGATTCACAAGCTTCACTCCACTGACCATCCCAATCGACGAGGGACATTGATTTTCCCAGGAAAGCTGAAGGGAGATCCCAACAAGCGGTTCAGAGACAAATACTGTTGCTTCCATCGCGACCACGAACATGACACAACTAACTACTATGACTTGAAACAGCAGATTGAAGCCCTCATTAGGCAAGGGAAGTTGTAGAAGTTCGTCACCAAGGAAAGGGCAGATCCGCTTCCTCAAGAGCAAGCTCCTCGATGAGACAACGAACACCCGAGACAGCCCTTAGGGGACATAAGGATGATTGTAGAGGGCGCAGCCACCAACGGCTTATCAAAAAGGGCTCGAAAGACTTATCTTAGAATGGTCCAAAATGTCTATAGCTCACAGGCGTCATCCCAAAGATGACGCGAGTTGACAACCCCCTTATTGGTTTCTCGGAAGAAGATGCCCGACGTCTCCACCATCTACATGACGATGCGCTTGTCGTTAACATCCAGGTAGGAGACTATAACATGTACTGGGTCTTGGTCGATAACGGAAGCTCTGCGGATATTCTCTACTACCCAGCATTCCAACAGGTGCGGATCAGCAGAGAGCAACTAGCCCCAACCAACGCTCTACTTGTCGGGTTCGGAGGAACCAAAGTGTACCCCATAGGCGCGGTCACATTACCGGTCACCATTGGAGATTATCCTCAACAAATCACTAAGGATGTTACATTCCTTGTGGTCGATTGCTCCTCTACCTACAACGCCATTATAGGGCGACCTACCCTTAACTCCTGAAAGGCCATAACTTTGACCTATCACTTGATGGTCAAATTCCCCACTAAATACGGAGTAGGGGAAGTGCGAGGGGACCAAATAGCCACACGGGAATGCTATATTGCGATGCTGGAAATGGATGACCATTTGCAAACCATGAGCATAGAAGAACAACAAATGATGGCAGAACCCGTAGAGAGGCTCGAGGAGATACCCCTTGATAGCTCCAGATCAGACAGGACCACAAAGCTCGGTACTCTCGATAGCTCGATGGTTCGATCAGCATTCGCAACTTTCCTTAGAGAAAATTAGGACATGTTCGGTTGGAGTCATGAGGATATGCCAGGAATTGACCCTTCAGTCATGGTACATAGGCTGAATGTGTCGCCATCCTATCCACCTGTTTGACAGAAGAAGCGAGTCTTTGCCCAAGAACGAGACCAAGCGATAGCAGAAGAAGTCGGTAAGTTACGAGAGGTAGGCTTTATTAGGGAGGTATACTACCCAGATTGGTTAACGAATGTGGTAATGGTCAAGAAAGCCAGCGAAAAGTGGAGGATATGCGTGGACTTTACCGACCTAAAAAAAGCATGCCCTAAAGACAGCTATCCCCTCCCACGGGTCGACATTCTAGTAGACTCTACAGCTCAGCACAAGCTGTTAAGCTTTATGGACGCTTTCTTGGGTTACAATCAAATCTGAATGCACGAACCTGATCAAGAGAAAACTTCGTTCGTAACTAGCCAAGGCCTCTTTTGTTATAAAATGATACCATTCGGCCTAAAAAATGCGAGCGCGACATATTAGAGGCTTATGAACAAGATGTTCACGCAGCAGATTGGGAGAAATGTCCAAGTCTACGTTGATGACATGCTGGTAAAAAGCCGAAGGGAGGAAGATCACTTGGAAGACCTCAAGGAAACATTCGACACTCTTCACTTTTACAACATGAAGCTTAATCCAAGAAAATGCACATTCAGAGTGACGGCAGGAAAATTCCTAGGATTCATGGTGTCGCAGAGGGGCATCGAGACCAACTCGAACAAGATCCGGGCCATAATAGAGATGGCACCCCAAAAAAATGTGAAGGAAGTACAAAGCCTGAACGGCAAGATAGCGGCGCTAAATAGATTTGTGTCAAGAGCAACGAACAAGTGCTTACCTTTCTTTTGCACACTGAAAAAATCTTTTGAGTGGACTGCCGAATGTTAGCAAGCATTCGAGGAGTTAAAAACTTATCTCTCTTCCCCGCCTCTACTAAGTCCCTCGCAGCCAGGTGAAGAGCTTTTTCTCTATCTAGCTGTTTCCCCAGCTGCCATCAACGCCGCCTTGGTCAGAGAAGAAGAAAGAGTGCAAAAGCCCGTGTATTACGCCAACCGGGCACTTTGCGGTGCCGAAGAAAGATACCCGCCCATGGAGAAACTCGCCTTCGCACTGGTTATGGCAGCCCGCAAACTTAAACCGTACTTTCAAGCCCATACGGTGATCGTCCTAATCGACAAGCCCTTACAACAGGCAATGAGCAACCCTGAAGCTGCTGGCCGATTGGCATTATGGGCCATAGAATTGAGCGAGTTTGACATCCAATACTGCCCACGAATCGCCATCAAAGGACCGATCGTCGTAGATTTCATAACAGAGTTCACAAATGGCAAGGACAGGGGGCAGAGGAGTCTCCTCAATGGAGCATGCATGTAGACGGATCCTCCAACAGGCAGGCTGGGGGAGCCGGCGTCATACTACTGTCACCCGAAGGGGATGCAGTCAAGTGTATGGTTCGCCTCGATTTCCCTACCACCAACAATAAAGTGGAGTACGAAGCTTTAGTAGTGAGGCTTGATCTCGCCAAAGCTGCAGGTGCCACAAATGTAGTCATTTACTGTGACTCTCAGGTCGTCACCAACCAGATAAATGGAGACTACGAGTGTAGAGGCGAAAGAATGAAGAGGTATCTAGACCAAGCAAGGAGGAGGGCAGACGAGCTAAAGGCCAAAATTATACAAATCCCTAAGGGAAAAAACGAGCAAGCTGACTGTTAATCTCTTACTTGAAAAACGGTGTGTTACCAAATGGAAAAGAGGCCGCAAGAAAGTTGAAGGTCCAAGTAGTGAGATTCATCTTGATAAGGGACATCTTGTATAAGAGAGGCTTCTCCCGCCCATACCTAAGATGTTTAGGTCTTGAAGAAGCAGACTACATCATGAGAGAGGTACATGAGGGAATTTGTGGAAACCATTTGGGGTCAAGATTGTTAGTGCATAAGCTAGTGCGAGCAGGGTACTTTTGGCCCACCATGCAGAAGGATGTCAAGGCTTATGTCAAGGCCTGCGACAAATGCCAAAGGTTCAGCAATATTATTAAACAACCAACCGAAGAATTAACCCCGATAACGGCTCCATGGCCATTTGCTCAGTGGGGACTAGACATCATGGGACCATTCCCTATAGCGATACAATAGTTGAAGTTCTTGGTAGTGGGCATTGACTACTTTACAAAATGGGTGGAAGCTGAAGCTTTTGCCACCATTACGGAGAAGAATGTGCGGAGTTTCATCTGGAGATGCATCATATGCAGGTTTGGCATACCTAGAGTTTTAGTTTTAGACAACAGGAAGCAATTCGACAACGACTCCTTTCAAGACTTTTGCTCGCAATTGGGGATAAGAAACCACTACTACTCCCCCACCCACTCTTAAACTAACGAACAGGTTGAAGTCACGAATCGATCTTTACTCAAGATTATCAAGACTCGGCTTAAGGGGGCAAATGGTATATGACTTGAAGAATTGCCAAGCATACTTTAGGCATACAGGACAACGGCAAGGACACCCACGGGAGAGACACCATTTTGACTAACATACGGGAGCGAAGCAGTTATCCTAACCAAAGTCGGACTCACAAGCTACAGGGTGCACAATCATGACGAGAGCAAGAACGACGAGGCCATGCATCTACAGCTCGATCTAGTGACGAAGTCAGGGTAGCAGCGGAACAAAGGCTCACGCAGTACCAAGACCGCATGGCCAAGCACTAGAATTCCTGGGTTTGACACAGAGACTTCCAGGTTGGAGACCTCGTTCTAAGGAAAGTCATGGGTGCTGCAAGAGACACAATCCAAGGGAAACTCGGCCCAAATTGGGATGGACCTTACCGAATCACAGCGTGGCGGAGGAAGGGCACCTACCACCTGGAGACGTTAGACGGACAGAAGCTGCCACATCCTTGGAACGCCGAGCACTTACGGAAGTACTACCAGGAGAAGTGACAACATGGAGAACAACACCCCCTTTTTATTTATAGTTCGCCATAGTGAATTTTAGTTATACTCCTCAAATTTATCATTTACTTTAGTTTTTGCTACAATAAGCCTAAAGGGCAGGTTTTTAAGAACTACTTTTTTCTATGAATGCATGGCAATAAGAGGAGTTTATTCAAAACGGCTGGAGTTTTTATTTACAAGTTTACAATTCACAAAAAGTGGACAACCTTTAGTCCATAAAAAGTGAAAAAATTCTAAGTCCCTAAAGTGGATGACCTTAAGACCGCAAAAGTGGGCGACATTAAGTCCACAAGGCAGATGGACCCAAAAAGTGGACGACCTTAGGTCCATAAAAAGTGAAAAGATTGTCCCTAAAGTGGACGACCTTAAGACCGCAAAAGTGGGTGACGTTAAGTGCATAAGGCAGACGAACCCATCCCAAGGGGATGGAGCATGGTTGTAGCCCTTTGACTGGGCCAAAAAAACCAAGTCAAAATACGGAAAAATCCATAAGAAGCAGATGACTTCATTGTCCAAAACTACAAATTATCCTAAAGGGATGAAAGGTTTCAGCCATCAAAGCTAACAGGCTTATCAAAGGGATGAGATTATAAAAAGGATGAGTTCATCAAATCCATAACATGGATAGAACCATGAAACCAACGATCTTATAAAAATGATGAGTTTGTCAAGTAGACGAAGCTGTAAAGATGACAGGCTCACCAAAAAGACGAGATTATGAAAAGGATAAGTTCAAGGTCCAACGACGCCATAAAGATGACGGGCTTAAAAAGAATGGCGAGCTCATCAAATTTCATAAAATAAATGAGATCACAAGGTTAGCAAAATAACCAATGTCTAGAGGCAAAACTCACGAAAGCAACGGGTTTGCCAAGCTCAAGGGATAAGGTAGATAAAGTCAAAAACTACACGAGAAAATAGTCCCTGAGATGGATAATCCTATGTGTTGATGGACTCATCGTATACTTAAAAAAAAAAGTACACCATTAGTCCATAAAGTGGACGAGGTTGTCAAAATAGACGGGACTATAGGCCGACGAACTTATTCAAGCTTGCCAAACACACAATATATAAAAAACAGAAAACGGAAAAATTAACATGCCTTACAATAGGACGAACTATTTACAAATAAAAAACCAAAAATAAAGGGCTATTTAAATATTGTTTACAAAATAAATAGAAAACAAAATAAAATCAGGCAGCAGGAGCATCAACAGGGTTCTCGTCGTCTTTCTTCTGAGGAGGAGGACTATCAACGTTTATAGACACAACTGGAGGGAGATTAGCGGCAGGCTAGGCCACAACGACAGCGCCATCATCTGTGAGGGGAAGATTGGCTTCAGGAGAGCCGTCACCTTCACTAACAACAATGTCATTAGCCGGTGTCATTGGCTCAGGATCATCCATTGTAATTCCAGACAGGTCTAACTCTGGGAAAGCTGATGTGACTTATTTGAGATAATCTTCGAACCCAGTGCCATAAAAATCGGCAAAAGAGTCAACGAAGGACTGCGACGTTTTAAATTTTTGGACAGCGTTAGTCCTAACCGTCTCCACCTGTTGGTGCAAAGTTGTCACCTCTTCTTGAAGTTTTTCTTTTTGACGCTCCACCTCCTCCAGCTTCTCTCTCTTCGTCTTTAACTCACGGTTTAAATCTTGAAGGCCTTCCTTATACTGAGCCTGCGCATCCATCAAATTGGTGTTATGCTTCCTAACCTGAGTAAGGACGTCCTCCTTGGCAATACATTGGTCTTGAAGCGCATTAACACGCACAAAAGCCTAAAAAAATTGTAGTCGTCAGTAAAAATGAATCAGAGGCAGACGAAACAAACTTAACCAAAGGAAAAGAAAAACATACCCTACTAAGGTCAAAAAAAGCTAACGCCCCTAAGTCCTCCGTCCCTAATTGATCGCAAGGCCCTATGTCCATCGGCTTTATAAAGGATTCTACTTCCTTGACTGCATAGTCCTTATGAGTCAAAAGGCAACGAGGTCCCTCAATGACGGGACCAGTGGAAGTCATCACTCCCTTGCCCGCACCCTGTTTTGGCTTGAGGGGTGACTTCTTCTTAGGGGGCACATCCCCTGGAGTGACGGTAACCTTTTTGGAAGGACGATCGTCCTTCCTGTCAGGTTTCCTTTTTGTGACCTTAGCAATGGTCTTGGGGGCTGATGAGGATACCCCCTCCTTCTCCTTCGTTTCCCTCTCCTCTTTTTTACGGGCTGCAGCAGCCCTCACCCTCTGCTTAACAGCCTCCATCTCTGCACGAAGTAACGAACGTGTATTAGCAAAGCAGATGGAATCATTAAACTAACGGAATAAATAAAGAATTTACCCACGTCAACGAGAAAATTTGTCCAACCTACGAGCCTCAGCCGTCAGCTCTAGACTGCCACAATACAAACGAAAAGTGTCAAGGGTGATCAAGTCCCTACACTTTCGTTGCTCAAGTGGGATTTCAAGAACCCAATGGATGAATGCCTCCTGCTCGCCAGTTATATATGGATGGGTGTAGGCTGGAAAAGAAATAAAAGGCGACGACATTAAAACACTAATGAAGCAACAAAAACAAAAACAAAAAAAAAACTAAAAGCTGACGGGGTTAAAAAATAAAAAATCGCCAGTGCTAAACCTGAGTCCCTAACTATTCCCAAGTGTTATCAAAACTACGTGGCATGGTATCCCACTCTTCTGGATGGCATACCCAGTCCGACCCTTCAATAAAAAAGTATCTACTTTTCCAACTTCTATTGGAATTTGGCATGTTAGATACAAGTCTTAAATCCTTCTTCGTGACGGAAAAATGATAAGTTCCTTTAGATGAAGCAATATGATGGGGTCTATAACAATAAAAGAACTCGTCAAGGGAAAGCTAATGGTTCCCACTGCTCAGAGGACCCCATAAAATCTCCGCTCCGATGAAAGTCCTCCAGGCATTGGGGGTAATCTGGCTGACAAATAGTCCCATAAAGTCAACAAGCTGACGGTGCAAAGCTGTCAATGGGAGCCTTAATCCGGCATCAAGGACGGCGTCATACATACTAACGTCTGCGGTCAATCCAGTATAGCATTTTTCCTTTTTCCTAGGAACACGGATTGAGATATGGTCTGGGATTTGATAACGGGTGCGTAAATCCTTGAAAATCCTTTCACCCATTTTTTGTAAAAATTTGTTGACGGCCTAATCCTTAGGAAGGATGAAGGGACGGTTACCTCCGGGACTTATTGAAGCCTCTTCATAGGATTCCATGTCACCCTCATCCTTATCCTCTTCTCCATCACCTTCCCCTTCCCCTTCATCCTTATCTATCACTTCCTCCTCAACTCCCTCAACATAATCTTCCAGGTCATCATAAGGAGACCGGGCTGACATTTCCCTTTCAAACGATCCTGAAAAACCGATAGACTCCTGACCTGAACCAAAAACCTTGTTGTAGCCCACTCCTTTGTGGACTGACCACTGTTCACTCGACGCGTCACTTGACATCTGACTACCTACAAGTGACAGATCCATTATAAGTACCTAAATTGACGTCCTCTCTAGGAACTTGTTCAGTTAATGCAAAAATGCAAAGAAGGGAGGAGAAAGAACTTACATGTGAAGGAGCCTTTAGGGAGTTGATGGCCTTAAAAGTGACGATGTTAGTAGTTCGATAAGCCAACAAGCTGACGAAAGCAAAAGCGATGAGCTCTCTCTCTCAATGATCAGCAAGGTTGAAATAGAGGAATGAGAAGAAGGATGCAGGTTATATATAGGAGGAAAATGCACAAAAGATGAAGCGACGCCCTCGTCCAAAAGCAGAGCCAACGAGAACGAACCACGTGTTTGAGCATTAAATGAATGGCGGCTCGAGGAAAAAACCCATAAATGATTTTCCTGCTCCCCAGGACCAAAAGATAGTTAACCAGTGAAAAACTTAACTCCATAACTCGTCAGTTTAAAACAACGAGGATATGGAGTAAGGAGTACCTGATAAGGGAGAAAATGGTGCTTACTTGTGTTAGGGCACAAGCTGACGGTATAGCTAAAACCGACGGGCACAAGCTGACGGTTATAGTTACAGCCGTGGGCTTCCATTAGTGAATTGGCAAACTGAGATTTGATTAGTGTGTGGAAGGGAGTCTGCAAAACACACTTGAAGGCTGACACCACCAATAAGCTGACGACGATAAGGCTGAAGGGAGTAGGATAAAGCTGACGGCTCTAATGTAAACTTGACTTGGCCTCCACGCCTGAATATACAAGGAAATGTCTTGCATTCCACGCTTGGTGTTAGTCTCCTACAAGGAAAGGATTTCATAATATACGCTCACAAGGATTCCTATAAGGAAAGGACTTCTAGCCCAAGGAAGAAAGGCCAATCTTCTACTATTATAAAAGACCCAATACCCTCACAAACCAAGGTACGCATAATTAACCCCGTTCTAGCATTCTAGAGTTGTAAGAAGTTCTAACTTAACCTTCGGAGGGTATTTGGCCGGCACTACACCGATACTCTCTGTTATGTCTTCTCTTTTTGTTGTGCAAGTAATATTTCGAGCGTGCGAGTATTGTGTGACTCACTGGTGATATTTTCAGCATCATCATTTCTAATAAAGTTTTACTTAATTAAAAAAAAAAAAAAACTTATTACACTAGACTTTGATGAGTATCTCTAATTGACCCTAGTTACATGTCAAAATTCTCAAAACGATAATTATTTGCGGAGAATCATTATCTTGAAACAATAACAAAGAAAGTTTAACTTGTATGGCACATTCATAGCTTAGAAGTTAGAACCAACAATTGACACACTGCAAAGAGACCTATTACTCAAAAAAAGAGAGAAGAGACTCAAGAAGTAACAGTGCAGTTCCATTTATCATTTCCCTAAGGTACATGGATTAATGAACTGAAAGATGATTGCAGAAGAGACGAAAGTCTAAAGGGCACTATCACAGCCCTCATGGCTGGAGACAACAGTCACAAAGGGTCCTCTATTATCCATGCAAAATGTCTTCATGGATTACGAAGATCCATAGTGAGTGATAGGGGATTCTACCTTCGCTGGAGTTGTTCAAGCTACAGGTACTGTTCTTGCAATGTCTACTGCTTATCATCCACAAACAGATGGGCAAACTGAAATAATTAATAAGGGAGTGGGTCATTATCCAAGATGCTATGCTGGTGAACATTCCAAGCAATCAGGGATGGAGCTACACTTAGCTATGGGGGGCATGGTCCTGCCAAAATTTTAAAAAAACTTTTTAAGGTATATGTATTTTGCAATATTTTTAGATACTAGACCTTAAAATGGATAGTTGGCCCCTCCAAAAAATAAGAGCTGGCCCTTGCAAAAAAGTATTGAATAACTAATTAAATATTGGGTTCTAAAAAATAAATGTTAAGAACAACAAACTATCTGCCTTGCAACCAAAAAAAAAAAAAAAAAAGAACTTTTTAGTTTTTTCCTCTCTTAATTGGTAAGTTTTAGTTGTTGAGTTCAAATAGTAAGTTTTTAAAAAAATAAATTTCCTAGTAGAGTTATTTTCTTTTATTTTATTTGGCACTAAGTCTTTCATTGTTGTTAATTTTCAAATTGTTTGTCAATACTTGATTTAGTTACAAACTGTTAAATGAAAAAACTATGGTGAGGATATATAAGTGACAATAAATATATAATTTTTATTTCCTTTTCAATTTGGGACCAAGTCTTTTGTTGTTAATGCTATTGTTGTTGAGTTTCCAATTGTTTGCCTGTACTTGATTTAGACTAAAAATGCTAAATGAAAAAAAATAGAGGATATTTAATGCTAGGGGGTTTGCAAAAATAAAAGATTTAAAAAATTATAATTAAATAATAGTAGAACATTTTGTACATATTGGTGGCAAAGTAGACAATTTGTGTATATGCATTAAAGTTTATGTAAAGTGTATGTATGTATCAATATATGTAGTTGTGTAAGTGAATATATTTATGAATATGTAACTCGACTCCCCCAAACCAAAATTCTTGGCTCCGCCCCTACAAGCAATGGTGAACAATAAACATGGCTGCCTTTTACAGAGTTTTGGTACAACACCAACTTCTACGCTTCAACTAAGACCAGTCCCTTTGAAGCTAAATATGGATATCCTCCACCTAAGTTGATACAATATGTTCTTTTCAATTCAAACTTCAAAGCTTGAGGTTGTAGATGCTCACTTGAGAACCAGGGAGGCTATTCTCAGGCATAATATTATAGCAGCATAGAGAGTGTGTTGCTATTGATTGGGTGTTCCTTAGACTAGTGCCCCATAAGCAAAAATCACTAGCAACTAGAAGAAGTGGCTTATAAGCTGCTCTTGCCATTTCACTCCAAAACTCATCCAGTATTTGTTGGACTTTGTGGAGCCTAATTGTTTTTTATCTAGATTATGACTCGACCCAAAATAATATTGTTATGGTTTTTAATGAGAGATTTTCTAAGGCTTAATCCATGGAGCGGAGGCTTGGGCCCGTTTTGTAGCCCACTGTGAATCCTATGCATAGGATATAAAAACTGTTGTTTTAGAGATTAGGGTTTTATGTTGTTTTTTGAGAAAGAAAACTATCTTGTGTGTGATTATTTTTCTTTGGCCTATATTTTTCTCTATTTTTGTATCTCATAGATCTGGGAATTTCGTGTATGTTCCAATCAATATCTTCCTTAAAAACTAAGCTAGGTAGTCATGTTGTTCCCCTACCTACTGCTTCGGAAAGGGATGATGAAATTTGGCCCAAGCCTAAAACTGTTTTGCAAAGGAGAATGAACAAGTGCATGATTTACTACTTAATAAGTACCTAGTTAGTTGGTAAGCTGTTAACTAATAGCCTATGCACAAAATGTGATCCCCGCAGATGCAAAATTAATCAGCATATAACTGACCAATACATACAGAGATTTTTTTAAAGGGAACTGTTATTTTTAGGCATCCTTTGTGATCCTAAAAATTATTTGTATAATAATAAAGAAGTCCAAAATGTCATAACAAAGAGTAGAAGACCAAACAAGTTGGAAGTTCCTGAAATTTGATCAATGTGGTAGACAAGACAGCAAAAACACTGTTTCAAATATAATAATGGATTGTAATCTTATTAATATTTATATTAATCTCAATAGTTAATGATCTTTCAAGTAATAATGTGTTGCCAATATAATGAGAGTCTGAGTTAGACACTGGCTGAGAGAATCGGAGAGTTCCTTTATTTATAATGTGTAGTATTTTATTATTTTTGGATGGTAGGAATTTAAAGAACGGGTTGTGCCTTCAGATTGGACTAGAGATATTTTTGAGTGACAAAGTCTTTTTTGGAGAGTTTCAACTTATGATGTCCGCTCCTGATGATAGCTATTTTATCATCAGATCAAGACACCGATCAGTTTTTGGTGCAAGCAAGGATAGAACCCCAAATCTCTTATTCAACTATCAGAAATTTTACCAATTGAGCTAACTTGAACCCACTTTAAGTGACAAAGTTTTTTTTTTTTTGAGAAGCCAACCAATCAGACTGGGAATTTATTAGAAAAAGAAAACAACATTCAAGGAATATCAAAACCAACTAGTTGGGCAATATTAGCAGGAAGGCCGTCCAACCATTCCTGAGGCCCCACTGAACATTTGGCTTTCTTAGCTAATGCATCGGCAACCACATTACAAGACCGATGAACACGGACAAAAAGAAAAGACTGGAAAACAGAAACTAAGGTGCGAATGTCGTCCACCACGTCTCCATATGAGTTCAACACTGGACTCTCCTGAGAGATAGCGTTGATCACTGAAGCTGAGTCCCCTTCGAAGATAACGTTTCGAAGATACTTTTTAGTAGCAAACATCACAGCACGGCGACAGGCAAGCACTTCCAAGTCAACAACTGTTGAGGCTAGTGCTATTGGCATAGACAGAGCCACCACTAAGGTAAACCTTATTTTAGCCAATAATAATATGCCCAAAAATCATTTTCCTAGAAATGGTCAATTGAAGCCTAAAAAGAGAGCCTTTAAAAATAATAATAGACCTCAAGGAATGGGAAACCCAAATAAAAATTACAATAAGAACCAAAGACCCCCTTCACAAGATCAATTTAATAGATCCTATTTTGTCTGTGGCAAGAGTGGGCATATTGCTCGATTTTGCAAATTTCGGAAACGTGAATCTGTCCCGTAGGCTAACGTAACCGAAGAGCCTTTAGTGGCTATGATTACAGACATCAATATGGTGCAATATGTTGAAAGGTGGTGGGCAGATTCTGGTGCTAATAGGCACGTCTGCTATGACAAAAATTGGTTCAAATTGTACACTCCTTTTGAAGAAGGAAAAACTGTTATGCTTGGTGACTCTAGCAAAACCAAGGTTCTTGGGAGTGGTGAGGTTGAATTGAAATTCACTTCTGGACGCGTGCTAACATTGAAAGATGTTCTTTACACTTCGTCCATGAGGAAGAATTTGATGTCAAGTTTTTTACTTAACAAGGTTGGCTTCAAGCAAACTATGGAATCTGATAATTATGTAATCACTAAAAAGGGATTATTTGTGGGCAAGGGTTATGCTTGCGATGGAATATTTAAATTGAATGTTGAGAATAATAAAGCATCTACCAGTTTAGTTTATATGCTTTCTTCTATTAATTTTTGGCATGCTCATTTGTGTCATATAAATAGTAGATTTGTGGGAATCATGAGTAGTTTAGGATTAATTCCAAAACTGTCAAAAGATTTTGAAAAATGTGAAACTTGTAGTCAAGCTAAGATTACAAAAATGCCTCATAAAAATGTTGTAAGAAATACCAAATTGCTTGAGTTAATTCACTCCGATTTATGTGAATTTGAGGGAATTTTAACTCGTGGAGGAAATAGATATATTATCACTTTTATTGATGATTTCTCAAAATATACAACTATTTATTTGTTGAAAAATAAAAGTGATGCTTTTGAAAATTTTCAAGATTTTTTAAAAGAAGTTGAAAATCAATTCGGTAGAAAAATAAAAAGAATAAGAAATGATAGAGGCCGTGAGTATGAATCAAATGCATTCAACTCATTTGTTCAGTCTTTGGGAATTATCCATGAAACCACTACAACAAAATGTATTTTCAGTGACGAAAAAATTCGTCACTAAAAGTCCAGTTTTTCGTCACTAAGGACCTTTAGTGACGAAATTGGACTTTTAGTGACGAAACTCATTTTGTCACTGTAGCCCCGTCACTAAAAGTCCTGGTGACGAAAAATTTTGTCACTAAAATTCCGATTTGATTTAAAAAAAAAAAAAAAAACTTTTAGTGATGAAAATGTTTTGTCACTAAATGTTTTCCTCACTAAAAACACTATTCAGTGACGAAAATATTTCGTCACTAAAAACACTTTAGTTTACTAAATCATATTTAGTGACGAATAAATTCGTTACTAAAACTATGTTCGGGTACATA
This sequence comes from Quercus ilex subsp. ballota, assembly GCA_032727855.1. Taxonomy (NCBI): domain Eukaryota; kingdom Viridiplantae; phylum Streptophyta; class Magnoliopsida; order Fagales; family Fagaceae; genus Quercus; species Quercus ilex. The sequence continues at coordinate 54,931,510 of CM064918.1, forward strand.
TAGTGACGAAAAAATTCGTCACTAAAATTATTTTTAAGAAAATCCAAGCATATATAGTGACGAAAATTTTCGTCACTAAAACCATTTCTTTCAAAATTTTGCTATATTTAGTGACGAAATTTTCGTCACTAGAACAATTTTTTGTTGCTATATTCGTGACGAAAAAATTCATAACTAAAACGTATTTTCTGTTTTTATTTTTTTCATGGCTTTGATATTAACCTGTAACCTGTCATTACATTATTAAAACCTCACATTTGAATAACATATTTATTTCAACAACACATTTATAAAAAAAAGATCCATACATTCCACAAGTAAAAAACAAAACAAGTATCCAATTCAAACTCCTTCCATACAATAATTGTTTGCAATACATACAATAACTCTACCTAAACCCTATTTTAGAACTAACGGAAGATGTCCTCATATGTCTTCAAGTAATGCCAAAAGTAAATCCCCTAAAAGCCACAAATAAGAAATTTGCACAAATATAAAACAATACTTCGTTAAAATTGTAAAGTAAAAACATTAACTATGTTATAAGAAACATTTCTAACAATGCATTAAGAGTAGCAATTGTGTTGGAGGGAGAAGGGGGGGGGGGGGAAGCAAATGTCCACTGATATTACACTGTGAAAGTCCCTCAAGGCATGGGATATTTTAAATATATGTATACATAACTCATGATCCACACAAGATGGCAGTAACCTCACCCTCCACTTATTTTAGAGGGAGGAGATGCCATTTGTCTCAAATACCAACAATACTGAACACAGGATTCAAAATACATAACAGTTACAGATAGAACACCAACACAAAATAAATAAATAAAATCTAAGAAGTTTGGGAAAATAACCAACAATTACATGACATGAGAAAAAAGAATCCAATCTCACATCAGCTGTGTTTCATCAGGATATTTTTAAGTATATGGGCAAAATACACCAAGCAAACATGCATTAACTCTCACATGCTTGGAATTGAAAATTCAAACCAGCTAGTGAGTTGGATAAAAGAAAAGGTTAACAAATGCATATATATGTCAGCAGGCTCATCTAAAATTTCAATTCAGAATAGGAACTAAAACTATGGAAGGAGTCCGTTAAATGGCAAAGCACAAGCATGTGTTTCAATGTGCTTCACAAAAAAAGAAGGCTAATCCATTATCATAGCTCTAAATTCATGAAATGACTACACGACTTGCTTAGACAGTCACCCCATGTATAAATGACCACAAGCATGTATAAATGACTGCACAACTTGCTTACACAGTCACCCTGGTGTATAAATGAAATGCTCTAAAAATAAAAAGTTGCACTACCATGCCAAATTTATCAGTAAAGTATAAATTTTCAAGAAATTTAATATGTAGATGAGGACCTTGCAGTAATACAAGCATATAGAAATCCCCTGGGAATCCCTTGCAAAAAATTAAATAACATAAGTGCATTTCATAGAAAATCAAGCACACAATTGAGGGAGGGATAGGGGATCAGCATGATAGAGATCAAATTCAATCTACAAAACCCTAAAAATATCTTCTATATTGCCTCTAAAGAAATGTTTTTTTTTTTAAGAACAAGATACAGAGAACGCTTAACAATACATTTCTAACCTCAAGCCAATGTCTAACAACACAAGCAAGAAGCATTTGACTACTAAAATTGATATGACCACTATGCGATGGTGCTTCATTCATATAGTTTAGTATTAAAAAAATAAATAAATAAATAAAGGAAATGGGTGCAAACTAGGCAATGTCGAATCATGGAAATCGATAACTTATAAGAAGAAGAGTTAAATCATTAATAAATACACAGTGCCACACGAAATTACAAGCAAAACGAGTAACAAATGCTCAAAAAAGCCTTCGGGTCAATAATATTCCTTCAAATTCTCATATAGGCAACTCAGAACAAATGCATTTGAGCAACAAAATCACTATCTTACCACGTAAATACACACCCTACTAAGTTTCCCCAAAATGCTTGTAATATTCATCTCATCTAATTAACAATACTCATTCACATTTGCAAGAATTTAAAAAACACTCCCAATATGTATTTAAACCACCTTATAACTCCATGCAAGCCACCCGCTTGCTCCAACACAACAACCCACCACAAAACCAATCACAAACATCACAAGTACAATGCTTACAAGTATTGAAATCGAATAAAGGAACACAATTGCTACTAATCAACAAGTTTCATTCACATTTGCAAGAAACTAAAAACACTCCCAATATGAATTTAAACCACCTTATAACACCATGCAAGCCACCCACTTGCTCCAACACAACGTACCACCACAAATCCAATTTCCAACATCACAAGTATAAAGTTTTATAAGTTTTTAACTAAAATTTACTTACTTTGCTCAAGCTAAACTTACAACTTTCAAAAAAAATCCAAAGTTATTGCAAACAATGTGTATTTAGCCTGCAAAAAAAAAAAAGTTAAATTTATAAATACTTCAATCTTGAAAATGATCCTCTCATAAATTACTACACAAACTCATAGCTTACACATGTAATACAGGTAGTGCTTACACCAAACAGAAAAGTGATGAGGGCAGTAGTCCAACCTACATCTTATAACATTGCGCATAACAAACAGAGTTTATATTCCATAACCAAGATAGATGGGACATCTGTTATCATGTATTAAACCCTTTAAACTACTTAATAATTGAACCATAAGCGAACAATGAAAAACCACAGAATTTATTAAAACTGTGAAACATCTCAACACTTAAACAATGTGCAAACCCATAAACCCCTTTATAAATCACAATAATCTACAGCTATAAATCCTCACATTAACATCCAATCTTCAAGTCAACTATAAATATTCATTTAATTAATGCATCAGTACACATAGGAAAACATACCGTTGATTCCAATCCTTGTCTTCCCACCAATCCTTGATCCTAAACAAATAAACATAAAAGTGAGCACCAAACAAGCACAAAATCACTAACGCATCACAGAGAAATTTAAAATACAAATAATTTGTGTAATTTGCATTCATACTTGGAACTGTAGGAGGTATTTCAGTAGCAGTGGCCTTAACGGGCTGGATGCTCCTCACACTACATGTCCTAACAATTGATTCAATAATTCCAATTTCAATCACATCAAGAGAACACGAAATTTTCATAAAATATACATACACATTCTACATATACATAAACAAAGATACTAGAATCATTAAACAAAAAAATTAACATCAAGCATTTAGAATCATTAAACAAAAATACCCAAAGGAAAAAAAATCATTAAACAAAAATTAACAAAAATATTAACTCAGAAGGAAAAAAAAATACCCATTACACATTTGGGGTCGCCGGTTGGGTGGAAGGTGAAGGGTCGCCGGCTGGGTGGGACGTGAAGAGTCGTCGGCTGGGTGGAAGGCGAAGGGTCATCGTAAGCGTCGCTGATGGTGCGAAGGACTAAAGCGTTGCCGGAAGCGTCACAGATAGTGCGAAGGACTGAATCGTCACGAATGGTCGGCGAAGGATTGAAGCGTCATCAACACCCACGAGCTGAAGCGTCGCAAATGGCCGGCAAGCTGAAACGTCACGAACCGTCGTGAGCTGAAGCATCGCGAACGGTAGCGAGCTTATCAGTGACGGTGCGAAGTGGATCGGTGACGATGCGAAGTGGATCGGCGACGGTAAGGCAAGGATGGATCGGCGACAGATTGAGCTTATCGGCGACGGGTTGAGATTATCGGCGACGGTTGATCTTATTGGCGACAGGTTGAGCTTACCGGTGACGATTGAGCTTTGGCAATGATGGCTCTTGGTTTGGGTTTTTTGGTTTTTTTGACTGAAATGGCTCTTGGGTTTTTTTTTTTTTTGATCGAAATGGCTTGGGTATTGAAATGTCTTGGTTATTTGGTGCGGTCCTTATGCCTTGGTTATTTGGCTCTTGTTTTTTTTGGGTTTTTTTAGTGACGAATTTCAATTCTGTCACTAAAGTCCGGGTTTTGTTAAGATTTTTAGAGGCGAAATTCATATTTCGTCGCTAAATCATACTTTCAGTGACGAATTATGATTTTGTCACTAAAAACATATAAGTGCAAAACTATTATTATTTTTAGTGACAAATATTTTTCGTCTCTAATTCTTCCTTATAGCAACGAAATGATTTTCGTCACTAATATTATCTACATCAATACCTACAGTGACAAAATATTTCGTTACTAAAAATTTCAACTTTTAGCGACGAAATTTTTCGTCGGTATAGATTAATTAAACTTGTGCCAAAGTTTCCCTCCACTTGCGCCCATTTTTCATATCACAATAGCGATGAAATTTATTTTTCGTTGCTAAATGTTATAATTTTTTTCATTATTAGTGACGAAATTCATATTTCGTCACTAAAGCTGTATTTTTAGCGATGAAAAATATTTCCTCACTAATTTTCGTCACTGAAAGTACATTTTGTAGTAGTGAACTACTGCACCATATTCACCTGCTTCTAATGGTGTTGCTGAAAGAAAAAATAGAACTTTAATTGAGTTAACAAATGCCATGTTAATTGAATCTGGTGCACCTTTACATTTTTGGGGTGAAGCTATTTTAACTGCATGTCATGTTTTGAATAGAGTGCCACATAAAAAGTCACACACCACACCTTTTGAGATGTGGAAAAGACATAAGCCAAATTTGAGATATTTGAGAATATGAGGTTGTCTTGCTTATATAAGGCTTACTGACCCTAAAATGCCTAAATTAGGAATCAGAGCTACTACTTGTGTTTTTCTTGGTTATGCAATTAATAGTGCAACCTATAGGTTTTTTGATCTTGAAAATAAAATAATTTTTGAATTTGGTGATGCAATTTTTCATGAAGAAAAATTTCCTTTTAAATTGAAAAATAGTGGGGGTGAAGAAAATATTTTGTCACAACCTAATTCTTCTACTTTACATTTACAAAATCAAGAAAATTTTGAAATGGAACCTAGAAGGAGTAAAAGAACTAGAGTTGAAAAGGATTTTGGTCCTGATTATTATGTTTTTAACATTGAGGAAAATCCTCAAAATTTAAAAAAGGCTTTAACATCACCTGATGCTATATTTTGGAAAGAGGCTGTAAATGATGAGATGGAATCTCTAATTTCTAATAAAACTTGGAAATTAGTAGATCTTCCACTGGGCTGTAAGACCATAGGTTGTAAATGGGTCCTTAGAAAAAAGTTAAAACTGGATGGCTCAATAGATAAGTTTAAAGCTAGACTTGTTGCAAAAGGCTTTAAACAAAAAGCTGATCTTGATTTCTTTGATACTTTTTCTCCGATAACAAGAATTACATCTATTAGATTGTTAATTGCTATTGCTGCAATTTTTGATTGAAAATTCATCAAATGGATGTAAAAACTGCTTTTCTAAATGGGGACCTAGAGGAAGAGATTTATATGGATCAACCCGAAGACTTTGTAGAGCATGGACAAGAAAGCAAGGTATGTAAACTAATTAAATCCCTATATGGCTTAAAACAAGCACCTAAGCAGTGGCATGAAAAGTTTGATTCTTGCATGATTGAGAATGGTTATAAATCAAATGAATGTGATAAATGTATTTATTCTAAATCATTGAATAATTTACATGTTATTATTAGCCTCTATGTGGATGATATGTTGATTTTTGGCTTAAATATGCATGTTATAAATGAGACAAAAAATATGCTTAAAAACCATTTTGATATGAAAGATCTTGGTGAGGCTAATTTTATTTTGGGCATGAAAATTACAAAAGCATGTGATGGAATATATCTTGATCAATCACATTATGTTGAGAAAATATTGAGAAAATATAATCTTCATGATCACAAAAGTGTAGCTACTCCTTTTGATTCTAGTGTTCATTTATTTCCTGTGAATAATGATGAAGAGATTTTTAATCAAAATGATTATGCTAGTATCATTGGTAGTTTGCGTTATGCTACTGATTGTACTAGACCTGACATTGCATATGCAGTAGGATTGCTTAGCAGATTTACTAGCAAGCCTAGTAAAGATCATTGGCTAGCTATTGAACGAGTCACGAGATATTTAATTGGTACCAAAAACTATGGCTTATTTTATAAAAAGTACCCTGTTGTGATTAAAGGTTTTAGTGATGCCGATTGGAATACTTTGTCAGGTGATTCTCTCTCTACCGCTGGTTATATTTTTACCTTAGGTAGTGGTGCTATTTGTTGGAAATCTAAAAAGCAAACAATAATTGCTAATTCAACAATGGAAGTTGAATTAATTGCATTAGCTTCAGCTAGTGAAGAGGCAAATTGGCTTAGATACTTGTTATATGAAATTCCACTTTGGGAAAAGTCAATTCCACCTATATTAATTCATTGTGATAGCACTGCCGCAATTAGTAGAGTTAAAAACTGTTACTGCAACGGTAAATCCAGACCTATAAGAAGAAAGCACAATACCGTGCGATCTTATTTAAGTGGTTCCATCATAACTGTGGATTATATTAAATTTAATGATAATCTTGCAGATCCATTTACCAAGGCCTTGGCAAAAGATAGAGTCTGGAATACATCAAGGGGGATGGGACTAAAGTCCATAGAATCATGAGCCATGTATGAGGATACCCAACCTAAGGACCAGAGATCCTGAGAATTGGGTTCAATGGGAAAAACGAATCATATGATGTTCGTAAGAAATGCACAATTTATTTATTTTGTAAATAATTTTTTTAATTGTTCATCCCTTTGATGTAAGTGCATTTATCCTGTAATGTGGAGAGGATGAGTTAAAAAATTCTTAATGAAATTTGTAGCTTGTATGAGTGGGGTGTCAGAATTACAAGAGCACCCTTGGCAAAATTTCACCTATGTGAGTGTGGGGGTGGGGCCACTTCCTATGAGATTTGGACTTAGTCTCAAATACACTCATGAAACTGGGATCAGCACACGGCCGTAAAGTGCTAGCTATAAAAGCTCATGTCAACACCTGGGTTATTATGTGTAAGAAGTGACGCTTAATTTCCCTAAAGCAGTCCTAGTTCAAGTCGGAGACCACTACGACTCTGGAGTTGAGATCGCTGTTTTACTAAGTGAAGATTCAATGCAGAGCACACCTTCATGATGCATAGTGACCCATCTTTGCCTGGTAATCTCTCTTTAACTAAAAATTTTAATATTAAAATGAGTGGGGGATTGTTGGAGCATTTTAATATTAAGTAATTAAAATAAATAAATGTTATAACATAAATGTAAAGATGTGGGAGTGAATATGGAAGATGAGAAGTTAGTGAAAATGTTTAATCTCACATTAAAAAGGAGAGATGCTATTTTATTCTTTTTAGTTGTGGTGATTAATGGGCTAAAATGTATTGTGTTGTATATTGGGCTAGATATGCACGCAAGGGGGAGGTGAAGAGTGGAGGCTTAAAGAAAGGTGTTCTTTCTGGTGGAGTTTTGAGCTTGAACACTTTGTGCAGAGGTTGTTCTAGCCATACAACACTTGTTGGGTTGTTGTATCCTGGGGGAGACAAGTCAGAGATGGTCTGCACCGGTTACAAAGTTTAGCCAACGAAGGGCTTGAATCTCCTTAAAGAGAGTGAGTGTCGCGCCTCAGTCTAAATAGTATTGTGTAATTTCTCTCTTTAAAGTAATAAAATTTAGAAGTATTATTCAGTTTCTCTTGGTGTTATTTCTATTATCATTGTATTTGCACCAACACATAACAATTACTAGGTGCATGATTTACTTAAAAACCCAAGGAACCATTTACAAGCAAAGTTCTTCCTTGGAAAATTGAAAGATATTACATAATAGGATTTGACAAATTATGTCGTCTACACTGTCTACTATGTCTAAAGCATCAAATATGTATAATCGTTTTATGTTTATGTTTCTATGTATGCATACATACAAAACATATTGATATAAGTACTAGTCCTGTAGTCCAATTAAATTAGTACTATCCCTATATTCGAATTGGTATGTATTTGGGGGCTTTTATTGTTGACCAGTTTCACACAAAGAAGAAAAATTATGCAGGTTTGGACCAATGACGAGTATGAGAGTGTGGAGCGTAGGTGGTGGTGAACTCAGAGAGGGAAAGGTTCTCCATTGCATTTTTCTTACATGCATCATCCTACACCATGGTGAGCCCTTGGAGGAGCTGACAAGTGAGCAAAACCCTGCTAAATATAGGGCATACAGCTGGGGCAAATTTATAACTCACAGAAAGCGAAGTAATTTCTAGAAACTCAATGTTGAAAACATCCAAATTAGTCATTTTAGGATATCAAAGTAAGCTGTATTGTCTTTTGGCAACTTACAAGCAATAACATTCAGCTTCTTGTAGATTACTATATATGTTGTACATAAGAATTGAGACTTTGGAAGCATAATGTGACTCATCTCAAGGACAAGCAATTTTGTAAATAATAACTGGTTAATATGCATTAATAAACTTGCCTTATATGGCTAGAAGTTGAAGCTATTGCTTGATGCTAGTGCATCAGCGTAGTAATTTCTTAAAACTTGATATTTGAATAAACACAAATTTATCATATCTGGGGTATCCGAGTGCAAGTGTTAATATGTTTTGATAGTTTATCTTAATATCACAATTGTATAACTCTCATTTGAAGTAAAGTTCTGTATTGGACACCACCTTCTTCGTTTACATTCATTAATGTGTTTTTTTTTTTTGACAATAAGAGATAGAATTTTATTGAAGCAATAGTATTGTGTTACATCATACAACATTGGCTGATCATGTACAGCCAATCCAGTCAAATACCCAGCATGGGCATATGTGGAAGCTTAGTTTACAAATATACTTTTTGCAACCCCACATTGTATTCCTCTATTGACATAGTCTTTGGTATTCCTACAATAGTGACAACGCTCCATGCAAAATGTCTGAAGGTTGAGATTGTTTTTTATCAAACAGGTACCTGTTGCATGCATTCCAGATAGACCAAGATACTGTCGTCCATACCTCCAATTCTTTTGTCGCAAGGATCCCCATCAGTTCTCTCACAAGGATATAAAAGTCCTCCACTTCAGAGTTACGTTTCTGGATCTTGCCCTTTACCCGCGCCCATACATTTCTTGCCAATGGACAGCCCCATAGAGCATGGACCACGGTTTTGTTGTGTTGCTGGCATATTACACAAGCTGGGTTCAGTGGTACTTTCCTTCGACATAAGTTTACGCGAGTAGAGAGTATATCAAAGCACGCACGCCATACAAAATTTTGGACTTTGGGAGGTATATTTAACTGCCATATACGGTTCCACAATCTTCTGTCTTTCTGGGCTAAAGAGTGCTCCACCTGCTCTTGTTGTTTCAGCCTTAAGGCAGCTTAAAAGGCCGTCTTCACTGAGAATGCACCCTTCTTATTTTCCTTCCAGATTAGCCTATCTTGGTTGCTTGTTTTGATGAGGTTGATGAGCTGAATCTCTGTCACAGGGGTAGGCATGAACGTGCTGAGTAGTACCTGCGTATGCCACTGCCTAGTGGCTGCGTTGAATAGGTTACTGACCCTCATGTTCTTGTCCGCTTCAGGTCTGAATTAATTCCACATTGCCGCTGCCTGAATTAATTCCCTTGCCTCTAGTAAGCTCCGCCACACAAAGGAAGGATTATGTCCCAAAGCTGGGTCCATAAATGAACAATTAGGGAAGTACCATGCCTTGTATACGCTGAAAAAAAGTGATTGGGTATCTTGGGTTAATATCATGCTTGTTTGGCTAGCATAGCGAGATTAAATGCATGAATGTCTCTAAACCTCATTCCTCCTTTCTCCTTTGGTTTACATAATTTCTCCCATTTTATCCATTGAATTTTCTTCTCGTTTCTTGTTTGGCCCCACCAATATTTAGCTAGCACAGAATTTATGTCATCACAAATCTTTTTTGGGATTTTGAACTTGCTCATGGAGTAAGTTGGGATTACTTGTGCCTGTCTTGATTAACACCTCTCTACTCGCCTTTGATATGTGTTTTTCTTTCCATCCCATCACTCTTTTTGTTACTCTCTCTTGTACCTCCCTAAAGGTGCTCACCTTGGATTTGCCTCCTACCATTGGTAGTCCTAGATATCTCTCACAATTGGTCATGATTTGTGCCCCCAACATGTTTTTAATGGTGAGCTTTACCTGTTGCTTGGTATTGGGGCTAAAAAATAGTGTGGTTTTTTGTCTGCTAATTGCTTGGACCGATGCTTTATCATACAATGCCAATATATCAAGCAGGCTTTGGCATTCAGTTGTTGTTGCCTCAAAAAATAATAAGCTATGTTCGGCAAACAGCAAGTGTGAGATCTTGACCCCACCATTGCATGACAGCACTCCCTTCAAGTGTTGATTCTCCATGGCTCGACGAATAAGAAAGGAAAGACCTTCCGCACATAGCAAGAATAAGTAGGGAGACAATGGATCTCCCTGCTTGATCCCACGGGTTGGAGTGATAAATCCTTTGGCTTCTCCATTAATGAGGGTCGAGTATGATGTTGTGCGTACTGTTTCCATGGCTAGGCTGACCCATTGATCAAGGAGGCCAATCTTCAGCATTATTCTTTGGAGGAATCTCCATTCCACTCTATCATATGCCTTGCTGATATCAAGCTTCACTGCCATGTGGCCCTTCTTCCCTCTTCTCCTGTTTCTCATACGATGGAGCAATTCAAAGGCAACTATAGTATTATCTGTTATGGGTCTATTAGGCACAAAAGCACTTTGTGAGTCAGATATTACATTGGGTAATATTTGTTTTATCTGGTTTGCCAAAACCATTGATATTATTCTTGATACAACATTACCCAAACTAATAGGGCGATACTCTGTAATATATTCTGGTTGATTATTATTATTATTATTTTTTTTTTTTTTTTGGGAATAAGAACAATATGTGCATAATTCATTTTTCTTAAGTATATCCCTAAGTGTAACACAGAAAATACAATAGCAATAACATCATGCCCAACAATACGCCATCATTTTTTAAAGAAGAAAGGTGACATAGCATCAGGTCCTGGTGCTTTGGATGGGTGCATCTGGAAAAGAGCATTCTTTACTTCTTCCTCCGAATATGCTTGGGTCAAGGATTGGGCCATTTCATCTATCACCTTTCGGTCCACTGCTTCCATCACCTCCTCCACATCCATGGAATTGGCGGATGTATGTAGTTGCTTGTAGTGCTCCTCTGTTATTTTGGCTATTTGATCCTCTTCGGTTTGCCATACTCCAAACCTATCATACACCCCCTCAATGTTATTCTTCCTTCTTCTTTTTCTCACCCTTTGATGGAAGAATTTCGTATTTTTATCTCCCGCCGGTAACCATATGGAGCGCGATCTTTGTCTCCAAAATACTTCCTCGTGGTGTAGGAGTTCATTGATCTCTATTTTCACCTCATGTATCCTCTCCATATTCGGTCCATACCCCAACTCCATTAATTCTATCAATTCTCCTTGTCTTACATCCAACCAATTTCTGGCATTGCCAAAGGTGACTCGGCTCCATGCTCTAAGGTTCATTCTGCATCTCTTTATTTTCTCAAAAAGGCAATACATGGGGTTGCCATGGGGCTGTGTTTGATTCCAGGAATCCTGAATTATTTTCTCACAATCCTTATGTGTTACCCATTTCTCTTCAAACCACTGGATTTTGTGTCTTTGTTTTTTGGGTTGGGTGGGTGGATCCATGTCCATCAGAATAGGATCATGGTTCGAGTAGGATGTGGGAATGTGTCTCACTTTGGTTCTTGGGAACATCTCTCTCCACTCCGATGTTGTAACCGCCCTGTCTTGTCCTTCTTCAACAAAAGCTTCCCCTCTTCTACCGTTCCTCCATGTAAAGTGATAGCCATTGAACCCCAAATCAACTAGCCCACAATGAAGGAGTGTTCGTTGGAATTTCATCATTGCTCCCATAGGTCTCAGGTTGCCACCATTCTTTTCATCAGAGGACAATATTTCATTGAAGTCCCCTAAACATACCCACGGGAGAGATGCTCTAGCATGTAGATGTCTCATGAGTCTCCATGTTTCACATTTCCTTTCTTCCTCCAGGTGCTCGTATATCCTTGTTAGTCTCCACATCGAACCATTTATGTGAACTTTCCCATCAATATGGTTGGGTGAGTAAGTCTGTGTTTCTATGGTCACGTCTTCTTCTTTCCAAAGTAATGCTAATCCTCCCCCACAGCTCTCACATGACATAGCAAGCATAGCGGAGAATCCTAATTTAGATTTAATCGGCTCCATCTCACGGACATTCAACTTTGTTTCCATGAGAAACAAAATTGTGGGAACTTGTTTCCTCACCACTTCAGTAAGGACTTCAACTACACAACGGTTCCTAAGCCCCCGGCAATTCTAGCTTAGTGTGATCATTGCGATCGGTGGGGCTGAGCATCAGCCTCCACCGTTGATAAATCTATTTGTATGTTGTTGTCTCCGAGTTTGATCCGCTTCGCTTCTTCCTTCCCATGATCAGTGCCTTCATTTTGTCTCTTCTTCCCTACTGTGGATAAGCTTGGTAGTGGGGGTTCGGTTCTATCTATGGCTAAGGGGCAGGTGGGTTTCTTTTTTGTTTTTTTTGTTTTTGGTTCTTTGGTTCACGTGATCCTTGGTGATCATTAGAGTAGGCTGGGAATTCGGTGTAACTGGTTATGTCATGCTAGGAAAGTCCAGCTGTGATGCTTTTGTTGATACGTTATGGGTCTTTAATGTGTCAGTTTCAGGTTTTTGTGGACATGTAATTGTCGTGGACGTAATTGGGCTGTTATGGGTTTTCTAAGGCATTGAATGCTTCTCCGCAAATATTGGGTTTTCCTTATCCAGATTATGACTAGCCAGTTTTTCTGATTCATGCCTCTTGATTTCAGCCGGAGTTGGCATATCAATGGTCTGAGGTTGCGCTTGTGGAACGGTTCGGTTTTGGCGTGTCTGAGACTGTCCGCCACCTGCTTCCATCGTACGGACCCTAGTTTCAGCCTTGAGCCACTCGCCATACGGCTTCTCTCCATTCACTGAGCTCACTAGTAGCACACATTCTTTTTGGTCATCCCCAATCCAGCCACAGTTGAAGCATCAGCCCACTAGTCGCTCATACCGAAAGGCCACTCTGGTTGTCTCCCCTTTCGGGCTGATCACCGGGCCTCCTCACCTGAGTGGTTTGTTCAACGGGTCTTCCACTTGTATCCGTAAGAATCTGGATTGGTTTGACTTTAATGCTTTAGAATCTACCTCCACCAACTCTCCTATGCTCCTACCAATATCGCTGCCCGCGTCCTCATTAATCAAGTTAAAAGGCAGCCCCCACACTTGAATCCAGAATGGTTGTTTCAGAAACGTCATGGACTTGACTGACATTCCTTTTTCCCATCATCGAAAAGCCAAAAGATGATTATCAAAACACCACGGCCCATTATTCCAAACCCATATCAGTTGGCTTTCCAATGAGAACTTGAATTGAAGCAGTCCTTCCCCTACGTCAATGATCTTTAAGTCATGCCAAGTTTCCACATAGACCGCGGCAAGCTTTTGGTAGCTCTCAAGTTTATTGGCTTCATCGTGAGGAATCATCCTATGAGGCTTACGGAAAATTCCTCTAATATTTTATCTCTCTGTACTGATCAGATTGCTATAGCCTCATCTTCATCCATTGTAAGTTTCATTTGCTATATGCTATATGTATTAAAATTTTAAAATAATAGAAATGATTAAAATTTTACTTTTTATTCCCTTAAAAAAAAAAGTTCTACTTTTTATTAGTTTAAATTTTAATATTCACCATCTGTCATCAACTAAGATTTTTTCAGCCATAGTCTCTCACATACATTATGAATTTTTTGAGATAGAAATACACGGCAGAAAATCAAGTTAGAAAAATTGACGTTCTGACTTGGATGACCAAAAAATTAAGTGTGTTTAATTCGAATGCTAGAAAAATACAAAGGTAAAAAAAGTATATTACATTTGCCCATTCTATATTTTTAGTTGTTTTTTGGACTTTGTAAAATTGTGTAAAATGGTCTATGTGCAACAATTATTTCCCTATTTTAAATCCAATTTGAACTCATGTTTGTATAAAGCCACCACAAGCTAAGTGGTGTAGTTGTATCTATACTATTTAATCTATCTATATATGTATATATATATATATATATATATATATCTAAAAACTGAAACATAACATTTATTATTGTTACGCTCCTGTTAAGTCATATCAGTGGTCACATCATCCACTTATTTTCTACATCTTCTTACTCACTTTTATTCTTCCTATTAAAAAAAAAAAAATCTCTTACTCTCCCTATTAGTCCACATTTGGTGTTACACTTCTTCCAATCTTTTCCCTCCTTTACCTCTATATCTCTCCACTACTCTCTACTTTACCATTACTCCATCATTTTCTCTTTCTTATATTTTGATTCTTTTTCTCCCTATTTTATTTTGTATAAATTCGATATCACTTCTCACACTCAATCACCTAGAGTTGTTTAAATTTCACAATATCTTATTTGAAACTCATTTTCATGATTTAAAAAACTGAACTATTAAAAAAAAAAAAAGGGAAAAGGAAAATTCCAAGCAAGAACTAATTAGAGATTTGACCCTTAAAGTTTTAAAATATCAAAAAATATATATATATATATATATATATATATTTATTAACATCTAATTTTTTATTTTTATGAAAGAAAATCAAAATTGACCCAAATTGAGAGAATAAAATTCAATATATTTTTCCTTTAAAAAACAAAATAAAAATAGATTTTATGAATCCTTGACCGGATTGGACCTCAATAAGCCCAAACTCACTCATATTACATATGATCTAGGCTAGGCCTGCCCAAATTTGCAAAATACAAAGAAACCAAAAGAAAGACAGACCTGCCAAACCAAACCACGACTCTTCTTCATTGTCATCATTTTTCTATTTGGATTTTCAGGATTTAGGATTTTTACCCTCTGTTTGGTTGCTAAAATTTAGGATTTTTACCCTTTGTTTGGTCATTGACATTTTTATATGTTAAAGATATATTAGCCCATTAGCATAGACCTAAGCCTAATTTTACTTTGTGTGCAAGCCAAGTCTCTTACTTGTACTAGAAGTCTATTAGTCTAGGGTTTAGTTTACTATATATACACATGTTATGGTTTATTATAATACAATATTTGTACTACACTCTAATATATTATTGATGTAGCGCTTTAGAGTTTTCTCCATGGATGTAGGCCATTAGGCTGAACTATGTAACCCTCGTGTGTTATTGTGTTCTATACTTTATGCTTTCACTTCCACATCCATACTAGCATATTCAACATAGTGCAGCAATGCTAATATTCAACATTATATATTTTTTCTTTACTGTTCAGGAAGATGAAATTGAAACAAATCGAACCATGATATTTAAGGTTTAAATTCTCAATTTTTTGAACGAGTTTTGTAGCTAAACAAATATATTTGTGTTACAATGTTACTACTACATATATTTTGCAATTCCTGTTGAGATGGTGTCATGCTTCATAGAGTTGATAACTATGCTTATGCAGGCCATTGTGGGCATATAAATTGTGACTGACTGTTGATCAGACAACCTTGTATTTATTATCTGTTAGCAATTCTTCTAAATCTTAGACCATTTAATCATGAGCACTTCTTTTCTATGTTTTTAGTATTATTAATACTTTATCCTTCCCATTTTTGACAATCAAATTTTTATCTGCGTATATAGATTGAAAAAGGAGGAGCTTGCATCATTTACACAATCTGTTGAAGA
Source organism: Quercus ilex subsp. ballota (assembly GCA_032727855.1). Lineage (NCBI taxonomy): Eukaryota > Viridiplantae > Streptophyta > Magnoliopsida > Fagales > Fagaceae > Quercus > Quercus ilex. Next base: position 54,947,278 of record CM064918.1, read on the forward strand.
TGTTTTGCGAGCTGTTGAGGAGTTTGTAAAATTAAAACTTAATGCGATTGTGATTTTTTTGTTTTTTGTGATGCACTTGAAGCATAGAGTTTCTCTATTCATAAATTGATAGTTGATACTAGGTTAATATCTCTTCTTATTATACTCTATGGTTTTTTTCCCCCTTTATTACACAAACACAAAAAAAAAAAAAAAAAATTCCAATATGTTATTTATTTCTGGAGTTGTCCCGGATTTTTTAAAATTTGGATTGCCAAACATAGGTATATATGATTTAGACTCAAACCCTAAATAACTACCATTTCTTGTGATCAGATTGTATTGAAATTGTGCAACATAAATGTGTATTATCTATACTTCTAAGAGGATTGACACTGTTCCTTATACACCTACTTAGATAAGGTGGATGCGGTTTTGTAAGGTGTGACTAGGTGCCATCATCAGTGGCTCATTTGAGACTAATTGTAAGACTTTGTGGTATAACAAAATTTAAAGATAATTATTTTGAAAGCTAACACAAATCTGTCTTTTAGATTTATTGGTTGATGAGAAATTTCTTCAAAATTGGTTGGCATTGATAACCAAGTATTCAATGCAGATGTTGGTCATGTTGGAGTAGGAATTTGTCATGATATATGCTTCTCTAAATTTGCTGCATTCCTGTCAAGGTAAGAAAAATACTAAAATTTTGAACAGTTGTAGCGATTAAAAACAAAAGAGACATGCCTAACATGTCTTCAATCAAAATGTCTGGTTTTTAGGAGTTATCTTGCAACTATACAAAGTATTTTCACGCTTTCATTTGCTTATCCCACTTGGAAGACCAATTTTTTAGTCATTATTACATAACATGTATTTTGTGAAATTTCTTTAGACATGTGATATATAATATTTAGTCTTGATTCCCACCTTTTCTCATCCTATTATAGATCTGCATATCCTTTATAGGACTTGATAAGGATAAAATCATAGTATACAAGGCGTTCCAAATCAAAACCGTTGGTCTTACTTGTAATACGAGGTCTACGGCTTTAAGTTGACGAGGTAAATATAAGGAGGGTGGAAAGCTGACGACCTTAAAGCTGACGACTCCAATATAATCTTGACTTGGCCATCATGCATGAGTACATAAGGAAATGTCTTATATCCCACGCTTAGTGTTAGTCTCCTACAAGGAAAGGATTCCGCAGTATACACCCATGAGGATTCCTATAAGGAAAAGACTTCTGGCCCAAGGAAGAGATGTCAACCCTCTACTACTATAAAAGCCCTAATATCCTCACAAACCAAGGTACACATAATTCACCCCAGCTCTGGTATTCTAGAGTTGTGAATAAGAGATTTCTCTAGCTTGACCGTCGAAGGGTATTTGGCTGGTACCACACCGGTACTCCTCTTAAGGTCTTTAGCGTGCAGGTTCTTGTCTGGAGCACGTGAGGACCGTGTGGCTTATTGGTGATTTTTCAGCATCATCAGTTGGCGCCGTCTGTGGGCATTTCTTGCAATTTGTAAGCCATATTATCGCTTCCCAGACAAAAGAGTTACATAGTACTCACTCACTCGACGACAACCACTAACGACATTTAAGAAGAGGAACCGCCCACGATTGCCCTCGAGAGACAAGTTCAAACTCTCGCTGCTGCCGTGGAATGCCTCACCAAACAAAACCACGATATGGAAGAATAGTTGTGCCAGAAAAATGCAGCATCGAATAACCAAAGAGAAGATCAAGAAAGGACCAACACAAAGAAGGAACCAATAGGGACCTGAAGGTAGCAACACCCCGAGCCGACAAGAATGATAGGAAACCAGCCGTCCCTATGACTTTGATACGGGCCCTCCTTACATGGTTGTAGAGATGCAGTTGATGAAAGAAAGTATGGACCTTATGATGAACGCCCTCAAAGGACGGGTCTAGCAACCTCGATGATTTGGTCCACCGAACTGATTCGCCATTCACCACCTTCGTCAACTCTTTCCCCCTATTGCAGAAGTTTCGCATGCCGCAAATAGAAAGCTACGACAGAGCCAAGCACCCTCTTGATCTCCTAGAGACTTTCAAGACCTTAATGCATCTTCAAGGAGTAGCAGATGAGATCATCTGTAGGGCTTTCCCTACAACGCTGAAGGGTCCCACGAGAATTTGGTTCAGCCGACTGACGCCCAACTCCATCAGCACTTTCAAAGAGCTGAGCACCTAATTCACTTCGCACTTTATTGGGGGGTACAGATATAAAAAGTCTACTACATGCTTGATGAGTATCAGGCAACGAGAAGACGAGATGTTGAGATCTTACATAGCCCACTTTAATAAGAAAGCACTCTTGATCGATGAAGCTAACGACAAAATACTTGTAGCAGCATTTACGAATGGGCTGCGGAAGGGTAAGTTCCTATTTTCACTATATAAGAACGACCTGAAGACTATGTCGAATGTGCTTTACAAGGCCACCAAGTACATGAATGCCAAAGACGTGCTACTGGCTCGCGAAGAAAAACCCAAGAAGAGAGAAAGGCAGAAAGATACCCGACAAGAAAGAAGGCAGAAGATGGCGAGAACAGGAAAGTGAAGGGATGATAGGCGCTCTAAGCCCCTTACGAGAAAATTCACAAGCTTCACCCCACTAACCACCTTAATCGACCAAGTCCTAATGCAGATCAAGGACGAGGGATCCTTGACTTTCTCTGGAAAGCTGAAGGGAGATCCCAACAAGTAATCCAAAAACAAATACTGTCGTTTCCATCGCGACCACGGTTATGACACAGTTGATTGTTACGACTTGAAACAGCAGATTGAAGCCCTCATTAGGCAAGGGAAGTTACAGAATTTTGTCAGTAAGGAAAGAGCAGATCCGCTTCCTCAAGAGCAAGCTCCTCAACGAGACAACAAGTGTCCAAGACAACCCTTGGGAGACATAAGGATGATTATGAAGGGCGTAGCCGCCAACAGCTTATCAAAAAAGGCTTGAAATACTTATCTCAGAATGGTTCAGAACGTCCAGCTCACAGGCGTCATCCCAAAGATGCCGCGGGTCGACAACCCCATTATTGGTTTCTCGGAAGAAGATGCTCGACGTCTTCACCATTCACATAACGATGCGCTCATCGTTAGCATCCAGGTAGAAGACTATAACACGTACTGGGTCTTGGTCCATAATGGAAGCTCTGCGGATATTCTCTACTACCCAGCATTCCAATAAATGCGGATCAGCAGAAAGCGACTAGTTCCAACCAACGCTTCACTCGTCGGGTTTTGAGGGACCAAAGTGTATCCCCTAGGTGCGGTCACGTTACCCATCACCATTGGAGATTATCCTCAACAAATCACTAGGGATGTTACATTCCTTGTGGTCGATTGCTCCTCTGCCTACAATGCCATTATAGGGTGACCTACCCTTAACTCCTAGAAGGCTGTAACTTCGACCTATCACCTGATGATCAAATTCTCCATTGAACATGGAGTAGGGGAATTGTAAGGGGACCAAATAGCTGCGCACGAATGCTATATTGTGATGTTGAAAATAGACGACCATTTACAAACTGTGAGCGTAGAAGAACAACGGACAGGTGCAGCACCCGTAGAAAGGCTCGAGAAGATACCCCTCGATAACTCCAGGCTGGACAGGACCACAAGGATCGGCACTTTTGCTAGCTTGACGGTTCGCTCAGCACTTGTAGCTTTCCTTAAGGAAAATCAGGACGTGTTCGCCTAAAGTCATAGGGATATGCCCGGCATTGACCCTTTGGTCATGGTACACAAGCTGAATGTGTCACCATCTTTTCCACCCGTTCAACAGAAGAAGCGAGTCTTCACCCAAAAACGAGATCGAGCAATAGCAGAAGAAATTGGCAAGTTACAGGAGGCCGGCTTCATTAGGGAAGTATACTATCCCGATTGGTTAGCAAATGTGGTAATCGTCAAGAAAGCCAATGAGAAATGGAGGATGTGTGTAGACTTTATAGATTTAAACAAAGCATGCCCCAAGGATAGCTACCCTCTCCCTTGAGTCGACATACTAGTAGACTCTATAGCCTAGCACCAGCTACTGAGCTTCATAGACGCCTTCTCAGGGTATAATCAGATCCGGATGGATGAAGCGGATCGAGAGAAGACTTCATTTGTTATCAGCCAAGGGCTTTTTTGTTACAAAGTGATGCCATTCGGCCTTAAGAATGTGGGCGCAACATATCAGAGACTCATGAACAAGATGTTTGCAAACCAAATCGAAAGGAATGTTCAAGTCTACATTGATGATATGTTGGTCAAAAGTCGAAGGGAGGAGGACCATCTAAAGGATCTTGAAGAAACATTCGGCACCCTTCGCTCCTACAACATGAAGCTCAATTCGAGTAAGTGTGCATTCGGAGTGACAGTGGGAAAGTTCCTAGGCTATATGGTATCCTAAAGAGGTATCGAGGCCAACCCAGACAAAATCAGGGCCATAGTAGAGATGGCCCCCCCAAAGAATGTAAAAGAAGTGCAGAGTTTAAACGGTAAAGTAGCCGCCCTAAACATATTCGTATCAAGGGCACCGGATAAATGTCTACCCTTCTTTCGCACGCTGAAGAAATCTTTCGAGTGGACTATTGAGTGTCAGAAAGCATTCAAGGCGACAGATAAATGTCTACCCTTCTTTCGCACGCTGAAGAAATCTTTCGAGTGGACTACTGAGTGTCAGAAAGCATTCGAGGCGACAGATAAATGTCTACCCTTCTTTCACACGCTGAAGAAATCTTTCGAGTGGACTACTGAGTGTCAGAAAGCATTCGAGGAGCTGAAGGCTTAGCTCTCTTCCCCTCTGCTACTAAGCCTTTCACAACTAGGGGAAGAGCTTTTTCTCTATTTGGCTGTCTCCTCGGCAGTCGTCAACGCGGCCTTGATCAGAGAAGAAGACAAGGTTCAAAAGGCCATGTACTATGCTAGCCGGGCCTTTTGTGGTGCAGAGGAAAGATATCAACCCATAGAGAAACTCACCTTCGCTTTAGTTATGATAGCCCGCAAACTCAAGCCATACTTTTAGGCCCACACGGTGATCATCTTGACCGATAAGCCCTTGCAGAGGGCGATGAGCAACCCCAAAGCTGTAGGTTGATTAGCGCTATGGATGATAGAGTTAAGTGAGTTTGACATTCAGTACGGCTTGCGCATCGCCATCAAAGGGCAGGTCGTTGCCAACTTCATAGCAGGGTTCACCAACGGGGAAGACGGGGGCAAACGAATGACAATACATACGAATGGGTCGTCAAACAAGCAGGCCAGGGGTGTATGTGTCGTTCTTCTCTCTCCCAAAGGAGACCAGGTCGAATGTATGGTCCGCCTCGATTTCCCTACCACCAACAATGAAGCGGAATACGAAGCTTTAGTAGCTGGGCTTGATCTCGCCAAAGCTGCAGGAGCTGTAAGTGTGGTCATTTACTGCGACTCCCAGATCGTCACCAACTAGATAAACGGGGATTACGAGTGTAGAGGCAAAAGAATGAAGAGATATCTGGACCAAGTAAGGAGGAGGGTAGACGAGTTGAAGGCCAAAATTATTCAAATCCCCAAGGGAGCAAACTCGTCTGAGCAGGGTACTACTGGCCTACCATGCAGAAGGACGCTCAGGCATATGTCAAAGCCTGCAAAAAGTGTCAAAAGTTCAGCAATGTCATTAGACAGCCTTCCGAAGAATTGATCCCAATGACAACCCTATGGCCATTCGCCCAGTGGGGATTAGACATCATGTGGCCGTTTCCAATAGTAGTACGACAGCTGAAGTTCCTGATAGTGGCCATAGACTACTTCACAAAATGGGTGGAAGCTGAAGCCTTAGCCACCATTACAGAAAGGAATGTGTGAAGCTTCGTTTGGAGGTTTATCATATGTAGGTTTGGGATCTCTAGAGTCTTAGTCTCTGACAACGAGAAACAATTTGACAACGAATCATTCCGGGGCTTTTGCTCACAACTAGGAATCAAAAATCACTACTCCTCCCTCGCCCACCCTCAAGCTAACAGGCAAGTCAAAGTCACGAATTGATCCTTGCTCAAAATTATCAAGACTAGGCTTGTAGGGGCAAAGGGCATATGGCCTGAAGAGCTGCCGAGCATACCATAGGCATACAAGACAATAGCACGAACTCCTACAGGGAGAGACACCATTTCAACTAACATAGGGGAGTGAAGTAGTCATTCCAGTAGAAGTCGGCCTCACAAGCTACAGGGTAGACAATCATGATGAAATCAGAAATGACGAAGTTATACACCTACAGCTTGATCTAGTTGACGAGGTCAGGGCGACAGCAGAACAAAGGCTTGCATGGTACTAGGACAGCATGGCTAAACACTACAACTCTTGGGTCCGACACAGAGACTTTCAAGTTAGAGATCTCGTTTTATGAAAGGTCATGGGCACTGCTAGAGATCCTACCCAAAGGAAGCTCGGCCCCAACTGGGAAGGACCTTACTGAATCACATCGTGGCAGAGGAAAGGCACTTACCACCTGGAGACAATGGACGGACAAAAACTGCAACATTCATGGAACACCGAGCACCTACGAAAGTATTACCAGTTGAGAGGATGGCATGAAGAGCATCACTTATCACCTGGAGACAATGGACGGACAAAAGCTGCACTATTCATGGAACACCGAGCACCTACGAAAGTACTACCAGTAAAGAGGATGGCATGAAGAGCGGCACCATTTTATTTCTAGTTTACCTTAGTTAATTTTAGCTACACTCCTCAGTTTTTCTAGTTTCTTTAGTCTTCACTACAATAACTCTTTTTTAAGCCCAAAGGGCAGGTCTTCTTCTTTTAAAGTACTACTTTTTCTACAAATGCATGGTTTATCGTAATAAGAGGAGGTTATTTAGATATGACTAAGGTGTTTATCTATAGAAAATTCAAGTCCATAAAGTGGACGACTCCATCCCTGAAGGGTGAAAGCTCATCACGTCTATAAAATGGACAAGCTAATAAATGTCCATGAAGAAGACGACTTCATGAAATACTACCGTTTACTCATATTATCGTTTGCAAAGTAGACGACTCTATTATTAAGTCCAAAAAATGGACAACTTCACCCCAAAAAGGTGAAAGTATTAAACTCATAAAACGCATAAGTCCATAATGCAGACGGGTTGATAAAGTAGACAGCCTTAATACGCAGTCCAAAAATGGACGACTCTATCTCACGAAGATAAGAAATTACTATTCAAAGTCCATGACGTAGGCAACTTCACCCCAAGAGGATGAAGTAATGTTAAAGTCCCTTGAAGGGACAAACTGAAAGTCCATAAAGTAGACGGGTTCATTAGTTAATAAAGTGGATGAATCCATAAAGTGGACAAGGTCATTGGAGCCGACGACTTCGCTAAATTACCATTTACTTAAAAATGGTCATTGAAGTTGACGGCTTCACTAAAATACCGTTTACTTAAAAATGGTCACTGAAGTTGACGGCTTCACTAAAATTCCATTTACTTAAAAAGGGTCACTGAAGTTGATGGCTTTACTAAAATACCGTTTACTTAAAAAATGGTCATTGAAGCTAACGGCTTCACTAAAATACCGTTTACTTAAAAATGGTTACTGAAGTTAACGGCTTCATTGAATTACCGTTTACTTAAAAATGGTTGCTAGAGCTGACGGCTTCACTAAATTACCCTTTACATAAAGATGGTCATGGAAGCTAACGGCTTCACTAAATTACCATTTGCTTAAGTTGTCACTAAAACTGACGGCCTCATGAAAATACCATTATCCAACAATGGACGATCCTCCCAGATCAACAAGTTAGATGTCCATAAAATTTGACAAGATTATAAAATAGATGGATTTATCGGTCCTAAAAATAAAAAGGGCAAGTCCTTTCCAGAAGAACAAAATTACGATTATAAAGTCTGCGAAATAGTAGACGAACCTATAACTGAAGAAACAGGTCCATAATCATGCACAAAAATGGATGAATCAATACTATAAAGTCTTGATCCATGGCTAAGCTGATGAGCTCAGCAAACGACCAGGAAATAACCATTAAGTCTACAAAGTAGACGCCCCTAGGAAAAAGAAGCACAAACACAAATGGCAATGCATACATGTTAAAAATGACGGATGCCAAGTACCACAAATAAGAGTAAATCACTTACAAATAAAAGCCCAAAAACAAAGGGACACTTAAAAATATTGTTTGCAAATTAAACAAAATATAACAGTTGCAAAAAATAAAGCTACGACTAGACAGCGGGAGCATCACTCGAAGTCTTGTTACTTTCTTGAACAGGAGGGTTTTCCACATCTAGATGCTCAACAGACGGGTTAGGAGTGGTGACGGGAGGATTCGTAACAGGTTGAGCTAAAACAACGCCAACGTCTTGGGGAGGAAGGGCACCTTCGAAGTCGTCACCTTCGATAACAACGGTATCATTAATTGGTGTCGACGGTGTGGGATTATCCATGGTAATCCCAGATAGATCCAACTCAAGGAAGGCTGACGCAACTTGCTTGAGGCAATCATCAAACCCAATGCCGTAATATTTAGCACAGGAATCAATGAATGAATCCGACTCCTTGAATTTCTGGACCGCGTTAGCCCCAGCCTTCTCCACCTGCTTATGAAGGGTTGACAACTCTTTTTCTAACTTCTCCTTCTGACTACCTGCCTCTTCCAACTTATCCCTCGTCTCCTTTAGGTTGACGTTCAAAAGATGGACGACTTTCTTATACTACCCCTGTTGGTCCATCAAGTTAGTGTTGTGCTTCCTAACTTGGGTGACGACATCCTCCTTGGCCACACACCGGTCCTGAAGTGCCTTTACATGTACCAAAGCCTGAAAAGGATATAATTGTTAGTTAGCAAACAAGAAAAAGATAAGATGAAAGTCAACTAAGGAAGGAAGCTTACCCGGGCTAGATCAAAGAAAGTTTATGCCCCCAAGTCCTCCGTCCCTAGTTGAGCACAAGGATCAATGTCCGTTAGTTTTATAAAAGACTCTACTTCCTCAACAGCATAGTCTTTGTGGGTAAGCAAGCAACGGAGTCCCTCAGCAACGAGACTAGAGGAAGTCATCATCCTCTTCCCTACACCGCGGCCTAACTTAGGGGGTGACTTCTTTAGGGGCACATCTCCAGGAGTGACGGCCACCTTCTTAAGAGGACGATTGTCCTTCCCATCAGGTTTCCTCTTGACTAAAACCTTAGTAACGGCCTTGGGGACTGACAAAGACGCCAACTCCCCCTTAGCCTTCTTTTCCTTCTTTTGATGGGCAGTAACAACCCTTATCCTTTGCTTAGCTGCCTCCATCTCTGCAAAGATAAGAGATATGCATTAGGAAAATGGACGGTAAGAGCGAAAGTGACGGAACGATCGAAAAGACTACTTATGCCAACGAGAAAATTCTTCCAACTTGCGAGCTTCAGGCGTCGGTTCCGGGCCCCCGAAATATGAATGAAGAGTGTCAAGAGTGAATAGGTCCCGACACTTTCATTGCTCTAAGGGGATGTCTAAAACCCTATGGATGAAGTCCTTCAGCTTTTCAGTTATGAGGGGGTGAATGTTGGCTAAAAAGAAGAACAAGATGACAACATTAAAACACTTCAAAAAAATAATAATAAATAAAAAATATATATGATTAAATGCTGACGGGGTTAAAAGTTGTCGACTAAAACCTGAATCCCTGACAAGAGCCCAAGTATTGTCAAAGTGACCACGGGGCATTGTCTCCCATTCTTCCTGACGACACACCTAGTCCGTCATTTCAACAAAAAAGTAACTACTCTTCTAGTCTTTGTTTGATTCTGGCATCTCAGACACTAATCTCAAATCCCTCTCCCTGACGGCAAAATGGTATGTTCCCTTAGAAGAAACAATGTGCTAAGGTCTGTAGCAATAGAAGAACTTGTCCAAAGAAAGCTGACGGTGTCCTCTGCTCAGACGACCCCATAAGATCTCAGCACCTGTAAAGATCCTTCATGCATTCGGAGTGATCTGGCTAATAGACAACCCCAGAAAATCAGCCAGTTGACGGTGCAAAGCCGTCAAGGGTAGTTTAAGCCCCACAGCGAACATAGCATCGTACATGCCGACATTTGCGGTCCTTCCTGTATAGCACTTTTCATTTTTCCTGGGGAGACAAATGGGGATATGGTCTGGGATTTGGTAACAAGTGCGCAACTCCTTGAAAATCCTATGACTCATCTTTGGTAAAAATTTATTGACGGCTTATTCCTCGGGAAGAATGAAGGGACGGTTACCTCTAGGACTTCCTGAAGTTTCCTCACAGGACTTCTCATCACCTTCATCTCCGTCACTATCCCTCTCCTCTACTTCCTCAACTTCACTCTCCTCGCTTACTATTTCCTCATCTCCCTCCTTAACTTCACCCTCCTCACTTACTACTTCCTCTTGACCTTCATCTCCATAATTTCCTACTTCCTCGTCAGGAGATTGGGCTGATGTCTCCCTCTCTAACGACCAGGAAAAGCTCTCGGACTCATGACCTAAATTGAATACCTTGTCGTAGCCTGCTCCATTGCGGACTGACGACTGATCACTCGACACATCACTTGACATCTAACTACCTACATGAGACGAATGGGGATATGGTTTGAGATTTGGTAACAGGTGCGTAACTCCTTGAAAACCCTATCACTCATCTTTGGTAAAAATTTATTGACGGCTTATTCTTCGGGAAGAATGAAGGGACGGTTACCTTCAAGACTTCCTGAAGTTCCTTCATAAGACTTCTTGTCACCTTCATCTCCGTCACTATCCCTCTCCTCTACTTCCTCAACTTCACCCTCCTCGCTTACTATTTCCTCATCTCCCTCCTCAACTTCACCCTCCTCACTTACTACTTCCTCTTGACCTTCATCTCCATAATTTCCTACTTCCTCGTCAGGAGATTAGGCTGATGTCTCCCTCTCTGACGACCAGGAAAAGCTCTCGGACTCATGACCTGAACTGAATACCTCGTCGTAGCCTGCTCCATCGCGAACCGACAACTGATCACTCGACGCACCACTTGACATCTAACTACCTATAAGTAATGGATTCATTTTAAGAACCTAAGATGTCGACCTCATTATGAAGTTAAATCAATTGGAATAAAATACATACGAAGAGAGATAACTTACAAGTCTCTTAAGTGAGTGACGGTTTCGAAAGCGACGATAGCAACACAAGCGACGATGTAGATGAGTTAACGGAACAAAGGCGACGAGTCTTCTCTCAAGAAATTAGCAAAGATGAAATAGGAGAAATGAGGAGGAGAGGCGGGTTATATATAAGAGGGAAAATGCACGGAAGACGAAGCAACGCCCTCGTCCAGAAGCGAAGCCAACTAGGATGCGCCACGTGTCCAAGCATTTAATAATGGCTGCTCGAGGAATCGCCCATAAATGATTTTCTCTCTTTCCTGGCTAAGAGGAAAATTAGCAACGAAAATACAACTTTATAACCTGTCAGTTTAGATTGGTGAGGATATGGAGTAAGGGACAGCTGATAAGGATAAAATCATAGTATACAAGGCGTTCCAAATCAAAACTGTTGGCCTCACCTGTAATACGAGGTCTATGGCTTTAAGCTGACGAGGTAAATATAAGGAGGGTGGAAAGCTGACAACCCTAAAGCTAACGGCTCCAATGTAATCTTGACTTGGCCACCACGCATGAGTATATAAGGAAATATCTTGTATCCCACGCTTAGTGTTAGTCTCCTGCAAGGAAAGGATTCTGCAATATATGCCCATGAGGATTCCTATAAGGAAAAGACTTCTAGCCCAAGGAAGAGATGTCAACCCTCTACTACTATAAAAGTCCAAATATCCTCACAAACCAAGGTACGCATAATTCACCCCAGCTCTGGTATTCTAGAGTTATGAACAAAAGATTTCTCTAACTTGACCGTCGAAAGGTATTTGGCCGGTACCACACCGGTACTCCTCTTAATGTCTTCAACGTTTGTGTTGTGCAGGTTCTTGTTTGGAGCACGTGTGGATCGTGTAACTTACGGGTGATTTTTCGGCATCATCAGGACTCAAATATCACATTGGATTATTGCTTGTCATAAGTGTAGACTAAGTTGGTAAGGTATTGCTTGCTTTGCTAAGCTAAGTTCATTTTTTGTAGTTCATGTAATTGTATTTTTTGTTTTTTTTTTAACTTCGTTAGTCACAATTCTGCATTGTGTGCTATCCGAAAGTTTGAGTTAAATAGTCAATATTAGCTTGGTTTAAGAAACCCAAGACCTAATCAGGGGTGCCCAAGAGCTTCCTTAGTCTCTTTACTATTAGGTGCACCAAGTGTTTTCATGTCCATTTATTTCAATTTTTCTAGGGATCACCATTTTCATTCTTTAGATTGTATTATGAGCTTTCATTATTGTTTTAATCATTTCTAGGTGTGGATTTTGAGATTAAGTTGCTCACAATTGGTGGGAGAAGATTGAAGCTTGCAATTTGGGACACGGGCAATTGCTGGAATTATTTTGAATTTTAGTTTCATTATAATCTTTGATTAATGATTCTTTTGGAAGTGATTGTTTATGGTAACATGTAATCTTTCTCTTCCTTCAAGTTAGTCACTTCTTTTGATTCATGAATAGATTGTAGAGCTATTAACAATTGATGAAAGATACGTATATATGATGTTTAGTTAGGTGAACTTTTGGGTTTTAATAGAAATATTTAACCTTTGGATGTTGAAAAATCAAGGTAAAATGTTCTGTAAATTTAAATTTTGTGAAACTGATCAATGGCAATTTGAAGTGTTAAAGAGACAAAAGTATTGACTTTGGCTTGAACCTTACTCAAAAGAAACTCAAGGACAATGTATTAGACAAGTCCATAGGGGAAGATTGTTATTTGATGGCATCTCCACTAAAAACTGTGAATTGCAACATACTTCTGATCCCAATACACAATTCATATATTGAAACAAATGGTTGGAGTTGTTTTGCATAACAAAGAGTTCCATAACACAAATTTTAGATTGCAGAGCACTAGAGAGTCCACATATGAATGAAGTTTTAATAAAAGTAATCTTGCATTTATCATAGACCTATAGATAAAGGCAAGTTTTCATGTTACGACTGCCTCTTGCCCCCATTAGCTTTCTTTGAAGTGTAATCTAATATAACCCAAAGCAATTGAAGTCTATTTAGCATTTTTTTTTCCCTTATGTGCAGCTTTATGGGGGTTTGGGTGGGTCATGAGTATTTATATTAATGGGTAATTGAGTAGTAATTGTCAATTTAGGAGCTGTGTAAATCAAGGCAATGGTAGCTTACAGGGCTGTGGAGATTGGCAGCGAGATAGGGATTGGCAGTGCTATTATGGAGGAAGATTCAGAAATTATTGTGAAGGCATTGAGGAATATGGATAATGGGTTAATTTCTTATGGTCCTTTGATCAATGATGTCTCTTTATTTTCAGATTTGTTTTCAAAATTTTCATACTCTCACATATGGAGAGATGGCAACAAAGTTGTTCATAGTTTAGCTAGGCTAGCTTTGATCACATCCAAGTGTATTGTGTAGATGGAGGATGTTCCACCTCGCACCTTACCTTTTGTTCAGCTGATTTGGTCACCCTTTAATTTTATATAATGGATGTCTTCTTCCTAAAAAAAAAAAAAAAAAATCACCCTATATACTTATCTTTGTTTGGCTAAGATTGGTGACAACCATATGGTTTATATAAATTATATAAAGTGACATAGCTAATTTGGTATATGTTTAGCAGGTGGCATAGCCAACTTTGTAAAATTATTGTCTTACTACTAAAATACTTTTTAAAATAATGTATTTCTCTTGAAGGAATGTCATTATCTTATAACTAAAAGACTTCTTAAAAAAATTTACTCCTAAAAAAAATGCAAAGAAGTTTAGGCACTGCCAAAATTCTTACAAAAAAAATAATTTCGAAGAATTAACACAAACAAAAATAATAAATAAGTGTTGTTATATCTTACTAATAGAATTTTATCATGATTTTTAGCTAATCCAATGACTTAAGGAATTTTACATATGTTGACAAAAATAAAATATAAAATAACCCATAGCACCACCACAATTGACAAATTCTCATGCATAAGCATGGGTTACATACTAATTTTTATAATGAATTCAACATACAATTCTACTTTTTTATATTTGTTGACTTTTGCAATTACATGTTCTTTGTAGCTACTAATATGGTATATGATGAAGAATTTTGGTGAATCGATTTTTAAAGGCAAATCTTAGTACTTGAATTAATGATAAGGAAAATTAGGTAAGTCTCTATACATGGATGCCAAATTTAGTAATTCGACTTTCAATGCAATTGAATTTTTTAGAGAGATACTTTATTAGATGATTGCATATTCAAATATCTGATTTTGTAGTCATGTATTGTCTACTAATTACATTTTACTATTTAGTAGCATAGCCAAAGTTTGTTTTTGAATTTCAAAAAATGAGCTAAAAATAAAGGTGTGGTTGGATGAGATGGAAAAAGGATTGTATTTGTTTGATCATATGTAACATGACTTCAAAATTGTAATTTGCTCTAAATCTCAATTGTGCCAAAACCCAATTGCTGAAACAAATCCAAGATGCTGCCTTGGGTGTTAATGCATGGTGCAATGGTGAGTTCAAATCTTTTGGCCCACTCTATACTCCACAAATAGAAATATGTTATATGTCCATCTATTTTATTAAATGCAAAATTAATGCCTTCTATTATTTCAATTACCTAAATTAAATAAAAATAAAAACCTATCATATTCCCATTGCCCCACCACCGCCTTTGCTGGCAGCCAAGTGATAAGAGATAAGTTTAATCTCTTCTAAAGGATTACACATAAAGATAGTAATGTGTCCGAGTAATTCTTTTATTTCCGTTCTATTTTGAAAACATTTGCTTCTTCCTTGGCCTAAAACAATCCAAACTAGTACCTTGGGTTCAAGACAGTCCAACCATGATCTCTATAATTCACCTGTAAAGATCATCATGTAATCTCCACGAACCATTCATTGCAACCATCTGCGATAACCTTGATCCAAATCGGTGCAACCAAACAACACCATGGGTTGCCACCATATTGGTGCCATATATTTTTTGTTGGAAAACTTGTTTTGCTCTAGTTGCCATCTTCTTCATGGGTTTGGGAGGAACAAAAGTGGAAGAGTGATGAGTTTCATCGGGGGCGTTAGGCTTGGTGGCAATGGTTGGCTGTGACAGTAGTGGCTTCTGGGGACAATGGTGGTGGGGCAGTAGGAATATGATGGATTATTTATTTATTTATTTATTTGTTTTAGGTAACTTAAATAATAAAAGGCATAAAATTATTATTTAACTAGCCTCTGAGCAAACTCTCACGCGCGTGCTCAGAGGCTCTTCTATTTATTATAACAAAATAGAACATTTATTATAATTTGGAATTACTACATTTTCCAATTACAAAATACCTAAGGGTGTGGATGAATTAAACGCATAACAGTCATCACACTCTTAAGTATTTTTTTAATCACACCCCGAAGTATTTTGTGATTGGAAAATATGATAATCTCAAATTATAATTGATGCAAATTATTAAATTTTACCCAAAAAATAGAAAAGCCTCTAAGCACATGCTCTCAGAGGCTAGTTTGGGATTACTATAATAATGTATATTGCTATTGTTTGAATCTCTTTGAGTATTTGCTTCAATTTTTATTTACTTACAAATTTTTTGGCCTTGGATGTATATCCTAAAATTGCTAATTTTTCACCATTGGAAATTCTTTGAATGATGAGCCTCTAAAATTTATGACATTAGAAGAGATGAATGAATTAAAAAATAATTATACTATACCTAAAAAAAAAAAAAAAAGCCTTATCGCATGGACAAACTGCGTGCAATGAGGATTTTTATTTTATTTTATTTTATGTCTTCTATATTTTTGTTTATCTAAAAAAAAAATTATGTTGCAAAATAAACAGGAAGTGCAACAGCAACACCTTGTAAAAGAGAACTGAAAAAAGTAAGACAAAATGACATATCTTATTTCTTTTTTAATTAGTCACAAATACCCCACATTATTAGGATATTCAATTAATAGTTAATAGCATAGTAGTCTAAAATTGTGAAATTATATATAAAAAGCAAAGTGGGGCCATACGGCATACCTATAAATGTGTCCAAAATTGAGGCTTCGAAAATTGTGATTGATCAAAATACCTGGATTGCGTGCTCTAGAATCATCTACATCTCCTTGGGTAGGTTGGATCCACCACGGTGTTCTTGAATGTCACGAAGCTCTTCTTCATCTCAGCACTTGATGAAGGATTGGAGTTTTGGATTGATGATAACACAAACTGTATGAGATTTTAGAAAAAAAAAAAAAAAGAAAGAAAGCAACGTGATATATGTTAGAGAGTTGGAGATGGGAAGAGATTTGGCAAAATCATAACTACTTAATAACTCCTTAATGATAATGGAGAAATTCAAATTGTTGAGCAGAAGTTTGGAGTTGTATGTGACTAAAATGTGGGTGTATGTCTTTTTGTGTGTGTGTGATAAGTATGTCATATGTGCTTTTACAAAGAACCGGTGTGTTTGTTTTATTTTTTTTATTTTTTATTTTTTATTATTATTATTTTTTTGTAAATGGATCAAGCGATTTGAAAATCATCAAAAGAGTGGTCTTGTTTTGTAGGCAGTGTTTTAATGGGAGTTAAAGATTTATTTTTATCAAGTTTTGCCCTTACTTACACCTAGGGTGTAGGGGTATTTTGGAACTAAAAAAAATCTAGTCCAAACAAGGGAAGCTCCTTTATACTATTTAAGGGGCTGCACCTGTTTGGACCGGATTTTTTTTTGTGTTTCAAAATACCTCTATTTCCCTAGGTTTAAGTAGAGATAAAACTAAAGGATAATTTGGAAAAACTACGTCTTTTAACTCTTGCAAAAACATTGCCTATAAAATAGGACCACTCCCTTCTAGTTTTCAAATTCAAACTGAACATCAAATTTTTTTCTTTTTTACAATTTCAAACAAAAAAATTCCTACATTTTAGGATTTTAGAATCCTATATAGATGTTATGATAGACTATCACGGTTTTTCAATTTATTTATTTATTTATTTTAAATAAACACACGTTTTAGGTATTTCCACCTCCCCCTAAAAGTTAGCCTATTAGTTTTTTTTTTTTTTTTTTTTTGGGAGAAAGACTTATTAGTATTTTTAGGAAGTGCCTATTAGTATTTAAAAGCAATTATCTTCATGATTTTATAATTTTTTTTTTCTATGATAGATTACTAACTAGCATGGTTTTTCAAAAAAAATTCCTTTTTTAAAAAAAACACACGTTTTAGGTCCCCCCCACCCCCTAAAAGTTAGCCTATTAGTATTTATTTTTTTTTTGGAACTGTCTATTAGTATTTTGAAGTATTTATCTCCATGATTCTATAATTTTATTTTTAAAGGAAAGAAGAAGAAGAAAAACCCACGTTTTGGGTTTTTCTCCTAAAAGTTAGCCTATTATTTAGAAGTAGTTTTATCCATAACTTTATAATTTTATCTTTAAAGATAACTTCCCCCAAGTATCATTTTTCTTTTTCAAAATTGGCATATAATTGCTTACAGAATCCTCATGAACGGTTGGCCTTTTTTTTTCCTTTGCATTTTATTTCGTATTTTGCAACTATATTCTAACACAATTGATTCTTTATTTTCTATATAGCGATGAGATGGTGAAGTTGAAGTAAATGCAAAGGAATTTAACCAAACAATTCATTGAGAGAATCCTCATATGAACGGTTGGTATTTTTTTCTTCTCATTTTACGTTGTTGAATTATGTTTCGCGATTTGATCTGATATTTACTAACACAAAAAATTATTATCCTCTGAAGTCTAAACCTTAAATGCTACGATTCTAAAGAAAATTCTCACCCAGGGAGAATGGAAACACCATTTTCTTCTAGGTCCAACGACATGTGAGTGACTGCTTTTTTTTTTTTTTTGCTAAACTTAAAGCCGACTGACTGTTTGATTCTATCACTGTTTCACCTCTTTTTTTATTTCTATCATTCTCAGGCGGTTTCGGAGACAAACCCGGAAATTATTAAAGAAAAAGACTTGGAGAGGAAGATGAAAAAGGCAGACAAGGTTTTTATTTTTATTTTTATAGAGTAGTTTTTAATTGTGGTTTTTATTAACCCGTGGATATATAAAACATGTGAGAAACATTACATCCATGAAACATTTTGACATGTAATATTGTTTTAGCTGCTAATACAAAGTTGGCTAATGACAATTATTATAGATTGAAAGTAAATCATGTAATCGAAAGATTACATTTTGATTGATGCATATCTTTAACCTCTGTGAAAGAATGTATGATGAAATTGAAATATTACATTTTGATTGATGCATATCTTTAACCTCTGTGATAGAAAGTATGATGAAATCGAAAGATTACATTTTGGTCATCTATCAAGTGGTTGTTAATGACTCCTTTTTGTATATAAGAAAAACTATTTATCCTACCTATGCCTATATTTATCAATTTGTGTAATTATATGTTGGATTCAATTTATTGTTTTTTGAAATATTAATGTACAGTTTAGCTTTATTTTTCTCAATCACATCTCTTCCATATGAAATTAATTAATTATCCCTAACAATTTTTGTGCCTTTCACTACAACTTCTTTTCATTTTTTTCAAGAAAATACATTTTAAAAATTAAATGAAATTATTGCTCGCATGGGAGACTTCCCATAATCACAATCTTATTTAATTTTTTTTTAGACATTTGAAACTTTTGTTATGGATGCAGACTTAATGGCTACATATTATGACTAAGTGGCTACCTTTTAGGATTTAAAAAGAAGAAGAAGAAAAAAAAAAAAAAAAAAAGCCTCTGAGCACACGCATATTATGACAAAGTGGCTACCTTTTAGGATTTAAAAAAAAAACTAGCCTCTGAGCACGCACTCACGTGCGTGCTCAAAGACTCTTTTTTTTTTTGGGTAAATGTTAATTTAGAGCATCCATTATAATTTTGGATTACTACATTTTTCAATTACAAAAAAAACCTAGGGGTGTGATAAAAAATTATTTCACCACACATAATACTCATCACACCCTTAAGTTTTTTTTTTTTTTTTGGAAAATGTAGTGATCCAAAATTATAATGGATGCTCTAAATTAACATTTATCCAAAAAATAGAAGAGCCTCTGAGCACGCACTTTCATTATTTCACCACACATAATACTCATCACACCCCTAAGTTTTTTTTTTTTTTTGGGAAAATGTAGTGATCCAAAATTATAATGGATGCTCTAAATTAACATTTATCCAAAAAATAGAAGAGTCTCTGAGCACACACGTGAGTGCGTGCTCAGAGGCTAGTTACTATTTAAGGGGCTTTCCCTATTTGGACTGGATTTTTTATGTTCTAAAATACCCCTACATCTCTACATTTAAGTAGAAACAAAACTAAATGACAATTCGGTAAAAATATAACCCTAACTCCTACTAAAATATTACCTAAAAAATAAGGCCACTCTCCTACTAAAACATTGCTTAAAAAATAAGGTCACTCTCCTATTAATTTTCAAATTTCTTTATTCACTTATAAATTAGTTTCTCAATATAAAATTATATATATATAATAAAAAAAACACAGATTTTTTTTTTTTTTTTGGTTACGACAGCTTAAAAATAAAAAAGCCTCATTGCACGCACAAAGCGCGTGTGATGAGGCTAGTAGATAGATAAAATAGATGGACATGAGGTATATTTTTATTTGTGGAGTATAAAATAGAATAAGAAGAATAATACAGAAGATTTGAACTTGTGGGATGTGTTATGCTGAAGTGTTAAGAAAGTCAGATCATTTTCAAATGGATTTGGTCCAAGTCCTTAGTAGCAAGCCCATAAAAATAAGAGCCCAACAGTCAAACGCTGGTGACTTTATTTGAGTTAGGGCCCAAGAGACTAATGAAGTCCTAGAGGTTCATGGGCATTCGGCTCCAGACGGCCCAAGATTTTTTGACTCCATTTCTGATCTTAGGGAAAAAATTATTTTTAACTCTATTTCTGACCACGGGGAAAAAATTATATAAAAATGACAAGAGTTTAAACCATGTTTAATTTTTTTTTAAAATAAAATCAATATTCAGTGCACAAGACTCCTTTTTTATTCTAAAAAAAAAATCTCTCTTTTTGTAGCCTTTAGGAAAGGTTATGGTTCCTTTTAAAAAAGAACAAGAAGTTATAGTAAGTAGCATTATACCCTTGTTTAGATCAAGTAAAAAAGAATTTAGTTTTATCAATTAAAAAGTCAAATTTATGAAATTATTTCAATTTGATTCTCTAACATCCAAGAAAGCCAACTTCATAGGGATGATACAAGCACCTCCATAAAATCTAAGCCACAACACATCCTCAAGTCCATATATTGCATGATCCAATCAAGAGTTTTCTAGTGTGCGTTCGTTATTAATCAACATTGATGATGCAATTCAGGGAAAAAAATTATGAAACATCAAGAAATAGGAATAAAGCAAACTTCAAGTGTTGAAGATGTAAAAACATATGATGATGATATATTCCTCAACAGCATGCATGTGTCTCCAGACCACTAAACACAATTCATTGAACAAACCAAAGCTATGATTAAGAAAAGAATAAACTAATTACACCACATGATAAACATTTATAACATGGTTGAGATAAAAATTCTTTTATCAGTATTTAAAATAAAAATTCTACATCATTTGCTATATTTAGTTATGAGAAAACATTAGGTCAGGCTGTCTAGTTTTACGCCATTCAATAGCCCTTTGCCACGTCACCATCACTTAAATCTCCCGAAGGAAGAGAAACAGAACGATTTAAAAAAAAAAAAAAATCACGCTGTTTTCCTCAGCTTCGCCGCATCTTGTCCTCTACTTTGAGATTGTGGGTGAGGAGGACACTAATCAACAAGGAGACAACCTTATTAATAAAAATAATCCTTCTGATTTTGGGGTTCAAGAAGCTTCTTTAGAGAAAATGTTTTGGACTTTGAAGCTAGAGAGAGGTGGGTCTTTCTTCTTCTTCTTCTTCTTCTTCTTCATCTTTTCTCTTTTTATTTAAATCTCCGTTGTTTGTGCTGAGGAAACCAGCGAAAAATTTGTCAAATTGGATTATTGAATCATAGGGGAGGGAATTTCTAGATTATGTTCCCATCTCTTCTTCTTTTTCATTTTCGTTTTTGTTTTTGAAACATGGGGTTCCATCTTTTCTCCTCATAGCACCGGACCTCCACCCCGCCGCTGTAGTTGCCGCACATGTCGGTCAGTAGCTGGCGCCGCTGCACCGGAGCTCCACGCCGTTGTTCAAGGTTTACCCCTTTTTCTTGATTCTTTTCTGTTTCTTACTTAATGGATCTTCGTTCTTTTGATTCTTTTGGCTCTATACTTGTTAACATTATGGGTTTGTCTTTTTCTCATCTGGGTATTGATTTGTTGTTGATTTTCTCTTCTAAACGTTGATGTCTTATGTGGGTGTATATTTGTTATCAATTTGTGATTGTTCTTTTTGTTTACTTCAGGGCTTGTTTCTCTACCTACGATGCTGGTTTGGCAATATGGTTCTTGATTTTGAGCGATTTTTAGTCATATATTGACTACTTGTTCTTGTTTTGACATGAATGTATTATATGAGTGTGTTATCTAGAATAGAAGGGGAAAATTTTGAGTATTTCTTTCCTATTCTGTGGCTTTTCTGTTTTCTGTTGTGGTTGTTTTATTTGCTTTATGTTGCTTGGTATATAGCCCACAAAGCAAATATAATAAGATTGTGAGGAGAGGAGTGGAGAGGAGGAGATGAAATGGGTTTAGGCGTTGGAGTTGTTTAGTTCTTTAGGTCTGATAAGTGTTTGAGAATTTTGAGTTTAATTGAGTTATAATTATGAATGCTGGAGTGTATTGGGTTTTCAATAGAAATATGATGTGGCGTTTATTCATTGGTGGCGTAAAGAAGGCTCTTTAAGCCAGCTCCTGACCGAAGGTTCTCTCGTTAGTTATTTACTAATATTCATTTATTATTGGTGTTCTTTTACCTTGTAATTGTTACTTTAAGTGAACAATTGTGATGGAAATGTTTGTGCCATTATAAACTTCTATGATGATGAATGTATTACTTCAACTATTTTCTATTTCATATAACAATTATAATATACTCTCAAATGCTATTGTATCCTGTTTATTTGATATTACTTCAATTTAACACAAACATCTTCATGTTATTGCGATATTATATTATGTCACCCATTAATAGCACCCTAATTGTTGCTGTTTTTTTTTTTTTTTTTAATTATTATTATTATTTAAATTACATTCCTAACCAAAATGACCCCAAAAAAAAAAAAAAAAATCAATCACAAATAGGGTCCTCGCAATGATTAAACCTATTTCCTTTTATTCATCTACTTGTTCCACTGTGACTCTTGGCATGCATTCGTATTCCTAATTTTATTATTACTTAACAGTTAGTCAATTACCTAGGAATTAGCTTCAATGACAAGAGGTACTATGGAGCGTGTTGTGTTGGAAGAGTCTTGGATTGGGTCATACTTGTAAGTCTAAATGTTATCTGGTTCGAGTCATGCGTTTCACAAAAATACTACGCTACAACGTGAATAGCCCTAACGCACCCAAGAGTTTCCCATTCCAAGAATTATGCGAGTTCAAGTGAACCAGGTCAATAATCACATCAGACCCTTTTCTTGATCATTTAAAAAAAAAAAAGGCACCACTTTGGTCCACACGGTTTTCCAGTGTGTTTCTTGTGGTGAAGGAAGGGCTTTCCATATTATCCTCTTACTTTCATCAACATTGAAGCATTTCACATCACACCCACCCTTTAGCTTTCCTCGCTCTTTTACTTTCATTGTTCCTTTTTGCCAACTAAGAAGAAATGGCCGAAGCAATCCTCTTTGGTGTTGCACAGAAAATGATTGAAAATTTGGGATCTCAGATTTTCCAGGAGATTGGATCGCTCTGGGGCGTTAAAGATGAGCTTCAAAGCATCAAGAGCGCTGTTTCCAGAATCCAAGCTGTACTTCAGGATGCGGCAGAGCAGCAAAACCACAACCATCAAGTCAGGGACTGGCTCGAAAAGCCCAATGATGTTGTTTATGATGCTGATGACTTGCTGGGTGAATTCTTCACTGAAGCTTCGCGGCAAAGAGCAAAGAGTGGGAATAAAATCAAAAAAGAGGTACGCACTTTTTTTTCAAGTTCAAATCAAGTTGCTTTTCGTATTGAGATGAGTGGCAAAATAAAGGCGATGAGGAAGAAGCTAGATGCCGTAGCAAAAGAAAATAGAGACTTCAACTTGAAAGTAAGCCCACCAGGGAAATATAGCTTGAATATGCAGAGGGAAGAGACTCACTTATTTGTTCCTAATGAAAAAGTTATTGGGAGAGAAGGTGATAAAGAGGCCATCATAAAACTATTATTGGAGCCTAATGATGAAGAGAATCTTTCAGTCATTCCTAGAGTGGGAATTGGTGGGTTAGGAAAGACCACACTTGCTCAATTTGTATACAATGATGCGTTTGAGCTAAAAATGTGGGTGTGTCTTTCTTTGAAGAAGAGGCCATCTAATGACTTCTCATCGTCATTATTAATATTACCTTTTTTATCCCATTTTAAAATCAGCTCTTCAAGATGCTGTTTTCCACTTACATTTGCATCATTGCATTCTGAGTTAGCATCTTCTAGTCACTCCAAATGTGTGATCTCTAGTGTTCCTCTGATGTTGTTTAGCTAGTTTAATTCGCCTATGTCATCAAGGTGCTTGAGGTTGACTAATTCTTTAATGTCTTGAGGTAATTCTTTAAGCCTCCTGCTTGAAAAGACTTTCAGTGTTTGCAAATTCCATAGTCTAGTAATAGATTTAGGGAGAGTGATAATACTATTGCTTCCAGAAAGATCAAGGTATTTGAGATGTATTAAGTTCCCTATAGAATTTGGCACCCTTGTGATCTCCAACCCACCTATACCTAATGCACGCAAGCTTCTGAAATTCGAAGTAATTGTATTCAACATTGGCTCATTTAGCCAATTGAAGTAATTTGGTCTTAGAAGAAGCATACGTATTTTTTTTTTTGCTTCAACCAATAAGCTTAAAGTCTCATTCAAAGAGGAGCCAATAAAAAATGGACAAGATACATGATGAATTTTTTCATTAACATTTTTGCTGTCCCTATCAACGAGCTTGCAGTCTACCTTTGCAACCAATTTTGCAAGATCATGAATTAGATCATGCATTTTGTACTTTAAATTTCCATCCATGTCCCCTACTTCTTCAAAGAAGGACCTCCGAAGTAGATTCTTGAGCTAAAAATATAGGTGTGTGTCTCTGATGCGTTTGAGTTGAAAATTATTGCTGAAAAAATAATTGCTTCTGCTACTGGTACAAAGCCAGGAGACCTTCATATAGATCAATTGCAAAAGCTTCTTTGTGAAAATATTGATAAAAAAAAAATACTTACTTGTGCTGGATGACGTGTGGAATGAAAGTCTTAACAAATGGAATGAATTGAAGCGTCTTTTAATGGGTGGTGCAAAGGGAAGTAAGATTATAATAACAACACGTGTCAAATTGGTTGCTGAGATTACAAGTCCAGTTTCAATATACACCCTCAAAGGTCTCTCTGAACACGAATCTTGGTCTTTATTTGAACAAATAGCATTTAGAAAAGGACAAGAGACCAGCAATCCTAGACTAATAGAAATTGGAAAGGAAATTTTAGTCAGATGTCAGGGTGTACCCCTTGCCATAAAGTCCATTGGAAGTGTATTATGCTTAGAGAAAACTGAGCCTAAATGGTCATATGTCAAGGATAATGTGCTTGCAAATATACTTCAACCCGGGGATGACATATTTCCAATCCTAAAGTTGAGTTATGATCATTTGCCCTCACATTTAAAGAGTTGCTTTGCTTATTGCTCTGTGTTTCCAAAAGATTATGAGATAGAAAAGGAAATGGTGGTGCAACTATGGATAGCGCAAGGGTTTATCCAATTGTCAAACACAAAACAACAATTAGAGGAGGTTGCTAATGAGTACTTCAAGGATCTGCTTTGGAGATCCTTCTTTGAAGAAGTAGGGGACATGTTTGGAAATTTAAAATACAAAATGCATGATCTAATTCATGATCTTGCAGAATTGGTTGCAATGGTAGACTGCAAGCTCGTTGATATGGACAGCAAAAATGTTGATGAAAAAATTCATCATATATGTTGTCCATTTTTTATCGGCTTCTCTTGTAATGAGACTTTAAGCTTATTGGTTAAAGCAAAAAAAATGCGTACGCTTCTTCTAAGATCAAATAAGTATTGGTTAGATGAGCCAATGTGGAATACAATTACTTTGAATTTCGGAAGCTTGCGTGCATTAGGTGGAATGGTGATCACAAGGGTGCCAAATTCTATAGGGAACTTAATACATCTCAAATACCTTGATCTTTCTGAAAGCCATTGTATTATCACTCTCCCTGAATCTATTACTAGACTATGGAATTTGCAAACAGTGAAAGTCTTTTATTGCAGTAGGCTTAAAGAATTACCTAAAGACATTAAAGAATTAGTCAACCTCAGGCACCTTGATGACAATGAATGTCAATCTTTGAGTAATATGCCTCGTGGATTAGGGCAACTGACTTGTCTTCAAACATTACCATTATTCGTTGTGAGCAAGGACTCTTCTTCCATCTCCAAGCATGTTGGTGGCCTAGGCGAATTAAACCAGCTAAACAACATCAGAGGAATACTAAAGATCACACATTTGGAGCAACTAGAAGATGCTAACTCAGAATGCAAGGCTGCAAATATAAGTGGAAAACAGCATCTTGAAGAGCTGATGTTAGGGTGGGATCAAGAAGGTAATATTAATAATGACGATGAGAAGTCATTAGATGGCCTCCAACCACATCAAAATCTCAAATATTTGTTGGTGGAAGGGTACGGGGGAGTGAGGTTTTCTAGTTGGCTTTCTTTGCTCGCCAATCTGGTTGAAATAATAATATCAGATGGTAAAAGATGCCAACATTTGCCACGGTTATCTCAACTCCCCTCTCTACAATCTCTACGGCTTAATGTTATGGACGATTTGGAGTACATATCAGATAGTGATATAAGTGAGGAGGTACCTGCTTCATCCCCAGTGTCGTCAACACCATTCTTCCCATTGTTGAAGTTACTCTCAATTCGAAATTTCCCTAAGCTGAAGGGATGGTGGAGGAGTGCATCAATGCAAGATCATCGTCACCACTCATTGCCTTCATTTCCTTGTCTTTCTTATTTAGAAATTCAGCATTGTCCTAATCTGACTTCCATGCCTCTATTTCCATGTCTTGAAGAAGATTTATATCTAAATAATGTTAGCTTCATGCCTTTGCAAGAGACAATGGCAATGGCTTCGTTGCTGCCCCACTCATCCCCTCTTTCTAAATTAAAGATTATGACTCTGGCTTTTAGAGAGGATGAAGTACCTCTGCTAGATGACTGGCCGTCAAATCTAATGTCTCTCAAGAAATTAGAGTTCTTGTGTTGCCCTGGACTAACATCTCTCTCTGAAGCTGTGCGATATCTCACCTCCCTCTGTTCTTTGGCTTTCCAAGGACTTCCGAAACTGGAGTCTCTCCCTACAAGTCTTCAACATCTTACCAACCTGCAAGACCTCTACATTATAGACTGTCCCAATTTGATGATTTTGCCGGGGTGGATTAGCAAGCTCACATCACTTGAAACACTTGAAATTAAAAGATGCCCTAATTTGGCATCACTTCCTGATGAATTGCAATGTCTTAGGTCTTTACAAAGGCTAAAAATTGCAGATTGTCCTCTCTTGGCAAAAAGGTGCAAAAAAGGAATTGGTGAGGATTGGTCCAAGATTGCTCACATCCCTAATATTAACCATACATGCGAATACAATGTACATTAGTTTTTCTAAGGTACATTCTCTAATCTCAATCCTCTGGTGCAATCAAAGGAAAGAAAATAAAATTTTTGGAATCCTATTTTTTAGGTTTTGTTGATTTCCAAACTAATAAAATTTTAGGTTTTTATTTTATTTATTTATTTTATTTTATAATTTTTTTTATTTGGATTTCCAATATATTCAACCATGGTATATAATTGAATTGGGTTCGGTTTAGTGAAGCTTTGGGTTTTTTGAGGTTTAAAAATCATAAATTTTTAATTTGTCAGCAACCAAACTGTTGAATTTTTTTCCTGAGCTCTACTTTGATGGGTTATTATTATTATTTTAATTATGTTAAAGTACATGCTGTGTTCTGTTAACAGAGTTTTCTGGCCAAGCAGAAGAATTAAAAATATATATATTCTGTGGAAATATGGTGATGGGATGCATTGCTTGGATACTTTCAGGATTTGGGAAGTTAATGTAGCTAAGGTACTTGGTTAGACTCATCTTTATCAATTGTTATTCATTTCTGATTTCTCTGATTTGTGACATTCAACACTATGGTGGTTGAGTTAATTGATTTCCTTCCAAATCAAAGAATCTAAGCATTAGTATTACGAAGTCAGCAATAGGGAACAGATAGGGTCAATATAACATTGCTCACTTCCCAGAGTTGGGAGGGGATGACTAGTTCTTCTTCAGTGTTTTCACACACATTAATTACCAATCCTAATCCTTCTTAGAAGCTCAAATGCTAATGATGTTAATTCCTTCTTTGTTTGTGTGTTGTGATGACTTCTCACTTTATTCAATCCTGAATGTGGAACAAATTGGAAGCTTATAAAAAAATGAGGTGTAAATATCTGAGCATATCCGGAACCTTATGGATAATTGACAAGTGCAACAAGTTAACAGCTTAGGTGATTATCTTGTTTAGTGTTTATTATTTCTTTCCCTCACATAAAATTTAAGTACTAAATATGATTCACACACCCAAGAGGAAAGATGCATTAATCCTCATTTGTTTGTTTACTCTAATGAATTCTCTCATCAAATGCAGAGTTCTTCTCTATACGCTAAACTGACATAAACATAATATTAGAAACTTTGTTATTTGTTTTGTTCCTCACTTATTGGAATGATGCCAGGCAGAAATTGGTGGGAGATGGTCCAAGACAGCACAAATACGGAGATTTAAATGTATTGCAGTAGGATGATGTGGTCCAGAATGTTTCTATAGGTCCTTTTTCCTTTAAAATTCAATCCTCTATACTAATCAAGTATTGAACTAATTTTTGTTTCCCTCAATTAAAAGTAGAAGCAATTTATTCACCATTTGATTCTGTGTGCAGAGTATTGAAAAACGTGGCATATAAAAACAGACAAGAGTTGGTGATTCTCCATAGTGAATGCGTACTGTGAATCTGTGATTATGTAGCCACAAATAAAAGTATGTGCGGTGAATCTTATATCTATTAGTTTGGCATAGATAAAGATCACAGCCTGACATTAATAGTATGAGCTGTTCCTTTTCAAGGATGTCTTCATCATGTGCGCATCAGTCTTTTGTTCATATTGAAATATTGCAAAGCTAATCAGGTATAAATTATTAACTCACTATAATTATTTTTTAAGCAAAACAGATTGGCCATGATTCTCAGTTTGATGCTTTCTACTCTGTAATGTGCTTCGCTTTGTAACTATATGAATCATAGAATTAGTAATTATGCTATTCTGTTACAATATAACTATAATCAATTATTTACTTTTTATCTCATTATTGTTTTGGGGAAGGAAAGACCTGTTTTTCATTGTTAGAATTATGGCTAAGTGATTAAATTGACAATTTCCTAATAACATAAGCTTTTGGGAGAATTAGTAATTTATCATGGTCTTCGAGCACAAGATCCTAAATTCAATCCCTAGCTTTATTCTACATCTCATTGAAAATGTAAAAAATCTCCCTTTATCATTCACCTTGGCATATGATTCACAATACCAATATTTTGAATTTATTGAAAAAAAGAAAAGAAAAAATAAGGTAAAGAAGGAAAAAAAAAAAAAACTTGAGATCTGGTGTCAGTTGGTCAGAGGGATTTAACTCCACTGTTTCTTACATTCATGTATATGTTTTCTAAATTCACTTTGAATTTATCAAATACCAGTCTCGCTCTCTTCATTCTTCCTTTTTGTTTTAGATTTAGTGATCAGTTATTGGATTCTGTATGCAGGAGCTTGAATTTCGTAAATATGAGTAGACTAGCATGTCTCTTTTAACCTTGCGGATAATGGGAATTTGCTGCAGGCTACATATATATATATATATATATATATAAATTTATTTATAAATTTTGGAAATGTGAATGTAAGATTGTAGAACTAGTATTATTTTCCTCTCTTTTCTATTTTTAATTTAATTCTCAAACTTATTTTTGATAGGTTGGAGATGAACACTACAGCTTGGTGTCAGCAACAAGATTACTACCTAGCCTCAATTAGAGCTTAATTTCAGGGTAACTGATTCTTGGACTTCTCAACATTCAACAACCCTGTGAAACATAAGCTTTATGTTCATTTCAAAAGGTTGCAAATATTTATCTTAGTGTAGTTGTTTTACTGGTTAAAAATGTTTGTGGTGAATTTTTTTAATGCTTTTCCTATTCTAATTCTTTTTCCTATATACATAACAGTACTTAAAAGCATCAGTTTGAAAATTACTTACTTAAAAGAACTATCTTGAGAAATATTTACCTGGGACAAACTTGTCAATTACAACAGTGTTGTGAGTCCTAATGTTTGTTAGTTTCTCTTCTTCTAAAGTCTAGATGTGTATGTGCTTAACTTAGTGTCAAAGCAATCAGTTCATAGTGCCTGAGTGATTGGTACAACTTACTAAAAATGAATTAAGTGATTGTCAATTTTATTATTCATATTAGACTGACTCGCTGTTGGTACAGGGCAAAAAAAATGTGATCTTCTCAATCAGATGGCTTTTAGGACTTCCTTGATAAAGGTTTGTTTCTTTGGTGCTTCTACTCTGTAAGCATGCAATACTCGTCTTTTAAGTATCCTTACATTCTTGGATATACTTGGCATACCATAAAGTTATAATCTAGCCATGGACAATTTAACTCTATGAAATCTATGAAATATCATATGAATCAAGCGTAGAAATTCACAGCTTGTCAAAAATCTATCGAAGTGAATCCTATATAACAATATCTATTGAATGGAGAGAAATTTTTTTTTTATCATTTTTCTAAAATTTGGGAACCACAGAAAAATTTATCAACAATGCCGGATACTAATTAGACCTTTTTCATGTTACCCAAAAAAAGAAAAAAGAAAAAGACCTTTCATGCATGGTTTCTTTTCTAACTATATTTTCCAATTATGTTTGCATTTCCTGGTAGTGGAGCTTGTTGTCTTGATGATAATGGGTTTGAGCACAAGTCCACAGAAGATATATTCCGTTTAACAACTTATTCTTTGAACGCCCATGCAAGAATCTGCTTTTAAGGTGAAGGTGAGACCCTTGCACAATTCTACTGAACAAAGTTCTTTTGTTTCTACCTGAACTCTTATGTCGATACTTGTTCATCTTAGAAATATGTGGAAATTTCCTATAGGAAAAAAAATTTCTGTGCAAGCAAACATAAAAGCTTTCTTCCACAGCACTGTCTAGAAGCAGTTTTCAGATACCAAGAGAAAGTGCATCTTCGGGTTTAATTAGAAGTAAGTGACATAACGATATATTTCCTTTCAAATTATGAAATCAGTCTCAATTGGTTAACAAATAGATTAGAGTAAATCCTAATTCTTTTCCATCCAAAGGATATTCTATTGATCAGACGACTTGCATATGGAGTTAATCAAATGATTTCATTTGTCATACTGGTGAGGAGCATAGATTATAATGTGGAGTTTTGTCTTAACTAAGCCAGGTGACTCACATTTTGTAGGTTACATGATAAAAGCCACCAATACCGTCTTTTAAAACTATGTATTTTCTGCATCAACAATACGAGTAGGCTTGTGCTTTTGTGCATTAGTGGCAAAAAAAGGTAATTGTAGATGCTGATTATATAACCATGTCTACTCTTTTTTTTTCTTTTTTTTTTCTTTTTTTTTAAGATGACTGCTTTGGCATAATATGTTATGCAACTTTTCCCATGACTGCTTTATTGTCCAGGATGCATTAGACATATATAGGTCACATGTTGGAGCAGATGATGCAACCAATTGCTGAGTTCTGCATTACTGGCCTGCAGGAATTCTCATTAGCTATCATTGGTCTTGCAATTGTTTGCTTTACAAGAAGTGCATATTACCAAAGATAGACATTATGTCACTAAGATAAGGTTGGAACTTCTGAAGTTAGTTTGAAATCCATGCACTAGTGACAAGGGGTAATTAAGATCACAAAGTGATCATACTGCTGATCTTTTTCCTACTGAGAGCGTCACCAATAACAATTGCCTAGCCCTGGTTTACAAGAACTGCGGGTTACCAAAGAGAGAAAGTATAGCACTAAGATAAGGTTGGAACTTCTGAAGTTAGTTTGGAATCCATGTGTGAGTGACGGGGTAATTAAGATTACAAAATGATTCATGCTGCTGATCTTTTCCTACTGGAAGTGTCACCAACAACAATTGCTTACCCCTGGTTTTAGCCATTTCATGATAAACTGAACTTGCAATCAAGGTTTTTTTTTTTGGTTGGCTATGGCAAATCTATGTTATTGCTGTAAGGTAGATCATGAGTATTTCATAGATTGCTTGTATCTTTCTTAGTCATTCATAATTTTAGACATTGGTGTATTTTGGTGAATCCATCTATAAGTACGTCTTTGTACTTGAATTATGGTGAGGAAATTTAGGAAACTCTCCATACATGGATGGAATTTTGTGATTCAAGTTTCCTGCAAGAGAATTTTCTTGAGATACCAGATTTTTAAAATATTATTGAACCAATTTCCTACTTGTCTCAGAAGTTTCAGTGTCTCCTTATCAACAAATGTTTTACTCAATTTTTTTTGCTATAGTGGGTATGCATATATTTGGGAAGCACAATTCTATACTTTGCACTATTGAAATGAGAAAAGCATATCTGTCAATTACTTATGATTTATAGATAGTGTAACTACTATTATCATCATATATATACACCATGGGTGCTTGACCTAAATGAAACTAGCATGTAGTTTGCTTGTATTGAATGGGATCACAAAGAACTCTCTGATCTCATTCAGAGACCACTGCATCATAGAAAATAACAGCTACTCTCCAATTGTTATGCATGATCTTCCAAGTATTGAAGTGTAGCATGTCTGACTCACCCAATTTCCAGCTCTAGTTAAGGGAAAAAATGTTTGTGTTTGTTCAAAAAGAAAGAAATCTGAGTGGTTAAAGACTATAAGTTTGATATATACACTTTTTGTTGCTACAGTGAGGGGACAAGCACCCCTAAGGATTCAAACCTGTGAGGCACAACCCGAGCCAAGGGGCTCAGTTGTAAATTTGATACATGCACTTATTATGTAATAACACGGGCCATGGCTTAAGGTTCCATGATGCAGAACTCTTGAAGCTGTCATGGTTTTCTCTCAGTGCAAAGGGGTTCTAAAGCTTTACATTCACATATTGTATCGTATGATTTTGATGCAAGTTGGGGGATTAAAAACATATAGCTTCCATATTTTGAACTTAGTGGCTATATCTTGCTAGATTTCTCCTTTGGTTTGGTTATTTGGATATGGCTTATAAAATACAAAAGCCTTGTAATTTTTTTTTTTTTTTTTTTTTGGAGAAACTGAAAGCTTTGTATTTAGATTCTTGAAATTATCTTTGCTTTCATTTAAGACTTATGAAATAAAAGGCTCAATAACTAGACTCTTGATGATTTATTATTATACACAGAAAATAAGGAAAACTAATAATCAAAGAATTGTTTTTGCTCTTGGTCCCGGTATTGACCAGTTTTAGGAGTTTTTATTGGACTGGATTGGCGCATAGTTTTAAAAAACCAGGCCAAAACAGGCAGTTGAACCGGTTCAATAGGGAATGGGCATCAATCCGGTCTGATAAAAACCCATAAAATTACCGGGAGAAAAATGGTTCTTAGACTATACCAGTTTTTTAAAAACCATGCTTAGAAGATAAAAGTGAGTTGTTTCTCAAAAAAAAAAAAAAAAAGAAGATAAAAGTGAGTTGAAACCTGCCACCTCCACTTCACGTACATGATTTATCAATCTTTAAAAGAAATTACTTTCTAACACAATTTTTTTTAAAAGAACAAATTGTATGCACTCAAGAACCAATGTGATGTTAGAAAGTTAAAATGCTGATACAGATTGGTTAAGGAAAAACATAAAATATTGAAATATTTTATGCTTCCTTAATCAATCTGCATAAATTATTTGATTTATCCTTAACCAATTTGCATCAGATGCTCAGTATCATTAAGCTTATAAAAAGCTCTAATTTCTTCAACATCCCCCCTTCACAAACCATAAAAATAAAAAATTTCTTCCAGTTCAACATTTGCTCTCTGCTGTTTAGATTTCCATTTATGTCACGGTTTAGTATAACCCCCTTAACACACATTGCCTAAGGCAAATCAAGGGAAAAGAAATTCACTATTAGGCTGTGTTTGGTTCAATGTAAAATATTTTCCGAAAAATAAATATTTTCTGAAAATGTTATTTTCGGTAAGGAAAATATTTTCAAGTGTTTTGTTGCATTATGAAAATTGTTCTAGAAAATATTTTCATGTGTTTGGTAACATTCTGAAAATGCTATTTTCCACCACCATCCACACAAAACCCACCACCACACAACAGAAAAACCACCAAAACACCACCACCCACACCACCACAATAACAACAAAAATCAAAATCACACAAAGAGAGAGATCGGTTTGTGGGTTTCCGGCGAAGTCGAAGGCTTGTGGGTCGAAGGCTCTAGGTTGAAGATCGGTTCATGAGTTCGTAGATTGGTGGGTCGAAAGCTCTGGGTCGAAGGCTCTAGGTCGAAGGCTTTGGCTCTAGGTCGAAGGCTCTAGGTTCGTGGCGTGATCTGGGCTCTGGGTTTGTCGGCAAAGTTGAAGATCGGTTCATGGGTTCGTGGTGCGAAGGCTCTGGGTCGCCGACGAAATCGAAGGCTCGTGGGTTGCCGGTGATGGGCTCTCTCTTCTTCCTCTCTCTCTCTCTTTTTGCGCGTGAGTCTGAAAATGGTTTGAAGTGAAAATTTTGATTGAAACCAATTTCTGGGTCAAAGCCATTAAAACACACGGTCAACTAAAAATATTTTCCGGAAGTGATTTGAAGTCAAAACAAACACAGCCTTAGTCTGCAGCCATTTCCTATTTATGGTCTTTGAGGATGACGGAAGAGCATGAATATCCTTTCCCAAGACAAAATTAGCACTGCCACTAAGTGACAAGATCTCTTATTGTGATATTATATTATGTCACCCATTAATAGGACCTAATTGTTGCTGTTTTTTTATTCATTTAATTTTTATTTTAATTACATTCCTAATCAAAATGACCCCAAAAAAAATCAATAACAAATACAGTCCTGTTAACTAGTGGTCGCAATGATTAAACCTATTTTCTTTTACTTTTAGTGTTCCTTCATCAACATTGAAGCATTTCACTTCACAACCACCCTCTAGCTTTCTTCGCTCTTTTACTTTCAATGTTCCTTTTTGCCAACTAAGAAGAAATGGCCGAAGCAATCCTCTTTGGCGTTGCACAGAAAATGATTGAGAATTTGAGATCTTCGATTTTCCACAGTGACAAATTAAAACCCATATACTCATAGATCGAAACCCACACTACAACCATAGATCAAAAACCCAAAACCGGAGAAATCAAAAGTTGAAAACCACAAAGGAAGAAAGTAAGCTACATACCTTAACAATCTATACCCAATTACCCACAATGAAAAAGAGATGCTTTAGGTTCATCCAAAGTCTCAATGGCAACCAAGATTCAAGAGGTGGTGGCAACCAGATTTCTAGAGAGAGGTGGTGGCGGCTAGGATTTAGGTTTGGAAGAAAGAGTTAACTGTGAAAAGATAAGAGCGTTAAAAGAGAGCTATGAAAATGTTTGACGTGTGTGGAGGTTTTGTCTCTGAACTAATGACCTAAAGACTAAAGCCCAAGCCCAACATTCATGTAGAAGAAATTTAAGCAATAGCCCGTATGGACCAAACTTATAATTAAAAAAAAAAAAACCCCACGTAGATAAGTCAACCTATAAACACCAAAACCCTAGCCTCCAGAGTACACGTACTCCACACCCTCATTCACATCTCTTTCGCCGCGTACCTATAAATTTCGGTGCGGTTCGAGTAGCATCGAAATACAACACTTGTCTCCGACAACCATACCGCACCGGCGTCGGAATTATCCATCTTCTCCGATCGTCGTCTTCGGTTCAATCGGTAGGCCTGTGGAGCGATGCGGCTCAGTCGGTTTCGGGACGGTGGATCGATGAAGTTCGGTACCTCCACACGGTTTTCCAGTGTGTTCTTTCGGTGAAGGAAGGGCTTTCCATATTATCCTCTTTACTTTCATCAACATTGAAGCATTTCACTTCACACCTACCCTTTAGCTTTCCTCGCTCTCTTACTTTCAGTGTTCTTTTTTGCCAACTAAGAAGAAGTGGCCGGAGCAATCCTCTTTGGCGTTGCACAGAAAATGATTGAAAATTTGGGATCTCAGATTTTCCAAGAGATTGGATC
The DNA here is from genome assembly GCA_032727855.1 of Quercus ilex subsp. ballota. Classification (NCBI taxonomy): domain Eukaryota; kingdom Viridiplantae; phylum Streptophyta; class Magnoliopsida; order Fagales; family Fagaceae; genus Quercus; species Quercus ilex. Next base: position 54,982,961 of record CM064918.1, read on the forward strand.
GCTCTTGGGTGTTAAAGATGAGCTTCAAAGCAACAAAAGGGCTGTTTCCAGAATCCAAGCTGTACTTCAGGATGCAGCAGAGCAGCAAAACCACAACCATCAAGTCAGGGACTGGCTCAAAAAGCTCAAGGATGTTGTTTATGATGCTGATGACTTACTGGGTGAATTCTTCATTGAAGCTTCGCGGCAAAGAGCAAAGAGTGGGAATAAAATCAAAAAAGAGGTACACACTTTTTTTTCAAGTTCAAATCAAGTTGCTTTTCGTATTGAGATGAGTGGTAGAATAAAGGCGATGAGGAAGAAGCTAGATGCCGTAGCAAAAGAAAACAGAGACTTCAACTTGAAAGTAAGCCCGCCAGAGAAATATAGCTTGAATATGCAGAGGGAAGAGACTCACTCATTCGTACCTAATGAAAAAGTTATTGGGAGAGAAGGTGATAAAGAGGCCATCATAAAACTATTATTGGAGCCTAATAATGAAGAGAATCTTTCAGTTATTCCCATAGTGGAAATCAGTGGCACTCTAGGAAATTTTTTCAGGGTATTCCTCAATAAGTATAAATTACACAATCATAATTTAATTTAATTTTTTCAGGGTGTTATTTAGCCTAACATAATTTAATTTGTTTGTCTTTTATAATGTATTGGTTTATTATACTGCTTTGATTATTATTGTTTAGCCTAACAATAAACTATATTACTTTAATTTATTTGTCATTAATTATACTGTTTTAATTTGTTATATTGTTTAGCCCCATGTGTTGATGTGCACATTACACTAAAGAGCCACTGATGTGCACATTATTTACACATCTCATATGTAGCACAATAATTAAAGCAGTGTACAATCAGGCAAGCAGGCCTAATGATGCCTAATATCCCTGCCAATCAGAAAATTTCACAATCACATGTTACACTAGTCTAAAAGAAAATTAACATCAACACCAACACACTACACACACCAACCCAACGGATAAGATATTAAGATAAACTGACAAACACACTACACATGAAAAGCAACACATTCAAAAAGACAAAAGTCAAAAACAAACAAAAAAAAATTAATAAAGGTCCAGTTGTTCGGCCAATGAGAGACACAAACACAATTCAAATTTCAAAAGACTAAGGGTGCGTTTGGTTTGGCTTCAAACCACTTCCGGAAAAGCATTTCCGAAAAATTAGTGTGTTTGGTTGGTTTGTAAAATTTGGTCAACTGTAATGCATTTCCCCTTTGACCGTAAAATAGAGGCATGAAGGTGGAAAATGAATTCAGTTCTCATTTTCACTTCAAACAAATTCCGTAAAACGCTCTCTCATCTCTCACACGCACTCTTCGACCAACTACTCTCCAAGCTCCAAGCTCACACCGACGAGCTCCAAGCTCCTCACACCGACGATCCACACACCGACGAGCTCCAAGCTCCCAGCTCCAATCTACTCTCCAACGAGCTCCAAGCTCCAAGCTCCAAGCTCCGATCCACACACCGACGAGCAAGCTCCGATCCACACACCGACGAGCTCCAAGCTCTGATCCACACATTGAGCTCCACCATCTCCCTCACGCAGTCGATCCTCTCCACACACAGTGAGTTTCCCTTTTCCATTTCTCAGTCCGATCCCTTAATTTCTCAGTCCGATCCCCAAAATTTCTCAGTCCGATCCACCCTCATTTCTCAGTCCAATCCACCCTCTCATCACTTCATTTCTCAGCCCGATCCACACAGCTCCGATCCACACACCAAAAATACAAAAAACTGAAACGGCTGACCCACCCTCAAACCCATAAACAATCCAACTGAAAATCATCAGTCCCTCATAAACAACCCAACCTTTATTATTATTATTATTATATTTTTTGGTTGATAATGAGTATTGGGTATGACTGAAATTGGCTATGATTGAAATTTCCTCAGTTTTATTTGGTTGATAATGAGTATTGGGTGTAGCTAATGTTGAGTGGGTTGCAGAAATTTGATGTGGGTACCGTGGGTTTGGGTACAAATTTGATGTAAAAATAGTTGTTGTGGTGAGAGTTGGTTATTGGGCACAAATTTGATGTGGCTATTGTTCTTCTGTGAGTTGTGAAATTTGATGCGGCTATTGTTGTTCTGTGTTTTTTCTTTTTTTGGGAAACTCTTGTTCAGTGTTTTCTATAATAACAATGCAATGTGATTTGTTCATAGGTATAAATATTGATTGTGATGGTATTATATTGTGTACGTTGTTGATGTTACAATTATACATAAATATATGTGTATAAACATTTTGGTACTCGTTATCAATGTGGTTTGGATGTTTTCTGTTTGTGGCTGTTTTTATTTATTGTGTAATCAATAGCATACTTGTTTACATACCTCTTAGACCACAGTGTTTGTGATTTTTTAGATGAAGAAAAAAAACCAAAGCCGCAATTCTTGCCTCAGTTGCATCTGTCCTCCTTGTGGGGGTTGCATTATTAAGGAAATTGCGGCGTAGACGTAAACGACTGCCTAGGGCGCCTTTTGTTAATCATGCAGCCGAGAGAGAGGAATACATAAATAGTGTTCTGCATGGAAGTGAGAGATATTGTGTGAATCAAATTAGGATGAAGCCTATAGCTTTCCACCGCTTATGTCACATCCTCACTGAGGGGGAGCATGTACGCCCGACTGTTCGCATGCCTGTTACGGAGCAAGTGTTTATTTTCTTACACATTATTGGTCATAATGTGAGATTTCGTGTAATGGGTAGTCGGATTTTATAGATCAACTGAGACTGTTCATAGATATTTTAAGATCGTCCTTAGGAGGGTTCTGAAATTATATAGAGCTCTAATAAGACTGCGTAGCGAAGATACACCCCAAGAGATAAGGAATAGCAGAAGGTTCTACCCATATTTTAAGGTGTAAATATTGTGACTTGTGTATTTTTGTAAATTATGAAGATTTGTGTAATTTTAAATCATTATCTCTGTCAAAAATTAGGATTGTGTTGGAGCAATAGATGGTACACATGTTCGTGCATCTGTGCCACTTGAAATACAAGGAAGATTTCGTGGTCGCAAAGATGGAACCACGCAAAATGTGTTAGCTGCCATTAGTTTTAACTTAAAGTTTACTTATGTATTGGCTGGATGAGAAGGCAGTGCACATGATTCACGTGTGTTAAATGATGCATTTGCTAGGCCAGGGGGATTTTCAATTCCCAATGGTATTATACGTTTACTTCACCTTTTTGGTTTATTAGTTTAATAAATATTGTGCGTTTTCTTAAGCATAGTAGTGATTTGGTTTTATTTTTGAATATATGTAGGTAAATATTATCTTGGTGATGCTGGGTATGGTAATAAAAATGGAATATTGTCACCTTATCGAAGTGTGCGATATCACTTAAAAGAGTTTAGTGATCATCCTCCTGAGAATGAGAAAGAATTGTTCAACCTACGACACTCTTCATTGAGAACTACCATTGAGTGAGGGTTTGGAGTGTTGAAGAAACGTTTTCGAGTGTTGGATGCAGAACCATTTCGGTCTTTTGAAACCCAAGTGAAAGTAGTGTTAGCATGTTGTGTGGTTCATAATCACATTATGGGGGTTGAACCACATGACCATATTATGGAAGCTGCAATGAACGAAGTAGAGTCTAGTGACCCCCAATAAGAAACACAATCACGTCGAGAGTCCATTGAAGATAGTAGATTGTGGAATGCTAAGAGAGATGAGATATGTCAAGCTATGTGGTCTGATTATATCAGGAGTGGAGAGTAGTACTTTATTTAGATTTCTATGATTGTAATATGTGTTTTTTTTTTTTTTTTTTATAAAGACAATGTATTTACTATAGACTTTTGGTGGTGTAATGGAAAAGTATTTTCAGCATTACATTGTTATTTAATGGTATTACATTGTCATTTCGAGTGTTAGCATGTTTCATTCTGTTGTGCAAATTTATAAGCATGGTTGTATGTGTGTTTGATTTGTTGTTCATATTCCGAGCGTAATTACTAAATGCTACTCTCATTTTTAAATGCTACTCTGACTATACAATTTTCATATATAGTAATGTCAAAGGGCAAAGAGAAGGTAACCAGCAACAAGCAATTCAGGTGGCTGCCCCCCATACATGAAATGATGCTGAGGATACTTGCACAAGAGGCTGCAAAGGGCAACAAGCCCTCTAGCACCTTCAGGGCAGGCTCCTTTGCTCTTGTAGCAAAGGAGATAACTGCCCAATTTAGGGTTGAGTGCCACCCATCCTATGTTGAGAATCAGATGCGAACTCTAAGGACCATGTGGTCTACTATTGAGAAACTTCGAAAGAAAAGTGAATTTGGTTGGGATGACAACCTAAAAATGATAACATGCGATGCAAAGACATACCAAGAAGAAGTTATGGTATGCCTTCCAACTATATTTTCTTAATATAAATGATAATATATGTTTTTGTCCAAAAATTGAAATTTATAATGTCATTCTTTGTTAGGATTCCATTGCTTTTGTCAATTATTTTGTTTTTCAAATAATAACAGATTTGTTTGTTTATCATTGACCTAAAACATTTAATGGCATCTATATTGAATTGAATATTGAATTTATGATTGAAGTGATTATTGCATTGTTATTATACGGTCTTTCCTCCCTTACAGGCGCATCGAAAGCATGCAGAGTACTTAAACAAAAAAATTGAGATGTATGATGAATTGGCTATTGTTGTGGGGAAGGACACAGCCAGGGTGGCTTTTCTAAGTCCTATGTGGATATTGAGAATGAGCCGGACAATGAGGACAGTGCTGAGTTTGTTGCAGACAATGTGGAGGAAGGTGTGGTCGAGAAAGAGAAGAATGCAATCGAGTCATCCACCACTGGGTCGGGAATTTCCAAGTCCCGCAAAAGAGGGCGTGCACCTTCTAATGCTGATGATAGTGTGCTGACTGATATGTGTGATCAGCTGAAGGACATAGCTGTGGCTCTGAAAGAACTCAACCGGGGCCCGGTGGATTACACAACTCTTTACAATGAGGTTATGGCTATGATGGCGGATGGGTATAGTGAATAAATGCTCGCAACTGCATTTGACCATCTTTGTGAAAATGAGAAGGTAGCACGGGGATTTCTAGCCAAGAATGCTAGGCTGCGAAAGCTGTGGTTGGATAGTTTTTTTTTCTCACAACTTTGACTTGTCTGTTTCATGTAGACTGTGACGGTAGCTTTAGAAATTAACTTTTGTTGTAGTACTAGTATTGATCTACCATTGTATTATATATGTAGTATTTTGTATTATTGGGACGATACAATTGTCCAAATTATGTATTTGTACTGTTCAGATACCACGAGTAGGTATCATTTTTGTGCACCACGGAAGTGAAATGACAATGGTGAACGATTAATGTGGTTATTTTTATATTAATATTATGGGTATATTTAAATGATTATTTTTTATGTTGAAGTGGATGGTTATTTTTGTACTGTTACAGATATGTCTAGGCAATGCAAGTGCTTGAATTTGGATGATTAATGTTGATATTGAAGTAGATGATTAGTTTTGTACTGTTACAGGTTTGTCTAGGTAATGCAGGTGCAAAATTTGTAAGGCATTTCATATTTTCCGTAAAATGATCCACAACCAAACATGGGAATTGATTTTCCATAAAAAATTAATTCCATTTTTCGTAAAATGTTTGACCGAACCAAACATGGAAATTGATTTTCCGTAAAACAGAAAGCATTTTCTGTAAAATGTTTGAACGAACCAAACATCAGCATTGATTTTCCGTAAAACGAATTTCGAAACAACCAAACGCCCTGAATACATTTTCCTTTTCCGAAAAATAGCATTTCCGAAAAATATATATTTTCCAAAAAACGTTTTACGCGAAACAAACACAGCCTAAAAGTAAAAGAGAGAGCTAGTCTTATTAAAGAATAGGGTAAATTTCACGAACCTACCATAAGGTTTGTGAAAATACCAACTAGGTCCATAACATTCCAAAACCCACCAATTTAGTCCTAGAAGACAATTTTGTCCTTGATAGCCAAACACTTTCATTTTATTTTCTGTCTTCCTTTCCTCTTATTCTCCCTCTGTTCTCTGAGTTCTCTTTCTCAAAAACTCTCTCTAACTGAAACTTAGCTCCGGTGAAACTCATAGCTTGGTCACCGACATCAGAAAAACCACCATGCAAGGATCTTCCCGATTCCCACTACAATCAAAGCCGTCGACGGACTCTATCTCTCAGATCGGAAGCTACGCGGTAGTGGCTGTGGTGCTTCGATCTGGATCTCACCTTCGACAGACTCTAGCGGCGGCATCATGGATCGCGGCATGGTCGATCTTGTGATATGGTGTGTTTTTTTTTTCTGGTTTCTCTTATGAAGATAGTTGGGATATGCTGGTTTTCTGTGATGTTTGGCTGGGATTTTTGTTGGTTTTTTTGGGTTTTTGTTGGGATTTTTAGGAGATTTCATTAGGAATTTACAAAGGTATTTGTGTGTTGTTTGGCCTGGGTTTTTGCTGGTTTTCTTGGGTTTCTATTGGTTTTGAAAGATATATTTTTTTGTGCTTTTTTTGTGGAGATTTTTGATACTGTTTTTTATGGATTCAGAGATTTTGGTATTGTTACTGTACTGATTTTTCTGGTGCTTTGGGATTACTTGTAAAGGGCATTATGAAAGTAACGGTGTTTAGCTATCAGGGATTATAACCACTCAAATAAATTGATTTCTGGCAAGATTTGCTAAACAATTAGCCTGAGGTTAGAGAGAGTTTTTTAGAAAGAGAACTCAGAGAACAGAGGGAGAATAAGGGGAAAGGAAGACAGAGAAGAAAATGAAAGTAACGGTGTTTGGCTATCAAGGACAAAATTGTCTTTTAAGGACCAAATTAGTGGGTTTTAGAATGTTATGGACCTAGTTGGTATTATCACAAACCTCGGATAGGTTTGTGAAATTTACCCTAAAGAATAAAGAGAGACAGAGTTTCATTCATTTTATAATTTTCATTTCATTCAATAGAGAGAGAGAGAGTGAGACTGAGAGAGAGTCAGAGAGAAAAAGAGAGAAAAATGAAATACATGAGGGAGGGAGCACCGGAGCAGCCGAGCAGGGAGGCCTAAAGGTTGAAGCCGGTGCCGCTGAGGCAAACTCGGTGACAGTGGCGACGTCGTGACGATCGACGAGCGATCTCCGACGGTGATGAGGGCGAGCGACGAGCGAGGACGATCTGGACTTTCGATCTCCGGCGGTGTTGCTCTTGCCTGTCTTTAGGTAATAGGTTTGCTTTAGGTTAGGCCTTTAGAAGTTTAGTGATTTCTTTTTCTTTGATAAAGCCTTTAGTGATGGATAGATTTAGAAGTGATTTGCTCTGTTACCTATATTGGGGTTTGGTTTTTTTTTTTTTGATGAGAATCCGTGGGTAAGGTTTGCTACCTCTGTAATCTAGTGGGCTTGTGGCTCTGTTACATTTTTTTTTTTTTTTGTGCTTGAAACTTGAAAGTAGAAGTAGAGCAATTGAGCAAATAAATTTTTTGTTTTTTTTTAATTTGAGGGTGTTCCTAATTTATTATATAATTTTTTTTTTTCAGGTTAGAGTGTGCCTGGGAACACCCTGAGCTGTACGTAGCGTCGCCTCTGGGGGGAATTGGTGGGTTAGGAAAGACCACACTTGCTCAATTTGTATACAATGACGAGAACGTCAATAAACATTTTGAGCTAAAAATGTGGGTGTGTGTCTCTGATGCGTTTTATTGTTGAAAATTATTGTTGAAAAAATAATTGCTTCTGCTACTGGTAAGAAGCCAGAAGACCTTCATATAGATCAATTGCAAAAGCTTCCTCGTGAAATGTCGATAAAAAAAAAAAATACTTGTGTTGGATGATGTGTGGAATGAAAGTCATAACAAATGGGATGACTTGAAGAGTCTTTTAATGTGTGGTGCAAAGGGAAGTAAGATTATAATAACTACACATGTCCAATTGGTTGCTGAGATTACAAGTCCAGTTTCAAGACGAATCTTGGACTTTATTTGAACAAATAGCATTTAGAAAAACCTTTAAGGGTGTATATTGAAACGGGACTTGTAACCTCAGCAACCAATTGGACACGTGTAGTTATTATAATCTTACTTCCCTTTGCACCACACACTAAAAGTCTTCAATTCATCCCATTTGTTATGACTTTCATTCCACACATCATCCAACACAAGTATTTTTTTTTTATCAATATTTTCACGAAGAAGCTTTTGCAATTGATCTATATGAAGGTCTTCTGGCTTCTTACCAGTAGCAGAAGCAATTATTTTTTCAACAATAATTTTCAACTCAAACGCATCAGAGACACACACCCACGTTTTTAGCTCAACAATCCTAGACTAACAGAAATTGGAAAGGAAATTTTAGTCAGATGTCAGGGGGTACCCCTTGCCATAAAGTCCATTGGAAGTGTATTATGCTTAGAGAAAACTGAGCCTAAATGGTCATATGTCAAGGATAATCTGCTTACAAATATACTTCAACCTGGGGATGACATATTTCCAATCCTAAAGTTGAGTTATGATCATTTGCCCTTACATTTATTGCTCTGTGTTTCCAAAAGATTATGAGATAAAAAAGGAAATGGTGGTGCAACTATGGATAGCACAAGGGTTTATCCAATTGTCAAACACAAAACAACAATTAGAGGAGGTTGCTAATGAGTACTTCAAGGATCTGCTTTGGAGGTCCTTCTTTGAAGAAGTAGGGGACATGGATGGAAATTTAAAGTACAAAATGCATCATCTAATTCATGATCTTGCAGAATCAATTGCAATGGTAGACTGCAAGCTCGTTGATACTGACAGCAAAAATGTTAATGAAAAAATTTGTCATGTATCTTGTCCATTTTTTATTGACTCCTCTTTTAATGAGACTTTAAGCTTATTGGTTAAAGTAAAAAAAAAATACGTACATTTCTTCTAACATCAAACGGGTATTACTTCAACAAGCTAGATGAGCCAATGTTGAATACAATCACTTTGAATTTTAGAAGCTTGTGTGCATTAGATATTGGTGGATTGGAGATCACAAGGGTGCCAAATTCTATAGGGAATTTAATACATCTCAAATACCTTGATCTTTCTAGAAGCAATAGTATTATCACTCTCCCTGAATCTATTACTAGACTATGGAATTTGCAAACATTGAAAGTCTTTTCATGCATTTCGCTTGAAGAATTACCTAAAGACATTAAAGAATTAGTCAACCTCAGGCACCTTGATGACAATGGATGTGGTGCTTTGAGTAATATGCCTTGTGGATTAGGGCAACTGACTTGTCTTCAAACATTTCCATTATTCGTTGTGAGCAAGGACTCTTCTTCCATCTCCAAGCACGTTGGTGGCCTAGGCGAATTAAACCAGCTAAACATCAAAGGAACACTAAAGATCACACATTTGGAGTGACTAGAAGATGCTAACTCAGAATGCAAGGCTGCAAATATAAGTGGAAAACAGCATCTTGAAGAGCTGATGTTAAGATGGGATCAAGAAGGTAATATTAATAATGACGATGAGAAGTCATTAGATGGCCTCCAACCACAACAAAATCTCAAATATTTGTCGGTGCGAGGGTACGGGGGAGTGAGGTTTTCTAGTTGGCTTTCTTTGCTCACCAATCTGGTTGAAATAATAATATCAAATGGTAAAAGATGCCAACATTTGCTATGGTTATCTCAACTCCCCTCTCTACAATCTCTATGGCTTAATGGTATGAAGGATTTGGAGTACATATCAGATGGTGATATAAGTGAGGAGGTACCTGCTTCATCCACAGTGTCGTCAACACCATTCTTCCGATTGTTGAAGTCACTCTCAATCCTAGATTGCCCTAAGCTGAAGGGATGGTGGAGGAGTGCATCAATGCAAGATCATCATCACCACTCATTGCCTTCATTTCCTTGTCTTTCTTATTTAGATATTGAGGATTGTCCTAATCTGACTTCCATGCCTCTATTTCCATATCTTGAAGAAAATTTAGATCTGAATAATGCTAGCTTCATGCCTTTGCAAGAGACAATGGCAATGGCTTTGTTGCTGCCCCCCTCATCCCCTCTTTCTAAATTAAAGATTATGATTCTGGCTTTTAGAGAGGATGAAGTACCTCTGCTAGATGACTGGCCGTCAAATCTAATGTCTCTCAAGAAATTACAGTTCTGGCGTTGTCCTGGACTAACATCTCTCTCTGAAGCTGTGCGATATCTCACCTCCCTCCGTTCTTTGGCTTTCCAAGAACTTCCGAAACTAGAGTCTCTCCCTGCAAGTCTTCAACATCTTACCAACCTGCAAGACCTCTACATTAGAGACTGTCCCAATTTGATGATTTTGCCGGAGTGGATTAGCAAGCTCACATCACTTGAAACACTTGGAATTGATGGATGCCCTAATTTGGCTTCACTTCTTGATGAATTGCAATGTCTTAGGTCTTTACGAAGGGTAAAAATTGCAAATTGTCCTCTCTTAGAAAAAAGGTGCGAAAAAGGAATTGGTGAGGATTGGTCCAAGATTGCTCACATCCCCAATATTAACCATACATGCGAATTCATTATTTTTTCTATGATACATTCTCTAATCTCAATCCTCTGGTGCAATCAAAGGAAAGAAAATAAAATTTTTGGAATCCTATTTTTTAGGTTTTGTTGATTTTCAAACTAATAAAATTTTAGTTTTTTTTTAATTTTTTTAAAAAAATTTTTAAAAAAGTTTTTTCTGGATTTCCAATATATTCAACCATGGTGTATAATTGAATTGGGTTCGGTTTAGTGAAGCTTTTGGTTTTTTGAGGTTTAAAAAATCATAATTTTTAATTTGTCAGCAACCAAACTGTTGAATTTTGTTCCTGAGCTCTACTTTGATGGGTTATTATTATTATTATTATTTTAATTCCATTAAAGTACATGCTGTGTTCTGTTAACAGACATTTTGGGCCGAGCAGAAGAATTAAAAAAATATATATTCTGTGGAAATATGGTGATGGGATGCATTGCTTGGATACTTTCAGGATTTAGGGAGCTAATGTAGCTAAGGTACTTGGTTAGACTCATCTTTATCAATTGTTATTCATTTCTGATTTCTCTGATTTGTGACATTCAACACAATGGTGGTTGAGTTAATAGATTTCCTTCCAAATCAAAGAATCTAAGCAGTAGTATTATGAAGTCAGCAATATGGAATAGATAGGGTCAATATAACATTGCTCACTTCCCAGAGTTGGGAGGGGCCGACTGGTTTCTTCTTCATTGTTTTCACACACATTAATTACCAACCCTAATCCTTCTTAGAAGCTCAAATGCTAAAGATGTTAATTCCTTCTTTGTTTGTGTGTTGTTATGACTTCTCACTTTATTCAATCCTGGATGTGGAACAAATTGGAAGCTTATAAAAAAGTGAGGTGTAAATATCTGAGCATATCTGGAACCTTATGGATAATGGACAAGTGCAACAAAGTTAACAGCTTAGGTGATTATATTGTTTAGTGTTTATTATTTTTTTCCCTCACATAAAATTTAAATACTAGATATGATTCACACACCCAAGAGGAAAGATGCATTAATCCATATTTGTTTGTTTACTCTAATGAATTCTCTCATCAAATGCAGAGTTCTTTTCTATACACTAAACTGACATAAACATAATATTAGAAACTTTGTTATTTGTTCTATTCCTCACTTATTGGAATGATGCCAGGCAGAAATTGGTGGGAAATGGTCCAAGACAGCACAAATACAGAGATTTAAATGTATTGCAGAAGGATGATGTGGTCCAGAATGTTTCTATAGGTCCTTTTTCCTTTAAAATTCAATCCTCTATATTAATCAAGTATTGAACTTATTCTTGTTTCTCTCAATTAAAATCTGTTTCCCTCAATTAAAAGTAGAAGCAATTTATTCACCATTTGATTCTGTGTGCAGAATATTGAAAAGCGTGGCATATAAAAACAGACAAGAGTTGGTGATTCTCCGTAGTGAATTCGTACTGTGATTATGTAGCCACAAATAAAAGTATGTGCAGTGAATCTTATATCTATTAGTTTGGCATGGATAAATATCACAGCCTGACATTAATAGTATGAGCTGTTCCTTCTCAAGGATGTCTTCATCATGTGCACATCAGTCTTTTGTTCATATTGAAATATTGCAAAGCTAATCAGGTATAAATTATTAACTCACTATAATTATTTTTTAAGCAAAACAGATTGGCCATGGTTCTCAGTTTGATGCTTTCTACTTTGTAACATGCTTCGCTCTGTAACTATATGAATCATAGAATTAGTGATTATGCTATTCTCTTACAATATAAATATAATCAATTATTTGCTTTTTATCTCGTTATTGTTTTTGGGGAAGGAAAGAATTGTTTTTCACTGTTAGAATTATGGCTAACTGATTAAATTCACAATTTTCTAATAGCTTAAGTTTTTGGGAGAATTAGTAATTTATCATGATCTCAGAGCATGAGATCCTAAGTTCAATCCCAGGCTTTATTCTACATCTCATTTAAAATGTAAAAAATCTCACTTTATCATTCACTTTGGCATATGCTTCACAATACCAATATTTTGAATTTATTGAAAAAAAAGAAAAGAAAAAATAAGGTAAAGAAGAAAAAAAAAAAAAAAAACTTGAGATCTGGTGTCAGTTGGTCAGAGGGATTTAACTCCACTGTTTCTTACATTCATGTATTTGTTTTCTAAATTCACTTTGAATTTATCAAATACCAGTCTGGCTCTCTTCATTCTTCCTTTTTGTTTTAGATTTAGTGATCAGTTATTGGATTCTGTGTGCAGGAGCTTGAATTTCGAAAATATGAGTATACTAGCATGTCTCTTTTAACCTTGCGGGTAATGGGAATTTGCTGCAGGCTACACACACACACGCACATATATATATATATATATATATATATATATTTTTAAATTTTTAATTTTTTATAAATTTTGGAAATGTGAATGCAAGATTGTAGAACTAGTATTATTTTCCTCTCTTTTCCTTTTTTAATTTAATTCTCAAACTTATTTTTGATAGGTTGGAGATGAACACTATAGCTTGGTGTCAGCAACAAGATTACTACCTAGCCTCAATTAGAGCTTAATTTCAGGGTAACTGACTCTTGGACTTCTCAACAACCCTGTGAAAAATAAGCTTTATGTTCATTTCAAAAGATTGCAAATATTTATCTTAGTGTAGTTGTTTTACTGGTTAAAAAGGTTTGTGGTGAATTTTTTTTAATGCTTTTCCTATTCTAATTCTTTTTCCTATATACATAACAGTACTTAAAAGCATCAGTTTGAAAATTACCTACTTAAAAGAACTATCATGAGAAATATTTTACCTGGGACAAACTTGTCAATTACAACAGTGTTGTGAGTCCTAATGTTTGTTAGTTTCTCTTCTTCTAAAGTCCAGATGTGTATGTGCTTAACTTAGTGTCAAAGCAATCAGTTCATAGTGCCTGAGTGATTGGTACAACTTACTAAAAAAGAATTAAGTGATTGTCACTTTTATTATTCATATTAGACAGACTTGCTGTTGGTACAGGGCAAAAAAAAATGTGATCTTCTCAATCAGATGGCTTTTAGGACTTCCTTGATAAAGGTTTGTTTCTTCGGTGCTTCTACTCTGTAAGCATGCAATACTCATCTTTTAAGTATCCTTACATTCTTGGATATACTTGGCATACCATAAAGTTATAATCTAGCCATGGACAATTTAACTATATGAAATCTATGAAATATCACATGAATCAAGCATAGAAATTCACGGGGTGTCAAAAATCTTTCGAAGTGAATCCTATATAACAATATCTATTGAATGGAGAGAAAAAATAAATTATCATTTTTCTAAAATTTGGGGACCACAGAAAAATTTATCAACAATGCCCAGATACTAATTAGACCTTTTTCATGTCACCAAAAAAAAAAAAAATGACCTTTCATGCATGATTTCTTTTCTAAATATATTTTCCAATTATGTTCACATTTCCTGGTAGTGGAGCTTGTTGTCTTGATGATAATGGATTTGAACAAAAGTCCACAGAAGATATATTCTGTTTAACAACTTATTCTTTGAACGCCCATGCAAGAATCTGCTTTTAAGGTGAAGGTGAGACCCTTGCACAATTCTACTGAACAAAGTTCTTTTGTTTCTACCTGAACTCTTATGTCAATACTTGTTCATCTTAGAAATATGTGGAAATTTCCTATACGAAAAAAAATTTCTGTGCAAGCAAACATAAAAGCTTTCTTCCAACGGTACTGTCTAGAAGCAGTTTTCAGATACCAAGAGAAAGTGCGTCTTCGGGTTTAATTAGAAGCAAGTGACATAACTATATATTTCCTTTCAAATTATGAAATCAGTCTCAATTGGTTAACAAATAGATTAGAGTAAATCCTAATTCTTTTCCATCCAAAGGATATTCTATTGATCAGACGACTTGCATATGTAGTTAATCAAATAATTTCATTTATCATACTGGTGAGGAGCATAGATTATAATGTGGAGTTTTGTCTTAACTAAGCCAGTTGACTCACATTTTGTAGGTTACTTGATAAAAGCCACCAATATCATCTTTTAAAACTATGCATTTTCTGCATCAACAATACGAGTAGGCTTGTGCTTTTGTGCATTAGAGTGGCAAAAAAAGGTAATTGTAGATGCTGATTAAATAACCATGTCTACCTTTTTTTTTTTTTTTTTTTAAAGATGATTGCTTTGGTGTAATATGTTATGCAACTTTTCCCGTGACTGCTTTATTGTCCAGGATGCATTAGACATATATGGGTCACATGTTGGAGCAGATGATGCAACCAATTGCTGAGTTCTGCATTACTGGCCTGCAGGAATTCTCATTAGCTATCAATGGTCTTGCAATTGTTTTCTTTACAAGAAGTGCATATTACCAAAGAGAGAAATTATGTCACTAAGATAAGGTTGGAACTTCTGAAGTTAGTTTGAAATCCATGCACTAGTGACAAGGGGTAATTAAGATCACAATGTGATCATACTGCTGATCTTTTTCCTACTGAGAGCATCACCAATAAAAATTGCATAGCCCTGGCTTACAAGAGCTGCGGATTACCAAAGAGAGAAAGTATAGCACTAAGATAAGGTTGGAACTTCTGAAGTTAGTTTGGAATCCATGTGCGAGTGACGGGGTAATTAAGATTACAAAATGATTCATGCTGCTGATCTTTTCATACTGGAAGTGTCACCAACAACAATTGCTTACCCCTGGTTTTAGCCATTTCATGACAAACTGAACTTGCAATCAAGGTTTTTTTTTTGGTTGGCTATGGCAAATCTATGTTATTGCTGTAAGGTAGATCATGAGTATTTCATAGGTTGCTTGTATCTTTCTTAGTCATTCATAATTTTAGACATCGGTGTATTTTGGTGAATCCATCTATAAGTACGTCTTTGTACTTGAATTATGGTGAGGAAATTTAGGAAACTTTCCATACATCTATGGAATTTTGTGATTCAAGTTTCCTGCAAGAGAATTTTCTTGAGATACCAGATTTTTAAAATATTATTGAACCAATTTCCTACTCGTCTCAGAAGTTTTGGTGTCTCCTTATCAACAAATGTTTTACTCAAATTTTTTTGCTATAGTGGGTATGCATATTTTTGGGAAGCACAATTCTATACTTTGCACTATTGAAATGAGAAAAGCATATCTGTCAATTACTTATTTATAGATAGTGTAACTACTATTATCATCATGTATATACACCATGGGTGCTTGACCTAAATGAAACCAGCATGTAGTTTGTTTGTATTGAATGATCACAAAGAACTCTCTGATCTCATTCAGAGACCCCTGCAGCATAGAAAATAACAGCTGCTCTCCAATTGTTATGCATGATCTTCCATGTATCGAAGTGTAGCATGTCTGACTCACCCAATTTGCAGCTCTAGTTAAGGGAAAAAATGTTTGTGTTTGTTCAAAAAGAAAGAAATCTGAGTGGTTAAAGACTATAAGTTTGATATATACACTTTTTGTTGCTACAGTGAGGGGACAAGCACCCCTAAGGATTCAAACCTGTGAGGCACAACCCGAGCCAAGGGGCTCAGTTGTAAATTTGATACATGCACTTATTATGTAATAACAAGGGCCATGGCTTAAGGTTCCATGATGCAGAACTCTTGAAGCTGTCATGGTTTTCTTTCAGTGCAAAGGGGTTCTAAAGCTTTACATTAACATATTGTATGGTATGCTTTTGATGCAAGTTGGGGGAATAAAAACATATAGCTTCCATATTTTGAACTAAGTGGCTATATCTTGCTAGATTTCTCCTTTGGTTTGGTTATTTGGATATGGCTTATAAAATACAAAAGCCTTGTATTTTTTTTTTTTTTTTTGAGAAACCGAAAGCTTTGTATTTAGATTCTTGAAATTATCTTTGCTTTCATTTAAGACTTATAAAATAAAAGGCTCAAAAACTAGACACTTGATGATTTACTATTATACAAAGAAAATAAGGAAAACTAATAATCATGGTTTTAAAAACCAGTACGTTCAAAGAATTGTTTTTGCTTTTGGTTTCGGTATTGACTACTTTTAGGAGTTTTTATCGGACTGAATTGGTGCACAGTTTTAAAAAACTAGACCGAAACTGGCAGTTGAATGGGTTCAATAGGGAACGGGCATCAATCCGGTCCGATAAAAACCCATAAAATTGGGAACCAGGAGCAAAAATGGTCCTTAGACCATACCGGTTCTTAAAACCATGCTTAGAAGATAGAAGTGAGTTGAAACCTGCCACCTCCACTCCACTTATATGATTTACCAATCTTTAAAAGAAATTACTTTCTAGCACAATTTTTTTTTTTATAGAACGTATGCACTCAAGAACCAATGTGATGTTAGAAAGTTAAGATGCTGCTACAGATTTGTTAAGAAATAATATAAAATATTAAAATATTTTATTCTTCTTTAACCAATCTGCATAAAATATTTTATTTATCCTTAACCAATCTGCATCAGATGCTCAGTACCATTAAGCTTATAAAAGGCTCTAATTTCTTCAACATCCCCCCATCACAAACCATAGAAAAAAAAATTTCTTCCAGTTCAACATTTGCTCACTGCTGTTTAGATTTTCGCTAACTTACAAGTTGATGGAACTTGTTGCTCTGAGGCTAGGCTTGCCAGCAGATACGTTCCATGGCTTCTTCAAAGATCAAACCAGCTACATCCGACTCAATAACTATAACCCTTGCTCTGCCCCTCATTTAGCTCTTGGTCTTGGTAGACACCAGGATAGTGGTGTCTTGACCATCCTTAACGAAGATGATGTTGGAGGATTGGAAGTGAAGCGGAAAACAGATGGAGAGTGGGTTCGAGTCAAATCCACCCCGGATGCTTATATCATCAACATTGGTGACACTACTCAGGTACAATTTTCAGTTAATCAAAGTAAGTTTTCTACGTACAACATGCTTGCTGTCACATAACAATTACTAGGTGCATGATTTACTTAAAAACCCAAGGAACCATTTACAGGTAAAGTTCTCCCTTGGAAAATTGAAAGATATTACATAATAGGATTTGACAGAAGTATTTCGTCTACACTGTCTACAATGTCTAAAGAAGAGTACATGTATAATCGTTTTATGTCTATGTTTCTATGTATGCATATATACAAAACATATTTGATATAAGTACTAGTCCTGTAGTCCAATTAAATTAGTACTATCCCTATATTGGAATTGGTATGTATTTGGGGGCTTTTATTGTTGACCAGTTTCACTCAGAGAAGGAAAATTATGCAGGTTTGGACCAATGACGAGTATGAGAGTGTGAAGCATAGGGTGGTGGTGAACTCAGAGAAGGAAAGGTTCTCCATTGCATTTTTCTTACACGCATCATCCTACACCATGGTGATGGTTGAGCCCTTGGAGGAGCTAACAAGTGAGCAAAATCCTGCTAAATATAGGGCATACAGCTGGGGCAAATTTATAACTCACAGAAAGCGGAGTAATTTCCAGAAACTGAGTGTTGAAAACGTCCAAATTAGTCATTTTAGGATATCAAAGTAAGCTGTATTGTCTTTTGGCATCTGACAAGCAATAACATTCAGCTTCTTGTAGAGTACTCTATATGCTGTACACAAGAGTTGATACTTTGGAAGCATAATGTGACTAATCTCAAGGACGAGCAATTCTGTAAATAATAACTGGTTAATATGCATTAATAAACTTGCCTTATATGGCTAGAAGTTGAAGTTATTGCTTGATGCTGGTGCATCAGCGTAGTAATTTCATTAAACTTGATATTTGAATAAACACAAATTTATCATATCTGGGGTATCATTGTGCAAGTGTTAATATGTTTTGATAGTTTATCTTAATATCACAATTGTATAACTCTCATTTGAAGTAAAGTTCTGTATTGGACACCACCTTCTTCGTTTACATTCATTTACGTATTAAAATTTTAAAATAATAGAAATGATTAAAATTTTACTTTTTATTCCCTCAAAAAAAAAAAAAAAAAGTTCTACTTTTTATTAGTTTAAATTTTAATATTCACCATCTGTCATCAACTTAGATACTTTCAGCAATAGTCTTTCACATACATTATGAATTTTTTGAGATAGAAATACACGGCAGAAAATCGAGTAAGAAAAATTAACGTTCTGACTGGGATGACCAAAAAATTAAGTGTGTTTGATCAGAATGCTAGAAAAATAAAAAGGTAAAAAAGCATATTACATTTGCCCATTCTATATTTTCAGTTGTTTTTTGGACTCTGTAAAACTGTGTAAAATGGTCTGCGTGCAACACATATTCTTATTCCCCTATTTTAAATCCAATTTGAACTCATGTTTGTGTAAAGCCGCCATAGGCTAGGTGGTGTAGCTGTATCTGTACTATTTAATCTATAATTGACCCTGGCTACATGGCAAAATTCTCACATAAAGACAATTCTCAAAACGATAATTATTTGGGGAGAATCATTATCTTGAAAAAATAACAAAGAAAGTTTAACCTGTATAGCACATTCATAGCTTAGAACCAACAATTCCACTGCAAAGAGACGTATTACTCAAAAAAAGAATAAGCGACTCAAGAAGCAATAGCGCTGTTCCTTATATCATTTCCCTAAGGTACATGGATTAATGAACTGAAAGATGATTACAGAAGAGACGAAAGTCTCAAGGGCACTATCACAGCCCTCATGGCTGGAGACAACAGTCACAAAGTGTCCTCTATTATCCATGCAAAATATCTTCAAATTGCATGGATTACGGAGATCCATAGTGAGTGACAAGGGATTCTACCTTCACTGGAGTTGTTCAAGCTACAGGTACTATTCTTGCAATGTCTACTGCCTATCATCCACAAACAGATGGGCAAACTGAAATAATTAACAGGGGAGTGGTGCATTATCCAAGATGCTATGCTGGTGAACATTCCAAGCAATGGTGAACAATGAACATGGCTGCCTTTTACAGAGTTTTGGTACAACACCAACTTCTACGCTTCAACTAAGACCAGTCCCTTTGAAGCTTAATATGGGTATCCTCCACGGCTCCACCTAAGTTGATACAATATGTTCCTTTCAATTCAAACTTCAAAGCTTGAGGCTGTAGATGCTCACTTGAGAACCAGGGAGGCTATTCTCAATCATAATATTATAGCAGCATAGAGAGTGTGTTGCTGGTGATTGGGTGTTCCTTAGATTAGTGCCCTATAAGCAAAAATCACTAGCAACTAGAAGGAGAAGTGGCTTATAAGCTGTTCTTGCCATTTCACTCCAAAACTCATCCGGTATCTTCCTTAAAACCTAAGCTAGGTAGTCATGTTGTTCCGCTACCTACTCTGCCTCTGGTGGAAAAGGATGATGAAATTTGGCCCAAGCCTAAAACTATTTTGCAAAGGAGAATGAAGAAGTGCATGATTAACTACTTAATAAGTAACTCGTTAGTTGATAAGCTGTTAACTGATAGTTAGCCTATGCACAAAATGTGATCCCTGCAGATGCAGAAGTAATCAGAGTATTGTTGGAAATAATACACAAAGCAATAAAAGAAGAATAGAAGACAAACAAAAATAGAATTCTTAGACAATATTTGTCTCCTCCACACTCTTGTTACTAAAGGTTTATCGTAAATTTGTTTTTAAGATACAACCAAGTTATTGGGTTCTACAGATAGTAATGGTAGAGAATAACTACAAGATTTCTTGTGTTTCTTTCTAACTTTCTAGGTTCAAAATTTTAATGAAAGCAGTAGTAATTATTTTGTAATAATGGTAAGTGAGTAAAAAGGATTTTTGTACTTGTTAATAATTTGGCATTACTCGCAAGATTCTTGACTATTATGAAGTTGAATTGAACACACACACACATACATACACACACACACACACACACACACACACATATATAAGCAATTACCAAGTAGCCAAACAATTGCTAACAGTGACTTGTTGAAGGCATTTCAAATTGTGACAATATGAGCTTGTTAAACATCAAGCACCGCATCTCTCACTTTCTCTAGTATTCGATTATAAATTTATCTAATTTAAAAATATTAGTTATAGTATTATGAGTTAGCAATGTGGGCAAGTCTCCAATTTAATTTTGTTAAATTTGTGCGACATTTTTATTATATTATGTATTTGTTTTTGTCTCTTTATCTCTGTCACTTATCCACTGCCCCAAACAAACGTATTATAGATTCACAAATCACAAACATTATAAAACATATGGAGTGGAGAAAGAAAAATCATATCAAATAAATGTTTGGTTTTAAAGTTGAAGGAGAGAAAAAATTCGTGACGGAGGCTGGGGGCAGCAGCGGCCGGTGTCAAAGGTGTGTGTGAACTCTCTCTCTCTCTCTCTCCAATTTGGTTTAGGTTGTAACCGTGGGGTGGGTTAATTGGGTTTTAAATTTTTTTGGGTTGGGCTGTTATGGAGGGGGCTAAAGTTTTGGAAGAGAGGGTCCAATCCTAAAAAATTTAAAATATACTTAAAAAACAAATTGGGGCTTCTTCTCAAAAAAATATTTTGAGCTAGGGGGCCCGGGGCCCTTCTGGGTCCGTGATGTCTCCATTCTTGTCAAAGATAAAGCAACCAAGGCTTTCTTTTACATGATACTTTCCAACAGATGCATGAATTAGAAATTGCAGTAGAATGCACTCAATAACAAACATTTACTATACGCATTGTGGTTCTCTGAAATGATCAATCATTTCAAAAGTCACCAATAAAGGTCCTTGCTAGACAAGAACACAGAAGTATATAAAATGTTTTTGTCCAAGTTGACTGGCTCAGTATATTATAATAACTTGGGAGTCTTAAGTAGTATAGTTTAGTAATCACTTGAGGAAAAAATCATGCACTGATCAAACTCCATCATGTCAAAGGCAAAACAAATACAAGAAGATTTATGGCTCCAGATCCTAACAAGTATTAAGCTATTTGGAAATTTACCTTATAGGGCCACAAAACCAAGAAAATAATCTTCACTTTACAAGCACAATTCTTCGAATTGATTTTGCACCTGTTGCAGTATCCAAATTAGCACTTCACTCAAAAAGCTATAATGATAAGAGAATATTTATGAATGAGATAAAAAAAAAAAAAATTCACATATATACCGTTTAAATTTCACTAGGTAATGTAATCAATAAAACCATGATTATACACCAACTTATAAAATTGGCGGCCACTCAAAATATTACTGCCCAACAGGAAATTCACTGGATTTAAATTGCACCAAAGATCTTAATGAACAATTTTTTTTTTTTTTTTTGAGAAACAAACACACATACACCAGGGAGAGAGAAAAGGGTTCTAGTACAAAGGTACATCATAAATCTACTCAAAAGCCATGTCAACTTAATGAACAATTAACTTAAGCTATTCAGGTTAAAAAATATTTTGGGCATAGAAATATCCTCTCAATGATTTGAAACGACTATAATTTTTCTTAACTATAAATCACAGCTAACATGTCATAGACCTCACTCAATGCTCTAAGTGAAAGTACTGCCAACTAGCTCTAGCTGATGGCAAGCTTATATTTTAGCATCAAAAAGGACTTAGAGCATTCACAATAAGGCTTTTAAAAGCTAAAAAGTCAAATTTTAGCATCCCATTCCACCAAAAACACCCTACAACAAAGATGCTATTTCTATAAATTTTGGCATATGAGCTACAATAGACTGCCATAGATAGCAGTTTACTGTAGCTCGAATCTTATAACAAAAAAATATTATTATATTCCTTAGATAAGTGGCGTTGCTTTTAATGTTTGTAGATGTAGTTTTTAAAAAAATAGAACTTTTGATGTAGAGTGTATTATAAAATAAGGTGTTAAAATTGATAAAGTAACTTTTTGAGACGCTAAATGCTAAAAATTTTGAAAGCTTTGATGGGAATGCAAGGATCTCTGCTGCCTCAAGAATAGGTACTCATGACACTAGTTCTTGGAGGCTGCCTCTCTCTTTATCTAGAAATTTCTAGAATTTCTCATGCAATCTTTCTCTTTGGAATTCTTGGTTGGAAGGATGAAAAAGTGGGATGATAAAAAATGGAGAGATGATAGAAAAGTAGGAAGATAGAAAAAATTTTAGTTTCTATCATTTGTGTTTGGTTAGGAGGGTAGAAAAGTGGAGGGATAAAAAACTTTTTTGCTTGGTTGAAAATAAAGTTTTTATAAATTTATCATCATGTCCCTATTAAATAAAACAAAAAGTAACATATTATATTTTTAAAAAATTGTGTATAGATAGACACTTCAGTAAAAAAAAAAAAAAAAAAAGCATAAGAAATTAACCCATAACTGTTTTCTTTAAAAAAAAGAAAAAAAGAAAACCAACCAAAATTAATAAGAAAATAAATATATGAGCACAAAAAAAAAAAAAAAAAAAAAAAAAAGCTACACGTCCAGAAAAAAAAAAAATCAAAGAAAAAAAGAAGAAGAAAAGAAGCCAACATGTCCAAACAAAAGAAAGCAAGCAAAAAAAAAAAAAAAAAAAAAAAGCCAACACGTTGCTACTAGAGAAAGAAAAAATTAGAAAAAAAAAAGTTAATATGTTGGAGACTTGGAGGTGAATTTCAAAGGTATTTTTGGAAACTATTTCATGAGTTTTTTTTTCTCTCAGTTTTCTCTCTATTTTAGAGAGAAAATTTTTTGGTAGGTCTACAGAGAAAACATTTAAACCCTACCATTATTTTCCTTCTCTCTCATCTAATCAAACACACTTCAAAAAATTTTCATTTCTATTTTCTTTCTAAAAATTTTCATCCACCTTATTTTACCTCAATTAAACACACTCTAATAGCTTTCTTTGCATAAGTTAATCTCAGCCACTAATTTACAAGATGTCTAGAAGGCGGAGAAAGGCTTTAATTTGATGCCAATAAAAAGGAAGAAGCTAGATGCTTCAAGTCGGTTTCTTAACCGACACACATATAATTAGATGTAATGAGGTGTATGAGAGACGTGTGGAATAAGGTGAAGTGTCAGTGAAGAGAAAGACTCGTGTGAAGTTAAGTGTGTGCCATAAAGCTCCAAGTGTTGTGGAGTGTGAAGTAAAGCAAAGTCAAAATGTGTCGTAGTGTCAGTAATGTCATAGAGTTGGTGTGAGTCCTGTAAAAGTTATTGTGTTGGAATTGTAAGCCTTGCCGTGTGGTGCAATTTGAGTCTAGTATTTGTGTCATACGTGAGAGCCCACTCAGCCCAGATAGGTGTCAATGAGGAAAGTTTTAAATAAAAACTCTTTGTTCATTTTTTTTTATAGGCTTTGTTCAAACAATTCAAGTATTATAGCTTCCGCTAATTCAACCTAATTTACTCCACAAAGGATTAAAAGGGTAGGATTATTATTATTAAAGTAAAAGGTTGAGAGATCTAATTCACTGTGACGATCTTACCCAGGGGCGGAACTACTCAAGGGCATAGGGGGGCCATTGCCACCCAACCCCCCCCCCCCCCCCCCCCACCCCCAAAAAAAATCTTTGAAATTTTTTTTTATGTGTATTAACAAAAAGAATTTTAATTTTGGCTCTTAAATTTATATACTTGGCCCCCCTCTCCAAAAAATTTACAAATTGACCTAAGAAATCCAACAAATAGATAACAAGCAAAATCTTAATAAAAAAAAAAAATGTACATATCTAGATAATAAGAAAATTTTTTGAACAAATCATAAATCCGATCTAAGCAAAAACAATAACAATAAATTAATTACAAATCCTAGCAAAAAAATCACAAAAACCCAATTTCTCTCTATCACTTGAGAGCTCTATGCCCTTCTCAAACGACTCCACCTTCATAGCCACAAAGACAACTCATATGCCACATATTAATTGTTTCACCCACACATTAGTTAAACTTTGAAAATATTAAGAGGTGTCTTTTGCCTTGCAAAACTCTTAATTATAAAATCCTATTATTAAATTTTTCTTCAAAAGAAAAAATACAAATAATAATTAATAAATTAATGTTAATAATGCAACTTTGTCAACCTCTAGTATTGAAATTCCAATTTTTAAAATCTAAGAACAAAGAACTTTGGCCCTCCTTAAATTTGAATCCTGGTTCCGTCCCTGATCTTACCTAGATATTATCAAAGAGTTATCCACTGAAAACTCAATATTTAAGGGGCCTAAATAGGTGCATATGTTTCTCTAAGTGAATTAAGATGAATGTTATAAACTATGACTTCAACCCCACCCAAGATATTAGTGATTTCAGGCAATGGTAGTGTCACGCCATTATCCTTAAAATATTCGAACATAACACTTACCACATACCAAGAACCCTATAACTACTTAACAACGACCCTTGAGTGGTAAAAGAGTAGCATTTTAGAAGGAACTCTTACTCATAAAGGCTCTGAAAAATCCTCCAATGTACAAAATACCTATAAATAAATAAATAAATAAATAGATAACAATGCTCTCAAACTGTCCAAGTGAGGAAGGAAGAAAGTCCCATAAATAAATAAGGGGTGCATAATATTTTTCGTGGAAGCATTCGTTGTGATTGGTGTATAATAAAAATGGTATTAATGGTAGATCTAACCCATGCTAATAGTTATGTGTGTTCCAAACATTACTCAAATAATATAGTAGAGAGAAAAATATGAGATGAGTTCAAGTTTCATCTTGTGTAATTTGACAAGAGTTACATCATTTTTAGACAGTAAATTTTTATGAGATTTGACAGTTAAAAAATGTCAACTATCTATGTTATCATTAAATATTTATTGTTTGCCACACTAACTAACTAAATTAATTTTAGAAAAGGGTAATTCTCCAGTACCCCCAATATTTTTAGTGGGTATGGTACCCACACAAATCTCAACCATTAAAACTGTGTTGTTTTAATCTTAACCATTTATTTAAGTTTAGTGGAAACCTATTACCGGTAGACCAAGTAAACATATAAAAGCCAAAAAGAAAAAAGAAAAACAGTGGGTCCTCTTCCCCATCCTCTCTCCCGTCCTCCCTCTCTGGCATTCTCTTAAAAAACCCAGATTCCTTCTTCTCAAATGGGTTCCTTATGTCCATCAATTTCACTGTCATCTCGTCGGCATCCCCATTTACCAACCGCTGGAGGTTTCTTAAAGGATCAAATCTTTTGATTTTTAACGTAAGGATAGAATAAAACCCTAATTTCTTGGTTGGTTTTTGAGAATTTTTTGGAATTTCGCTCTTAAATTTCCTTGTACCACAACATTGGCAATACTTCTATGCTGAAGAGGTACTAATTTGGTTATTTCTTTTCAAGTGGCACAGAAAGTGCTTGTTGAAATTCTTCATAGGGATTCGGTTTTTCTAAACTTGTTGTGGCTTTGTGTTTGATGATCAGGGGGTTTGGGTTTTTGTTAGTGTGGTGCTAAAATTTGGTTTTTTTTTTTTTTTTTTTTTTTTTTTTTTGGGGTCAGCAGAGGAGAAGGTCACACCTTTGTATTTAAGGAGGAAGGCTTTTTATAAAAAAAATATAAATTTTTTTCTAGTATGTCTTAACTCCTAAGGAGGAGTTGCTATTGCTTTGTTTCTATTTCATATCTTTTCTTTGGTTTACATCATTTTAATTACTCAACACTATTATTTATAGATGTAGAGAGTCGGTCGGTTTGGTTGAAAATAGCCGGTTGTAATTCTGTTGCTACTGCACATCTTAAAGTCAAGGTTTGAATTTTGTTTTGAGTAGTTGTTTTCTAGCGTTAGAGTTTAAGAGCTTTTGTGTTGCATTTTGGCTTGCTATTTTCCTTGTTTTGGGAATAGCATCACAGGTTGTTTCTGGTGTCTGAGCTAATAGAATTTTCAGCTGATTTATCCCAAAAAAAAAAAAAAAAAAAAAAAGACTAAAGAGATTGCATATCAAAATAACATAATTTTTTGATACATCCCGTAATTTTCATATTGACAATGTTGAATCTATCAATGGCATTTCCAGATGGCTAAATAAGGGAAAGTGAACTGCTTTTTGTGATGGTGGTGCTTAGCTTACTCAATGACATGGTTTTTTTGTGAATTTCACAAGGTAAATCGAGTTTTTCATATTCATTTCTTCATATCATTATATGCTTATTTTATTTCTTGGAAATTTGTTCATATGAAACAAAAAGAGCGAGACCCTGGGCAAATGCTGTTGAGAACATTTGTAATGCAACTAGTTATGTCTAGTGCTTAGTCAAGAGAGTTGAAACACACATAAATTACAGAAATTGAAAGATACAATTCTAAGGTCTAAGCATTCAAATGGATGATTTGTGTTTAAATTTTAATTAGGCTAGATAACTAAGAGTGAAAGAAAATTAACAGGAAAATTAAGAGCACTTCTTAACTAGTTAGTGCTTCTCTTTCACTTTCTTACAAAATTTACATTTTACTTTGTGTTCTGCTCAGAAACTGCTTGATTATTTCATTGAGTCATTCATGTAACAATACTATTAATTTTGCTAACTTGCAAGTAGACATGTTGATTATTAGCTTTGCACATTCCTTTTATTTAAATTTGTATTGTTGAGTTTTCAAACATTGTAATGTAAAAGCAGATTTACATGTTTTGTTAATGCATTAGTATTCTTTACTTCTCCTTTTTTCTTTTTCTTTTTCTTTTTTTCTTTATGGGTAAGATATATATTATTAACAAAAAACAAAATACAAAACCACATAGATCTTTAATAACCCTGCACTCTCTGTACAGCACTCTATAGAGACTAGATTTACAATAACCAAAGGAATAACATAAAGCTCCCTGGAAACACACAAATATCAATGACAGGGTAAGACACCACTTCTATTAACAGCAAATACACTCAACTCCTATGACATTAGAAAAGAGAACTTCTTTAAAACAAACCAATGATCAACTCCCTGCCCAAGATTTCCCTATTTGCTTTAGTTGACAGCCACAATTACTTGCTCTCTCCCTCTCTCTATCGGTTTAAAGTAAAAGTCTTAACTGGTCAGATAAAAGAATGACACTCCAATTCTTTCCTTTATGACTATATTTGCATGGACTGTGATCTAATTTTACAAAAAATAGCCATCTTTCATCTTTGGTAACTCATAATCTTATGGAAAATTTTGGAATAAAAAACTATAGACTTTGTATCCGCAATTATCTTCCCAAATTGAATGACTTCCCAGGGCTAACTCAACTATATGGCTGTGTGCTGACTACTTCCTGGTATTGCAGTTTTCAAGGTATAACAAGTTTTGTCCATGTGTTTAAAGATTGCTTTGAGAAAATTCTGTAGATATATAATGCCTTTCATTTCTACATAAGTTTATCACTAATACAATCATCACATAGTGTCCTGCTTTTTATTTTACTTTTCCCCCTTTCCTTTGTTTTATTGTCCAATTCATTTTATTTAAGTTAACTCATTGCTTCTTCTTCTTCTTTTTCTCCTTAGAAAAATACAAAAGCATGTGCTTATAAAAACAAAGTTATTAACAATTGGAGGACATTGAGATCTTGTATGGGATGGATAGAGCTATTGGAGTTGGTGCAAAATATATGGACGATGCAGTTGAAGTTATGACTAAAGAAGGAGAAAAGTGATGAATTCTCCTATTGCACAACAACACATCAACATTTGGTATCAATAAGCTATGCAATTGAGCCTTGACAAAGAAAAAAGAGTAGAAAAGATCCACTTTGAAACAATTTTTTAGTTGGAGATTTTGAATGTTCTTAAAAAAAACCCATGTATTTTGGGTACTCTCTCTTTCTCTAAAATATTTTAGTTGGCAAGAGTTAGCAAAACATTTTTTTTTTAGTTGGCTATGATGGAAGATATTTAGTCATTATCTTGTTGATTGGTCCATCAATGGCTTCTTTATTTTGAATTTTGTGTATAAAACACATATTTTGGATACTTTATTGTCTCTCTTGAAATAGGACTTTCTAGTTGTTAAGAACTTTGAAACAATTTTTTAGTTTGAGATTTTAAATGTTGAGAAAAAACTCATGCATTTAGGTTCTCTCTTTATGCTGATATGGAACATTTTAGTTGTCAATAGTTGGAAAAAAAAAATTTAGTTGGCTATGATGATAGATTTTTAGTTATCATCTTGTCAATTGGATTATCAATGGCTTTTTCATTACCTCATGTATTTATTAAAAAACGTTACTAAAATTAAAATGAAGAAGGTTTAAGAAAAATAATAATTGGAAAAAATATTTTATTGATCTTAAATCCAAATTCAAATTCAAATTTAGGTATCTAAACAATGAAATTTCAAATCCTTCATTATATAAAAAGACCTAAACAAGGAATTTAAAAATCAATGGATTTCAAATCAAGGCTTTTTAAATCCACTAATTTCAAAATCAATGGGTTTCAAATCAAGCAAATAGAGTGGTTGTATAAAATTTTTATTTTCATTTTGGTCTTGCAAATAGAGGTTTTAGGGGGAATTTTGGTCATATTTTAGATTTCGTGGTTATTTTAGTCATTTTCTAGGTTTTATGGTCATTTCGGTCATTTTTTAAGTTTTAAGATCATGTGGTAATTTTATTGTCCTAAGGCTATTTTGGTCATTTTATAAGTTTGTGGTTATTTTAGTCATTTTTTTGGGTTTTATAGTAATTTTTTAAGTTCTAGGGTGATTTTATTTTTTATTTTTTAGGTTCTAAGGGTATTTCAGTAATTTTTTTGGTTTTAGAGGTATTATGGTAATTGGTGAGAAAAAAAAAAAAAAAAAGAATCATTGAATGTGACAAAAGTACCACCGAATGTGAGAAATGTACAGTCTAATGTGATGTTGGTCTGCCTAATATGACAATGGAACCATCAACTGTGAGAAAGAAATAAGAGGACCACCAAATGTGACAAAAATACAAACACATGTGATGTTGATATTGCACAATGTGAGAACGGCACTGTCAAATGTGAGAAAAAAAATTAAAGTAAAACCAAATGTGATGTTAGTTTTGTCTAATGTGCCAATGGAACTATCAAATGTGAGGAAAAAAAATTAAAGTACCATTGAATGTGAGAAAGGTACAATCAAATGTGATGTTGGTACTGCACAATGTGATAATAGAACCGTCAAATATGAGAAAAAAATAAGGGAACCATCGAATGTGACAAAAGAATTGTCAATCTGTGATGTTGGAACTGCATAATGTGAAGATAAAACCGTCAAATATGAGAAAAAAAGTAAGGGAACCACCAAATGTGAAAAAAGAACTGTCACATGTAATGTTGAAACTGCATAATGTGAGGATGAAACTGTCAAATGTGAGAAAAAAATAAGGGAACCACCGAATATGACAAAAGAACTGTCACATGTGATGTTGGAACTATACAATGTGAGGATAAAATTGTCAACTGTGAGAAAAAAAGTAAGGGAACCATCTAATGTGACAAAAGAACTATCACATGTGACAAAAGAACTATCACATGTGACAAAAATAGAGTAGATGTGATGTTGGTATTGCTTAATATGACAATAGAACTATCAATTTTGAGGAAAAAAAAAAACCACTATATGTGACAAAAGAACTTTCAAATGTGATGTTAGAATTGCACAATATGATAATAGAATCGTCAAATATGAAAAAAAAAAAAATAAGGGAACTATCGAATGTGACAAAAGAATTGTCAAATGTAATGTTGGAACTGCACAATATGAAGATAGAATCGTCAAATGTGAGAAAAAAAAGTAAGGGAACCACCAAATGTGAGAAAAGAACTGTTACATATGATGTTGGAACTGCACAATGTGAGAATAGAATTGTCAAATGTAAGAAAAAAAATAAGGGGACCACCAAATGTGAGAAAAGAACTGTCACATGTGATGTTGGAACTGCACAATGTGAAGATGGAACCATCAAATGTGATAAAAAAAATAAGGGAACCACCGAATATGACAAAAGAACTGTCACATGTGATGTTGGAACTACACAATGTGAAAATGAAATCGTCAAATATGAGAAAAAAGTAAGGAGACCACCAAATGTGAGAAAAAAAACAACTTGGTATAACAGGTTACCTATTAGTGGGTACGGTACCCCCTTTTTTTAGTGAGGTACCGTAGAATTACCCTTTAGAAAATATTATATTATTTTTTCTACTTTCTCTCTCTCTCTAATTAATAGATTTGTTTTGAGAGGGAGATGAGTTCAAGTTCATTGATGTAATTTGAAAAATTTTTACACCGGCGGCCTCTAGTGAAACTGTGGCACCACCAATGACAGATAGAAAGCACTGGCCATGGAAGGCATTACCACATGAAAGAAAGCAACTTCTAATTATAAAATTGTTAAATTGTTTATCCAACTAAGATCTAAGCGCAAATCGCTAGCTCTACAACAAGAAACACAAAATTGTCAGGCTAATCCCAAAGTTCAACGGATTTGTTTTATTTAGTAAATCAATCACCATGCCAACGATAAAGCTAGACTAAGAGCTTTTATCTAATTAAAATCAAATTTCAGATTTGTGATTCAAGGTCGAGATATGTTATATTAAATATTTTATAAGAACTGAAACCGAACAAGAGTCTTATATCTATAAGAAAGGGGAGGAGGAAGGGAAGAACATATGTAATATACTGATCAGCAAAAACTTTGTCCCACTCCGTCATTGGTGGTGCAACTTGGAAGCCATGGCCCCATGAAATTTTTAATAAAAAGAGTTAATGACTTAATTACTAATTTTTAGGGAACAACTATGACACCCTATTGAGTGTTTTTTTTACCCTTAAATCTTAATGTAAATCAATGATCCAAAAGAAGTATAACTCTTATGAAGTTACAATAGGTGTAACTTGAATCTTAAAAATAAATAAATATGGGTTATTGAAAAATAAATAAGGATGGATTGTATTATGAGACTAAATTTTATTTAGCAAAATAAGTACAGCCTCAAATCCAGTTATTTCACATTGCTTGTTCAACAAGCTAAAATATAATCACCTATTTTTTGGTGTTCTATTGCTTCACTTGTACACTATGAGAAAATAAAATGACTATAGACTGCTAGAATTCACTTAACAAGGATTTGCCCTGAAAATTTTCCGTCTTGGACTTGATAGACAACAGAGTCTCATTTAATTGTGAAGATTTGAGCTCAAGCTCACTCAATCGAGCTCTGGTATCAGCTACTTGTTCCAGTAGCGATTCTAGTTCTTCTCTTGCTGATTTTATATCATGATCACAGTCGGCCTTTGCCACCTCAATGGATCGATGATGATTAATGAGCTCAACATCTACTGTAATATCATTGATTATGCCTTGCAGCCAACTAATATCAATTTGAGAAGTTTCTACATCCTTAAGAATAGCTGATAGTTCTTTCACTTTGGACTTTGTCAGCTGCATAACTGAAATGGATTGTAACTCCTTAACCACAGTGCACACACACTCTAGATAATAAGAGCGTATGGCATTTGATTCTAAGTGACAACTTGCTGCTATGTCTCCATACTTGTCGAAGATAGACTGCAGAATGGAAGCAAGGCTTTCTTTTACATGATACTTTCCAACAGACACGCAAGAATCAGAAATTACAGAGTCGGCCTCTTCATCGTCGCTGCCTTCTAAAGCATCAGCAATACCAGAGAAACTAAAGCTTACGGACAGAGAAGCAGAACCGGTAGCTGAAGCAGCACCACGTTCTCCCACGTCACTGATAATAGGATTAGGAACACTGTAAGGCGGAGCATGGAGCTTTTCGTCATCATCTTCATCTCCCACGTTACTGATAATAGGATTAGGAACACTGTAAGATGGAGCATGGAGCTTTTCATCATCATCTTCATCGTTTGGTGTTTCTTTTGAAATGCGGGTACCATTTTCCTTTGGAGGGTCTTTGAGTTTGAAAAGGTCCGGCTATCAATGCAACAGAGGAGACAAATAGCTATAAGAACTGAAAATTGATAATATGTGCGCTACAAGAAATAAGAAACATTAGTGTATACGTGTGTGCATATATATATATATATGTGTGAGAGAGAGAGAGAGAGAGAGAGAGAGAGAGAGTCTGCACCACTGAGAGAAATCCAGATGCAGGCACTGACTGAATGGATTGGACTTGCTCCTTGTTGAAAGAAGGATCTTGGGCATGAGTTGCTTTAGCATGTCGCTGAGAATGAGGAACATCCTTCCCATTTTCTGCTTCCGCCTTTTTCTTAGAAGCATATTTATAAGGGTCGACTGTGTTTCGAAGAATTAAATTGTCAGGCACCTGAGGGGAATTTGGCCGGGAAACTTCCTTCTTTTTCCTGCCAAAACTCTTGGACACATCAAGGATGAGGGAGTCTGCAATTAAAAATAAATATAATTAGGAACCTATCATCATCACGTGGATGTGGATGCGCCATGTGTAAGATGGGATGAATGAATCAGTTAATAACATACATTCTCAGGCCAATGGAATAATCAAATAGGCAATAGCAAGGCAGACTCCTAATTGCAATTCTACAGTTTAGTAGGGTTTAAGCAAAGAAGGAAATGTTTAATTGACTTGATCACTAGGTATATCAAAAGAGTTCAGTATCATACTATCATGCCTCATCATGCTTCCTAACATACAGCATTGAATTCCTAATACATCAAAGTTGAAAGGGGGGTAAATTTGGTGCCAACTAAATTAGATATACTAGATCAATTGAATTTTTAAGATCTTTAGAGCCAATTATTAGCATTTCTCTTAGATCCAAGACATACCAGAGGAAGAAGAAAACTTTAGAAAAAAAAATGGGGTTTCATCTGTAATTTAACGAACCTAAGAGAGCAAAGAAAGCAAGAACAAAGGAGAAAAAGTGAGGGAGAGGAAAGAAAGAGAGAACTTCTGATGGCTGAATGGTGGTGAGTGGCAGTCCAGTGAGCTCTGTGACAAGTTCAGAGAGCAATCTCTCCCTTTAGTCACAGGCTGAGATACTTGCATTTTGGAACTTGACTTACTAACACGGCAAGTTATTTTCGGTGTTTTTGGGTGTTTTGTATTCCCATCTCAACTGTATTTTCCAATGACCATGCAATTTTTATGCTCCAACCAGCAACATTCTCTCTAATTAAAGGCAAAAGTACTTTCTTTTCTCTCCCCTGTTCTAATTTATTAGATTTGATTGACTTTTGTAATTCATTCTTATTAATTTACTGAAGAGTTTCATCAGAAAGTACCATACAAGAAAAGGGGAACAACCTGATTCATTCTTATCCCTCTGCACCTCAGCTCCGGCAACTCTTTTGGGGCATAATTCACCACATTCATGGTAAGGATTGGATGCCTTAGGGCAAGCTGGGTGTGTTCTTATTACTCCATTGCCGTCATCTTAAAAAAAAAAGAAAAAAAAGAAAAACAAATCCAAAATTTCCACCTATGTTCAAAAAGTTATCAAGGAAACCCTTATAAAATTAGAACACTCCCTTACTTAGTTTACTTATATTAATATTAACCTCATATCACAACACAATTCATGAATTTAACATTATAATATGATTGCAGTTGCTCAAAAGATAAGAAATGAGAACTGTATATAATTAAATTTGTCAAGTACTTCACAAACAAGATTACTCTGCCAAATTCAAATTTAATAAATTCTCAAGGGCAATTAAAACCCAAAGTGTAGCGTCAGGAAAGCTTGCTAAAACTGCAGGTGCAAAATTACAGAAGCTAAATTTGCATAGCTCAAAGCATATTTAGTATAAACAATTACTTGATTTCTTTTTCTCCTTGCGTGTCTGGCCTTCGGCAATCTTTTTGAGGCAAGATTGACTACATTCGTGGAAGGGATTATCTGCATAAACGCAATTCGGGAGTACTTTTACTTGCTCAGCCATCTCTCTGTTTAGCTCTGGCTGTACCCCTGAAAATCCAATGAAAATAACATGTTAAAATTCAATAAATTTTCCTGCTCAATGAAACGGTAAGCTCTTAACTTAGCTTTCTTGTTTTCTTCCATTTGCAACTGAAAACAGATACAAGAAACCAAGGATTCAATTTTCCCTTTCGATTTCAATTCCTTTTAGATTGTGAAACAAAATTTTACCTTAAGAAGCCAATATAATTGTACTTTGAAAAGCATTACTATACAGAGGTTGATACAATTATTCAAAACGAAACAGTAACTAATTACAAAAACATGAGTGGTCAATTTTTCAGTCTCAATTGAATAAAATCTTCAAACAAACTCAAGCGCACCACACAAGTCAAGGTACTTGATTTTCGTAAAAGACTCTCCAAAACCAATCAGCAAAACTATAAAGATAAAAAGCAAAACTCCCACAATTGAATTAAAAACTGTTTCAGAAATTTAAGTAGTTTGATTAAAAAAAAAAAAAAATTAACACCCCCTTAAATATCTGTTTTGTTGCTGAGAACTTGGAGGCAAACTCTACTTTTCATCTAGACAAAACATAATTAAACCACTTGGCAGGGTTGAGGTTGAGTTCTTAATTTAATAGGAAAAAGAAAAACACAAAAAAGGATTTAAAAAAAAGTATTTCAGGAAAAATAAATTTTCATTTCTTTTCCCACCTTATCAGACCAACCAAACAAGAGTAAAAGAAGCCTCACAAACAATACACACCCACATATCAAGAACCAAACTTCTTTTCCTATCAAAAAAAAGAAGAAAAGAACCAAACTTTTTTTCAAAGTAAAATCCACCCAGCATTAGTCAAGCTCAAAAAGCCAAAAGGACAAAAAAATTAGGTAAAGATCACCAAGTAAAGCAAACAAACTTTAGAGCATACCTCCAGCCCAACAACATAGAAAGAAAGAGAGAGAGAGAGAGAGAGAGAGAGAGTTTATGTACCCATCAAAGTATAGCTAAAACTGAACCTCAAAAGCCCAGAAAAGATAAAATAGAAAGAATATTACATGGAATCAAAAACCCAAACCCAACAGAAGCTTTATAGTCTGAAACAAAGAAGGACAAACCTTTCAAGTTCAATGCTTTGTTGTTAAACTCCTGTTTGTTTGCGGGAAATTTCCCAGTAGATATATACTGATACACGTGCAGAAGTCAATTTTTTCCATTTCTTTTTATGCCAAATACAAGCTTCTTACAAACAAAAAGAAAGAAAAAAAAAAAAAAAACATATAAAGTGAGCTTCAAATTTGTTCACGTTGCTGTTTCTTATTGACCACTTTTATTTTATTTTATTTTTTATTGTTTTTTGAGCAAATTCTTATTGACCACTTTAAGGTGTGAGTTTGTGACTATTCTAGATAAAACAGAAAGCAATAAAAGTGGTTTGAAGTTTAGGTCCTTGCCACCTGACAGCAATATTTGTCAAACGGTTTGATTTTCCAAAGCTTTGAAAACAAAATTAAAGAGGCCAGCTTTGGTTTTAAGAGTGACAGCTTTGCGGTTGATGTTGAAGTTTACGGAAGAAAATTTGGGTTAATGGGACCAGACTTTGTGCAATAAATTTCCTCAAAACTTTGAGGTAGTCCTTTCTCGTTATTTGGGTTGGGCCTAGAATTTGTGGAGGTTGTTGGGGATCTCTAAGTCTATTACAACTAGATCTCCAATCAAAGTAGAGGACAGTCACACCATGTTTTCATCATCATCTACGTCACATTTTATGAATGAGTACATGTGTTACCGGTACTTCTATGTGAAAAATGATCGTGCTTCCATTTGGTTTTCGGCTATTAATTGCGTCAGTTTAGTTTATGAAATGTCAATTATTTCAAATCACGTACGTTTCAAATTTAAATGGAGAGAAAACCTAAGGATGCCATTGACTAAATTGATGCAAGTACTAGTCGAGGGACCAAATTAGAAATTGAACAACCAAAAAAATATCTTCCTAATAAATTATAAATTATTAGATTGGTTTTTGCATTGAAATGATTGAATGTTTAGTTTACCAACAATGAAGTTGTACACCCTCAAAAAAAAAAAAAAAAAAAAATACAATGAAGTTGTAAGTAATGTAACCAAAAATCTCATGGAGAGTTCGATGTTAATTTAGGATGAACACTACTAACATGCTTAACATCAAGAAATCAGAGGAAAAGTGGTATATCCAATCCCCATTTGCAATTGAAGTAACCGTTGAAATCATATATTTATCAAACTATTTTGTAATGAATTAATTAATATTAATTGCACTTTTTTATACTTTAATAGCTGAGGAGAAGAGATTTGAACCCTAGACATCTCTGTTAAAAACATTAAAAATTTTAAGTTGAGCTACAAGTTGAAACACTTAATCTGTAAAAGTAATTGTAAGGTTGAATTTTATCAACTATCTTGTTAGTTTTATTCCGTGCCAATTTGCTTGTAATTCAGCACTTAGTAACCCTGTATTTAGGTAGGATTCATGTAAGGGTAGAGTGTGAGAGAGTGTGAAGAAATGCTCAAGATTGTGCAAAAAAAATAGGGATTCGCGGCTGGGACTCGCGGGTGACTCGCGACTGACAAGTCGCCAAAATACAGCACACGAGTGAAGCATGCAAGAAGATGAACAGTCACGCTAGCTGGTGCACTACAAGACAAAAATCCAGCTTGGCCGTTCTGTTATCTCGCGGCTTGATCTCGCGACTCAGTCAAGTCGCGAGGCCAAGCCGCCAACCAGCCTTGTTTGGAAAAAACTGACTCTTCGCATTCCTTTCTCACCCCACTATATATAGACCCTTATTCCCACGAAATGTAGAGAGCTTCCAGAGAAAATTTTGAGAGAGAAACCCTAGAGAAAAATAAGATTGATTCATCCATAATCTTTACCTAAGAGACTCTTCAAATTCCTCTACTCTTTTCCTCTCCATTGATACATCCTTGAGAGGTTCTTGATCAAATCTTTTTCTCATCACACCCACGTCTGTGAGAAGGTCTTTTGGTGCTTAGGAAAGCAGTTTGGTAGGGACCAATGGTTATTGGTTGATGCTATGGGCTATAGCGGAATCCGGTAAGCTAGAGAAGAAAAAGGTTCGGCGCAACCTCGTTGGAGCAAGAAACTTGGAAGGCTTAGGTACCTGGGTAGATTAGGCTTGGAGGGTCTATTGTTGTTCATGTATCCCAACTACATTTTCTAGTGGATTATTTACCGCTTAGAGGGCGGCAGAGAGATTTTACGCCGATGGCTTCGTTTTCCTCTTCAATAACACATCACCGTGTTATCTTTGTGTTTGCATTTCTCTTCCCTTAATCTTTGTCTTTTAATTTTTGTTGTGGATGTGATTTTAATTGGCTTAGATTATTTATCAATTCTGATATTAGCTTATATTCATGTTCTGCACATTAATTGTTTGATTATAAGCTTGAATTGATAATTTGTAATTTGGGAGTCAAAACGTTCATTGGGTTTTATATACATATTGAACTTTCAGTAATTTCATAAAAATCACTTGATTGTTAAATAGGGATGACAAAAATTCCTTACCCCACTTTAACCATCCTACTCCGCTTTGTATTTATGTTGATTTTCCTTGCCCTAAAGGAGTGATGGGATAGGAATAGGTTTTGCTCACCTCGCCCCATATCGGTTTTCCTTGCCTTAAAGGAGTGATGGGACGGGTATAGGTTTTGCTCACCCCACCCAATCTTGCGCCAAATGTATGTGTGTTTGTGTGTGTGTATTACACCAAGAGTTAACATTCTTTTTAAACCATTAATTCCTATTAAATTTAACTAGTATGTTACTCGTGCTTACACACAAGAATTGTCAATTGTAACGCGTGCTTCGCATGTGCAATAAGGCTCTTTTTTATTTTGAGTTTAATGTAAATTTTCAATTTGAATTTTTCAATTGTTAGTGAGGTTACGCGTGAAAGGATTTTAAAGAAGCTAAAATTTAGGATTTTGAGAAAGAGTAAACTGCAAGGTTTAGTGTGTGCTAGTTTTTAAGAAAAAAGTTTATCTAGTAGTTTTTTTTTTTTTTTTAAATTGTTGAATTACAATTTTAACCCTTTTTATTTTTTTATTTTTTAGGAATAAAGATTATCTTATTAGATTATGGGTATTGTTGACATTTTTCGAAACTATAACTAACTTTCTGAATTCTCTTAATATATAGAGAGATTAAATCTAGCTAGTATGTAACTCGTGCTTACGCATAAGAATGATCAATTATAATGATGCTATTAATGTTAATCTTGGGTTATTAAACAATTTTATTTTCATGAAAATTTTCATGATATTGTTTATGTCAAGATTCTCATTATTATACATATTTCCTTCTATAGCCATATTCTTTTTCTCATTTTATCACATGGAATGGGCAGGCCATGTTACCGGTCACATATGTAGTTGGTCAATATTGTGTTTTTTACAAATTAATAAATTTGATATAGTAATTGTAGGG
Organism: Quercus ilex subsp. ballota; assembly: GCA_032727855.1. Lineage (NCBI taxonomy): Eukaryota > Viridiplantae > Streptophyta > Magnoliopsida > Fagales > Fagaceae > Quercus > Quercus ilex. Next base: position 55,021,711 of record CM064918.1, read on the forward strand.
ACTGGGTTTGAGCACTTCTACTGTTGAGTGAGTGGACTCAAGCCCAGCTAGCACAATACAATGAATTTGTAGAGAATGGGTTCAAGAACTTGGCCCTAGCAAGCGGACAACGGCCAATGCAATGTTCGCCACCATCCAATACAGACAAATCGAAGTTATCCTCAAAAGTCTGTCCTCGGCCCGGTTCGAGGAGCTTGATGGTTGTCATTCTCTCCTGAGAATGACCCCCCCTTTTTAATCTGTTTCATCTCCTTATATAGTCCTCTTCCAACGATCTATTTCCTCTACTTGTTGATCATCCACGCCTCTTTCTGACAACCCGTCCCATCAGTCACCTTACCAAAACTCTCAGCGAGTCGCAGCAACCGAGGCAGCACTGCCCAGGGGTCATTTCCCCATTAATACTACCGGAACATTAGTCGTGCGCATTTAATGTGGAAGTGATAGTTCAATCCTGGTTTTGCTCCTCGGCCATTCTTCCACGGATGATGTGTTGTACTTGGTCTTTCTCCTTAGATGCCCGGAAGGCTGCCTACGGTAGCCTGTTACTTCCTCCTCCCATGGTCTTGCTTGGCCGAGGACATGGTTGTCCTCGGCGAGGGCACTAGGCTTGGTATTAAGTGGGCCACTGGGTTGCCAAATTCTCCGACCCCACAATAGCCCCTTAAAATCCTGCTGTTCAGCTCCTCTAACGGAGAGAAGGATTTTGATGTCCTCGGGCCTATACCGTGGCTTGTCTAGTCTGGTCCTAAATTAGCGCTTGAAGTCTTTTCACCTGTCTAGCGCACGTTTCTGGAGCTTCGATATGCGGTACGCATCCGTATTAAATTTTGGCGGTTCCATACTCCCCACGTTCAACAGTGTGATGGTAATTTAACGGCATGGATTTTTCGCCATTATGGGTGGGAAGCCTGGCACAGTTGTCTTTGGTGAGGGGGGTAAATACCCATTCGAATCGGTTTGCCTCTTCACTTCTGCATCCGAGGGTTCTTATGCACACACCCTAAATCCGATCAAGTTTCCAACCTAATTTGCGTCTCTTCATAGCCTAAAAAGCCTGTTCTGAGCACCTTCCCTCATTTCTGTAAGTTTCCTTCTTACTCTATCTTATGCTTTTCCTTTTCTGATTTTCCTCTTCCTCTACCCTTCTCTTCTTTTCACCCTTCCCTGAGTCTCTAAGCCGTTCTTCAGGATGGGTAAGTTTAAGAAGTTGGTTGGGTCTGAGGAGGCGATGAAGGAGTTCATTGCCACTTATAGGATACCCGGTAACGTGGGTCTAAGGTACTGCGAGGAGGAGGATTGGTATATTAGGAGGGAGGTTGGTGAGGTAGTGATTCCCATAATCGCCTTCCTTAAAGGTGGTATGAGGATCCCTATGGGGTCAGTGACGAGGGACTACCTTAGGCATTTTTGATTAGCCCCTACCTAGTGCGCCAGTGACGTGTTTAGGATCCTGGGTTGCGTGGATGCCTTAAACGAGAAGATGGGATTGAGGTTAACTCATCACGACGTGAATTGGTGCTACAATCTCTAGCACCTAACGGGTAAGTCCTACTACATGAAAACGAGGGATGATAGAGTTAGACTCATCTAGTGTCTCCCCGAATCTAGCAAGGGGTTGAATAAGGATTTTCTCATAGTGTCGGGGGAGTGGCACGACGACCTTCACTGCCCGACAGTAGAGGGAGAGCCAGGTAGGGTACTCGGAATAGGGGAAGGTTGATCTACTATGATTTCATTGTTTGTACTGCTTGGTTGTTAATAGCGGCTAGCTTTTTCTTTTGTAGATCCACACACCTTTGAACGGCACTTTAGTTTGGTCAATAAGGAGGACTTGGAAACTGTACTCAGGGCGGAGGTCTTTGTGAACGAGGCTGAAAATCAAGTTAGAGCCGCTCACAAGATTCTTGGATATAGACTGATTCAGAAGTCTTTCTCGGCTCCCAGATACGTGATTAGAGCCAGGGACCCTAGGCTTCGCCAAATCACTGTGGTGGAGCACGGGTTCTCATTTTCTGAAGGATCTTCCATCCCCGAGGGCATCCCGTTGGTAGGCTCTTCCTCTTCCCACCAAGCTACGGAGGCCGAGGGAGGAAGTTTGGAAAAAGAGGGAGAAATAGTTGATCTGTGTTCGTCCGAGGACGAATTTGGCGCATTCGACCAAGTCCATCTATCCGAGGATCCCTCTGGTGACTTGGGTAATCCCCATTTATCTGAAGCAGACCTTCTGTCTCTAGAGACTGGTACTCAGGCCGAGATGGGTTTCAAGAGACAACCTCAAACTAGCCTGTTTGACCTACTTAAGGGCCAACCGGGGAAGGACACGCAGGGGAAGTCACAATCCAAGCCTCCTTCTCCCCCGCCCAAGCTCCCCCCTCCCCCACCTAAGTCTTTGCCTGTGCAGACTAAGTCGTCTTCTACTCTGCCGACCTTGGACCCTCGGCCCGAGTTTACCGATCCGAAGAGGAAGAGGCTTTCCAAAGGCAAAGACCTAGTGGATGGGAGGAGATCTCGTTCCTCCCAAGAGGAAGATGAAGCCCGCCGACCTTCCAAGCAGCTAAGGATTGGTGGTCAGGACAAGGGAAAAGAGGTCATTCAGCAGTCCGAGCCCTAGGCCTGGTTGTCTGCTGCCATGCTTCACAGGAAGCCTTTGATGGATGACGCCACCCTCAGGGACTTTCGAGGGGCAGAAGGTGCTCACATGGCCGATGCCCTAGAGAGGTCCCTGCTTCTCCCCAGTGATATGGCCGAGCTGGGGGGCATGAGGAGGCAAGAAGTTGCCCGTAACCTCAAGAGGTACCTGGGTATGGTAAGACTTCTGACACTTGTGCTTTTGTTGGAATTTTATTCCTTAGTCCCCGACTTACGGTGTACTCGTTTTGATTGGCAGGCTGTCCAGGCCATCTTTAGGTTGGAAGAGGAGGCCGACAACCAAGGTAGATCCCTGGATTAGGAGCGCCACAAGTACTTGGATGCCGCGAATACCCTTAAGAAATCTGAGGCTGATCTTAAGAAGGCACGGGAGGACTTGGAGGGGAGGGCCCGAGACAGCGCGGCATCTGACCTAGCCGGCGTTAAGAAACAGGCCGAGGACCAGACAGGGCGCCTGCAGGAGGTTGAGGGTCAACTGCAAGTCAACAAAGAGCATATCGCCGACTTGAAGAAGAAACTGGCTGAGGCAGAGTGGGCCAAAGGCATTGCCGAGTACGCCAGGGACGAGGCCTTGAGGGCTAAAGAATTGGCCGAGTTTGCGAGGACGGATGCTGAGAGCTCTAAAGAGCAAGCGGAGGATGAGGCCTTTGCTGAGGGAATGGCTAAGACCGAGGCTGCCCTCAAGGCTCAAGTCCCTGAGGTATGCAGGCACTACTGCTCTTAGACTTGGAATGAGGCCCTCAACCAAGCTGGGGTAGAGGCCTTATCTGAGCTCAAGAGGGCCGAGATAGTGTACTATCCCCCCGCCATTCGCGAGGCTGCCTCCGCTGACCTTGAAGCTGGCATCGCCTCTAGAGCGACAGACGAAGGCCAGGCCAGTGCTGCCAACGATTCGATGTCAACTGATAAGCCTGCTAAGGAGACTGGGCATCAAGAGACGTTGGGGAAAGAGGAAGTAGTAACCCAGCAGCGCCCCAGGACGTGGTGAAGCCTTCTGCTGACTCTCAGGCCACCCCTGTTGACTCCCAGGTTCCTCCCGTCGAGAAGGAGTCCTCCGAAGTTGCACTTCCGAGCCAGGATCCCGGGCGTTAGATGAAGCTTCTCGACAGACCCCCAAGGACAAGCTGTCAATCAAGTTGAAGAAGTAGGCAATCTTACCGGGCCACCTTGCTTTGTTGACTTGTGTCGTTCTAGTCTTCCTTCCTCTTCGCCTTAATCTACTTCTGTATATTTTGTTTTGGTTTAAAGCACTGTAATGCTACTTTTAAGTTGGATGCATGAATCCTCTTTTTTATTTGGCGTTTATTGTCATTGTGATGAGTTTCACTACTTGTATAACCTGGGTTTTAATTATTAGCTTCACAATCTCAGAAGCTCAGTATGTTTTTCATTCTAAATTGACAATCGAAAAATGTAAAGCCCATAGTGACAGTTCCCACTTGGACCTTGATCTATAATTGAACCACCTTAACACCATGACCTATTTTTGCCAGATTGAATGCTGAGGGAACGTCTTCATAATATTGGTTCCACATCTCATGAATTGGTTACTGTAAACGGTAAATAATCCTTAAGAAAGCCGTTAGTTAATGATTATGTTAAGGGGTTAGGTTCAATGTGCCTCAGAATGCCTTAAGTGATGCTCATGGGCTTGTGTTTATTTACTCCGTTGCTAAACGTAGCCAGTCTCTCCAGGGACCCAAGTCTGAGGGCTATACAAGACCCTGGTACTGCCGAATCCTTAGGTTCTTCTCTGAGTAGCTAGTTCCCCCATAGGTTTGAGTCCGGGGACCATGCAAGACCTTGGTTCAGTCTAACACTTATGTTCTTCTGTAAGTAACTAGTTTTTCATAGGTTTGAGTCTGAGGACCATGCAAGACCTTGGTTCAGTCTAACACTTATGTTCTTCTGTAAGTAACTAGTTTTCCCATAGGTTTGAGTCCGAGGACCATGCAAGACCTTGGTTCAGTCTAGTACCCAGGTTTTCCTTGAAGTGGTTAGTTTCCTCATAGGTTTGAGTCCGAGGACCATACAAGACCTTGGTTCAGTCTAACACTTATGTTCTTCTATAAGTAACTAGTTTTCTCATAGGTTTGAGTCCGAGGATCATGCAAGACCTTGGTTCAGTCTAACACTTATGTTCTTCTGTAAGCAACTAGTTTTCCCATAGGTTTGAGTCTGAGGACCATGCAAAACCTTGATTCAGTCTAGTACCCAGGTTTTCCTTGAAGTGGTTAGTTTCCCCATAGGTTTGAGTCCAAGGACCATGCAACCCTCTGCAGACGTAGCTCTTTTGTTAGGCCTGGATAGTGCAGGGGTTCTTTTTGATCGTTTTGTTTCTATTCCTGTATCTGCTGTTTAGTTCTTAATGAAATTCCCCCTTTTACCACACACACAGAGCAAAAAGTAATTACATAGGAATATAAATAGGTATTACAATAAACACAAGATGTTGTAATGTAATACTTATTATTATTCATTTGTTTTGTGACAACACAATAATGAAACTCTGAAGATAATAGAATGAAAACATTTTAAATCAAATACTGTAATATTTTTTAAATTTGAAGGAGAGATTAGTTATATTTTTGTGATTTTTTATTTTCATAATTGTTATATGGATATGGAAAGTTTATTTATTTAGAATTAAATTAATTTTAGAAATTAATACACCTACTAAGGAATAACTATCCTTTTAGAGAAGAATAGTTATTCCTCAATTTAAAGAATATTTATTCATAAAGAATGACTATTCCTTTTAATAAAAATATAACCAAACTACTGAATAGTTAAACTATAAGAATAACTATTATATTACAGTGCCTATTATAGTCTACCAAACGTACCTTATGTATAATTTGAACTCATCTCTCTCTCTCACACACACATATTACACCTAACATATTAAATTTTTTTTTTTGTACATTTCTATTACCATCATTAAAAACACTTGCCTTTTCTTTCTTCTGTCACCCTAATGACTACTTCTTCGTATTATATTTTATCTCTACCTTATTCATGTTGAAACCACCTTATAGGTAATAAAAAAAATACTTCTAGTTGAGGAGCTAGAATCATTGTTTGTACAAAATTAAAGTCAATTCATGTCATAATATGATAACAAGATACAAAGTGAGATTATGGATTCAAATTCATTAGATAGAGGGTGTAAATACTAATAAAAATAATAGAGTGATTTGAGCCTACACTTGAATCCAATCAAACCCCATATATGAAAATAATCCATGCCAAATCAACAAAAAACCCATACCAAATTAAGTGATTGATTTCCAAAAAATTACCGAAAATCCATCAATATTTCGAAATTCAAAATTTGGGGAAATAACAAATAACACCATACTTGCAACGGCTCCAACAAATTTCGCCAGCTCCAAAAACAACGTGGGCAGTGACATCTGTGACAAGGTGGAGCTCCCGTGTGAGGAGGAAGAGGAGATGAGATTTGGGTTTTGCTGTGTTCCATGTCTGATTCAGTCTGAAGACTTTGACCTTATTGTGTTGTGCTTGAAAGGGGCTGAAGGGTTTTAATTGGGTTATAATTTTGTGTTGTGAGTGTGTTTGATTTAATTTGTTTTGCTGACGTGGCAGGTTAGGATTGGCTAGCGTAAAACACACCATTTATGCCAGCTCTTGACTCAATTTATTCTCTTTGTATATATAATTTGTTATAACTTATAAGTGGCAAAAGTGAAACGTGAAAGGAAGATAAAGTAAATAACAAACAATTCCAGAAAGGGAGAGCTAGCTTACGCTAATTAGGAAATCAGTCAGATCCATCAGTAGCAAGAATTGATGGAAGCATGCTTAGGCTTAATTGGACTCTAATAGCTCATGTTTGTAATCAATATGTCACTTTTTATTCCCCTGCATCAATCAATGGGTGTTTCTAACTTTTGATAAACTAGCGTATAATCCACGCACGCGTACACACACACACACACATATATATATATACATATATATATATTAATTATTGTAATCCTTTGTATATGCATAGGTGCAGTATTTAATAATAATCACAATTATATATATAATATATATGAAATGTTTTCTAATTAAGTCTTTTTTATATTTTCTAAATCTAAATGCATGAATTTAAATGTAAAGAAGCTTGATATAAAATTAGAATGTAATTTTTTTTTTTTTTTTTGATAATTTGATAGTTGGGACCAGGTGGGAGGATATGAAATTTGGAGATCTTCGATGGAAACACCTAGAGGTGCTAATTAGTTGTGCTATAATAGTCTTGGCAAAATGTAATTGAAATGACACTTGGCACACAATATGAATGCATTGAAAATCTATAAACACTTGGGATCAAATTAGAATGCAATTACAAAAAATACTTGACATAAAATTAAAATAAAATTAAATCTAAAATAAATTATTGATTGAATTTTTCTCATTTTAATATATTATAAAGATTTGATTGAGACATATCACTAGTTTATAAGGTGATATCATGGCAAGCACAGCACATCCATAGCAGATACGTAATACGCAATAGTAATTTCTTTGAACCATGAAAAGATCCTATCAAGTACATTTGAGAGTATAAACTAGCTGTCTAAATTAGGGTAAGCCACCCTAGCTAGTAGGAGAGTAAAACAAATATCATCCACAATTAAGTGTAGGAGATAATGATGAAATGTGACCACTTTATATTCTTACACTTTGAAAATGTTAATTTTCTTCACAATGGGGGACAACCTAGCCTGATATTCCATATATTTGGCTTAAAGTTGTGGAATTGCTGATGTAGACCTTTCATATTTGGCTCAAACTTGTAGAGTAGTTGAAACATGAAAGAAGATACTAAACCAAAACGAATGAAAAACTTAGAAAGGTAGTTAGGGTTTTGTACGCAATCTTAGGTCATGCAAAATGCTCCTCCCATCATTACAAACTCACGTATATATTATATCTTTTTCTATAATCCCTTCTTTCCTTTTAATTTGCTTCTCTCTTTCTTAACAAAACTAAATAATAAAAAAAAAAAGATGTCATCCATGTAATAAGCTAATAATATAACTAAATATGATACAAAAAAAATAGAATTTGAATTACGTGGCATTTACTCATTGGCTTGTTACTCGAGTAATTTTTTATGCCTGTCACAAAAGATATTTTCTCCTCTCATGCATGGATTATAGTTCACCTACCAATGTAACAGCTCCAAAGATAAAAAAGAAACATTTGTGGAATGTGGGGGTATTTATTGTTGTATACTTTGTTTCTTCTTCCTTCAAAAGATAAGATTTTTTTTGGCTTTTCAATTTGCTGAGATGGGTGTTTTGGGATGAGGTGAATGTTGTCTAGGCTTGGATGATGCTGCAGTTAACTATTGCTATCAACTGAAGTTTGTATGGATCTTTGCTTTTGTCTTTTCTTCTCTTTTGTTGCTTGTTCCATTTTTCTTTTGTTTTCCTTGCTTTGTTCAGTCAAAAGAGGTCTTGGAAGTAAGAGGAAGTACTGTTATCTGCCAGGTCTCTTTCTATCACTCTCAAAGTGTTTGATTCAATTGCATTCTGCATATACAGGCAAACGCAACACACACACAAACAAACACCAGAAAAAGCTTTATGATAAAACTTTGTGTTACCTTTTTTATTTGCTGACATACTGTAACAGATACTGGCCGGGATTCTAAATTACATTTTTACAATTCCATTTTTCCACTAGAGCTTTTTTTGATGATTGCAGGAAATATGAATATCATCATGCAAAACCTAATGGAGAGGCTAAGACCCCTTGTCAGTTTGAAAGGTTGGGACTATTGTGTTCTGTGGAAATTGAGTGAAGACCAAAGGTAAAAGAGAAACTATACCTATTCTGTATGTCAGTATGTGTATGCATGTGTGTGTGTGTGTGTGTGACTGCTACGATTTGTTTCAGGTTCATTGAGTGGATGGATTGCTGTTGTGCTGGGACTGACTACACACAAAATGCTGGAGAAGAACTTCTTTTTCCTGCTTCTACAGTCCTTCCATGCGGGGATACCATGTTTCAGCATCCAAGAACCAAAGCTTGTGACCTTCTAGCGCAACTGCCTTCTTCCATGCCCCTAGACTCTGGGTATATATGTAGTCAATTATTTATTTCAATCTCTTTTCTTTTATGTATGAATGTTTAATCTGACTGATAGTGTGAACTTTGGACAGAATTTATGCACAGGCCTTGATATCAAACCAACCCAGTTGGTTAAATTTCTCAAATAACACAGAATCAGCTGGTGCTATAGAAGTGAGTACTACACTTCCACTTTACATAAATTTAGGTCCCATATTAGGATCCATATGTAGGGTCCACTTTTATTTAAGAAAGTATAGTATACTAGGTGTATTGAATAATTTCAACCCTCTTCTCCCCATACTTTTCTTAAAAGAAAACCCAGGTTCTAAATGAGTTATTAATACTCATATTTTTGCAGGAAACTGTTGGTACTAGGGTTTTGATTCCATTGCCAGGAGGAGTTATTGAGTTGTTTGCTTCAAAACAAGTATGATATACTTTAATTAATACTTTCCTTATGTTTCTTCCAATATGAACTTAACAAAGAGAAAATTAATATTTGTCATCCCCGCATTTGGCATGAGCAATATGGTGTAGCTTTTTCTTTGTTTATATAAAGAAAATGATCTTTTCATGATGCCTATTATATTTAGAAAGTATATGTATATAACTCTTTCTATTACAGGTTGCTGAAGATCGGAATGTCATTGATCTTATCACAGCCCAATGCAACATATCACTGCAGCAGCAGCAGCAGGACCTAATCAATTCGAGCAACATGAGCAACAGCTTCAGCAGTAATGTAAATGCCATGAGAACTGAATTCCATTCAAAGCTTATTTTAGTTGATGGTCAATATCAAAAGGATCCAAACAGTCATTTCCAGCCACCAGTTTCACCAGCAACACCATTAGAAAATATGAATGTACAATATGACATCTCTGTTGACAGAATTCGCCAATGTGATTCTTCAATGAACTTCCTCCAGCAATTTAATTACACACCAGAAGACAGTACAAAGAGTGATGTCTACTATGAAGGAGCTGTTCACAACTCATTCATTTCTGACAAACCAACGAACCCATTTAAGTCTTCTGCTGAGAATGGACACCGAGAGATTGATGTATTACAGCAGTCCATGATGAACAATTCTTCTAACATGCACATGCAGTTTATGGAGCCATTGTCAAACAAGGAGCAGCAAGGGAATGACAAGGATTCGATCAAGCCCGAGACAGGACGAACAGATTCAATATCGGATTGCAGTGATCAGTTTGATGACGAGGATGATGCAAAGTATAGGCGAAGGACTGGAAAAGGACCTCAATCAAAAAACCTTGTTGCTGAAAGGAAGAGAAGAAAGAAGCTGAATGATAGGCTCTATGCCCTCAGGGCTTTGGTTCCTAAGATTTCAAAGGTAATCATAGTCTAGTATATCATGAAGTTTTGAAAAATACTAAAGTTCTCAATTTTACTACAAAAAAATTTATAAATTCACGTGGTGATATTGGATGTGATTGATATTATATCAACAACAAACAAAAGAATGAAAAATGCTAAATCTAATAAAATTTTAGTACAAAGGTTATAAATATAATTAGCCTCACTTCAACAACTAATATTAAATAAATATCTAAATTACCTTTACGTGATTGGCTACACATAATTTGTAAACCTTATGTACTTTTCCTTTATGTTCAAATGTTGACATGTTAGTTTGTATGGTTCATGTATTACAGATTGTAGTAGTTGTTGCATCACTCTGAAGTTTTTATTCAAGCCCACTCTTATGAAAACTTCACATTAAAGATACTGAAAAGTCTAATGCTACTTCTTGTTCAGTTGGATAGGGCTTCTATCTTGGGGGATGCAATTGAATTTGTAAAGGAGTTGCAGAAGCAAGCAAAAGAACTCCAAGATGAGCTTGAAGAACATTCAGATGATGAAGTAGGTAGAAACACAGTTCCTAATAATGGCAACCACCAAAATGTTCAACCCGAAATTCTAACAACAAATGGAATGATCCTTGGGCCTAAAACTGAACATGAAAAACCTTCAAATGGCATTCATGAGGGGGGATCAGGCAATGGCAATGCCTTGAAACAAAACCAGGACTCAGATAGTATTAGTGATAAGGCACAACAGATGGAGGTAGACTAATTAATTATGTTCTTCTATTCTTTTAATTTTGGATGCTATTTTCTTTGATTCCTTTATGAGAAGAAGAATTGGGACAAATTACAGGTGCAAGTGGAAGTGGCTCAGATAGATGGGAATGAGTTCTTTGTGAAGGTATTCTGTGAGCACAAGCCTGGGGGTTTTGTGAGATTGATGGAGGCATTGAATTCTCTGGGACTGGAAGTAACAAATGCAAATGTAACTAGCTTCAGAGGTCTTGTTTCCAATGTTTTCAAAGTACAAGTAATTTGCTTCTAACACTTAATTGGCTTTTACTTCTAATTTATCAACAACATAAAAGATGCATAATGAAAGTGGTGTCAAACTGTGAAAGTGATAGTTGCTCTAATTATAACTTATCTCCTTAATAAGTTATGCAAAAGGTTGTGTCTATTGGTCATAATCTAGCTAAAAAAATGTACGTAATTGGGTTTCTTATTTATATATTTTCTGGATGGTAGAAAAGGGACAGTGAAATGGTTCAAGCTGATCATGTGAGGGACTCCTTGCTTGAGCTGACGAGAAACCCATCAAGAGGGTGGCCCGAGATGGCTAAAGCATCAGAGAATGGCGACGGCACAGATTATCATCATAACCATCACCACCTGCACAACCACCTTGCTAGTTCCTACCACCACCACCTACACCATCTTCATAACTGAGCATACATTTCTGAGTTTCAAATGAGAAATGAGAAGCACTTCAACAACCTTTTTTTTCTACAAGCTCTGTAATAGATATATGCATACTTTAACGTTGTGTTTTTACCTTAATTAATAAATCTACTTCACTGTGTCGTTTCAACATTTGCCAAGTTGTGTGGTACATATAATTAAACAATTTAGACTTGGTTTATATTAATAAAGGAAGGCCCATTGGATATGAGAATCATGACCTAACTTCCAACCACTTTAGTTATGGTCCTATGGAATCTTTTAGACAAGTTGCTAAAGGAATGAAAATGATGTTGGCTTTAAAGCACCTAAACTAGCTTGAAAGTCATAGTATTCTCTTTAAGGTAGACTTGTGACTTATACCTATAAATCTTCCATCCCTTTCTCACTTTGAATCAATTAATTAGCATGGAGTTTATTAGATGATTGAGAAGTAAGAACTATAAGTTTCGGCATACCTAATTAGTATGCGCTCTTTATAAAAGACATCCAACCTTTTTTTTATGTTTAATCAAATCACATATCACTTAGCCTAAAATGGCAATCCCAACATGTACTTAACTCTTTCCCTATAATTAATAAATGCATGTGCCTTAGCCAACAAAGAAATTAAGAAATCTTAATTTAAAAAAATAATAATAAAAAAACCATATATGATCCAATAAAAGTCCACCTATTACAAACAGTGAAATAACTAGACATTCTCATGTGACAAGGTTTCCCTCAAAAATACAATCTTACTAAGATTCCAAATGCCATTAGGTTAATCCCCATGCTCCACCTAACAGGGGCATGACTTTTACAAGAATTGAGCGGTGAAGATGATTCCATTGGTGGAGTTATTGTTGCCCTTGTGCTATTAGCCCCAGAAGTGGCACTTGCTTCTTTAACATCTATGCTAAACCTCATTCCCCCAAGGCAATGTCCAGGGACATTGCAAATGAACCAATACTTCTTTGCTTGTTTGAGTTTAATTTGATCATTTCCACTCTCATATTTTGCTAACACTCCAGAGCTCACATTACATGATCTATATGTGTCTTCTGTTACTTCATAAGTATTATGTTGCCCCTTCACATATGTAAAACCTGCACCACAACATCCATATGTTAAAAATTCAATTTTACAAATCATGTATTTATACTGGTTGATCATGTATGTTGTATTGAATTTGTGATGCCCTATTAGAATATGATTATATATGAGCGGGTTTATGCGGACGCGTGTTGAGTCATATGTATATATTTCACCATATTGGGATTGTGGTATCCTGAGGTATGAATTGGATTATATTGTATGAGTGTGTGACATGCGAGTCTATATTAAATCTTACATTACGTGTGTATATATTAGGTAAAATTGAGTTATATTAGGTAAAGAAGAAATATTTCTAGTAATAGGTTGGTGAACCTCAATTGGACATTTGTTCATTCAAACATGAAACAACCAAATTAAACAACAAATCCAATTGAATAAATTATACAGTCCTTGACAAGAAAAAAAAAAAAAAAAGAACAGATATTACCATGGCATGCATAATAATATTAAAGGAAAAGTACATACGAAGAACATCACCAACGCCAAATTTGTATTTCTGTGACCAAGAGACGAAGTCTGCATCAGCATTCCACTCTTCCTCATCACCAACTGTATAAATCTCAGATCTAGCACCATTCAAAAACAAAAAATTGATCATAAGGATTATTAAGAGTCTCCAATATTTGAAGAACTTGGTTTCTTTCATAGCTTTAAAATGTATGGAAGTAATGGAATGGTTGAAGAATGAATGGTTTTTTACTTTTTAGAGGGTTCTCTATGAAGCACGAATGCAACAAAGACATTCGGTCATGATGGGTGTAATGAATGCTCTTTGCTTTGGACCATTTTCTTGAGGTTTTGATGCTTATTTCATAATCATAGTAACGTGTATCCAACTAGATACAAATCATAAATGTAGTATTAGATAATAGAACAGTTTGCATGCGCAAGGTGGACCCAAATTTTGCATCTTATTAGGGAAGTAAAGGAGCTAGGCTGGTGCAGTGGAGCCTGGCCAGTTCTTGGACATGTATTATTTGAACACTAAAACCAAAAACTCAATTTTCAATATTTTATATATATATATATATATATATATATAATTGTTAACATGATAGGTGGTAATTTGTGCATAAATGATTTTTTCTGATCACTACCTGTTACTTTAAAAAATTGCAAAATTTTTTTATTTCCAACATTATTTATGAAACTAATTCTACTAACAAGTAAAATAAATTAATATAAGACATCAAGTGAGATTTGAACATTGCCTAGTTTATGCATAATGACATTTTGTATATGTTGTATACAACGAGTCCTCTCAGAACATGTGAATCTCACACATTAGTGGGACTTACATGTTGTAAGAGACGACCCATTATATTAAATGGGTACAAAATATACATTCTCCTAATTTAGACCTTAAATTTAAAAAGGGTTAAGACTTTAGAAGCACTAAGAAGTATTTGCTGGGTGCAAAGTCCTTGGCTCATTATGCATACTAAATCATCACAGAAGCTAATAAATCCGCCCATTTCGCCTAGAAGTCTCCTAGAGTAGAAGCAGCAAATTGATCAGCATGTAAAAAATAAACATAGCTCTGAAGGGCATATGAAAGGAGGTGGCCCACCAATCAAGTGATGGGATTCATGTTACATTTTTGGCAATGGAAAATTGGACTTTCCTCCCAGCTAGCCCCATAGCAACAATTGACGGAAGGACACACTGTCCCAGTAATGATGATAGAAGAAACTTCACATGAAAGATACATTGTATACCCATACTGGCAACAGAGAAATTGATTTTTGATTTGATTTATTTTGTTTTTTAATTTCCCATTCATGATGAGGATTACTTTTTATCATAAGACAAAATAGGGTGTTATTTAGACTTTAGTGCATTCTTTAATTGAAAAGTTTTACATTGGTCATCGATCCATCATAATTCTTCTATTGACAATGAGCAAAAGGCATAATATTCAAAAACTGACGGGCGAAATTTATAGAGTTGAATTAGGACTTTTCACTTTGACATTGTGAACAGGGAACCCCAAGAAGGGACTAACATAGAAGATCCCATTCATAGTTTTCAAAAGCTGTGAATAGAGGATCTTCTATGCTAGTCCTCGGCCCAATTACAGGTCGCCTATGGCTTATGGCCCATTTATAACACCAAGAACCAAGCTTCAAGTCCATTCCTAGTACTAGTTTTTATTGATGACCCAGAACGTAGGCCCAAAAATAAGCTTCTTAGTTGACCCAATCTTTTTTTTTTAAAATGAAATAAAAAAAAAAAGTTAGATTTTTTTTTTTTTTTTTGAGAAATGAATCACACATGCACAAAATGGAGAGGAAATGGTGTTTTAATACAAATATACACCACAAATGTTACTCAAAATCCATTGTAATCAAATCTTAAAAATAGTACTCATTTTACAACAATTAAATCACAAGGTAGCTTTTTGTTTGGTATCCAAGTGCAAGATATAATACGGGTACTTTCTTTGTTTGGAATGAGTTTTGAAGTTCACTTCA
Organism: Quercus ilex subsp. ballota; assembly: GCA_032727855.1. NCBI lineage: Eukaryota > Viridiplantae > Streptophyta > Magnoliopsida > Fagales > Fagaceae > Quercus > Quercus ilex. The sequence continues at coordinate 55,036,820 of CM064918.1, forward strand.
TTATTTCCATAAAAAAAAAAAAAAAAATTGTATCTTTCATTTCTCTGCTTTCTATAATCTCAAACCTTCTCCCTCCTCCCCCCCTCTTAACTCGAATTTTTTTTTCCTATTTTTGTTATGTAGCAAGAACAAAAGATACCGCCTCCCCCAACCCATATATCTCGACCGAAATCATTTCCCCCCTTTTTTGTAATTCTATACTTAACAAAGTTTGATACCATCTCTCCCTATAGTGGCACCAAAATATGATTTCCTTTCTTTTTTTGGTTGGTGGTAACACATATTGGCTATGTTTCGTTTTGTGTTAGCTAAAGCCTAATATCACTACAATTCAAATATTATTATAATTAAACACACAAGAAAACACACACCAATTTGTTGACTTGAATCCACTGATTAATCATTATAAAGCTCTGGTGCCCATTGTGCTCATGCCTTTTGCCTTCTTGCCTCAGCACCTTAACTGGCACCTTCACATGACCCAACTTAATTTAACTAAGAGGGTCATTAATTTAACTAAGAGTTCTGAATCGAAAAAGTAAATTGAACTAGACTTAAGTCCTTTGATTTTTTTGAGTGCATATAATATAATATAATATAATATAATAATAATAATAATAATAAATAATGTATCATTTTTTTTCCTAAATAATACATAAATACTAAGATAATATAAAACTTTCCCAAGTAAAATCTAAAGGGAAAATGGGCTTTTGCCCTTGTTTTTAAAAATATTTGGCACGATGTCCATGTTTTAAAATATCTAGTAGAATGTTCCTATTTTTAAAACTCGATTTTAATAAAATCGAGTTCTGTATAAAATTTGATATCCTCAAAATTAAATTATATGTATATTTTTAAGTGAAACTCGATATTAACAATGTCAAGTTTCACTTAAATTTTCAAAAAAAAAAAATTAAATGGAAAAAATATATGTATAAAACTCCACATTACTAATGCCAAATTTTAAAACAGAGACACCATGCTTAATAATTTTAAAACAAAGATATTATACTAGATATTTAAAAAAATAAGGTGAAAAACCCATTTTCTCCAAAATATAAAACCCACCCTTTATTTTGTTCTAAACTCTAAACTATTCAAGAAAAAAAAAAAAAAAAAATTTTATCAAAAAAATGCTCAGAGAGTAGGTAAAGTCTTAAAGCCCAAAAGGTCAAAACCCCAAACCAAAACCCTAGCCTCCATTAGCGACAACTCTCACCCACAACAATGGCATTCCGTGAGCTCATAAAGAAGTACGGCAAGGTAGCTCTAGGTGTCCACTTCACCGTCTCCGCCGCCTCCGTCTCCGGCCTCTACATCGCCATCAAGAACAACCTCGACGTCGAGTCCTTCCTCCAAAACTTTCACATAAACCCATCGCCGCCACAACCGCCATCAGAGCCGAACCCACAAGCCCAAACCTCTTCTTCTCCAGATGGGTTTGTGATGGAAGAGACAAATGGGTCACCGAATCAACCGACGGTGGTGGTTGAAGAGAAGAAGCTGAATCGGACGGCTGAGCTCGCTGCTTCGACTGGTGGAGCTTTGGCACTCGCTGTGCTTTGTAACAAAGCTCTGCTCCCTATTAGAGTTCCGATCACCGTCGCTCTTACCCCTCCGATTGCGAAGTTCTTGGCTCGGAGGAAAATTACCAAGACCAGTGTATGAATTTTTCTTGTTCTTTTTAAAAATTTTAGAAAAAAAAGGAACTTTTTTTTGTGGGTATGTCATGGCATTCAATAAAGTTTATTTCTTTTTTGTTGTTGTTTATGTGTCTATGTTGATTAGAGAAATGAGAAATGGATAATAGTATACATGGGTTTTTTTTAAGATGTGGTATTGGTTTCAAATTTTAAGGATTTGGTTGGGATTTTATGTGGGATGGGACTATTGGGTGGAGATTGGAATTAGAAATGTGGGTGTTGTTGCTGAGGAAATAAAGGGGTGAGAATACGGCAAAGAATAAAGTTGATTATTGAGTTGAATTTCACTACTTTTTTCTCCTTTAAAGTATGAAGCAGCTTTGTAGTTTGTTGAGTTAATTGCACTGTAGTTTCGAGTTTGTAAGATGTTTACTTTACTATGGATGTTTTTGGTTTTGTTTTTAAATTTGGTATTGGTTCTAGCTTTTAAGCATTTAATTGAAATTTTCTGTGGGTTGGGACTATTGGGTAGGAATTGGAATTAGAGATATGGATCAATCAAATTTCACTGTGAGTATGGAAAGAAATCAAGTTGGAGTAATATCAAATATTGCTGTTTCATTTGACTTAGTTGACGTCAATTTCACTTCTTGAGAAACAAAAAGAACTTGCAGAGTACTCAAATTTCTATTATGTAGAGTGGTTTAGTCTTGATAGAGATAGAGTTGAGTAAATGTTGGTTCTTTTCTGTTTCTTTAGTAAATACTTAAGCATGCATTTGGATTAGCTATTTAGCTTCATTGCTTATGCGTAACTTTTGAAACCTTGTTTTTTTCCTTGAAAACTGTACTTTTATTCACTTTCAGCAAACCAACAAAAAGCTTAGTATCAAAGAGTTGTTTATCCTTCAAAGAATTAATGAGCTTGGTAGTTTTTTATGTCCAACTACACTGTGGTTTCTATTTTGTTGGATGTTTACTTTTAAGTCGGTCCTTGTAATGCAGAAATAAATTTGGTTTGGTTGTTGAGTTTAAACGTAAAAGATTATCAAGGTGTATAATTTATAGATGACATTAATTTGTTTTACTTATCTCTTTTAGATTTGGAGACTTTAGTTTTTGGAAGTATTTAAATTGAGTGCACTTGAAACAAGGGAAGAATAGGATAGCTTTGTGACCTATTGAAAAAGAAGAAACAAGCATCTGAAACTATAGGTGCTATAAAGAAAGGTGTCAATTATCTCTAGCTCAAATTACCTTTCATTTTTCTGTAAGTACAACATGGAGGATGAGGTCATGGGTTGAAGATCTAATGGGTGTATGTACTGGCTTAAGTACTATAGTGAATGGACTACTTCAAATTGGTTCAAGTGTCTATGTAGAAAACAAATCAAATTTGATGCCATCATACCAGTGATAAATCTTCTATTGCTTAAGTTGAAAGCATTAGAAGATAAACTGAATACTCGCATGTTGATGTTAATGGCACAAAGGATTTAAATTTTAAATAATTACTCAAAGACATTGGATTATTGCTATTGGTGCAATATCCTAGTTGCTTTTTTTCTTCAGCTGTTGGGTTTGATAGTGAATAGGGATATTTTAGACTTGGTGGATTTATTTTTTCACCATTTGCTGGTTTTAGTATGTTGTTTTGGTCTTTCTGGATAACTGGTAGAGTAGCCTAACATTTGCTGAGTTATTTCTCTGTATTTGCGATAAATATCTTATGCATTATTATAGCCAAAACTTCATCATTTTAGATATCTTTGATACTTTTAGGATGTATGCTTCATCCTGTTGTGTTGTTAACCTGGTCATCCTTATAGACAAAATGGAAATATGAAAATAAAAGTCAAAAGAAATTTCATAAACTTAGACACCAGCATTATGAATGCCATTCTACCTTTGCTTTGGTGGTTTGTTTTTGTAGTGTGTATTAATGAACTTATTTCATCATTCTATTTTATTTATTGTGCAAAAGTATTGCCATAACTTGAAAAAAGTTGGATGCTTTATAAAGCTGTACATTTTGTGCAAAAATGAAAATAAGTCAAGTCCAATTAGCAAGCATGTCTGTTTCTCTCATGTTTTGCCCCATTGCTATGACCAGGAGAGAATCAATTGCATCCTTTTTGAAACTCTTAGCAACCAGAAGAGAGAATCTATTACATCCTTTTTGAAACTCAAAGAACTCGATGTTGGTTTACTGGGAATGGAAAGGAATTAATGCATTTCTGGATATTGTGGCATAAAGTAAGCTTGAATTGTTTAAAGGAAATCGGGATACCCCTGATGCTAATAGTATGATGTAATCGTAAAATTGATCTACATATACATTGAAAGTAGGCAAAACACAACGCTGAGGAAGAATAAATTAGTTGAAAACAATAGTTAGCTACCTCACTACCTCTGTTAAATGGCTGACACTGGAAATGTTTGGAACAAGACACCAGTTTTTACTTTCTAGCAGATATATCTATATTTTGATAGGATGATAGGATTCCAATTTGAGTGTTCACTCCATGATGATTGTTCTTATCATCAAGCTAAGACGTTAAGACACCAAGAAGGCGGGATTCAAATGCTACATCTCTTATTTGATGATAAAAAACTTTATTAATTGAGTTAATTGGAACTCACGTTTCTAACAAATATTTAGTAAGTGCTCTGATGTTGGAGCAAGGACCATTTGCTTCATTACGGTTGTTGTTAGGACTCTTACGTGCAAGTCCAAATCTTCTGTCTCACTTTTCCTGCTCCACATGTTCATCTAATTAATTAAATACTACCATTATTAATTAATGGTAGTATTTAATTAATTAGGTGAACATGTGACAAGTTTTTATTGGTGGAGTATAGAGTGAAGCAGGAAAAGTGAGACAAAAGATTTGGACTTCTTATGTGTTATATTATCCACAGGCCTTCTAGAATACTTGTTCAAAAAAATATTAAATGAAGGGCAAAGGCATGGATAAAGTCTATATGTATATTTAGATAATAACTGTAGCTAGTTATAAAATTTGAACAATGGTAAATAACCTGGTGTGAGATTCTTTCGTGAATCTTAGTTACAAAATTGGCTATTAGAGAGAATTGTATTTAAGAAATTGGGTGCAAATGCACTAAGAGGTTTTTTTTTTTTTTTTTTTTTTTTTTTTTTTTCTTGCATTTATTGGGAAATTTTGCTAATGGATTTGGGCTTTTTGCAAAGCCTATGAACCTATAAATAGTGCATTGTGCATTTCAAATACTCGCAGATGTTATGCATTTGTTAACCCAATCACCATTTGCAAAGCCCATAGAAAAGTTTTTGTGTTTGACAACCTCAAATCCTCAATAAATGTTAGCCCAATTACCATTAATGCAGGCAGACATGATCTCACAAATTGAGCACTTCAAAAGGCATCACTCCCCTTAAAGCAACAAACTAAATTGAACTAGGCCAATCAGATCAAATTGCATTATTCGGTGTAAAATCAAACCAAACTCAGGCTTTGTTTGGTTGGAGGAGTAGAAAAGTGGGAGGATGGAAAATTAGGATAGAAAAGTTCTGATTTTTCCTCATATGTGTTTAGTTAGAGGGGTAGAAAAGTGAGAGGGTGGAAAACTCTTTTATTGGGTTGGAGAGAAAAGTGGAAAGATGAAAAATGTAGTTTATATGAATTGACTATCATGTGAAGAGATAGGAAAGTGAAGGGTAGGTTAGTGCAATAAAAGTGAGGATATTTGTGTAATTTATTACCCACAACATCTTTTCTCCTTAGTTTTTCTCCCAAATTGGGAGGACAAAATTATGTGGGTCTGGAGAGATTATTTTCCACACCATTTTCTTTCTTTCTTGTTTTCTCTCTTGAACCAAATAAGAGAAAATTTCATTTTCCACCTATTTTTCTCTCGTTCTTTTCCATCCTCCCTGTTTTCACCCCAACCAAACGGAACCTTAACCTCCTATGAAATTATTATTCGATACTTCGAGAGTATACTTCTCTCCACTTACATTAGGGTGACCCCCCATGTGAAAGGGAAGGATTATACAATCCCAAAAGAAATTCGTTCCCTTAATACAGTCACTACCCTAAAAGATTTTAATAAATAAAGAATCTGTAGAACAAAAGGACATTTGACACTTGATGGCCAATTGACCGATAATGACATAAAAAAGTTTAAACAGGATATAAAGACAGAGATTTGTTCTTATTCTCCCACTACTTTTTTGCATAAGCACCGACATATAGTCCAAACACCTTGTGAATAAGAATTTAGTGGAAAGGGGATAAAAAATAGAACTATGCTTACAATTTCTTTTAGTCAATATGAATGGACTAACAGTTTGACAGATGTACCAAACAAAATTATAAACATATTTACACCCTTTACAATATCCTCATATACCATAAAGGGTATACTCCCGAAGTATTTAATAAATTTCTCCTCCCATGTCCCATAGATCCCATTGTTGAAAAAGTTCCGATTGTATCAATATAAGAGGACCAAGGATTTAAACAAATAATAAATTAAGAAAAATTATTATAGATAATTATCCAATTTATAACATGTCTCATAATCTTTAAAATTGAGAAATTAATCCTCTAACTTTACTTGCTACTGCAAATAGCCCTTAACCGTTATGAGTATTTGTCAAATTACAGATGAGTTCAGTCAAATTGCCCCCTAACTCTCATCCAAAACATTCAAAATGCACTTATAAGCCATAGAAGCTCACAATTAGAAATTCATACAATGTCATTGAATATTTTTGGTTTGATAAAAAATAAATAATGGTTGGGAGCTACTTGTAATTTTGAATGAATTCGGAGTTAATTGCTTAAATTCAGACTTTAGGGAGCACATTATGAATTGGATAATTGTTTAAACTTGAAAGTGTTTTTTAACATGTGGCCCTGGCCTCAAATAAATCTAGCCTTTGCCATGAATGAAAGGTTAAGGAGAAATACTCGACTTACCTTCTTTTATGTCACCCATAAGCAATAATAAATTCTAACATTATGGAAAGGAGGTTACAAAATCAATATATCAATCATATCTTAGATATCCATCTACATTTTTTGTAATGATTCTGATGTTGGTATTCCGCCCAATACATTTCAGGATTTTTTCTCCCTTCCATTTTTTTATGTACAAAATATTTCCATCACACATTATTTTATGTTATTTTTTCTAAGTATCTCCCAAAATATGATATTTCTCAATTTTTTTTGGGGGGGACCATTTAAGATACCATACTATCGTACCAAAGTATGGTGATATGTCAAGTTGTCAACAATATTTAAAACCAAAAAATCTCCTATAAAGCCAGAGAAAGGGCCGTGTATAATTTTGTGCATTCACACGACAAAGCTGTGTTTTTTAGGATCAAAGCACATGCAATCTCCCATCCTACAATTCCTAATTACTTCCGGTATGATGGTACGGTAGCTTACAGCTTACCTTTGAAATGGGAGGAATCCATGCTTTCATGGCAATTCATACTTGAAGAATGTGCTTTCACAGATGACCCGTTGGATTGAACAGGTGACCTAGTGACTCAAATTGCACGAAAGATTACCACGTACTTAAAAAATTAAAACAATTAGTTTCATTCTTTGAGTCCCATAAACAGACAAAAGCTCTGGCAAAGAAGAATTTTTTTTTTTGCTCCAATTGTTACAACACATGGGGTTTTTGGGGAGGTGGGGTGGGAGTGGGGGGAATTGGATAATGGTTATCCTTATAAAGAAAGACCAGACAATACCACTAACTTACAAGGAGATTGGCCTAGGATAAATCTTTCTTCAATTATAATCAATTCATTGATTTTCAACACAAGACCAAAAATGAAAAGGTTTATGGAAAGTCCGACTGCCTTCGCAATCCGGAAGAATTCTCCCAAAAAAATAAGTGTCCGCACAACAAGTTAGGAGCCAAATCCAAACGAATGCAATCATTCCCAGTATACTGTGTTAGCCGATGAAAAGTTTCATTTTATAAAGCAATAGGAGATCCAGCCATTTTGCTCCAAATATCCCTTGCTCCTAAAAATAGACAAGGCTTTCAAACAAGATAGAAAGGTTTCTGATGATGAGTCATGTAAATGAAACATTCATAAAGCATGAAAGTCCTTTACATTGATGGTATCTGGAAATCTGAAGTAGCAGCAATGAATCAAATGACTGACCTTGTTTGCTTTATAAATTTGTTGGGAGGTTGACCCCCAAAATTCACTTAAGACTGTTGCAGATGCCTAAACTCATGACAATCAACTCCAACTTCGCTGAGTGCCAAGAAAAGTCTTGGCACTATCTTTGCCAACATCAGCTTGAAACCAACTGAAGTTGAATTGGCATTGCTCTTATCGCTTACAGAGGCATCCTCGGTGAGGGAGCCTATTAAATAACCTTTCATATATGCATCACAGGCCTTAAGGATGTAATAACCACGCTTCCTGAAATGGTCTTTGACAAGCTCTTCAAAGTCCTAGACAAGACATTAAGTTGGTGAGCTGATTGCAAAGGCAAGTGTCATCAAATAAAGTACTTCTTTACTGATACAGTTTGGGAAGCATCTAAATGTTCATTTAAAACTATCTTTCATAAGAAGGAATTAAAGATCCCATAACCATTTGACTATATAATACCTTGTGACCTAACTTTATATAATCCCTTTATCATGTGTAAGGCAATGGATTCTGACCCAAATCAGGGAGCTTGCCAATCACACTCCCATGTTGATCAACACCACCATGAATGCACAGAATATCATGCCTAATGCATACTTTGCATAAAAGACTGCTGTGCATTGAGGTAAGCAAGACTGAGACTAAAACTGCGATTTGGTGCAAAGGTGGAAAGCCAATTTAAGTGAAATGAAACCCCCACCTTGGTTAGCAAGAAAACAAAAAGGAGAAAAAATTGAAGCTAAGTGGTGCAAGTGTGAAGTGTGGCTTGAAGGGAAGGTGGAGATCAAACTTTGGACAAAATTTTGGGCAAATAGCATATAACTGTGATAATTAACTAGAAAGAAGGCAATTCAAACCGATGAAAAGTAAAACAGAATATTGAAATGTGATGTACTACCTTGGGTGGCTTCCTTAAAAGATACATCATTGTCTTGCAGTTCAGCAAGAAAGTATTCTCATTGTATGACAATGAATTTTTCTCTCCTTCAGCTGTCCCAATCTGCTTATCATACCCAGCTTCATTAAAATATGGCTTAGAATTTAGCACTAACCCTTGGAGTGAAACTAGCACTTGTAAGATACTAGAAGACTTTGGATCCCAGACTTCATTTCCTTTGCCAGTCCATGTATTTAAAAGGCTAAGGCACACCTTGCCTTCCTCATATAAATTTGGATTTATCCGCCAGCCACCAGAATGATAGTATGCTGACTGCATATCACAGACTAAGTCAGAAAACAGATAGATTCACCCCTATTTTGTGTTAAAGTCAACAAAAATGTCTTGAGATTGGCTCAATCAGTCAGTTCGCAAAGCTTCTAGACCAAAGATAGAATTTAGAGATTAACATCAGGATATCTTACTGGTGGAACATCAGGGTACTCTGGTGGAAGGTGAAAATCAAAGAAGAAGAGGCCATCCTGGTAAGGCGTCCCATATGCCCCAACTATAACTGCCCTTAAGAGATCCATTCGATCTTCATAAACTCGTACATAGATTGTACCTGTTAAGAATTTTGAAGCTTTAAAACCTAAAGTTGCTAAAATAGGACCTGATTGTCAAAAGTATTTCTTACCAGGGAGGTTATTCTGTAGTATGCTCCAATCTTGTTGAACCTTCTTAAACCACCTCCTTCCATTGTTATTCTGCAAGTGAAATTCATTGGAAAAAATGTTAAAACACAAAAGTAATCCTTGTGTGCATGAGAGTGACAACTGAAAAAATATGAAGGGGCATTAGGAGATAATATGTTACATATTACAGATATTATACAATAAAAATGCTTAAATTAATTCATATCGCAAAAATACAGTGATTCACTTTAAACAAAAACTTTGTTGTTGAATGCTTTTTAAAATGTCAAAGGGTAAACATTGAGAAATTAAGCAAAATAATACAATAAAAAAATGAAAATACGAACATAAAAATAAGCATAACCACACAAATTTTTTCCTTCTCTATGATAAACATTCATTCTCTAAGTTCAAAATTTTCATTCCTCCTAATAAGATTGCAGCTTCCTAGTTACTGCTCTCAATATTTTTATGTAACCTTCCTATCTATTTTTAATAATACATCCACAAACATAAGAAGATTTGGTCTCTGGTTTATTCCTTATTTGGAGTTTCTTGTGTAATGCCAAACTCAGTGAAGGATCTTTTAGCTTGTTGGAGAGGAGGCTATAAGAGTCATCAAATTTTGGGGTGTGGAATGCTATCCCACTGTGTTTGATGTGGTGCATTTGGAGGGATCTTAATTCTAGGACATTTGACAGGATCGAAGCCTCATTGCTTCAATTGAAACCCATGAGTTTTAGATCTTTGTTTGACTGGCTAAGGAATTTGGGGGTTTTAGTTTTGCCACTTTTTTTCTTTTTTTTGAATCCCTTATTCTTTGTAATGTTAGATATCAATATGTTGTGTTGCTTAGCCCCTTTTTTTTCTTCAATAAAATTTTATTACTTAAAAAAACAAAAGGCATTTACCTGTCCATATGCGCCAAGGAAATAATGGTCCAAGGGATCTTTAGCGGTATCAAAGTGTTTGAAACTGCAAGTATTATCATCATCAGAACATGCTGGAGGATATGATTCTTCAGCAGAATCAGCACTTAAGCCGCATAAAGCTTCTGCTGCTTCAAACACTTCTTGGGCCTCTGGGGTGACCTCTTCTTTAATTTCCATACCACATTGATCAATTACATTTAATTTCTGAGAGCTAGACTCATCACTAGGATCTTTTACCTCAGAAATCTTTATTGTCTTCTCGGATTCAAGCTCACTTTCAACTTTGGAATCCAAACAGCTTGGATCTAAATTCTTTTGTCCCCGTGAGAAAATTCCAGTGGCCAGTTTTGTTACATATCGTAGTGCAGCTAAGGGAACTGAAAATGCTGAATTTTTGCCAGAATTCTCTCCACTTTCTTCAAGGTCAGAGTTGATGTCAATGTCGGTGGCATTATGCAGCCCATCTTCCTGAACATAGTTGACTTGCATCATACACTTATTCAAAAAAAAAAGAAGACATGTAATATTAGGCAAATCACAGGTCTTGTACTAGCAAATTACAAGCATGCCATAAGAATAGAATATAAATTAAGTACATGTGGTAGGACGATTTGGCCATCGGACATTCCCAACACCAAATAAAAAAGAGTAATATTTGTTTCCCAATCCTAATATTGAGAAAAAAAAAAAAAAAAACCAAACAAACCTCTTGAGCATTCTCAAGGGTGTCCATCTCATCATCATTTACCGTTTCCCAACTAGCAGCATCATCACTAACTTCACTCCCAGCAGCCATTGACTCATCATCATCATCTCGACCAACAACATATATTGCTTGAGGTCCAACCTAACAGAGTAAGAAAGAAGAAATAATCAAATCAACCACCATTAAAACTCTATCAAAAAAAGAAAAAGAAAAAGATACTACAAAATGATTCTCCCTTAAGCTGCCTTTTAGAGTCAAACAAATAAAACAAAGAAAGAAAATAAAGTTAAAATATCACAACAATTTTATCCCAGACCCACATTATGAGATTTCATGTTGCATTTTCTTCTCCATCTATTAAACAACAAAACAGACCATTTGAGTAACCATCAGACACCTCCCATGAGGTTTCTACACTTATCTTTGATACTTTCTTTTTGATGACGAGGAACCCTGGAGACCATGCAGAGTATCTTGTCTTTCTTATCTCCGATACTCTCTTGATGTTTAGGTGACATATTAATTCTCCATTTGTTCAAATTTAGCCACTTCATGTAGCTACCAAATTTTTTTACCTCTAATTTACATGAAATATCATTGAAATTTGGAATAAAACAGCTTTCATCCTTTTCCACCAAAGAGGTAAAATGTGTTGGAAATATATTATAAATTTATATCAGAAGAACAGTTTTAGATACAAGACTAAAGGAAACAGAATATGTAAGTTTTCTGTTCATAAAGGTAATAAAAAGTGCAGAATATTATTAGGAAAGTATATACCGTTGAAACCATCCCATCTGCCCATGTGACTTCAATATCACCATTCTTGAGACCAGTTATATTCCCAACCCAAGAGAGATCTGTGAAGTTATTAGAAGTTTTACTTCCAGATGCATCATCAACTTTCTTACTTCCTGAGCGCTTTTTCATATCCCGTTTAACCTCATTTGGTCCATTTTGATGCTTTGGTTCCTCAGCAGAGTCCACAACAGAAGCTGTTTCTGCAGGAACAGAAACGGGAGACAATCGAACAACTACATCCCCATAGCAGTAATCATAATCCGGATGCCCTTCCAATTCATAGACGCTTACAACTTCCTCCTTGTCAAACTCTCGAGGATCTTCTGCTCGGGCAACTGGCTTTAACCATCTCACACAGGCAGTTCGCTCCTTCGCGTTGACACTTTTCACAACCCCAACACGCCTGGCTTCACCAACATCATCACCATCATCAGAGGCCTTCTCCACCACATACTGTTCGGCAACAAATTCATGATCACCAGGACTATCAATAGGAATTAACCTTGTTGAATCCAGTCTGCAACCTGTCGTTCCATCCTGCCATGCCACATCAACTTTTGTCCTAGAATTGACAATCAAAAGGGCTCTTTCATAACTTTCCTCTTTCTTTCGAGCCTTCTTGTCCCTCCTAACCACAACTTTACGGATCTTCTTGCGATGAAGAGGCCAAGATTCATGGACAGGCTCCTTCGAAACTGACAATGAACTACCGCAAGAGCTAGACTCAGGCTCGTTTCTTTCACCATTTTTATCATTTCCATCCACTGCAGCAACTGAATCAAGATCCATGGATTCAGTATTTCCAGTTGATTCCTCCAATGAAACCTCTTCTGAATCACAACCACTTCCCATTTGAGTGAAATCTAATTCTCCGTTGGCAGAATCGTGAAGTTCTAATTTTGATAAACCTTTGTCTAAGGGATTGGAGGATGAAAGTGCCAATGATGGAAAAAGACACCAGTCACCCAATTGCCAATTTGCATGAGCAAAACAGGATAACAGTTTTAAGTTCTTTGGACTCTGCTCTTCAGCGGGGGCAGTGGAAGAATCAGGTCCATAGCCAGCAGATGCTATCCAATAAATAAAAACTGATCCAACTGTAACCTTTGTAACGGTACCTTCCAACCGAGTAGCTTTCCACAAGCCAGATATCCACCTAGAATTCTTGAAAACTGATGAAGAACTGGCCCTTACACGTTGGCCTGGATAATATGGAAAATGCCCATCTTCAAGGATATTCTTGGAAATTGGTTTTAGACGGAGTGGCTCAGCTTTCGAAACTTTACACACAGAACCATCATCAAACAACACAGTCACATTATCTAAAACATCATCAATTCTACCTAGCCAGGGACCAAGGACCACATAGTCACCCACAGTGAAATCCCTCACGCGTTTCAAGTCTTTGGATGAAACACCTTGTATAGTAGATCCATCAGGAGCTAACAAATCAACAGAGATATTAACATCAACCACAACACCCACTTGCCCAGTTGGGTCTGAAGCAGATGCAACAAAATCTCCATGTAAGAATCCACGATCAACAACTTTTACATCATGAATATTTTCAGTCGACTCAGTTTCATCAATCCAAAGAACTCGAACCTGATCAGCTAGAAGAGGACCACTTTTTCCACCACCTCTGTCCCAATCACTATTGCCATTGGAAATACTATTTCCATCACCATCTTCTTCCTCATTTTCATCACCATCATCGTCGTCATCCCTGTCATCATCATCCTCTTCATCAGTAATGCTGCTATCTGAATCTGTATCCCCAGAAGCTTCAGTTACTATCCCAATTTTATTTTTGCTATTGTTCAACACAACATCTTGCCTGTAAATATATGGAATGTTATGCTTGTAACTGGTAGCATCATTAGGTGTGCGAACTTCATTGCTTTCACTATCTACATTTGGTTCACAAACAAGCCCACTTGGCATAGAACCACCTTGGTTAGAAGAATTATTATTATCATAAGCACTAGTGGCAGGCTCATCAACTTTACGGACAGTGTCATCCTGTTCATTTGCCATCTAAAAAAAATCACAAGAACAAGATAAGACACTACTATTCCCAATCTTGCCATTCAACCCAAAATCATGTAATTAAAAATTCCTCCGCATGCAAGATGCAACATATTACTGTCTCCATTTTTCCTTTTTTTTCTTTTTTTAATGGTCGTTACACACACACATCCAATTATTATTATTATAATTATTTTTGTTGTGATAAGTACACACACATCCAATAAATCTTGAACTCACAACCTCAACTTCCACCTCACTTTTATAAGGGAGGAGATGTTGTTTGAGCTAGATTTCACTGGCATATTACAGACTTTCTTAAAAGAGATTAAAACTATGACAGTTTTCTGGGAGAAATCAAGAAAATAAAGTGACTATAATTTTTCAGGTCTTGTAATTCTTTTTGCTTTGTCCCAAAGAAACAAAACACCCACCTAAATCAGAGCCATTCTACAGAAAAAATTGATTGCCGCATTTTGGGAAATTATCTAGATATCAATTAATATTTCTTACCTCCACACTCTAAGCACAAATATAGTTTTTACAGATTATTTAGTCGGCAATTTCAAAGAGGATAGAGGGGAGAAAAGCCTTCTTTGATTGCCAATTGAGAGGCTACAATAATTTTTTTTTCTTTCTTTCTTATTTATTATAATTATTACAGCACAACAATGCATTAATTATTTATCCTTTCCTTGGTCACCTTAAAGCTATTTATCAAACCCTAATCTCACACAATTCAAATTAACAACAAAACTAGAGCTAAATGTCAAAGCCAATGAACCTTCTTTAATTGTAAATTTAAATGGCTATCACAAAGTGTTTATATATATATATATATATATAAAAGACCATAAGCACACCAATGCATTGATTATTTATCCTCAGATAACTTAAAGCTAATTATCAAACCCCAATCTCATACAATTCAAATTAACAACAAAACTAGAGCTCAATGTCAAAGCCAATAAACTTTATTTGATTGCCAAATCAGAGGGCTATAACAAAAGTTTAAAAAAAAAAACTATAAGCACAACAATACATTGATTATTTATCCTTGGTCACCTTGAAGCTAATTTTCAAACCCTAATCTCTCCCATTCCAAGTTAACAACAAAACTAGAGCTAAATGTCAAAGCCAATAAACCTTCTTTGATTGTCAATTTGAAGGGTTATCACAAAATTTTCTTCTTTAACCATAAGCACACTAATGCACATTGATTATTTATCCTGATTCACCTTGAAGCTAATTATCAAACCATAATCTCACACAATTCAAATTAACCAAAAAAAAAAAAAAAACTAGAGCTAATTGCCAAAGCCAATAAACCTTCTTTGATTCTCAATTCAGAGGGCCATCACTCAAGTTTTTTTTTTTTATTTTTAAAAAACCATAAGCACACCTATGCATTGATTATTTATATCAAACCCTAATCTCAATAACTCAAATTAACAATAATAAACCTTCTTTGATTGTCAATTCAAAGGGCTACTACATTTTTTTATTATTATTTAAAAAATAAATAAAATTACCATAATCACAACAATGCATTGATTAAATATACCCAGTCACCTTAAAAAGCTAATAATCAAACCCTAATCTCACAAAATTCAAAATTCACAACAAAACCAGAGCTAAATGTCAAAATTAATAAAACCCAAAAACACAGAGACACTATAATTCACTCTTCACATAATAACAAACTCACAATCTCATCCAAACAAATCAATCAGAATCAGATACAATACAACAACAATTAATATCAACAACAACAAAAAAAATGTTGAAAATAACAAATTTTCAAATTGAATTACAGCTCCAAGAACCCTAGCCCAGCTCCAAAAAAAAAAAAAAAAAAAATCACTGATCATCAAATTAATCAAATATATGACAATATAAAACCGTTAAAAAAAATTCAAAAATTCAAAAAATTAAGCTACAATATTGAGCTGGATTCAAGATCTTTAAGGAGATGAGAAATTAAATATAATTTAATTAAAAAGATTAATAGAAATTGATTTTTTACCTAATTGGAATTCGAAGAATTCGAAACACAGAGAGAGAATCGAAGAAGAAGGATTAAACGCTGCGTTTTTGAGAAATGCGAAGAGAGAGACGAAGCTTTTTAGCTCTTCTTCTCTGTGTGTGAGAGGAGGGGCAGAGCGGTAATTTTCAGAATTGTCTGAAATGTTTGGGTTTAAATAGTGTGGTGGCACGGGGGGTGGGGTGTGAAATGACGAGAATGCCCCTTGGGTTTTAGGGGTTGGGTGGTGGTGGAGACGATGATTGATTTTATCACCGCCGTTGGATTTGAGGACCGGAGACCAATTTGGTCAATTGGGGGTTTAACTTAAAGTTTAGAAAAGAAAGTTGAGGATAACTTGAATTGTTTGGTTAAGTAATGGGTTGGAAGATAAATAATAAGATTGGTTTTTTTTTTGGTTTTGGTTGAAGAATAAAGATAAGAAGGTGAAGAAAAGAAATGGGATATGCTTTCTTGGGTGGTAGGAGATTGATAGATGGAAGTTTAAGAGGGACAAGGAAAGGGTAGCCTTTGTTCACAAGGGACCTTTTTTTAATTATAATAATAAAAGTATTATTAATTTTAAGGGGTTTTTTAAAATAATAGATAGTTGATTTCTTCATAAATCACTTGGTCAATTTAATTTTGATTGGAATGGGATGCCAAACTTGCACATTGGACACAATTGTTTTTTAAAATGAAATAGTTTTTGAAAAATAAAACAGAAGAGAAATGATGAGATTAAATAAGGAAAAAAAGAAAAGAAAAAAGAATGATATATGACTTTTGGCTAACTTGGTGAGCATTGGATGGCTAATTCACATTCGGGAATTGTTGAAAAAAAGTTTAATTTTTTATTTATTGTCTTCAACTTTTTTTAATAACTAATCTAACTTTTAATTTTTTTAAAGTAAAATAATTTTAAATTTTTAAACACATTTAATATAAAAAATTATATCTTTTTGATAAATATTGTGCAAATAGTACCTACCAGTAAATGAAGGATTTGGCTTATTGGAGCTTTGAATAAAAAGAGTGGTGTTGATATGAAAGTGAATAGGCTCTCTTTCTTTTTGTCTCTTAAGTTTTGGTTTGGATTCAGTCTTAATGTTGGGGATGGGCCAAGGGTTAGATGTTGGGCTTTGGTAAGTCTCAATGGGTTTGGTGGTCTATGCGAGTGAACTAATAATAGTGGACTATTTTAAAATTCGGCCTCTAAAATCTCCTATTTTATGTTAATTGACGAGATTTTTTTATTTTTTTTGGTTGAGAGAGCATGTTAATTGAGGAGATAGTTGAGTATACAGGTTCAAGTTGGCCAAATGGCACTTACTTTCGAAATTTTCAGTAAAACAACACCATTCACAAATGGTGTGGTAAAATACCACATTTTGAAACTCAATTTTAATATAATCGAGTTGCATAATGCCATGTGAAACTCGACATTTATAAAATTGAATTCTGTGTAATGTAGAACTCGATATTCATAAGACCGAGTTCTTTGCAAATTTTTTTTTTTTTTTTAAATAAAGTGGAACTTGAACTACAACTAAAACCCATAAACAAAAGAAAATGTTGTCACTATCTCTCCTCTTCATTTACTCTCCTCTCCTCTCACCGAACCCACTGCTGCCTTTCACTCTCCCCACCATGATAGTCAATTCCATGATGCTGGTTCATCCATTAAGTTTAAAATAAAATGTGGAAATCTAACACCTGTGAATTAGTGAGGCTATTATTTAATTGTTCTTTTCTTATTTAATTTTGTTTTGCTGCAAGATATGGGAATGAGATAAAAGATTATTCATAAGCAAATTGATAGTACATTTAAACTAGTAAGAGTGTGCTAGTATGATGATTAATTTATTTTAGGCATAGAATCATAATTTTTTTGATGTCACCTTTATGACATTTTTGCTGCAGGTCTGGCCTGTGAAGGCCTTAAACCTTTCTGTGAAATTTATATTCATCTTTCATGCAAAGGGCTTATGACCAGGCAAGTCTGAACAGTTCTCTAACTTTCTCCTTATCATTGTTCAATTGAGAACTTGCTAAAATGATATCCTGTAATGGTAATTATATATTACTGATGTGGGTTCATACACAGGTAGTACATGATATGGATTTGCAGAAATCGCCAGTGAGATTTGCAATGGACAGAGCTGGACTGGTTGGAGCAGATGGTACCACACATTGTGGGTCTTTTGATGTCACCTTTATGGCTTGCTCCCCCAACATGGTGGTTATGACTCCTTCTGATGAAGCAGAGCTTTTTCATAGATAGGGGCCATATAGTAGCTGCTTTGGCTGATTGTTTTTGCTTGGTTTCAAGGTGTGGCATAAATCATCTTATATAGGAGTATTACACCAATTACTGCCAATCAGTTGTATGAATTTATTTTTGGGATCAGTTTTTATTTTTTATTTACCACTTCTATTTGCTTAGATGTGTTTGTTTCTCAAAAGAAGAAGAAGAAGATGTGTTTGTTTTGCCTGAAGTGAAATTTGATCATTGGAGACATCATAGAAAAGGGTGCTCGATTTATGTAATACTCAATTTTATTTTGTTCTCTCATTTGATTCATGGTGAAAATGTATTATTGATCCAGCCATTTACTTTATTTTTAAACAGTAAGATTGTTCTATGTACGAAACTCTACTATAGCAATTTAGCCTGCTATTGTAGGCAATCAGAAACTTGATTTTGAAATAATGCAGAAGCTTTTAAATTAGTGCAGGAGCTATATTTTGAAATAGTGTAGCAGCTTTAAAACAGTGCAGGAACTTTGTTTTGAAATAGTGCAGAAACTTTGTTTTGAAATTGTGCAAAAACTCGGATAATTAATTTTTTTTTCCCCTAATATGTCAAATTGTCAATTGTGGTCTTTATCTTTATTAAGCTAAATATATTGCATGTACAGTTTGACTAAAACATTTGCAAATGTCTTCGAAAAAACCACCGTTATGCCATGTAATGCAAACAAGCTATATGCCACTCACTTATTTGCAAATCATAATCATTGACCAATCCACGCTATGAAGGGAAAAGCAGTAAAGTAAACGTAAGCAAAATTTCACTATGTCACTACCAAAACTTCGGAATATAAATTCAATAAGGTGAAAGAGAAAGCCAGTTAGATTTTTAAACAATGAACCCAATACACAAACATAAATGAAAAGAAAGGTCCAACGATAGTAAAAAAAAAAAAAACCAATGTTGCAAGGGAATTCCAAGGGGAATAAAAACTTGATGGTCTGCAATGCACAAAGCATTAATTTGCCTTTTGCCTTTTGTAAGCTCTTGCTCCTGCTTTACTTGCTTCACTTAATAGTGAGGATCCATTCCTGCAAAAGTCAGAGCTTAATAATGAGGATCCATTGACACTAATGTTATTCTTATCAAAAGGATTTTGTAAAGAGTTAGAAACTTACAAAAAGTAGGTATCCAAGATGTTCACGCCGTGATCCATTGGATATCTCTCAGAAGAGAGAACAGAAACATGCAATTTCTTATGATTGAAAAGGTCCCTGATATCATTATGCAGCTCTTCATTCCCATCAAATATTGGAGAAATATTAAGTACAACACAATACAGGAAGTGACGCCTATCACGTTTTTTCTCATTCTTAGTCCAGGATTGCAGAAGAAGGCAGAATTTGTGATCGCATAAATGTATAAGACCAGGAGGAGGAGCCATACAGCTTTGATATAGATATTCTCGCTTCCCAAATACTTATTGGAGCATGTTTAAGGTGCCCTCAAAACAGTCGTCCTTATAAAGATCGTAAGCATGGACAACCAAATCATTACAATCTTCGAACTCAACCCAGTAGAGAATACCATCTACCATTGGAATTGG
Source organism: Quercus ilex subsp. ballota (assembly GCA_032727855.1). Taxonomy (NCBI): domain Eukaryota; kingdom Viridiplantae; phylum Streptophyta; class Magnoliopsida; order Fagales; family Fagaceae; genus Quercus; species Quercus ilex. Next base: position 55,056,565 of record CM064918.1, read on the forward strand.
CGCACTTCTAGAAGACGGTTCACAACTTCCACCAGCAAATAGCTTGGAAATGCAAAGATCCACAAGTGACCAAATATCAGTCTTGACATCATATGTCAAGACCACACAATTGGGAACCCCATAAGAGCTCTGAATGGGTGCAATAACAAGAATCTGATTCTGGGGCCCAGGAAGAGGCGTAACCATCATCTCACGAGTACTGATTTCCACAGGAGGATTGGTTAACGTTTTCCATGTTCCTAACTTCGGGTCAAAAACCTCTATCCAGTGAAAATTGCCTCTTGCTTTTTCGTAGTCGCACTTCACACCACCCAAAACAAATAACTTGTCGTCAAGGAAGATGGTACAAGGGTAAGATCTGGCAACAGTCGGTGGAGGAGCAAACCTGAAAGGGCAGCTAGCATCAAAGGCCTCAACATTACTGAAACAGTAAACGGATGAGCCAAGTGCTGCAAAGAATATTGATCGGGGAAGATCCATAACCACATGAGGATTGAGCTTTTGCTTCAATAATGGAGGTGGGGTTGGAGAGTCTGTCTGTGGAGAGTCTGTCTCTAAATCATAGTCTGGTATCCCTAATGCAAAAAGCTCAATCTCTTGTTTGGTGATTCCACTGCTACTCCTGTCAAAGCCTAAGAAAACGATGAAGGGTGCAGCAGTTATGGGCAAAACTTGCTCATCCCCGTGGGCTAAAGGAGCTTTCTCCTCCATTGTGCGGCAAAGGGTGCAACTGCTCTGGATTTTCTTCTCGGTTTTTTGCTTTTCTTTGCAATGTACCCACTTTCTTGATTTTTAGGGTTTCTTGAATTTAATATAGGTATATATATCCTTTTAGACTTATAAAAGTAACCCTAATTTATTTAATTTAAAACTTAAAAATGAGGTTAAAAAAATAAATTAACAAAAATATTAAATTTTTATTTCTACGTTTTCTGTTTCTAGTAAACTTCTACTTTTATGTTGATTTAAAATTCCTAATTTTACTCACTAACTCTCTACAAAATAGGATTACTCTTTTGTTAGTTTTAAAACTTCTCCAATCTACAAAACTCACACAACGTATTCACACCTTTTTTTTTTTTTTTAACTTCATTACGATGCATTTGTTTCTCCTGTTCCCATTTTTTTTCAAGTTTTTTATTAAAAAATTTCATTACTCTAATCTCATGTTTTTATTTTTCCCAAATCTCTTCTTCTTTATTTAAAAAAAAAAAAAGAAAAAGAAAAAAAAAGACTCTTACTATAAAACCAGTACTATAACTTCTATCCATCCTTATCATCCTAAAATACTCACTAAAAAGCAGTTATTACTATGTAATTTCTCACGCTTTTATTTTTGTTTTTCACTTTTTCACTTCTAATCTTCTTATTATCACTAACATCCACATTTGTTAGTCAGTTTTATATTTATCTTATATTTGTGAAAGCCAAGTTTCATTCTCATCAATCTCATTTTTTTTTTCTCTGTAAATTTTTTTGACAATTTGTTCAATTTGTGCTTTTCAATGTTTATTTTTTTTATAATTAAGCCAAACTTTAGCAACTAATTGATGATTTCAATGGATTTGATGTTAGGGACACATTTTACGGGGTCTGAAATTGAGATTGGCGAGTGCAATCAAGACTCAAACCATTTGTTGAGCAAACAAGTATCTTCCAAAATTCTTGGTAGTATTGATTTATGCATTTGTGGGGGAAATAATTTTTTCATATCACCCTTAGGTTTTTTTTTTTTTTTTTTTTAATGATTGGAAAATGTAGAAATTCCAAATTTATAATAAATACAAATTATTAATTTTTACCCAAAAAATAGAAAAGACACGCACGTGCTCAGAAGCTAGTATATGTTAACAAATTATTTTAGAAAAGTTTTGATTTATGAGAAATAGAAAAAACTATCAAAATATTAATTACTTTTTTTTTTTCTATTTTTATAAAAAAAAATTAAAAATAATTTACTAACAAATACTCTGAAGCATCCTCGTATAAAACAAAAGTATTCATCCACTTCCTAAGAGAAAAGAAAAAAAAAAAAAAAATTGCACCGACTTAAGACTTAAGGCCCAATAAGTATTATGTATGTCTGTCCAGTGTTACTGTATTCAACCCAAAAATATGGCCCAACATAAGACTTGCATTGATTTTTTTTTTTTTTTTTTTTTTTGATATGTCAGTTTGCAATTGACGGTGATGATCCTTGGTTGTTCCATGTAGACCTTGTCTCTAAAGAATCCCAACATATAAATTCTTTTGTTTTTTTTTTTTTTAATTTTTATAGAATCATCAAAACTAGTTATTTATTTTTTTGCTAAACAAACTAGTTATTTATTTATTTATTTCACATCATCAGAAGTACATCATACAGTGTCATAGTAATATATATTAACACATTTCGAAGGGAGGAAAAAAAAAATTTACAAAGCAAATTTCTTCGCAACGTCATAAAATTTAGATTTATAGTTTAAAATAACATATATAATCCAAAAGAATAGACCAAAAGAATGATAGTATAATCCTTGTTTAGGAACTTCATGCTTTGGTTCTTAAAAATCTTATAGGTCTAATGCTGTAATCATGCCTTTAAAGATGTTTTTTCAATCTCGTGATCTCTTCCTCTAAATATATGCGTACCTGAACGAAATATTAAAATGATTCCGATTGAAGAATACGTACAAATGTGAAAGTTCTACTATCTAAAATCTAAATTATTTGAATGAGTGTTTTTTTTTTTTTTTTTTTTTTTTTATATACAAGATATAATTTTTACTCTAGCCTAATTTAAATGTATATGTGTGTAAAGCTCTCACCTAGAGACTTGCACCCTAACATTTGCCTTCCACACTTCACAAGCATATATACTTGTGGAGTGACTACCGCACCAAGGGTGCACAGTGGTTTGAATGAGTGTTAGATAGCTTAAAAAAAGGCTTAAATGCTTAAACCCAAAAAAATAAAAATAAAAATAAAAATAAAAAATAAAATGTGAAATATTTTCATTTTACTTATCAAAACTGAAAAATTTTGTGAAATTAGTCTACTATCTAAGATCTAAATCAAAATTTTACTTAAAAGAAAATGTACAATTAACATAGGAAAGTATCAGTTAGCATATAATCATATTATTTCTTATAAGGCATTGCCTAATTTCCATGGAAGATTATTAATAACTTTGCTTCTACTCTCATTCTAAGTTTGTTGAATAAACTACCGCGCATCTTTGGTATGGTGGTCACTCCACAAGTATAAGTGTTTGTAGGGTGTGGGGGGCAAGGGCCGGGGTTTTAGTCTCTAAGAGGGAGACTCACACACATATATACTTAGATTATGCTAGAGTAGAAATTTTATCTTTAATTAAAAAAAACAAAATTGTTGAATGAAAGATAAAAAGGGAAAAAAAATGAAGAATTTGGTAAAAACCAAAGTAAAAATTATATTTGATAAGGCCAATATATATGTATGGGCAGTATCAGTTGTTTACCAATTGTAAGGCATTTACCTTTTCCTCAAAAGGGAAAAAAAAAAAATTGTGAGGCATCTACCAATTATCAAAAAAACAAACTAATTGTCAATCATTTGTGGTAGTACGGTAATACAAAGTTGAACATAAAATTAATATACCAAAAAATGAGGTCTCCTGGTCCATGAAAATTGTTCCTTAAGGCTTCCAATTCAAACAAATATTTGGCACTAAGGAACAATACCTTTAATATCAGCCAAATTACTTTTGACTACCGAATTAAATTCTCAAAAAAAGAAAAAAAAGAAAAAAAAAAAGAGAAGAGAATAATATACACAAAAGAGAAATACATGAAACACAATACATGAATGCTATACATGCAAATAGGGGGGAAAAAAAAAAAGAACATAAGAAAAGCTATATTTAACATAGAATTGCACCTTTCCATCATAATGCAAATCATCTTATTGAATTGTTTATCAAATCCATTATTTCACTATGTTCGAAGTAAAGACAAATATAGTCTTTAAAACATAAAATAGTTCAAATTGCGACAAACACATAAATTGCCTAGTGCATTTTAGCAGGAAGAGATGGACTTGCTCAACTAATTTGAGAAGAACAAAAAATAATTTTTCAATAGTCCAGTTCAAATAACACTAAACCAAGAGAACATATAATGCAACAAAATAAAATAACCATAAAGAAGACAAATTGAAACTTATTTGGAAAGAGAAGAAATCATATGTTGCAAAAAGCATTTCTAAGCAGTACAATCCTCATGTTCAAGATGATATGATACATTGAACCAATAATATAACTAACCGCTTGTACAGATTCTTGAGTTAAATGTGAATTGAGGCTCATTTGTAAAGTAGATGTCTCCAATCTCCTTTGATACCATCCAAAGTTTTGCATTATCTATTGTAGCCCCATCTTGGATTGCCTTTGATACAATATTCTCAACATTAGCAATAGGGTTTTGCAGAGTCCAGTCTCAACTTCTTTGCAACATCAGTTAGAGAGATATAGGAATAAGAAATACTTGATGTTGCATAGCCCAGTTCTTTTGACATTTTGCTACAGCTTAACAATCAAATTATGGGTCCGCTCTAAATTGAAAGTACTTGAAAGCTGCTTAGCGACATGCCTGAGGAGCTCCAAATCACCAATCTGTACCTCCTGATAAAAACACACCATCTTTGTCAATATCATATCACAGTAAACGCTCATAAACCTAACTGGAGAGTTGAACCTTGAGAGGCCAAATTTCAAGCCTAACAAAGTTGACTACCATGCGTCATGCTAGTAATTATCAAAGTAAATTGACAAGTGAAGACATTGTAATCTCAGTTTAGCCTCATTCTGCATGGCATGTGATCTAGAGTTATATTATATCTTACTTTCTTGACTAAGAACATAAAAGAGTATCCTCATAAATTTTTTTTTCTTTTTCTTAAGGTCTTGCTTTTAAAGCTAAGAAAAGGCGATCATAAAAGCCAAAAAAACACCTTTGCTTTTAAAGGGTTGGGCTGGATATGAGTTTCATTTTGAATTAGATAAACATTCTAAAAAATAATAATATCTGAGGATTTGAATTCAAATGCTCCCTTCTATCCCATATTAGTTTTCTATCTTCATAAACTCAACTTTTAAGGGATCATCATTCATTGTTTTCTGTATTTCACGACAAAGCATAAATTTTCCAAAATTATCCTTAAAACATTTTGAACTTTCCAAAAAGACAGAACCTTTATAGGTAAATTTGAAAAGCTATAGTATTTTATAAACTCATTTTAGAATGTGGACATCTTTTGTGGGACCTCCCAAATAAAAGATGGACAAGCTAGAGGGAGTATAATTTTAAAGAAATACTTATACTCAGACTAAAATCAATATAAGACCCGGCAACAGTCGATGGAGGAGCACACCTGAAAAAAGAAGCAGCAGCAGTAGGAGGAGGGCAGCTAACATCAAAGGCCTCAACATTATCGAAACAGTAAACGGATGAGCCAAGTGCTGCAATGAATATTGATTAGGGAAGATCCATAACCACATGAGGATTGAGCTTTTGCTTCAATAATGGAGGTGGTGGTGGAGAGCTTTTCTCTGTATCAGAGTCTAGTATCTCTATTGCAAAAAGCTCAATTTGTTGTTTGGAGATTCCACTACTACTCCTGTCAAAGCCTAAGAAAACGATGAAGGGTGCAGCAGTTATAGGCAAAACTTGCTCATCCCCGTGGGCTAAGAGCATCTCCAACAGTCAATGCATAGCCAAAATATAGAGAAGATTTTACATTGTTCATGCTCTATATGCTACTGTTCATGCTCCAGCAGCTTCTCTATATCCGAATTTTTTTTTTTTGCTAATGAACAGTAGCCCATCAAGTCTGATGGCTACTGTTCATTAGCAATCGAATTTATTGGATTAAAAAAAGTATACTAGCTACTTTATTATATCAATTCTTTCTCTCCCCTCGGGATTTCTTTTTTTCTCTCATTCTCTCCGTTTCTCACATAATCCAAACACAAAACACAAAACACAAAACAAAAAACAAAATCCAATTCTTAAAATAAAGTTGAATCTCAAAACAAGCAAATATGGAAAAAAAAAAAAAAAAAAAAAAAAAAAAGGAACAAGCCGATCTGACCCCGTTTCTCACATAATCCAAACACAGAACACAAAACAAAATCCAATTCTTATAAAATAAAGTTGAATCAGAAAAAAAGAAAAAAGAAAAAAAAAGAACAAGCCGATTTGACCCAACCACTGGAGGAGGACAAGCGGCAGTGGGGCGGCGAATGTGGTAGTGCTGCATGTTGAACGCCGATCTCCACCGGCCAAAATCCTTTCGGCAACCTCAATTTCCACAGACAGACGTGGCAGTCTCTCTCTCTCTCTCTCTCTCGCTCTCTCTCTCTGATGTGAAGAGAAATGATGTTGCTGGAAGGTTCTTGATGAGGAGAAAAAGAAATAAAAGAAGGGGATAGAGGACACGTGTGTGGAGGAGAGTGAAATGAAAGAATAAAAAATAATATAAAGAATAAAAAATCCTAATTGAGAAATTCTACTACAATATTTTCACAATATTTCACAAAAAATTTTAAATAATAGATTGTTATTAGTTAATATTGACGAGAAAAAAAATAATTTCAGTGGTGAATTCAAATTAGAACTAGTAACAACTTTTCACATAAATTTTGTTGTGAAAGTATTGTGTAAAATGTTGTGGATGTAACACTTTTCGTTTAAAAATATAGTTGTTAAAAAAAGAATAAATGATGATAAAAAAAGAATAAAAATGAATGAAGAAATAATATTTAAATGAGATAAAGAATGGGATAAAGAATCTGTTGGAAATGTATTTGAAAAAGTAGGTAGGTAAAAGCTAAATGTCATTGTTCATTCTCCAAACAGTACAAAATTTGTTGAAGTTGCTGGAGATGATCTAAAGGAGCTTTCTCCTCCATTGTGCGGCAAAGGGTTTTTTGCTTTTCTTTGCAATGTACCCACTTTCTTGATTTTTAGGGTTTCTTGAATTTAATATAGGTATATATAGCCTTTTTAACTTACAAAAGTACCCCTAATTTATTTAATTTAAAATTTAAAAATGGGGTTAAAAAAGTAAATTGACAAAAATATTAAATTTTTACTTCTGCTTCTAATAAACTCCTATTTTTACATTGATTTAAATTCCTACTTCTACTCACTAACTCCCTACAAAATAGGATTACTTTTTTGTTAGTTTTAAAACTCCTCCAATTTACAAAACTCACCCCACTTATTCACTTTTTATTATTTTTTATTATTTTACTTCGTCACGATGTATTTGTTTCTTCTGTCCCCCTTTTATTTCAATTTAAAAAAAAAATCATTACTCTAATCTTACGTTTTTATTTTCCAAAATCTCTTCTTCTTTATTAAAAAAAGAAAAAAGAAAAAAGACTCTTACTATAAAACCAATACTATAACTTCTATCCATCCTTATCATTCCAAAATCCCCACTAAAAAGCAATTATTACTATGTAATTTCTCACGCTTTTATTTTTGTTTTTCACTTTTTCACTCCCGATCTCCTTATTATCACTAACCTTCACGTTTGTTAGTCAGTTTTATATTTATCTTATATTTGTGAATGCCAAGTTTCATTCTCATCAATCTCATGTTTCTTTTTCTCTATAAATGTTTTTGACAATTTGTTCAATTTGTGCTTTTCAATGTTTATTTTTTATAATTAAGACAAACTTTAGCAACTAATTGATGATTTCAATGAATTTGATGTTAGAGACACATTTTACGAGGTCTGGAATTGAGATTGGCAAGTGCAATCAAGACTCAAATCATTCGTCGAGCAAACAAGTATCTTCCAAAATTCTTGGTAGTATTGATTTATGCATTTGTGGGGGAAATAATTTTTTCATCACACCCTTAAGTTTTTTTTTTTTTTTTTTTTAATTAATTAATTTATTATTATTTTTTATAATTGAAAAAAAGTAGAAATTCCAAATTATAATAAATACAAATTATTAATTTTTACCCAAAAAATAGAAGAGCCTCTAAGTACGTGCGTGCTTAGAAGCTAGTACATGTTAACAAATTATTTTAGAAAATTTTTGATTTATGAGAAATAGAAAAAAGGGTAAAATATCATTTTCGTCCCTAAACTATCACAAAAGTTTGTTTTTCGTCTCTAAACTTTCAAAAGTTCTATTTTCGTCCCTAAACTATCACAAAAGTTCATTTTTCGTCCCTAAACTTTCAAAAGTTCTATTTTCATCCCTAAACTTTCAAAAGTTCTGACAGAGTGCTGACGTGGCTTGACAGAGTGCTGATGTGGGAGGGACGAAAATCAATACGTTTGAAAAATTTTAAGGACGAAAATAGAACTTTTGAAAGGGACGAAAAACGAACTTTTGTGATAGTTTAGGGACGAAAATAGAACTTTTGAAAGTTTAGGGACGAAAAACGAACTTTTGTGATAGTTTAGGGACGAAAATAATATTTTACCCAAAATTATCAAAAAATTAATTACTTTTTTTTTTTTTCTATTTTTATAAAAAAAATTTCAAAAATGATCTACTAACAAATACTCTTAGGCATCCTCGTATAAAACAAAAGTATTCATCCAATTCCTAAAATAAAAAAATTAAAAAAAAAAATTGCACCGACTTAAGACTTAAGGCCCAATAAGTATAATGTATATCTGTCCAGTGTCACTGTATTCAGCCCAAAAATATGGCCCAACATAAGACTTGCATTGATTTTTTTTTTTTTGTAATTTTTTTTTTGATATGTCAGTTTGCAATTGACGGTGGTCCTTGGTTGTTCCATGTAGAACTTGTCTCTAAAGAATCCCAACATATAATTCTTTTGTATTTTTTTTTAATAGAATCATCAAAACTAGTTATTTATTTTTTTGCGAAACAAACTAGTTATTTATTTATTTATTTCACGTCATCAAAAGTACATCATACAGTGTCATAGTAATATATATTAACACATTTCGAAGGGAGGAAAAAAAAAATTTACAAAGCAAATTTCTTTGTAACATCATAAAATTTAGATTTGTAGTTTAAAATAACATATATAATCCAAAAAAAAAGACCAAAAGAATGATAGTATAATCCCTTGTTTAGGAACTTCATGCTTTGGTTCTTAAAAATCTTATAGGTCTAATGCTGTAATCATGCCTTTACAGATATTTTTTCAATCTCGTGATCTCTTCCTCTAAGTATATGTGTACCTGAAATATTAACATGATTCTAAATGAAGAATACGTACAAATGTGAAATTAGTTCTACTATCTAAAATCTAAATTATTTGAATGAGTGTTAGATAGCTTAAAAAAAAAAAAAAAAAAAAAAGGCTTCCTTAAATGCTTAAACCAAAAAAAAAAAAAAGGTGAAATATTTTCATTTTACTTATCAAAACTGGAAAAGAAAAAAGTGAAATTAGTCTACTATCTAAAATTTAAATCAAAATTTTACTTAAAAGAAAATGTACAATACACATATATAGGAAAGTATCAGTTAGCATATAATCATATTATTCCTTATAAGGCATTGCCTAATTTCCATGGAAGATTATTAATAACTCTGCTTCTACTCTTATTCTAAGTTTGTTGAATGAACCATCACGCACCTTTGGTGTGGTGGTCACTCCACAAGTATAAATGTTTGTGGGGTGTGGGGGGCAAGGGCTGGAGTTCAAGTCTCCAGGAAGGAGCTTCACACACATATACACTTAAATTAGGTTATAGTAGAAATTCTATCTTTAATAATAATTAGAAAAAAAAGTTTGTTGAATGAAAGATAAAAAAGGAAAAAAAATGAAGAATTTGGTCAAAACCAAAGTAAAAATTATTATTGATCAGGCTAATATATATATACGGGCATTTCAGTTGTTTACCAATTGTAAGGCATTTACATTTTCCTAAAAAAGAAAAAAGAAAAAATTGTGAGGCATCTACCAATTATAAAAAAAAAAAAAAACTAATTGTCAATCATTTGTTGTAGAACCGTAATGCAAAGCTGAACATAAAATTAATATACCAAAAAATGAGGTCTCCTTGTCCATGAAAATTGTTCCTTAAGGCTTCCAATTCAAACAAATATTTGGCACTACTGAACAATACCTTTAATATCAGAAAAATTACTTTTGACTACGGAATTAAAATATGTAAATTCTAAAAAAAAAAAAAAAAAAGAAAAGAAAAGAGAATAATATAAACAAAAGAGAAAATACATGAAACACATTTACCTTGCTTTCTAATGATTTACAATCAAAGAATAAATTGTTGGAAGCAAACCACAATACATGAATGCTATACATGCAAATAGGGAAAAAAGAAAAAAAGAAAAGAAAAAAGAACATAAGAAAAGCTATATTTAACATAGAATTGCACATTTCCACCATAATGCAAATCATCTTACTGAATTGTTTATCAAATCCACTATTTCACTATGTTCGAAGTAAAGACAAATAAAGTCTCTAAAACATAAAATAGTTCAAATTGCGACAAACACATAAATTGCCCAATGCATTTTAGCATGAAGAGATGGACTTGCTCAACTAGTTTGAGAAGAACAAAAAATAATTTTTCAATAGTTCAGTTCAAATAGCACTAAACCAAGAGAACATATAAGGCAACAAAATAAAATAACTATAAAGAAGACAAATTGAAACTTATTTGGAAAGAGTAGAAATCATATGTTGCAAAAAGCATTTCTAAGCAGTACAATCCTCATGTTCAAGATGATATGATACATTGAACCAATAATATAACAAACCTCTTGTACAGATTCTTGAGTTAAATGTGAATTGAGGCTCATTTGTAGAGTAGATGTCTCCAGTCTCCTTTGATACCATCCAAAAATTTGCATTATCTATTGTAGCCCCATCTTGGATTGCCTTTGATACAATATTCTCAACATTAGCAATAGGGTTTTATAGAGTCCAGTCTCAGCTTCTTTGCAACATCAGAGATACAGGAAAAAGAAATACTTGATGTTGTGTAGCCCAGTTCTTTTGACATTTTGCTACAGCTTAACAATCAAATTATGAGTCTGCTCTAAATTGAAAGTACTTGAAAGTTGCTTAGCAACATGCCTGAGGAGCTCCAAATCACCAATCTGTACCTCTTGATAAAAACACACCATCTTTGTCAATATCATATCACAGTAAACGCTCACGAACCTAACTAGAGAGTTGAACCTTGAGAGGCCAAATTTCAAGCCTAACAGAGTCGACTACTAGCTATCATACTAGTAATTATCAAAGTAAATTGACAAGTGAAGACATTGTAATCTCAGTTTAGCCACATTCTGCATGGCATGTGATCTAGAGTTATATTATATCTTACTTTCTTGACTAAGAACATAAAAGAGTATCCTCATAATTTTTTTTTTCTTTTGTCTTGCTTTAAAAGCTAAGAAAAGGCGATTATAAAAGCTAAAAAAACATCTATGCTTTTAAAGGGTTGGGATCTGAGTTTCATTTTGAATCAAATAAACATTCTAAAAAATAATAATATTTGATGATTTGAATTCAAATGCTCCCTTTTGTCCCATATTAGTTTTCTATCTTCATAAACTCAACTTTTAAGGGATCATCATTCATTGTTTTCTGTATTTCACAACAAAGCATAAATTTTTCAAAATTATCCTTAAAACATTTTGAACTTTCCAAAAAGACAAAACCTTTATAGGTAAATTTTAAAAGCTAAAGTATTTTATAAACTCATTTTAGAATATGGACATCTTTTGTGGGACCTCCCCAAGAAAAGATGGACAAGCTAGAGGGAGTATAATTTTTAAGAAATACTTATACTCAAATTCAATACAAACTAAGACTAAAATCAATACAATTTTAGATTATCTTAGACATCAATCATGAAAATTATATGTTTTTAAAACTCAGCCACAACTTTAAAGTATTAGCCTGGGTTTTGGATTTAGGCATATATTTGTTAGAAGTATTGGTTAAATGATTAAATTTATCATATCCCAATATCTTAAGGTTATGGGAGAATCGGTAATTTAATATGGTATTAGAGTATGAGATCCTGAGTTCGATTATTGTTTCCTCCACTCTACCAAAATCGCACGTGTTGGGCCTCACCTATTAAAATAAAAGGTAGTTTCGACCCACACATGAGGAGGAGTGTGTTAAATGATTAAATTTACTATATCTCAACAGCTTAAACTTTTGAGACAATCGGTAATTTAACAATATTATTTGAACTTGGACTTACTTGGAGCTCTATGTTATATGGAAAAACTGAATTGAACAACTCAAGTACTGGGAACCTAGACTTACATTTGTCAATTTAAAGTATGGTCTCAAAGCCTTCTCCATGCCTTTATGCAAAAAAATAGTCCTCTCGTGAATTTCTCCTAGCAATAACCAAACAATGATTGCCCACTTGTTACATTGAACTAAAAAACCAAGTTTTGCAACAGGGGCTTTCCGAGCAGCTTGCAGGAGGGATTGCTTTGCATTAGAACTATAAGAGAAAACAATCAATTTCAGAATGTGCAACTTAGAAGTGAAACACTTTCAAATAGAAGCCACAATCACTGCTTTGTCGGTGAGATTTGAAACTAAGAAGCCCTTCCAGCCCCCCACCTAATAAAGGAAAAGAAAATATTTATTTTCTACAGGCTACAACAATTGGATCTTGTCCATTTATGTTTTGTTTGACATGAGCCAAATTTTCACTAAAACCATTTTCAAATTTCCCTTAAAGTTCATAAATCATTGTTAAATTTGATGCAAACAGAGGCTACAATATATTTAGTAAAGACTAGTAATGGGATCTCTAGGGAGTAAGCATGTCACATTCATTATCTCTAGATTAAATTTTTTTCGATAAATAGAAAGTTTTATTGAAAAGTATAATTACTTTATTTTCGCAATGATCAATACAAAGTATCTAAAATAAATACAAAGAATTTTTTTTAATGATAGGTAAGTAATGCAATTCTATTAATCAAAGAAAACATAAACTCTTGAATTCACAATGATGAACACAAAGGAAGAAAAAAAAAATACAAAATTATCATGTGGCAGGTCTAAGAGAAGTTACAAACTCAAGGATTGATGAACAATTAGATAAAACCCAAACCCTTGAACAATCAAAAAAGCTAAGAGAACCATAAAACTCAATAACAGAAGTACAATTAGTAAAGCCCCAAGTCCTGGATCACTCAAATACGATAAACTTATCATCTCTAAACCAACACCTTGAACAATCAAAAAAGCTAAGAGAACCATAAAACTCAATAACAGAAGTACAATTAGTAAAGCCCCAAGTCCTGGATCACTCAAATACGGTAAACTTATCATCTCTAAATTAATTATTCAACCTTGTGCAATAATTACCACTGCCACTGGACTGAACCCTAAAAATTTAATATTATAGTTGCAGATATGTAACTTAGAGCCCGTTTGTTTAGACGTTTACATTGTATAGAACGACAGTTTCGCAAATCGTGATTCTGGGATTGCGTTTGGCTAGGTAATATCTACAAGATTGCGTTTTCAATTCCGCAGATTTTTGCGATTCCGAAAATGAAATTTTCTACTGCTTTTTGAGCATCGCGCGGTTTGGACAATTGGGTTGCCGCTAATTGTTTTGGCTGAAAACCCAAATTAGCTTTAACGGTAGGAAATTATTTACTGAAATCCCAGCCTATCCCTTCTCCATATATATATATATATATATATATATATCTCATCAGTCTTGGTTCTCTCCTCATCAATTTCACAATATTCATTTATTTCTTCTCTTTTATTGCTCAGTTGCTCTCTCCGATTATCGTCGTTGTTCTGCATCACGATTTCCAGGTAAACATTCTCCATTACCCATCTCTGAAAGTACATTACTATATATATTCTTCTTAGAATTCATATCTTGGAGACAATCGGGAAAACGATAATGTGATTGGATTGTACTCATTTCTTTGATTAATTAATTCATGCATATTTGCTATCAATAAAAGTAGAGGGAGAGATCACGGGATCAATTCTGTACAGTATGTGAGTTGCATTTACCTAAATTTATTTACTTTGCCTAAAGCAAATAAGATAAACAGAGTCAAGAGAAAGGTCAATGTCAATTTCGTGGGCGAAACATTATGCCTTATGGAGTTCTAAGTTCTAATCACAAGCTTAATATGGCCTTTTCTGATTACAAATTGCTATGTTATTACGTAAAAGGACCATAATCCATTGCCTTGTCATGAGGTAAACATATGGTAGTTCTATCCTGCTCACCTATTTATATGCCTAAATAATTCTCTTAAATAGTGGTGGAATTAGATGTTTAATCTTAACTCTCATGTTAGCTGCCATAAGGGGCAAAACAAATTTAAACAAGACTCATGTTAGCCTCTGTTATTGAGCTTCCAAATTACCTACTGCATAGATAACCGCGGGGACAAGTATGATTTCCTTGTGTTCTCAACAGCTCAGTAGGATGCAGAAGTATACAACCCCTACATATCAAATCAAATCACCTGGTTTCTCGATATATACAGCAAGCCTGTTTGAGTGTTTGACCATGTTGACTCATATTAGCCTGTACTTGGTAGCTAGGGTGTGTATTTTAAATTTTTAACATGGTTCTTATCCTTATAATTAGTATGACGAAAGGTGTAACGACCAAAGTGCATATATTCTTCTTTTCAACAGTTGAGAAGGAAGCAAGAAATTGAGTTTCAGATTAATTATTGTATTCCTTACTCTAGAATATGTGTTATGCCTTATGCTATATGTAATGACTTTTAAAATCTCCTTTAACGTGGAGTTTTAATGCGCTTTGTGACTTGTATTAAATTGATTGTGAGATTCTTGACAGTGATGACAGCTCTGGTTGGAATATTTCCTTTTTAGAATCTAAAATGACTTCTGAACATCGCCTTTTGCGAATTTGTGTTACAAGTTTCTGTATTGCGAGGGTGCACTAGATCACCAGATAGGGCATGTGACCAATTTTGGACACGTGTCGTTATATCCAATTCTCAAATGGTCAAATGCACTTGACAGAATCCAAACCCATGTTGCAATTGATGCAACGTATAGTGTAAAGACTTGTTGCAAATTTCAGTTCTAATTTTGTACTTGTTCTTTGAACCAAGTAGCTGATTTTGTGCGAAAGTACAAATTGGGTTTTCCTCAATTGTTTGATGTTGAAAATCAGCATACAAAAATCTGTTGTACAGTATATTCCTTACGAGTCTGCTTCTTGCTATTTGCATCCAAAATATCCGACTGTTGATGCTCAATGTATTCCAATTACACCTTGCTATAAGAAGCTCTTACGTTTATTTAGCGGATATGGATTCAATGATTGAATCTTGTAACAAATTGTGAGGATAATGGTATGGGAAGGTAGCAATAAGAAAGATTCTTTAGGTTCTGACAGTGGGACATGACATCTAATTTCCAGGAATGGATTCAACCATTTAATTGGCACAAAGTAATACTACTATCTTTGTTTGCTCATTTGATATTTTTCTAGCCAACTTTGTTTGTTGTCCTCTTTTTGGGATCAGACTAAATCTTTTCTCATTCCATTTACATTTTTTTTATGTTTTCTCTTTTATTGGTATTGATTACCATACATTATAATAGCTAGCACATATTATATTAATCTGTTAAAAAGAAGACATGTCTTCTTTCATGCGCAAGCAACCCACACCAGATATGGATGTGTGTCTGTACAGAAATTCCTGTCCATGTCCAAAGTCGTGTTTTTAGTGCTTGATTTTCAGTTGGGATCTACACCTTGGTTAAATTCAGTTGGGTTGAATTTGTTGTGCTTAATTTGTCGACCACTGTTGCACTTGTAATTATTAATTTCAATTTGTATTCATTTTCTGCTTCTGCAGAAAGTGAGCACAATCGCTGCAACTATTACTAGCTCTGTTGAGAGAAGAAGATTGTTTGCCCAGATAAATAGTTTCATTGCTGCTTTTATTCTTGCCGGACAACTTACCTTGACAGTATGTTATTTATAAGATGAATTTCGGCTGTCATTTAGATGTTATGTCATGGTGTTACAACAGAGAATATGAGAAATAATGTCTAAAGAACTTACTTAGATCTTTGCCTCCTGAGGGTGCATGCCTCGTGGTTAGTTTTATGCTTATATATGAATTTGAGGTTCTGTCTTCAATAATGAAACTAACAGGCCTTTTTAGTAACATTAAAAAATATAGCTCATTTAAGGCCGGAAAAAAGGACAGGCATTGGGTTGGCAGCTGATGGATATATATAATGGAATCTATGTTTATATGCTGTAAACCTCTTAAATGAAAAAAGGACAAGCATTATAATGGATTGTCTAGTATTGATATTGTTGGCAATTAACATTCTTATATAATTATTTTCCTAATCATTTTAATATCTTTTTGTTGATGAGTTATTTTTAATATTTTATTTTTGATAAACTTCTCTCCATGAATTTCAAAACATCATTATTGTTGTTATTGTTAATGTAATTGTTAAGCTTAATTACACATTCTCAATAATAAAAAAAACACTGATCACAGGAAAAATGACATTATAACCTTCAAAAAATAATTAAGTCATTTTTTGGAATTTACGCTCAAAATAGCTATTTTTAAAATAGCTTATCCAAACGCATAATATGACTTTAAAAATAGAAAACCATATTTTCATATTTTTATCAAACACTTATATGTGGGTTTTAAAATGGATTTTTCAAAACGCACGTTTTGAAATAGCTTATCCAAACAGGCCCTTAGCCTCCCACAGAAATCTAAACTATATCCTACATGTGACCCTAAAAAGTATAATAGTCATATAGCTTTATAGTAAAAACAGTTCATAATTATCTGTTGTTTTGAATGACGAGAATTCCCCTTGGGTTTAGGGGTGATGTGGTGATGATGATGATTGATTTTATCATCATCGTTGGATTTGAGGACTGGAGATGAATTTGGTCAATTGGGGGTTTAATTTAAAGTTTAGAAAAGAAAGTTGAGGATAACTTGATTGTTTGGTTAAGTGATGGGTTGGAAGATTAATAATAATATTGGTTTTTTGGTTTTGGTTGAAGAATAAAGATAAGAAGGTGAAGAAAATAAATAAATATGCTTTCTTGGGTGATGGGAGATTGATAGATGGAAGTTTAAGAGGGACAAGGAAAGGGTAGCCTTTGTTCACAAGGGAACCTTTTTTTTTTTTTTTTTAATTATAATAATAAAAGTATTATTAATTTTTAACAGGTTTTTTAAAATAATAGATAGTTGATTTCTTCATAAATCACTTGGTCAATTTAATTTTGACTAGAATGGGGTGCCTAACTTGCACATTGGACACAATGGCTTTTTAAAATGAAATAGTTTCTGAAAAATAAACAGAAGAGAAATGATGAGATTAAATAAGGAAAAAAGGAATGATTTATGACTTTAACACTCAATGACTAATTTACATTGGGAAATTGTTGAAAAAATTTTAACTTTTTATTTATTGTCTTCAACTTTTTTTAATAAATAATCTAATATTTAATTTTTTAAAATAAAATAATTTTAACTTTTTGAACACATTTAATATAAAAAAATTATAAAACATCCTTAGGCCAAAGGCTTATAAGGCATGGGTGGGAGGCGTCTCTCCTCGGTGTGGGATTGAGCAAATTCATGAGGGAGTACTAGAGTTTCGCAAAGCGAACAATACCTGATTGGGGGCCGAGACAAAAGTCCTCCCACAAAAGGCGCTTTTTGGGGTTTAAGGGGAAACCCACACCTTCCCCTTCGAACTGCCCATGAGGTCTTATGTGAAGGAGTGCACTACCATAGCATACGAAGCCCAGATCTCATTCTTGCTCACTCCGCATGTGTAGTAGTGGTACACTTATCCTTAGGCCAAAGGCTTATAAGGCATGGGTGGGAGGCGTCTCTCCCCGACGTGGGATTGAGCAAATTTGTGAGGGAGTACTAGAGTTTCCCAAAGCGAACAATACCTATTAAGGGCCGAGATGAAAGTCCTCCCACAAAAAGGCGCCTTTTGGGGTTTAAGGGGAAACCCCCACCTTCCCCCTTTAAACTGCCCATGAGGTCTTATGTGAAGGAGTGCACTACCACAGCATATGAAGCCCAGATCTCATTCTTGCTCACTCCACATGTGTAGTAGTGGTACACTCATTCTTAGGCCAAAGGCTTATAAGGCATGGGTGGGAGGCGTCTCTCCCCAATGTGGGATTGAGCAAATTCTTGAGGGAGTACTAGAGTTTCCCAAAGTGAATAATACCTGATTGGGAGCCGAGACGAAAGTCCTCCCACAAGTACCTACCTTTAAATGAAGGAATTGGCTTAGTGGAGCTTTGAATTAAAAGTGCAGTGTTGATATTAAAGTGAATGGGCTCTCTTTCTTTTTGTCTCTTAAGTTTTGGTTTGGATTCAATCTTAATATTGGGGATGGGCCAAGGGTTACGTGTTGGGCTTTGGTAAGTCTCAATGGGTTCGGTGGTCTATGCGAGTGAACTAACCATAGTGGACTATTCTAAAATTCGGCCTCTAAAATCTCTTGTTTTATGTTAATTGAGGAGATAGTTGAGTATATAGGGCCAAGTTGGCCAAATGACACTTACTTTCGAAATTTTCAGCAGAATAGCACTATTTACAAATGATATAGTAAAATACCACCTTTTAAAACTCAATTATAGTAAAATCAAGTTCCACAATGCCACGTGGAACTTGACATTTATAAAATTGAGTTATGTGTAATGTAGATCTTGGTACTCATAAGATCGAGTTCTTTGCAATTTTTTTTATTATAAATAAAGTGGTACTTGAACTACAACTAAAACCCATAAACAAAAGAATATGTTGTCACTGCTCTCTTTCACTCTCCCCACCGTGATAATCAATTCCATGGTGCTGGTTCATCCATTAAGTTTAAAATAAAATGTGGAAATCTAACACCTGTGAGTTAGTGAGGCTATTATTTAATTGTTCTTTTCTTATTTAATTTTGTTTTGCTGCAAGATATGAGAATAAGATAAAAGATTTTTCATAAGCAAATTAATTGTACATTTAAACAAGTAAGAGTGTGCTAGTATGATGATTAATTTCTCTTAGGCATAGAATCATAATTTTTTTGATGTCACCTTTATGACATTTTTGCTGCAGGTCTGGCCTGTGAAGGCCTTAAACCTTTCTGTGAAATTTATATAAATCTTTCATGCAAAATGCTTATGACCAGGCAAGTCCGAACAGTTCTCTAACTTTTTCCTTATCATTGTTCAATTGAGAACTTGCTAAAATGATATCCTGTAATGGTAATTATATATTACTGATGGGGGTTCATACACAGGTAGTACATGATGTGGATTTGCAGAAATCGCCAGTGAGATTTGCAATGGACAGAGCTGGACTGGTTGGAGCAGATGGTACCACACATTGTGGGTCTTTTGGTGTCACCTTTATGGCTTGCCCCCCCCAACATGGTGGTTATGACTCCTTCCGATGAAGCAGAGCTTTTTCACAGATAGGGGCCATATAGTAGCTGCTGTGGCTGATTGTTTTTGCTTGGTTTCAAGGTGTGGCATAAATCATCTTATATAGGAGTATTACACCAATTACTGCCCATCAGTTGTATGAATTTATTTTTGGGGTCAGTTTTTATTTTTATTTACCACTTCTATTTGCTTAGATGTGTTTATTTCTCAAAAGAAGAAGAAGAAGAAGATGTGTTTGTTTTGCCTGAAGTGAAATTTGATCATTGGAGACATCATAGACAAGGGTGCTCGATTTATGTAATACTCAATTTTATTTTGTTCTCTCATTTGATTCATGGTGAAAATGTATTATTGATCCAGCCATTTAGTTTATTTTTAAACAGTAAGATTGTTCTATGTACGAAACTCTACTATAGCAATTTAGCCTGCTATTGTAGGCAATCAGAAACTTGATTTTGAAATAATGCAGAAGCTTTTAAATTAGTGCAGGAGCTATATTTTGAAATAGTGTAGCAACTTTAAAACAGTGCAGGAACTTTGTTTTGAAATAGTGCAGAAACTTTGTTTTGAAATTGTGCAAAAACTCGGATTATTAATTTTTTGCCCCCCTAGTATGTCAACTTGTCAATTGTGATCTTTATCTTTATTAAGCTAAATATATTGCAGGTACAGTTTGATTAAAACATTTGCAAATGTCTTTGAAACAGCCATCGTTATGCCATGTAATGCAAACAGCTATATACCACTCACTTATTTGCAAATCATAATCATTGACCAACCCACACTATGAAGGGAAAAGCTGTAAAGTAAACGTAAGTAAAATTTCACTGTCACTACCAAAACTTCGGAATATAAATTCAATAAGGTGAAAGAGAAAGCCAGTTAGATTTTTAAACAATGAACCCAATACATAAACATAAATGAAAAACAAAGGTCCAATGATAGTAAAAAAAACCAATGTTGCAAGGGAATTTCAAGGGGAATAAAAACTTGATGGACTGCAATGCTCAAAGCATTAATTTGCCTTTTGCCTTTTGCAAGCTCTTGCTCCTGCTTTACTTGCTTCACTTAATAATGAGGATCCATTCCTGCAAAAGCCAAGAGCTTAATAATGAGGATCCATTGACACTAATGTTATTCTTATCAAAAGGATTTTGTAAAGAGTTAGAAACTTACAACAAGAAGGAATCGAAGATTTTCACGCCGTAATCCATTGGATATCTCTCAGAAGAGAGAACAGAAACATGCAATTTCTTAGGATTGATAAGGTCCCAGAAATCATCACGCAGCTCTTCATTCCCATCAAATATTGGAGAAATATTAAGTACAACACAATACAGGAAGTGCTGCCTATCACGGTTTTTCTCAATCTTAGTCCAGGATTGCAGAGGAAGGCAGAATTTGTGATCGCATAAATGTATAAGACCTGGAGGAGGAGCCATACAGCTTTGATATAGATATTCTCCCTTCCCAAATACTTCTTGGAGCATGTTTAAGGTGCCCTCAAAACAGTCGTCGTTACAAGGATTGTAAGCATGGAAAACCAAATCGTTACAATCTCCGAACTTACAATCTCCGAACTTAACCCAGTAGAGAATACCATCTACCTTTGGAATTGGAACTCTTTTAGAAGACAGTCCACAACTTCCACCAGCGAATAGCTTGGAAATGCGATGATCCAAAAATGACCAAATATCAGTCTTGACATCATATATCAAGACCACACAATTGGGACCCCCATAAGAGCTCCGAATAGGTGCAATAACAAGAATCTGATTCTGGGGCCCACGAAGAGGCGTAACCATCATCGAATGAGCAGTGATTTCCACAGGAGGATTGGTTAAAGTTTTCCATGTTCCTAACTTCGGGTCAAAAACCTCCATCCAGTGAAAATTGCCTCTTTCTTTTTCGTTGTCGAACTTCAAACCAGCGATAACATATAACTTGTCGTCAATGAAGATGGTATAAGGGTAAGATCTGGCAACAGTCGGTGGAGGAGCAAACCTTAAAGGGCAGCTAGCATCAAAGGCCTCAACATTACTGAAACAGTAAACGGATGAGCCAAGTGCTGCAAAGAATATTGATCGGGGAAGATCCATAACCACGTGAGGATTGAGCTTTTGCTTCAATAATGGAGGTGGGGTTGGAGAGTCTGTCTGTGGAGAGTCTGTCTCTGAATCATAGTCTGGTATCCCTAATGCAAAAAGCTCAATATCTTGTTTGTAGGTTCCCCTACTACTCCTGTCAAAGCCTAAGACAACGATGCCGGGTGCAGCAGTTATAGGCAAAACTTGCTCATCCCCGTGGGCTAAAGGAGCTTTCTCCTCCATTGTGCGGCAAAGGGTGCAACTGCTCAGGATTTTCTTCTCGGTTTTTTGCTTTTCTTTGCAATGTACCGACTTTCTTGATTTTTAGGGTTTCTTGACTTTAATATATATATATATATATATATTGCATTTTTGATTTACAAAAGTACCCCTAATTTAATTAACTTAAAACTTAAAAATGGAATTAAAAAAGTAAATTGACAAAAATATTAAATTCTTATTTCTATGTTTTCTATTTCTAGTAAACTCCTACTTTTATATTGATTTAAAATTCCTACTTTTACTCACTAACTCTCTAGAAAATAGGATTACTCTTTTGTTAGTTTTAAAACTTTTCCAATCTACAAAACTCACACAACGTATTCACACTTTTTTTTTTTTTTTTTTACGATGCATTTGTTTCTCCTGTTCCCCTTTTTTTTCAATTTTTTTTTTTTAAATTTCATTACTCTAATCTCATGTTTTTATTTTCCCAAATCTCTTCTTTTTTATTTAAAAAAAAGAAAAGAAAAAAAAAAGACTCCTACTATAAAACCAGTACTATAACTTCTATCCATCCTTATCATCCTAAAATTAGTTATTACTATGTAATTTCTCATGCTTTTTTTTTTTTTTTTTTGACAATTTGTTCAATTTGTGCTTTTCAATGTTTATTTTTTTTATAATTAAGCCAAACTTTAGCAACTAATTGATGATTTCAATGGATTTGATGTTAGAGACACATTTTACGGGGTCTAAAATTGAGATTGGCAAGTGCAATCAAGACTCAAACCATTTGTGGAGCAAACAAGTATCTTCCAAAATTCTTGGTAGTATTGATTTATGCAGTTGTGGGGGAAATAATTTTTTCATCACACTCTTAGGGGTTTTTTTTTTTTTTTTTTTGGATGATTGGAAAAAGTAGAAATCCCAAATTATAATAAATACAAATTATTAATCTTTACTCAAAAAATAGAAAAGCCACACGCGTGCTCAGAGGCTAGTATATGTTAACAAATTATTTTAGAAAAGTTTTGATTTATGAGAAATAGAAAAAAATATCAAAATATTAATTACTTTTTTTTTTCTATTTTTATAAAAAAAAATTTAAAAATGATTTACTAACAAATACTCTAAAGCATCCTCGTATAAAACAAAAGTATTCATCCACTTTCTAAGAGAAAAGAAAAAAAAAAAAAATTGCACCGACTTAAGACTTAAGGCTCAATAAGTATAATGTATGTCTGTCCAGTGTTACAGTATTCAACCCAAAAATATGGCCCAACATAAGAATTGCATTGATTTTTTTTTTTTTTTTTTTGATATGTCAGTTTGCAATTGATGGTGATCCTTGGTTGTTCCATGTAGACCTTGTCTCTAAAGAATCCCAACATATAAATTCTTTTGTTTTTATTTATTTATTTATTTATTTTTATTTTTATAGAATCATCAAAACTAGTTATTTATTTTTTTGCTAAACAAACTAGTTATTTATTTATTTATTTCACATCATCAAAAGTACATCATACAGTGTCATAGTAATATATATTAACACATTTCGAAGGGAGGAAAAAAAAAATTTTACAAAGCAAATTTCTTCGCAACGTCATAAAATTTAGATTTATAGTTTAAAATAACATATATAATCCAAAAAAAAAAGACCAAAAGAATGATAGTATAATCCTTTGTTTAGGAACTTCATGCTTTGGTTCTTAAAAATCTTATAGGTCTAATGCTGTAATCATGCCTTTAAAGATGTTTTTTCAATCTCGTGATCTCTTCCTCTAAATATATGTGTACCTGAACGAAATATTAAAATGATTCCGAATGAAGAATGCGTACAAATGTGAGTTCTACTATCTAAAATCTAAATTATTTGAATGAGTGTTTTTTTTTTTTTTTAAATACAAGATAGAATTTATACTCTAGCATAATCTAAATGTATATGTGTGTAAAGCTCTCACTTGGAGACTTGAACCCTAACCTTTGCCTTCCACACCCCACAAGCATTTATACTTGTGGAGTAACTACCGCACCAAGGGTGCGCAGTGGTTTGAATGAGTGTTAGATAGCTTAAAAAAAAGGCTTCCTTAAATGCTTAAAAAAAAAAAAATTTAAAATGTGAAATATTTTCATTTTACCTATCAAAACTGAAAAATTTTGTGAAATTAGTCTACTATCTAAAATATAAATCAAAATTTTACTTAAAAGAAAATGTACAATTAACATAGGAAAGTATCAGTTAGCATATAATCATATTATTTCTTATAAGGCATTGCCTAATTTCCATGGAAGATTATTAATAACTTTGCTTCTACTCTCATTCTAAGTTTGTTGAATAAACTACCGTACATCTTTGGTGTGGTGGTTACTCCACAATTATAAATCTTGTGGGGTGTGGAGGGTAAGGGCCGGGGTTTAAGTTTCCAAGAGGGAGACTCACACACATATATACTTAGATTATGCTAGAGTAGAAATTTTATCTTTAATTAAAAAAAAAATTTGTTGAATGAAAGATATAAAAGGAAAAAAAATGAAGAATTTGGTAAAAACCAAAGTAAAAATTATATTTGATAAGGCCAATATATATGTATAGGCAGTTCAGTTGTTTACCAATTGTAAGGCATTTACCTTTTCCTCAAAAGAGGAAAAAAAAGATTGTGAGGCATCTACCAATTATCAAAAAAACAAACTAATTGTCAATCATTTGTGGTAGTACGGTAATACAAAGTTGAACATAAAATTAATATACCAAAAAATGAGGTCTCCTGGTCCATGAAAATTGTTCCTTAAGGCTTCCAATTCAAACAAATATTTGGCACTAAGGAACAATACCTTTAATATCAGCCAAATTACTTTTGACTACCGAATTAAAATATGTAAATTCTCAAAAAAAGAAAAAAAAAAGAAAAAAGAGAAGAGAATAATATACAAAAAAGAGAAAATACATGAAACACAATACATGAATGCTATACATGCAAATTGGGGGAAAAAAAAAAAAAAAAAAAAAAAAAAGAACATAAGAAAAGCTATATTTAACATAGAATTGCACATTTCCATCATAATGCAAATCATCTTATTGAATTGTTTATCAAATCCATTATTTCACTATTTTCGAAGTAAAGACAAATATAGTCTTTAAAACATAAAATAGTTCAAATTGCGACAAACACATAAATTGCCCAATGCATTTTAGCATGAAGAGATGGACTTGCTCAACTAATTTGAGAAGAACAAAAAATAATTTTTCAATAGTCCAATTCAAATAACACTAAACCAAGAGAACATATAATGCAACAAAATAAAATAACTATAAAGAAGACAAATTGAAACTTATTTGGAAAGAGTAGGAATCATATGTTGCAAAAAGCATTTCTAAGCAGTACAATCCTCATGTTCAAGATGATATGATACATTGAACCAATAATATAACAAACCTCTTGTACAGATTTTTGAGTTAAATGTGAATTGAGGCTCATTTGTAGAGTAGATGTCTCCAATCTCCTTTGATGCCATCCAAAAATTTGCATTATCTATTGTAGCCCCATCTTGGATTGCCTTTGATACAATATTCTCAACATTAGCAATAGGGTTTTATAGAGTCCAGTCTCAGCTTCTTTGCAACATCAGAGATACAGGAAAAAGAAATACTTGATGTTGTGTAGCCCAGTTCTTTTGACATTTTGCTACAGCTTAACAATCAAATTATGGGTCTGCTCTGAATTGAAAGTACTTGAAAGCTGCTTGGCAACATGCCTGAGGAGCTCCAAATCACCAATTTGTACCTCTTGATGAAAACACACCATCTTTGTCAATATCATATCACAGTAAATGCTCATGAACCTAACTGGAGAGTTGAACCTTGAGAGGCCAAATTTCAGGCCTAACAGAGTCGACTACCAGCTGTCATGCTAGTAATTATTAAAGTAAATTGACAAGTGAAGACATTGTAATCTCAGTTTAGCCACATTCTGCATGGCATGTGATCTAGAGTTATATTATATCTTACTTTCTTGACTAAGAACATAAAAGAGTATCCTCATTTTTTTTTTCTTTTTCTTAAGGTCTTGCTTTAAAAGCAAAGAAAAGGCGATCATAAAAGCTAAAAAAAAACATCTATGCTTTTAAAGGGTTGGGATTTGAGTTTCATTTTGAATCAAATAAACATTCTAAAAAATAATAATATCTGATGATTTGAATTCAAATGCTCCCTTCTGTCCCATATTAGTTTTCTATCTTCATAAACTCAACTTTTAAGGGATCATCATTCATTGTTTTCTGTATTTCACAACAAAGCATAAATTTTCCAAAATTATCCTTAAAACATTTTGAACTTTCCAAAAAGACAAAAACTTTATAGGTAAATTTTAAAAGCTATAGTATTTTATAAACTCATTTTAGAATATGGACATCTTTTGTGGGACCTCCCCAAGAAAAGATGGACAAGCTAGAGGGAGTATAATTTTTAAGAAATACTTATACTCAGATTCAATACAAACTAAGACTAAAATCAATACAATTTTAGATTATCTTAGACATCAATCATGAAAATTATATGTTTTTAAAACTCAGCCACAACTTTAAAGTATTAGCCTGGGTTTTGGATTTAGGCATATATTTGTTAGAAGTATTGGTTAAATGATTAAATTTATCATATCCCAATATCTTAAGGTTATGGGAGAATCGGTAATTTAACATGGTATCAGAACATGAGATCCTGAATTCGATCATTGTTTTCTCCACTCTACCAAAATCGCATGTGTTGGGCCTCACCTATTAAAATAAAAGGTAGTTTCGACCCACACGTGAGGAGAAGTGTGTTAAATGATTAAATTTACTATATCTTAATAGCTTAAACTTTTGGGACAATCGGTAATTTAACAATATTATTTGAACTTGGACTTACCTAAAGCTCTATGTTATATGGAAAAACAGAATTGAACAACTCAAGTACTGGGTACCTAGACTTACATTTGTCAATTTAAAGTACGGTCTCAAAGCCTTCTCCATGCCTTTATGCAAAAAAATAGTCCTCTTGGGAATTTCTCCTAGCAAAAACCAAACAATGATTGCCCACTTGTTACATTGAACTAAAAAACCAAGTTTTGCAACAGGGGCTTTCCGGGCAGCTTGCAGGAGGGATTGCTTTGCATTAGAACTATAAGAGAAAACAATCAGTTTCAGAATGTGCAACTTAGAAGTGAAACACTTTCAAATAGAAGCCACAATCACCGCTTTGTCGGTGAGATTTGAAACTAAGAAGCCCTTCCAGCCCCCCACCTAATAAAGGAAAAGAAAATATTTATTTTCTACAAGCTACAACAATTGGATCTTGTCCATTTCTGTTTTGTTTGACATGAGCCAAATTTTCACTAAAACCATTTTCAAATTTCCCTCAAAGTTCACAAATCATTGTTAAATTTGATGCAAACAGAGGCTACAATATATTTAGCAAAGACTAGTAATGGGATCTCTAGGGAGTAAGCATGTCACATTCATTATCTCTAGATTAAATTTTTTTCGATAAGTAGAAAGTTTTATTGAAAAGTATAATTACTTTATTTTCACGATGATCAACACAAAGTATCTAAAATAAATACAAAGAATTTTTATTAATGATAGGTAAGTAATGCAATTTTATTAATCAGAGAAAATATAAACTCTTGAATTCACAATGATGAACACAAAGGAAGAAAAAAAAATACAAAATTATCATGTGGCAGGTCTAAGAGAAGTTACAAACTCAAGGATTGATGAACAATTAGATGAAACCCAACACCTTGAACAATCAAAAAAGCTAAGAGAACCATAAAACTCAATAACAAAAATACAATTAGTAAAGCCCCAAGTCCCGGATCACTCAAATACGGTAAACTTATCATCTCTAAATTAATTATTCAACCTTGTGCAATAATTACCACTGCCACTGGACTGAACCCTAAAAATTTAATATTATAGTTGCAGATATGTAACTTAGAGCTCGTTTGTTTAGACGTTTACATTGCACAGAACGGCAGTTTCGCAAATCGCGATTCCGGGATTGCATTTGTCTAGGCAATATCTGCAGGATTGCATTTTCAATTCCGCAGATATTCGCGATTTTGAAAATGAAATTTTCTACTGCTTTTTCAGCATCACGCGGTTTGGACGATTGGGTTGCCACTAATTGTTTCGGCTGAAAACCCAAATTAAACTCAACGGTAGGAAATTATTTACCGAAATCCCAGCCTATCCCTTCTCCATATATATATATATATATATATCTCATCAGTCTTGGTTCTCTCCTCCTCAATTTCACAATATTCACTTCTTTCTTCTCTTTTATTGCTCAGTTGCTCTCTCTGATTATCGTCGTCGTTCTGCATCACGATTTCCAGGTAAACATTCTCCATTACCCATCTTTGAAAGTACATTACTATATATATTCTTCTTAGAATTCATATCTTGGAGACAATCGGGAAAACGATAATGTGATTGGATTGTACTCATTTCTTTGATTAATTAATTCATGCATATTTGCTTTCAATAAAAGTAAAGGGAGAGATCATGGGATCAATTCTGTACAGTATGTGAGTTGCATTTACCTAAATTTATTTACTTTGCCTAAAGCAAATAAGATAAACAGAGTTGAGAGAAAGGTCAATGTCAATTTCGTGGGTGAAACATTATGCCTTCTGGAGTTCTAAGTTCTAATCACAAGCTTAATATGGCCTTTTTTGATTACAAATTGATATGTTATTACGTAAAAGGACCATAATCCATTGCCTTGTCATGAGGTAAACATATGGTAGTTCTATCGTGCTCACCTATTTATATGCCTAAATAATTCTCTTAAATAGTGGTGGAATTAGATGTTTAATCTTAACTCTCATGTTAGTTGCCATAAAGGGCAAAACAAATTTAAACAAGACTCATGTTAGCCTTTGTTATTGAGCTTCCAAATTACCTACTGCATAGTTAACCGCAGGGGCAAGTATGATTTCCTTGTGTTCTCAACAGCTCAGTAGGATGCAGAAGTATACAACCCCTACATATCAAATCAAATCACCTGGTTTCTCGATATATACAGCAAGCCTGTTTGAGTGTTTGACTATGTTGACTCATATTAGCCTGTACTTGGTAGCTAGGGTGTGTATTTTAAATTTTTAACATAGTTCTTATCCTTATAATTAGTGTGAGGAAAGGTGTACCGACGAAAGTGCATATATTCTTCTTTTCAACAGTTGAGAAGGAAGCAAGAAATTGAGTTTCAGATTAATTATTGTATTCCTTACTCTAGAATATGTGTTATGCCTTATGCTACATGTAATGACTTTTAAAATCTCCTTTAACGTGGAGTTTTAATGCGCTTTGTGACTTGTATTAAATTGATTGTGAGATTCTTGACAGTGATGACAGCTCTGGTTGGAATATTTCCTTTTTAGAATCTAAAATGACTTCTGAACATCGCCTTTTGCGAATTTGTGTTACAAGTTTCTGTATTGCGAGGGTGCACTAGATCACCAGATAAGGCATGTGACCAATTTTGGACACGTGTCGTTATATCCAATTCTCAAATGGTCAAATGCACTTGACAGAATCCAAACCCATGTTGCAATTGATGCAACGTATAGTGTAAAGACTTGTTGCAAATTTCAGTTCTAATTTTGTACTTGTTCTTTGAACCAAGTAGCTGATTTTGTGCGAAAGCACAAATTGGGTTTTCCTCAATTGTTTGATGTTGAAAATCAGCATACAAAAATCTGTTGTACAGTATATTCCTTACGAGTCTGCTTCGTGCTATTTGCATCCAAAATATCCGACTGTTGATGCTCAATGTATTCCAATTACACCTTGCTATAAGAAGCTCTTACGTTTATTTAGCTGATATGGATTCAATGATTGAATCTTGTAACAAATTGTGAGGATAATGGTATGGGAAGGTAGCAATAAGAAAGATTCTTTAGGTTCTGACAGTGGGACATGACATCTAATTTCCAGGAATGGATTCAACCATTTAATTGGCACAAAGTAATACTACTATCTTTGTTTGCTCATTTGATATTTTTCTAGCCAACTTTGTTTGCTGTCCTCTTTTTGGGATCAGACTAAATCTTTTCTCATTCCATTTACATTTTTTTTATGTTTTCTCTTTTATTGGTATTGATTACCATACATTATAATAGCTAGCACATATTATATTAATCTGTTAAAAAGAAGACATGCGCAAGCAACCCACACCAGATATGGTAGTGTGTCTGTACAGAAATTCCTGTCCATGTCCAAAGTCGTGTTTTTAGTGCTTGATTTTCAGTTGGGATCTACACCTTGGTTAAATTCAGTTGGGTTGAATTTGTTGGGCTTAATTTGTCGACCACTGTTGCACTTGTAATTATTAATTTCAATTTGTACTCATTTTCTGCTTCTGCAGAAAATGAGCACAATCGCTGCAACTATTACTAGCTCTGTTGAGAGAAGAAGATTGTTTGCCCAGATAAATAGTTTCATTGCTGCTTTTATTCTTGCCGGACAACTTACCTTGACAGTATGTTATTTATAAGATGAATTTCGGCTGTCATTTAGATGTTATATCATGGTGTTACAACAGAGAATATGAGAAATAATGTCTAAAGAACTTACTTAGATCTTTGCCTCCTGAGGGTGCATGCCTCGTGGTTAGTTTTATGCTTATATATGAATTTGAGGTTCTGTCTTCAATAATGAAACTAACAGGCCTTTTGAGTAACATTAAAAAATATAGCTCATTTAAGGCCGGAAAAAAGGACAAGCATTGGGTTGGCAGCTGATGGATATATATCATGGAATCTATGTTTATATGCTGTAAACCTCTTAAATGAAAAAAGGACAAGTATTATAATGGATTGTCTAGTATTGATATTGTTGGCAATTAACATTTTAATATAATTATTTTCCTAATCATTTTAATATCTTTTTGTTGATGAGTTATTTTTAATATTTTAAAATTGATAAACTTCTCTCCATGAATTTCAACAACGAAAACATCATTATTGTTGTTATTATTAATGTAATTGTTAAGCTTAATTACACATTTTCAATAATAAAAAAACACTGATCATAGGAAAAATGACATTATAACCTTCAAAAAATAGTTAAGTCATTTTTTGGAATTTACACTCAAAATAGTTATTTTTAAAATAGCTTATCCAAACGCTTAATATGACTTTAAAAATAGAAAACCATATTTTCACATTTTTATCAAACACTTATATGTGGGTTTTAAAATGGATTTTTCAAAATGCACGTTTTAAAAACACTAGTTTTTAAAACGCACATTTTGAAATAGCTTATCCAAACAAGTCCTTAGCCTCCCACAGAAATCTAAACTATATCCTACATGTGACCCTAAAAAGTATAATAGACATATAGCTTTATATTAAAAATAGTTCATAATTATCTGCTGTTTTGAATGACGAGAATTCCCTTTGGGTTTAGGGGTGATGTGGTGATGATGATGATTGATTTTATCATCGCTGTTGGATTTGAGGACCAGAGATGAATTTGGTCAATTGGGGGTTTAATTTAAAGTTTAGAAAAGAAAGTTGAGGATAACTTGAATTGTTTGGTTAAGTGATGGGTTGGAAGATTAATAATAATATTGGTTTTTTGGTTTTGGTTGAAGAATAAAGATAAGAAGGTGAAGAAAAGAAATAAATATGCTTTCTTGGGTGAGGGGAGAGTGATAGATGGAAGTTTAAGAGGGACAAGGAAAGGGTAGCCTTTGTTCACAAGGAAACCTTTTTTTTTTTTTTTTTTTTTTAATTATAATAATAAAAGTATTATTAATTTTTAACAGGTTTTTTAAAATAATAGATAGTTGATTTCTTCATAAATCACTTGGTCAATTTAATTTTGACTGGAATGGGGTGCCTAACTTGCACATTGGACACAATGGCTTTTTCAAATGAAATAGTTTCTGAAAAATAAACAGAAGAGAAATGATGAGATTAAATAAGGAAAAAAGTAATGATTTATGACTTTAACACTCAATGACTAATTTACATTGGGAAATTGTTCAAAAATTTTTAACTTTTTATTTATTGTCTTCAACTTTTTTTAATAAATAATCTAATATTTAATTTTTTTAAAATAAAATAATTTTAACCTTTTAAACACATTTAATATAAAAAAATTATAAAACATCCTTAGGCCAAAGGCTTATAAGGCATGGATGGAAGGCGTCTCTCCTCGGTGTGGGATTGAGCAAATTCGTGAGGGAGTACTAGAGTTTCCCAAAGCGAACAATACCTGATTGGGGGCTGAGACGAAAGTCCTCCAACAAAAATGCGCTTTTTGGGGTTTAAGGGAAAACCCACACCTTCCCCTTCGAACTGCCCATGAGGTCTTATGTGAAGGAGTGCACTACCATAGCATACGAAGTCCAGATCTCATTCTTGCTCACTCCGCATGTGTAGTAGTGGTACACTTATCCTTAGGCCAAAGGCTTATAAGGCATGGGTGGGAGACGTCTCTCCCCGACGTGGGATTGAGCAAATTTGTGAGGGAGTACTAGAGTTTCCCAAAGCGAACAATACCTATTGGGGGCCGAGACGAAAGTCCTCCCACAAAAAGGCGCCTTTTGGGGTTTAAGGGGAAACCCCCACCTTCCCCCTTCGAACTGCCCATGAGGTCTTATGTGAAGGAGTGCCCTACCACAGCATATGAAGCCCCGATCTCATTCTTGCTCACTCCACATGTGTAGTAGTGGTACATTCATTCTTAGGCCAAAGGCTTATAAGGCGTGGGTGGGAGGCGTCTCTCCCCAATGTGGGATTGAGCAAATTCGTGAGGAAGTACTAGAGTTTCCCAAAGTGAATAATACTTGATTGGGAGCCGAGACGAAAGTCTTCCCACAAGTACCTACCTTTAAATGAAGGAATTGGCTTAGTGGAGCTTTGAATAAAAAGTGCAATGTTGATATTAAAGTGAATGGGCTCTCTTTCTTTTTGTCTTTTAAGTTTTGGTTTGGATTCAATCTTAATGTTGGGGATGGGCCAAGGGTTAGGTGTTGGGCTTTGGTAAGTCTCAATGGGTTCGGTGGTCTATGCGAGTGAACTAACCATAGTGGACTATTCTAAAATTCGGCCTCTAAAATCTCTTGTTTTATGTTAATTGAGGAGATAGTTGAGTATATAGGGCCAAGTTGGCCAAATGGCACTTACTTTCGAAATTTTCAGCAAAATAGCACTATTTACAAATGATATAGTAAAATACCACCTTTTGAAACTCAATTATAGTAAAATCGAGTTCCACAATGCCACGTGGAACTTGACATTTATAAAATTGAGTTCTGAGTAATGTAGATCTCGGTACTCATAAGATCGAGTTCTTTGCAATTTTTTTTTTTTTTTTAAATAAAGTGGTACTTGAACTACAACTAAAACCCATAAACAAAAGAATATGTTGTCACTGCTCTCTTTCACTCTCCCCACCGTGATAATCAATTCCATGGTGCTGGTTCATCCATTAAGTTTAAAATAAAATGTGGAAATCTAACACCTGTGAGTTAGTGAGGCTATTATTTAATTGTTCTTTTCTTATTTAATTTTGTTTTGCTGCAAGATATGAGAATAAGATAAAAGATTTTTCATAAGCAAATAATTGTACATTTAAACAAGTAAGAGTGTTCTAGTATGATGATTAATTTCTCTTAGGCATAGAATCATAATTTTTTTGATGTCACCTTTATGACATTTTTGCTGCAGGTCTGGCCTGTGAAGGCCTTAAACCTTTCTGTGAAATTTATATAAATCTTTCATGCAAAATGCTTATGACCAGGCAAGTCCGAACAGTTCTCTAACTTTCTCCTTATCATTGTTCAATTGAGAACTTGCTAAAATGATATCCTGTAATGGTAATTATATATTACTGATGTGGGTTCATACACAGGTAGTACATGATGTGGATTTGCAGAAATCGCCGGTGAGATTTGCAATGGACAGAGCTGGACTGGTTGGAGCAGATGGTACCACACATTGTGGGTCTTTTGGTGTCACCTTTATGGCTTGCCCACCCCCACCCCAACCCCCCCCCCCCCCCCCCAACATGGTGGTTATGACTCCTTCCGATGAAGCAGAGCTTTTTCACAGATAGGGGCCATATAGTGGCTGCTGTGGCTGATTGTTTTTGCTTGGTTTCAAGGTGTGGCATAAATCATCTTATATAGGAGTATTACACCAATTACTGCCCATCAGTTGTATGAATTTATTTTTGGGGTCAGTTTTTATTTTTATTTACCACTTCTATTTGCTTAGATGTGTTTATTTCTCAAAAGAAGAAGAAGAAGAAGATGTGTTTGTTTTGCCTGAAGTGAAATTTGATCATTGGAGACATCATAGACAAGGGTGCTCAATTTACGTAATACTCAATTTTATTTTGTTCTCTCATTTGATTCATGGTGAAAATGTATTATTGATCCAGCCGTTTAGTTTATTTTTAAACAGTAAGATTGTTCTATGTACGAAACTCTACTATAGCAATTTAGCCTGCTATTGTAGGCAATCAGAAACTTGATTTTGAAATAATGCAGAAGCTTTCAAATTAGTGCAGGAGCTATATTTTGAAATAGTGTAGCAACTTTAAAACAGTGCAGGAACTTTGTTTTGAAATAGTGCAGAAACTTTGTTTTGAAATTGTGCAAAAACTTGGATTATTAATTTTTTTTCCCCCTAGTATGTCAACTTGTCAATTGTGATCTTTATCTTTATTAAGCTAAATATATTGCAGGTACAGTTTGATTAAAACATTTGCAAATGTCTTTGAAACAGCCATCGTTATACCATGTAATGCAAACAGCTATATACCACTCACTTATTTGCAAATCATAATCATTGACCAACCCACACTATGAAGGGAAAAGCAGCAAAGTAAACGTAAGTAAAATTTCACTATGTCACTACCAAAACTTCGGAATATAAATTCAGTAAGGTGAAAGAGAAAGCCAGTTAGATTTTTAAACAATGAACCCAATACATAAACATAAATGAAAAAGAAAGGTGCAATGATAGTAAAAAAAACCAATTTTGCATATTACTAATCAAAACTCATTGTCATCCTCCTCAGCAATGTTCTTTGCTAGCTCTTGCTCCTGCTTTACTTGCTTCAGTTAATAGTGAGGATCCATTCCTGCAAAAGTCAGAGCTTAATAATGAGGATCCATTGACACTAATGTTATTCTTATCAAAAAGGATTTTGTAAAGAGTTAGAAACTTACAACAACAAGGTATCCAAGATTTCCACGCCGTGATCCATTGGATATCTCTCAGAAGAGTGAACAGAAACATGCAATTTCTTACAATTGAAAAGGTCCTTGATATCATTATGCGGAAATTTGTCCTCAGAACCATCTTCATCCTCTTCATTCTCATCCAATATTGGAGAAATATTAAGTACAACACAATACAGGAAATGACGCCTATCACGTTTTTTCTCATTCCTAGTCCAGGATTGCAGAGGAAGGCAGAATTTGTGATCGCATAAATGTATAAGACCTGGTGGAGGAGCTGCACTGCTTAGATATAGATATTCTCGCTTCCCAAATACTTCTTGGAGCATGTTTAACTTGCCCTCAAACCACTCGTCGCTAACAAGATTGTAAGCATTAACAACCAAATCATTACAATCTCCGAACTTAACCCAATAGAGATTAGAACCTACCCTTGGAATTGGAGCACGTGTAGAAGACGGTTCACAACTTCCACCATCAAATAGCCTGCAATTGCAACGATCAAGAACTGTCCAAAAATCAGTCCTGACATCATATGTCAAGCACATATGATTGGGATCCCCATCAGAGATAACGACAATCTGTTTATTCCCGGACCAAGACGTAACTACCATCGCATGAGTACTGATTTCCACAGGAGGATTGGTTAACGCTTTCCATGTTCCTAATTTCGGGTCAAAAACCTCCATCCAGTGAAAATTTTCGTCGTCGTACATGAAACCAGCCATAACATATAACTTGTCGTCAAGGACGATGGTATGAGGGTAACATCTGGCAACAGTCGGTGGAGGAGCACACCTGAAAAAAGAAGAAGCAGCAGCAGGAGGAGGAGGGCAGCTAACATCAAAGGCCTCAACATTACCGAAACAGTAAACGGATGAGCCAAGTGCTGCAAAGAATATTGTTTGGGGAAGATCCATAACCACATGAGGATTGAGCTTTTGCTTCAATAATGGAGGTGGTGGTGGATAGTCTATCAGTGGAGAGTCTGTCTCTGTATCATAGTCTGATGGAATTCCTAACGCAAAAAGCTCAATCTGTTGTTTGGAGATTCCACTACTACTCCTTTTCAAGTGTGGTTTGTGCCTGTCAAAGCCTAAGAAAACGATGAAGGGTGCAGCAGTTATAGGCAAAACTTGCTCATCCCCGTGGGCTAAAGGAGCTTTCTCCTCCATTGTGCGGCAAAGGGTGCAACGGGTTAGTGTTGGAACTTTCTCTTCTTCTCTCACAGAGAGCCTCTCTCACAAACCCCTTCAATTCTCTCGAATCGGTGTAAGATGGCAGAGGATTCAGATACAAAAACAACAACAACAACAACAACAACAATGACGACGAGGATGATAGACGAGGCGTACGAGTTCTCAGCGCCTCGGTCGGTTTTATACGACTTTAGAAAGGGAGAGACGGAGGAACAACTGCTCAGGATTTTCTTCTCGGTTTTTTGCTTTTCTTTGCAATGTACCGACTTTTTTTCTTTTTTTTTCTTTTTTTTTTTTGAGAATGATGTACCGACTTTCTTGATTTTTAGGGTTTCTTGACTTTAATATATGTATACATAGCATTTTTGACTTACAAAAGTACCCCTAATTTAATTAACTTAAAACTTAAAAATGGGGTTAAAAAAGTAAATTGACAAAAATATTAAATTCTTATTTCGACGTTTTCTGTTTCTAGTAAACTTCTACTTTTACATTGATTTAAAATTCTTATTTTTACTCACTAACTCTCTACAAAATAGGATTACTCTTTTGTTAGTTTTAAAACTTCTCCAATCTACAAAACTCACCCCACGTATTCACACTTTTTTTTTTTTAACTTCATCACGATGCATTTATTTCTTCTATTCCCCTTTTTTTTCAAATTTTTTTTTAAAAAAAAAAATTCATTACTCTAATCTTATGTTTTTATTTTCCCAAATCTCTTCTTCTTTATTTATTTATTTAAAAAAAAAAGACTCCTACTATAAAACCAGTACCATAACTTCTATCCATCCTTATCATCCCAAAATCCTTACTAAATAGCAATTATTACTATGTTGGTGATTGGAAAAAGTAGAAATCTCAAATTATAATAAATGTAAATTATTAATTTTTACCCAAATTATACTTTTTAATATCTCTCTTTTTTTTTCCTATTTTTCTTTTGCGAGAGAAAGAGAGAATTTTTTTTGGATAAACAAAATGAGAGAGATCTATAAATAATAGTTAAAAAGTGGCATTTGATGGAGATTAGTATTCCAATTGTGATGAAATTCTTCTTTTTAATTTATTTATGTGTCTTATAATTATCTATTTAGTTTTTATTTAAGTGGTATTTGATGCGGATTAGTATTCCAATTGTGATGAAATTCTTCTTATTTATTTATTTATTTATGTGTCTTAGGATTATCTATTTAGCTTTTGGAAGTGGTATTTGGGAATCACCGCATTACTATATGTTTTTGGAAGAGTACTACAGTAGATTGCTGTTAAAAATCTTTGAAGTGTACTACTTCTTCTCAAAAAAATTAAAATGTGTATCTATTTTTTTTTTAAAAATAATCTAAATCTAAAACGTATAAGATTTTTTTTTTGTTTTTTTTTAATTACGAATTTTTTTCAATTTATATATTATAATAAGAAAAGGATTAGATGAAGAATTTGGATTGTAATTAAATTATAATTTTTATCAACTTAGAAATTATAAGAAAAGAAAAATTATATCTATTTTTTTTAATTCTAATAAAATTTCTACAATTTGGTAAAATCATTTGGCACAACCACAGCTTTTAAGCTCAACTTTTAATATATAGTATATGATATGATATATGACATGATATTGATTGATTAATTGATTTCTAAATGTTAAACCATTGTCTTAGTAGATTCACTAATAAGAACGATTTTACCCTCCCTTTTATGCAAAGTTTGCTAATTTGGCGCATTTGTTTTCCTCAAGTCCTAAATTATGAAATGTTATGGCCCATAATCAAAATAGAATTTTGTTTGGTAAGAAGAAATAATGGGATTTTTTTGCCCATTAGGCTAATTTTGCAAACATATTAGTTATGTGACCAAATTTGAAACATATTAACTATGTAACTATTTTTGGAACTTGAGTATCTGAGACTTGAGTTCCAATGTGAAGAATTTGAGTATAGGGATGACAATTTTACCTCGCCTCGCTTAACCCACCCTTCCTCGCTTCACCCTACGCGGGTTTTCCCCACCCCGCAATAATGGTGGGGCGGGAATGGGATAAGATTTTAGCCCCGCACCTTGGGACAGGGCGGGGATGAGTTTAGACTTTTTAGACTCACCCCGCCCTGCCCTTCCCCGTCCCTACCCCGCCCCGCCCCGCGTTGCTAAGGGTTATAATTGTAAAATTTTCATACCTTAAAACCCTACTATTTAAACAAACATATCAATATTAACTTATTTTATTCTATCCAATGTGGTTCTCTGCCTTTATTTTGTTATGTGTTATACTATGAGGTTTTTTTTTTTTTTTTTTTTTTTTTGTGATTTTCTTGTTAAACGCTTTGATATATTATTCAATTTTTTCTAAAAATTGAATTTATTTGATGGGATAAATTTAGTTGTAATTTTAAGTATATTTTTATTAATGAAATAGATTTCATTAAAAAAATTGTACTAGTTGTAGGGAAAATTTTAAAAAAGTAGAGTTTTACAAGGTGGGACGGGGCTTCGCGGAGCCCTAAGGGGCAGGGATGAGGTGAGAAAGTTTTTCCTATCATGCGGGATGGGGTGGGGCAGGGATGGAGCAAGACAACCAAGCGGGGCGGGAACGAAGACCTCATCCTTTGGCCTCGCCCCGTCTCATTGCCATCCCTAAAGAGTATTTGAAACTCGAGTTCCACTAGAAACTTAAAATAATAATAATAATAATTTCATGATTTTCTATGAAACTCGATTTTTAAAAGTGTTCACATAACAAAAATGTTTCAAAATCGGTCTCATTACTAATATGTTTGGAAAATTAGCCTAGCGAGCAAAAAAAGCCGGAAACAATGACTTCAATTTTGGTTGATATATTGTGCCGATCTTTATTTATCTGGTCGTAGTGTGTTTTTGATGGAGTGTATAATGAGAGTTATCCAAGCTGCGTCATGTAACAAGATTTCATTTGATTTAGACTTATCTTAAAACAAGAATTCATTTGGTATAGATTCTCACAGAACTTGTATTGTTGCTTGCTCGTAAAATGTGGGTGAACTTTATTTGTTCTATTTCTCTTATATATGTCGAGTTCTGTACTTCTAACCTGTTGTTAGTTTTTTCATCAAATGTGATCTAATTTAACATATTTTGGCATTAATCTCTTTCTCTAGAAATAGAAACTTTTTCTTCTCTCATTCTGTTGCTACCACTTTCTTTTCTATAATTAGAAGAAGCACTTCACCTTTAGTATTATCTAAGATGATTTAAGTTTTTAACATCCACTCTGATTGCCACATGTGTGATGTGTCATTTGTCATTGATGCTTGTGTGATATGTGCATTGTCAATTAAGGCATGCGTAGAGAACATAGTAGTACCAAACCTCTTTGTTAATTACAAAACTTAAGTATTCAAATTGTTCCCTTATTGTTTTTTATGCTTCCCCATCATTCTTCTTCTCAGTTGGTCGAGCATTGGAGCAATCTTTAGAGCTTTTATAATTGCAGAATTTGTAAAGCTGCATGGAGTTTGGTCTACATCTCAGGAAGCTTCAGAAGCTTCATTGGAGAAATTATGATAGCAGGAGGTATTCTCATTGATCGTAACTCCAATGCACAACATAAAATTAACAAAAATACCTACTCTGGATAATTGATGAAGGCTGGATTCTTTCACTACTAAGTGATAGAATTTGTAAATAAGACTTCCTAGTTTTCAGGAAGGAGTAATTTTTTCAATTTGTCAAGTTATTAGTTCGTTCAAATAATTCAGTTGTATTGAAGTATTGAACTAATATCAGTAGTATTTTTGAATCAGATGCATTGAATTTGACTACAGTTCTCTATTTGATAAAATTCCAGTTTTTAACAGATTTCATATGAAGTATTTGACTCATGAATCTATCGCAGAATACTTTTGGTTACATCATTGTCACTTCCTAGTTTCAATTCTTCATAAATTCTCTTTCTTCTTTCTAAAGCATTTTTTTTTCTGCAATTTGTATGGAGTGTATCGACATTCTTTGCAACAAATGAAAAGATCCTAGTTGAAGGTGAATAAGCCAATCATGAAGCAAAACAGAAGATGGTGATACAGATGAAGCAAGGAATGTTAAATAAGCCAATCATATGTAGAAATAATTAATTTTTACTTTACTCATCTAAGTTTCTCACCATTTGCATTCAAAACAAAATTACAAAAATAGCACCAATGCAGGATCTCCTGTAGTATTGGCCAGAGTATGTCTTCATGTATGCATCTCATATTTCCACATTTTGTTTTCCATATCTTTTACGCTAGGCAATTTGAATATGCCATCAAGAAGCTTTGCCAGTCATTAGCATCTCATCTCGGTGGTATACAAGTTTGAAACACTCTCTGAGAAACCGATTATTGCTAATTGTGGAATTTGTTGATGAATGCATTCCCAGACAAATTGAAAATTACGTTTCCTCATTTTCATTATTACTTTCTAAATGCATGAAGGGTTTAAACTGTCTGAGGAACCAAACAACTACAATCAAGCCTTAGTCCCAAAGTTTTGGAATTGATTATGGACAATGGTAGAATTGAGTGTATAATATTATAGAGAAAATAAAAAAAATATAGTATTCATTCATTAATTTGGTATAAAATTAAGTTTTTGA
Source organism: Quercus ilex subsp. ballota (assembly GCA_032727855.1). Lineage (NCBI taxonomy): Eukaryota > Viridiplantae > Streptophyta > Magnoliopsida > Fagales > Fagaceae > Quercus > Quercus ilex. Next base: position 55,097,365 of record CM064918.1, read on the forward strand.
ATTTTGTATTACAAGTTTCTAATTTTAAGAGGTTACTTATAAGAAGTATAAGAAGTACAAAAGAGATTGAATCAATAATCTTCATATGATGTTAGTTTACTAATTTATCAACAAGTATGATATTAATGCTTATACTTCTATTTATATGTAATATCTGTTTTTCGTGTCTATAAATATATGGCTCCCCAAAGAAAAATATTTGATTCCGTCCCTGATTATGGATCCTCAAAAGAATAATTTAGGTTAATTTTAATGAAATAATACATAAAATTTTCAACATCTCTTATTTTCTGCAACATAGAGTATTCTTTGTTAAAGTTCATTTTATCTTTTGCTTGTTATTGAATTCTAATGTTATGATCCCCGCCCCTCAAAAGAAATGAGCTAACTTGTAGAGGGGAACTGTGGTATTAGGGGACCGGCAATATGGTCCTGAAGAGGGGGGTGGGGGGGGGGGGGGGGGGGGGGATGAGGACACAAAAATGTCTTTGAGCTTATCATCACCCCTGAACCCAGTAGCCAATATGACTAAATCAGTCTTCAGAAGTTGATCCTCACCATTAACCATAACACCTTTTTCGCAGAAGCAGAAGTTTGTACCTTATTTCATAACGATGCTTTCCTCTTCAACTTTGAAATAGAATATTTCTGGCATTATCCGGATTAAACAAGAACTGAGTTGTTGAAGGAAACTATGTTTTGGTACCATTCCTAACTTTGCAGACCAAACCTTTTTTTTTTTTATATATATAGCTTTCAACAAATTTGGAGAATGCCCATCTCTGTAATATGATAAAAGTTTTTTGAGCTTCAACTCTTAGGAGAGCCTTCTTCAAGGTATAAAGAAAAGAAAGAAAATTTACCACTGGTGAAAGAATTGTTTCCAGCGGACTTAAAGAAAAAAAACCCTTCACCAGGCTTATGAACTGATAGCTCTGCGAAGTGATTAAGGTATAACAAAGGTAAAGGCACTCCCCAGGGAAAGAAATCAGGAACAATCCAATCAATGTTTGGTCTTTTATAGTACAGTCATGGATGGTCAATGCCTGCAAATTAAGTGTAAACCAATGAAAACAATATGTATAAATCTGAGTAAATGGAGCAGATAATTATAAGTACTTTTCATGCATATGCCTTGATGGTTTAGTAAATTCTCCCTAGCAAATGACCTTATTAAAGTAGTTTGTGTCTTTTATAAAACCTACAAACTGTACATTGTAATATTAGTGAAATTTTTGTTTGATACCATTTGCTATTGAGCATTCCATAGCAATGTCCAATGCAGATTTTTGGAATCCCACAACAGTGACTTGCTTCCCTTTGACAAGCTTAGCTGCACTTTTATAATCCATGACTGGTACCACTGTCGAAACCATACCTTTATGAATCTTCCAGTTATGAAGGCGATTGAAAATTTCTCCCCCTTATGCACTGCTTTTGTTTTGCCTAGGATTTGTGTTTCAGTAATCATCCATGTGAATCTTAGGAAAGTTTTAGAGATTGTAACATTTATCATTACATAAAACTTCATTCTAGTGATTCTGGAGATAAAGACAACTGATGTGTTGTTTCTTGTTACCTTACAGGTAGAAATTATATATATTTTTCAGTTTGTACTTTAAGCATAGTATTTTGCTTAATCTGCTTTCACAGAAAATAAGTACAGGATTGGTGTTTCCTTATGTTGTCTGTGGGGAGTGAACACATCTCCTCCAAATAATACTGTAAATTCAAGATGGGAGTCGCCAAAATCTGGTTTATAAGTTTCTAAAAAACCAATATCATTGGCAGTTTATGGTCAAAATGTTAAAAGTCCATCTCTACATTTTTTTTTTCTTATGGGGCTAAGCAATCCATCTCCACGATTTGATTTGTAATACTGGAGCTTCCTCATGTGTTGGATGTAGTTCCAATGATATCAACATTATTCTCCTACAAATGCCACAACATCAGACCTAGAATTTCATGATACTGGATTGGTGTCACTTTTAGTATGGACAATTAAACAGGAGGGACTGAAAATTGTGGTTCTGAGATATTAATCCTCCTAATTTGCCAAGGGATCCAATTAACTAGTGCCGAAGTGCTTTGGTCTTTTATGTGTTTGTGTGTAGGGAGTTGCACAACATTTAATTACAAGGGTATTTGTTTATTAGCTTTTGTTACTTTCGAAAGTAGTGAATCCCACTCGATTCTTTCTTTTAACAAATGGGCGCCCAACCTATGGGAGCCGCTCATGATATTTTAAAGAATAGAACAAAATGCAAGGGAAGGGGGACTAGAGAAAAGGTTATACAAAGTTATATTCTTCCTCCATTGTTATATTTATAACTATTGATTATTACTACTATAAAATGCCGTCTTCTATAACAACAAAAAATTATTTTTATTTAGTGGTAGAAATTCACCTGAGACAGATGAAAAAAGATCAACTGAATAAATGAAGTAGTTGGATCTCTAAATGTAAAATTTTTATGTTATTGCAAATTCAATAATAGTTGGCTTTTAGTTGAAACGTTTACTTTTTATTTATTAATTTATTATTATTATTATGAACAAGCACCATTAACATATTTCTTTGCTAAGTAAACCTCGAAAAATGACATGGTATGAATAAATGCATTTCAATAGAAATGACTCACATGAGCCAAAATATCTTTTCCCTTTATTATTGGGTCTCAAACTTTTCACAAACTCTACTTGAACATACATTTAATCATATTTAAAGGGGTGGAGATGGAGATGATTCATATGTTCCTCCATACTACAAAAAGCATAAGACACAGATTTTGAAGTTGCAGGAAGTTATTGAAGGCTTGTATCTTGTATGCAACACTACTCCTAGGACATTCCCGTCATTCCCATCTCCAATTGAAGCTAATTTATAGGATTTAACTATACCAATCATTGCCACAGACTCGAAGATAAAGCCAAATATCACTTAAGAAACCAATAATACTCAAATCATTGTATCCGACTCCATAAAGTGGTGGAATAAAGAAATAATAATGGATCGACTTTGATAAGAACATTGGCAATTGTATTAAGCAACCCATCATTATGCAGACATTCCTATCAAACTTTGCAAAGAATTTTAAACCCAAAGACCATACCATGTAATGCACACAGCAATATATCAAGTACTGATTTGCAAATCATAGCATTGAACAATCCACACTGAGGAGTAAAGCAGTAAACGTACGTACAACATTCACTGTCACTAACATCAAGAACAAAATATTCAGAGGAACAGATAAAACTTTGATATACACTTATCAAAAAGAAAGAGAAGTCAGTCATATTTAAACAATGAAAATAAGACATTACATAAATTAAAAAGAAAGGTCCAATGATAGTAAAAAAAAAACAGTAAATGAAACATGTTGAAAGGGAATTCCAAAGAGAAGAAAAGCTTGATGGAATGAAATGCACAAAGGATTAAAGTGCATTTTTCATATTTTTCAATCAACACCAGATCACAGCACACATATGAGATATAATATGAGATTCCTAAGAAGCATTAAGGTTTGATACAAATCAAGAATAAAATTCACCTACATTATTACATCAATACTTTTCTGCCTACCTCAAAACAAAATGATACCAAAGGAAACAGAAGATGATACTCCTTTTTCAGAAGTAGAATCACTCTTCTCCCTCTCCATGCAAGGTTTCATTTGTTTCTCACTTACATAAGAAAATCCTATGATTATTACTAACAATTTAACTTCTTATCCAGACAGCTCAGTCGCTCCATCAAGTAACACAAGGCTTTCCATGAAAGTAGTAGCTATATGTGGAACATCGTTGACACCAAGATCCTTCTCACGTAAAGGTAAAATGTCAAGCAAAAAAACCACATTGCTCCTCTGTTCATCGCTGGATTCAGGATTAACTTCCTTCGTAACAAGCAGTTCCCCAAGACTAGCGCAACCAAAGACACTTGCATTTTCAAATCGGAGAAAAAAAAGTTTACTCCATTATTCATGTACACCATACTCTCCCATCACCCAAATGAATAATGACTGATCCGATACATTGTCTCCGTAGTCAATGATGTTGTAGCTGACTAAGCGGCAATCAAATGTGATGATGGCCAGTTTCCCCTTGAACACCATCAGACATTTTTGTTTCGTAATTAGACCTTGTGGTAGCAGTTGTCCTCCATCAGGGAGTGCTATCTCTCCAAAGTTATCATTATTGACATCAAATGACAAAATCATGTAATGTTGCTGTCTAGCTTCTTTAACCCATTATACCCGTGCCAACCAATGCAAAGCCCCACTAACAAATACGGAAGTCTGATTATTGTAAGGGTCCAGAGCACTGTTTGTCAATGAGATTCCAACCCTTCTCCAAGAGTTGGAGCTCAATGTGCAAACCTCAGTCTCAAGCTGAACCCCACCGTGGTTGGGTGAACGGATTTGAGAGATCTTGACAACCTTGTTGTCATTGGTCTCGGACTGATAAGCAAATCCAGTAGACATGACCCAAGGAAGTTCGGTTGGGAAAAAATCAGGCAACCTCTTAAATTTTCTAATGCTGGGGTTCCACAAATATATAACACCAACAACAGTATGAGTGGAAGTGATTGTTAATGCAGTGAGACACACCAGGCCATTGCATGAAGTAACATACTTGGCACGGGATAAAAGAAAAGCAGAGGGAATTGGGTACTCAGAAATCCTATTAAATGTGTGGTCGTAACCACCGATGCTTTGGATGGCACTGTTAGAACGTTTATAAGATAAGTTGCTGTTGTTGTTAAAATTAAGATTAAGGTGGGTAGAGATGAAATTAGGAGTGGTGATTGAGGAATCCCATGTTTTTGAAACGCATCTGAATCTTAGAACTGATTTGACAGGAAGGTTTGCAAAGATGTTGAGTACGATGTCGTGTGGGAGATGGTCCTTTTGTCGGAGGATCCGACGACGAGGAGATTCCCTTGTTTGAGACATCGAGAAGCCTTTTGAGATCAGACCCAGAAAGCCAAAGAGGTTGGCTGGAGTTACCAACAAAAACCAACAAGATGAAGAGAAAAGGGAAGGGATTTTTTAGAAAACAACTACAAAACCCAAACAATATTATTAGTTAGGCAACGTTTCAAACATATTATATTTCTAACAATTCGACTTCAGAGGAGTCGATTTTACTGTTCATATAGCCTATTTTTGCACATTTTTATACACAGAAACCAACTTCACTGGAGTCGATTTCTATACAAAGAAATTGACTTCAATGAAGCCTATTTCCATGTGTAGAAACCGACTTCACTGAAGTCGATTTCTCTGTATACAAATTCAAAGAAATCCATTCACAAAGATTGCCATAATCCCCTGAAAAAAAACCTCACAACCAGAAGAACCCCAGAAGAAATCAAATCCAAAACGGAGTCGTACCCGAGCGTGTTCTCCTCCACTGATCCGATCCGGGGTTTGGTCAGAATCGGCGCCTGGAGTTTGTTCTTCGTTTGCTGGGTTCGTTCTTTGTTCTTCGTGCTTCGCCGTCGGTGTTGCTGGGTTCGTCGGGGTTTGGTGAAATCGGCGCCTGGGTTCGTCGGCGCCTGCGTTCGTGCTCGTCAGTGTTGCTGGGTTCGTTTGCTAGGTTCTTCGTTTGCTGGGTTCGTGCTCTTCGGAGTTGCTGTGTGGAGTCCTTGGTGGTGTTGTGTTTTTGGGCAAATCGACTTCACTGGAGTCGTTTTCTTTGTATTGAAAACGACTCCAATGAAGTCGATTTCCATGTGTAATAAATGAGTACAAAGGACTCGATTTCTTTATCTACGCACCTAACAAAAAATAGATATGAACAGTAAAATCGACTCCTCTGAAGTCGAATTGTTAGAAATGCAATATGTTTAAAACGTTGCCTAACTAATAATATTATTTGGGTTTTGTAGTTATTTTCTAAAAAATCCCAAAAGGGAAGGTTGATGATGATTAATTACACAACAATTAGAATCTAATGGGACATTAAAATCTTGACAAAATATGAGATGGGTTCCTCCGCCTTTGCTGCAGTAACATGAAGCATGCATTGTTTTCATCGACCTTTTGTTTGTAGTAATTGTTAGAATATAATAATGACAGGCTTTCTTATTTTATTTAGGGAAGCCAAATTAGCGTGTCAATTACGGAGTAGATGTAGAGCAACTGAATAGTATATATGGTAAACAATCAATCATTAAGAGTTTTTTAATGCCTTCATGGCCATGCCTAACTGATCGAGTTTCTTTATCAATCAATAAACAATGTGTTTTTAGTGTACATAGCCGAAGAAATAATTGAACCAGAGTCTCGTTCTATGTATTTCACAAACGTTACAACCTTTCGAATGTTAGGATTACAAAAATTAGATGTCCCTTCGAATCATAGATTAAATTTAGGCAATGAGAGAGAGAGAGAGTCTACCAACATGTGAACCACGACACTGCCACTCCCTACCATTGCCACACACCGGACCTCCCCTCTCCCACCACCACGAAGAAATTAGTTGGGAAAAAAAAATTAAAGGGCATAAGAACAATAATAATAATAACTATTAGCCTCATTACACACTACACACGCATGTGTATTGAGACTTCTTTTTGGAGCAATCAGAGAAAGAGAGACAAAGGGAAAGATAAAGCAGTATAATGAAATTTATTAAAAATAATTGCTATGTTCATACCTTCTTAATTAATTGAGTTGAGTGATTGGTTTCCTTTGACATTAGTAGGAATACAGAAATAGATGTGCATGATTGAATTTGTTTTTAGAATTTGAAGAAGAGAGAGAAAAAATAATAAAGATAGAGAGACATGTAAAATGAAATAACTGTTTATTATTGAGAGTTTAAAGTTAGTGCCAATGTGAGAGTAGATACATTCAAAAAGAACAAAGAAAAAAAAATACTGACGTAACTTTTTTTTTTTTTTTTAAGGAAAAACTTTTTGTTGGTAGATCATGGAATAAACTCTTTTTAAAGTACACCACGACCTTGGCTGCAATGTGTAAAAAATTACATGTGCCATTGGGCCCATTAGAGGTGGAAGCCAAGGCATTTGAGTCCGGTCTGCTCTTTGCCAAAGATATAGGACTGCAGGAGTTTATTCTAGAAGGGGATTCTCTTAATGTGGTTCATGCTCTTCAAGGTTTATCGCCTCCATCTGTTTCGATCATGCCTATCATCTATGGGATCCAAATATCTTGTAATGATGTTCGGAAAGTGCTGTTTTCTCGTGTATGTAGAAAAGGAAATAGACCTGCTCATCTCTTAGCAAAACATGCTATTGGTATTGTTGACTTTAAGGTTTGGATGGAAGAAAATCCTTGTTTTTTGGAACAAGCTCTCCATCATGATGTAATGTTTTCTTCTGTTTAATAAAAGTGTTCATGTTACTTATCAAAAAAATAAATAAATAAATAAAGTACACCACGACCGATGCAACCAAAGAACTGTAAATCACATAGTCACTTAGTCAGTAAACCTCTTAACTTCCTTTCTAACTGGCAGTTCACCACGACCAGTGCAACCAAAGAATTGTAAATTGAAAACTTTTTCAAACCGGACAAAAAAGAGTTTATTCCATGATTTATGTACACCATAATTCACATGATGTATTAAATATAAATTATTATATAAATTTAGAATTATACCATAATCGGTTCCATGGAAAGCATGTCACATGTTGTATTAAGTTTAAATTACTATACCTTTCTCAAAAAAAAAAATAATAATAATTACTATATAAGTTTAGAATTTTAGCAATTTTTTTTTTCCTTTTCAAATACAAGTATTATGCTTATAATGTTGAAACCTAAATGCTAAGGTAACCTACTTTTGAATATTTATTATTTTTTTTTTTTTAGAGTCCATATCTCTAATTTATAATGCCTATTTTGTTTATATTTTTTAGCAAAAAAACAAAATTCAAAAAAAAGAATCAGGCCTATTAGTTTATAATAGACTAAATGAACCGAAGTGGACCGAAATGTACTGAATGGACTGAATTGGACCGAAATAGATTAGAATAAAATGAAGATTTTGGCCAAAATTGAATAAAAATTCATATTTTTCAACCCAAAAATTAAGGGAAAAAAATGATTTTTTGAGTGAAACCTAAAAGAGCAACCTACAAAAAGAGTCAATTTAAAGCCCAATTAGTCCAAAAATAAACATAATTGGACCAAAGTGGATCAAATGGACCTAAGTGGATGGAATGGACCGAAGTGAATCATATGGACCAAAGTAGACTGAATTTGATCAAAGTGGACTGAATTAGACTGAAGTAGACTGAAATGGACCAAACATACCAAAGTTGACTGAATTGGATTGAAATGGCCGAAATACTATGCTAATTTGGCTCAAAATGAGTGTAACAGCAATAAATGTTATGCTTTAACTTTTAGATATTATAAAGATATAGATTTGTACTAACTATAATATCACTTAAAACTAATTAGAAATTTGTTTATTATATTGTAGATGTGAAACTAACCAATCATTTCAATTTGTAAATTTTTAGTTAGTAAACAATATCATTTGAATATTCTTATTACTAGTAAAAGTTTTAATGAAAACATTCATAAGATGCATTATTTAAAAAATCTTATTGTTTGATAAATATTAATTTATAAAAAAAAAAAAAAAAAAAAAACCTTAAATGACTTCATGTACTAATAATAGATTTGGACGAAATAATCAAATTAAATCATTTAATTATTGTCTAATATTTTACAATTGAAATGGACCGAAATGAACTGAAATACTACTCTGATATTGCTTAATATAAGTATAGCAACAATAAATATTATGCTACAGGTTTTAGATATTATATTGATTATTTAAGTTTTAACTATCACTCTTGATTGCCATACGTGTGATGTTTCTTCTGTCATTGATGCTTGTCTGATATGTGCATTTTGAAGGCATGCATAGACAACACAGTAGTACCAAACCACTTTGTTAATTACAAAGCTCAAGCATTGAAATTGCTCCCTCATTGTTTTAATTTTTTTTATTCCCATCATTCTTCTCAGTTGGTCGAGAATTAGAGCAATCTTAAGAGCTTTTATAATTGCAGAATTTGTAAAGCTGTATGGAGTTTTTTCTGCATCTCATGATGCTTCAACTAAGATAGTTGAAATGTAAATGCAGAACACCATGAGGCTGACGCTACTGCAGAAGGAGAGGATGTTACTAATGAGCTTCTAATGAACAAATCCAAACAAGGATTTTGTAATGACCTGGTTCCGTTTGGAGGAAAGTTGTGTGGAGCTGCTGGATACTCAACATAATAAGATTAGTGGCTACATGAAGAGAAGGGAGCTCAATGTGAGGAGGCTATGCAATAGGGCTAAAAGCAGCAGAAATTATAATTGATGGAGGTTGGATTCTCTCACCAATAAGTGATAGAATTTGTAAATAGGACTTCCTAGTTTTTAGGCAGGATTAGAGATTTTCTCAATTTGTTAAGTTTTTAGTTCGCTCAAATACTTCAGTTGTATTTTTGAATCAGATGCATTGTATTGAATTTGACTAAATTTCTCTACTTAATGAAAGTCCAATTCATAGTATTTTTGAATCAGTTGTATTTTACTTTTTGTTGCATCATTGTCACTTCCTAGTTTCAACTCTTCAAAATTCTCTTTTTTTTTTAAAACAACATTTTTTTAACATATTGTATGGAGTGCATTGACATTTTTTAACAAGAGTTCCCGAATTCTGCTGCATTCAATAGGCTTGTTCAAGCACATTGTAATCACTACTCTATATGACCACTATTTTTGCCATTCTGTTTGCAGCAAATGAAAAGATCCAAGTTGAAGATGAATAAGCCAATCATGCAGCAAAACAGAAGATCGTGATACAGCTGAAGCAAGGAAAGTTAAATAATCCAATCCTATGCAGAAATAATTAATTTTTACTCTACTCATTCAAGTTTCTCACCATTTATATTCAAAACAAAATTACAAAAATAGAACCAATGCAGGATCTACTGCAATATTGGCCAGAGTATGCTTCATCCCATATTTCTACATTTTTTTTTCAATATTTAATGCTAGGCAATTAAAATGTGCCATCAAGAAGCTCTGCGAATCATCGACATCTGGAGGTATACAAGTTTGAAACACTCTCTGAGAAACCAATTACTGCTAATTGTGGAATTTGTGATGAATGCATTCCCTGATAAATTGAAATTTTCATTCCCTCATTTTCATTATTACTTTCTAAATGCATGAGGTTTTAAACTGTCCAAGGAACCAAACACAACAATCAAACCCTTAGTCCCAAAATTTTGGAATTGATTATGGACAACGGCAGAATTAAGTATCATACAAAAGTCTAATTTTCATTCATTAAAATTTTCAATTTTGTATTACAAGTTTCTATCAAGCTTTATGCAATCTTATTTGAAAAAATCATAATGTTAAGAAGTTATTATAAGAAATACAAAAGAGATTTAATCAATGATTCAATAACCTTCTTATGATGTTAGTTTACTAATCTATCAACAAGTATGATATTAATACTTATGCTTCTATTTAAAGTTCATTTTAATATTTTGCTTGTTATTGAATTCTAATGTTATGACCCCCACCCACAAAAGAAATGAACTAACCTGTAGAGGGGAACTGTGGTATTAGGGGACCCAGCTATATGGTCCTTAAAGGTGGGGGGACACAAAAATGTCTTTGAGCTTTTCATCACCCCTGAAGCCAGTAGCCAATATGACCAAATCAGTCTTCAGAAGTTGATCCTCACCATTAACCATAAAAACTTCTTTGCGGAAGCTGAAGCTCGTACCTTTTTTCAAAACGATGCTTCCCTCTTCAACTTTGTCATAGAATTTTTCTGGCATTATCCAGATTAAACAAGAACTGAATTGTTGAAGGAAACTATGTTTTGGTACCATTCCTAAGTTTGCCAACTGAAGCTTCTTTTTTATATAACTTTCAATAAATTTGGAGAATGTCTATCTCTGTTATATGATATAAGGTTTTTGAGCTTCAACTCTTAGGAGAGCCTTCTTCAAGGGTATTAAGATATATATATATATATATATATATGAATTGATAGCTCCGCAAATCGATTAAGGTATAACGAAGGTAAAGGTACACCCCAGGGAAAGAAATCAGGAACAATCCAACGTTCGGTCTTGTATAGTACAGTGCATAGATGGTCAATGACTGCAAATTTAGTGTAAACCAGTGAAAACAATATGTATAAATCTGAGTAATGGAGCAGATAATTAAAAGTACTTTTCATGCGTATGCCTTAATAATTAAGTAAATTCTCCCTAGCAAATGACCTTATTAAAGTTGTGTCTTTTATAAAACCTACAAGTTCTACATTGTAATATTAGTGAATTTTTTTTATACCATTTGCTATTAAATGCCATAGCAATGTCCAATGCAGATTTTTGGAATCCCACAACAGTGACTTGCTTCCCTTTGACAAGCTTAGCTGCATTTTCATAATCCATGACTGCTACCACTATCGAAACTGTACCTTTAGGAATCTTCCATTTGTGAAGGCGATTGAAAATTTATCCCCTGTATGCATAGCTTTTGTTTTGCCTAGGATTTGTGTTTCAGTAATCATCCATGTGAATCTCAGGAAAATTTTAGAGATTGTAACATTTATCCTTACATAAAACTTCATTCTAGTGATTCTGGAGATAAAGACAACTGATGTGTTGTTTCTTGTTACCTTGCAGGTAGAAATTATATATTTTTCAGTTAATACTTAATCATAGTATTTGGTTTAATCTGGTTTCACAGAAAATAAATACAGAATTGGTGCTTCCCTATGTTGTCTGTGGAAAGTGAACGCATCTCGGTCCAGATAATATTGTAAATTCAAGATGGGAGTCGCCAAAATCTGGTTTATAAGTTTCTACAAAACCAATTGCATTGGCAGTTTAGGGTCAAAATGTCCATCTCTACATGTTTTTTTTTCTTGTAGGACTAAGCAATCCATCTCTACCATTTGATTTGGAATACTAGAGCTTCCTCATGGTTTTTTTATTTTTTATTTTGATAAGTAAGAAAATGTATATTCAAAAGGCTATTTTTTGCAAAAAGAGCATAAAGCAAAACCAAAAGCTACAAAGGAAAGCAAAAAGAAACAAAACAAAAAATAAAACTAATTACAAAAGAGGAAAGAACAAAGGAAAGAAGGGAGAGAATCACTAGTTGTGAGTCCCCAAGTCCGAGACCAATCAAAAAGAGATCCATTAAAGGAAACAAGCAATTGATCTTCGAAAATATCTACGCCCTCAAAAGTCCACCGATTACATTCCTTCCAGATAGACCATAATAAGCACAATGGAACTAGATTTCAAATGTCAGATGGGTGCTTTCCCAACCAATTCGAACATCTAAAAGGTAGATCCAGCACTGTTTGTGGTAAGACCCAAAAAGTGCCACAACATCAGACCTAGAATTTCATGATACCGGATTGGTGTCACTTTTAGTATGGACAATTCAACAGAAGGATTGAAATTATGGTTCTGAGATATTAATCCTCATAATTTTCCAAGGGATCCGGTTAACTAGTGCTGTAGTGCATTAGTCCTTTGTGACATGGAGATGATTCGTATGACTCACATGAGCCAAAATCTCTATCCCTTTATTATTGGGTCTCAAACTTTTCACATACTATTCTTGAACATACATCTAATCATATTTAAGGGGGGGGGGGGGGGGGGGGGGATGGAGAGGTTCATATGTTCCTCAGTACTACAAAAAGCATAAGGCATAGAAATTTTGAAGTTGCAGTAAGGATTTAATTATACCAATCATTGCCACAGACTCGAAGATAAAGCCAATTATCACTTAAGAAACCAGTAAGACTCCAATCATTGTGTGCAACTTTATAAAGCAGTGGAATAAAGAAATATTAATGGATCAACTTTGATTAGAACATTTGCAAATGTTCTAAGCACCCATCACTATGTAGACATTCCTCTCAAACTTTGCAAATAATTTTAAACCCAAAGACCATACCGTGTAATGCATACAGCAATATATCGATTCGAAAAGCAAAGCACTGACCAACCCACAGGGTAAAGCAGTAAACGTATGTACAACTTTCACTGTTACTAACATCAAGCACAAAATATTCAGAGGAACATATAAAACTTTGAAATACACTTATCAAAAAGAAAGAGAAGTCAGTCAGATTTAAACAATGAAACAAAGACATTACATAAATCAGGAGAAAGGTCCAACGACAGTCAAAAAACCAGTAAATGAAACATGTTGCAAGGGAATTCCAAAGAGCAGAAAAGATTAATGGAATGCAATGCACAAAGCATTATAGTGCGTTTTGCATATTATTCAATCAAAATAACGCCGCTCAGCTGTAGATAACTTGTGCTCTCTCAACCCCAAGCAACCAGCACTGGTACCAGAAACAGGCACACTGGCTAAAGGGCCCATACGACCAACCAATCAGTCACATGCTCCAACAATTGAAAAGATGCAATAATTCCAATATCTGCTACACTACTAAGCTTGCATAATACTGCCCTTATCAACATAAACGTGTGCCTAAGTAATTACAACAGGTATTGTATTAGTTCATAGTTGATAAAAGCAAGCAAGCTGTTATTACACAGTCACGACTTAACACAGCACCAGAGCAGCTCTTAGGCTCAGGCAGCACCACATCAAAGCACACAGTAACACAGCAGTAGCTCAAGGATTTAGACAGCACACATATGAGACAGAATATGAGAATCCTAACAAGCATTAAGTTTTGATATAAATCAAGAATAAAATTCACTTTTCTGCCTACATCAAAACAAAACGATGCCAAAGGAAACGAAATGATAATGGTCTCAAATGTACCACACTTTACATAAGAAAATCCTATGATTTTTTTTTTTTTTTTTTGGATAGGTATAGCAAAATCCTATGATTATCAATCACTAACGATTTCACTTCTTATCCAGATAGCTCAGTTGCTCCATCAAGTAACACAAGGCTTTCCACGAAATTAGTAGTTATAAGTTCAACATTTTGGATACCAAGATCCTTCTCATGTAAAGTTTCAGGGTCAAGTGAAACAATCACGTAGTAGTCCTCACGACTCCGGCCAGTGTCCCTCCCAACTTCCTTTCTAACTAGCAGTTCACCACGACTGTTGCAACCAAAGAACTGTAAATCATAAACTTCTTCAAACCGGACAAAAAAGAGTTTACTCCATGATTTATGTACACCATACTCCCCCATCACCCAAATGAAGCATGACTCGCGATCCGACAGCATTAAGTATTCATTGTAGTTGTAGTTGTCGTTGTCATTGATGTTGTCGTCAATTAAGTGGCAACCAAATGTAATGAAGGCCAGTTTCCCCTTGAACTCCATTAGACTATATGGTTCCGGCACTACTGGACCTTGACCTTGTGGTAGTAGTTGCCGTCCGCAAGGGAGTGCTATCTCTCCAAATTTATCATTATTGACATCAAATGACAAAATCATGTTATGATATGTGATCGCTTCACCATCACTAACAGCTCCCAACCAATGCAAAGCTCCACAAACAAATGTGGCAGGCCAATCTTTGATATAGGAGACCTTAACATTTTTTCTCAATGAGATTCCAACCCTTCTCCAAGAGTTGGAGCTTAATGTGTAAACCTCAGCCTCAGCCTCCTTCTCAATCTCAGTCTCAACCTCACGAAGCCGGGTGGGATGACACGGATAGGAGATCTTTACAACCTTGTAATCATTTGTCTCGGACTGATAAGCAAATCCAGTAAAAATCCAAAAAAATCTTTTTAAGGAAAAATAAGGCAACCTCTTAAATTTTCTGATGCTGGGGTTCCACAAATATATAGCATGGGCAATAGTGAGAGTCCATCCATATCGAGCGATACAAACTAGGCCATTGCAGGAACCGACCATTTGAAAAGAAGATAAATGAAAAGCAGAGGGAACTGGATACTCGGAAATCTCATTAAACGTGGCGCTGTCACGAGCAACCATGCAGCAGATTGGGGTGTTGCTTTTAGAAAGCCGAGAAGAAGCAGCAGTAGGCACGTATACATCAGGATGCATGTGTATGAGATAAGCGTCATCATGAAGACGATGATGATGAAGATGGGTGGAGATGAAATTAGGAGTGGCGAGCGAGGAGTACCAGGTTTTGGACAAGCACCTGAATCTTAGGACTGATTTGACAGGTAGGTTTGCGAAGATGTTGAGTACGAGGTGGTCTGGGAGATGGTTCTTCCTTTGTTGGAGGACCGTACGAGGTTTTCTTGTTTGAGACATTATTGTGACTTTGTTCGGCGGTGGAGTACGTAGGGTCTAAAGTTGTTGGGTTTTATTTATATATATATATATATATATATATAATAGTTGGAAGCGATGAGTAAAAGGGAATTATGGGTTTTAATGCGTTTTGCCTCTTGGGCCTTGGCTTGTTAATATGATTAAGCATTAGTTATGGGCCTTATGGTAGTCCACTTGTTTTGTTCTCCCAAAACAACTTCATGGATTATCTCCCAAAAAAAAAAAACCTCTTAGCTGTGCTTTAGGTTAGGCTCTTATTTTCCTTAAAAAAATAAATAAGTAAATAAATAATAAAAAAAAATAAGGAAGAAGAAGAAGAACTAAAGAGGGTTAGTGAACTGTGTCATATAACAAGATTTCATTGCGTATAAATTCTCATAAAACTTGGAGCAATTGCATTAGTCATGGTAAAATACAAAAAGTGATGAAATTTATACAATATGGTACAAAAAATACAGTATCATTCTTTGTAAATATAGAAGGTTGTTATAGTAATCATGTATATTTACACAATTAGAGCATTCACATCAATTCGTGTAAAATTTTTCGTCTATTTTAACATAAGAACTAGTGTATATTGTTGCTTGCTTGTAAAATGTAGGTGAACTTTATTTGTTCTTTTTTTCCTCATATATGTCAATTTGTGTACTTCACAGCAGGTAAAAAACCCAAAGAGTAAAAACTCTTCTTTCTAATATAATGGGACAGAACTGATAGACCACCCAGTTCCCTAAAACAAAAAATAAAAAGGAGCCAGCTTTTTTCATCAAGTATGTCGTTTAATTAGTTTTAGTAATATAGACATGATTTGATTGTGATCTAATGTTAACGTATTTTGGCATTTAATTTCTCTCTCTTGAAACAGAATCTTTTGCTTCTCTCATTCTGTAATTACTTGATGGAAGAAGCACTACATTGGTAAAACTTGCAATTTCATCCTTTAGTATTATCAAAGATGATTTTAAGTATTTAACATCCACTCTGCTTGCCACATGTGTGATGTGTCCTGTGTCATTGATGCTTGTCTGATATGTGCATTTTGAATGAAGGCATGCATAGAGAACAGTAGCACCAAACCTATTTGTTAATTACAAAATTTAAATTATTCAAATTGTTCCCTACTTCGATCCTATTCTGTCTATTTAGTTCATTTTAGTCCATTTTGTTCTATTTGGGTCTACTTTAGTCAAATCTTGTCAAATCCGGTCCACTTTGGTCTATTTTGTTTCACTTCAGTACAATCTGGTCTCATTCAGTCCACGCCAGTCCATTTCAGCCATGTTTGTCTCATTCAGTCCATTTCGGTCCATTTTGGACTAATTGAGCATTAAATTGATTTTTTTTTTTTTTTTTTTTGAAATGCTAAATTGATTCTTTCTGTATGTAGCATTTACAGTTTTTGGATCAAAAATTCATTTTTTTTTTCTTCTTTATTTTTTGAGTTGAAAAGTATGAAATTTTATTCTATTAAACTCTTTAATTTTTAGCTAAAAAATTTCAAACAAAAGAGACATTGGAAATTACAAATATAGACCCTAAAAAATCAATAAATTGATAAATATTCAAAAAGATTAACTTAAAATTCATTCTTTTTTTTTTTGTTCAAGACAAAAATTACCTTACAATTCAAGTTAATCTTAATCAAGCCCTTCTTGCTAAGCTTGATTGACAGGTGCTACAAACCAAAAATACTTGAAAAACAACAATTTCCTCTCTTCCCCGTTAATGCAAAACTCTTCATATATTTGAAAAAGTATTTGCAAAATCAAACCTCTCTTAAAGCAAGGAACTTGTTATTTAATTGGTACAGTGCTGCTGTAAAAGTCTGGGAGAATCCCTGGTCCTGGATACCTTTCATAGATTCTTTTACCACACAAATGCAGCCACAAGTTTCTTCATAATTAACTTGGGTAAGTGAACAAATTGATCCAACTAGTGGTCTATGGGACCATGCCAAACTTCACCAAACCATCACCCCTCAACTATGCAGATCACTTTATATGGTTTCCAAATTCTAGTGGGAAGTTTTCTACAAAATCTGCATACCTGACTGATCACAAAGCAAGGTTTTTTTTTATCAGCTGGCCCTCTCTCTTCATCACATTGGAAAGCTCTTTGGAAGTTGAAAATCCATGAAAGGCTTAAATACCTTCTTTGGAAAATTTCATGGGAAATTCTTCTCACAAAATCTACTTTAAATGCAAGATTTATTCTTCCAGATACTGAGATACATCTTCTCCTAGATGTTGTAATCCTATTGAAACTCATGAGCATATCCTCTTTCTTTGTCCTTATACAGTGATTGTTTGGCATAGCTCACTATGGCCTCTTAGTTTTGCAGAAACAAGTTCCCTACCAACGTCAAATTGGATTAAAATGATTTTACATCCAGCCAAATTCTTGGGAATTGAAAAATCCAATGAATCCTCCTTTACACTCTTTGCTTCCATCTTATGTGACAATATATGGAGATCCAGGAACTCATTGCTGCACAACGGTGTTGATATTCAACCAATGGAACTAGCACAACATATAAATAAAAGTTTTCTATCTCATCAAGCAGCATGGGACACTTTGCAACAGAAGTATTCAAATGGTATTTCATGGTGTCCTCCCCTATGGGCTGGTATAAATTTAATTTTGATGCTACCATTAGAGATAATGGCTCCTTCTTGGCTGTAGTTTGCAGAGATTGGGAAGGTAGAGTTTTAGATTGCTTGAATAGGTTGTGAAACACCAAGAAGTATTCTATGGGCAGAATGTAAAGCAGCCATGCTAGTTGTATCTGAAGCATCTAGACTTAACTTCAACTATATTTTGTTTGAAGGGGATTCCAACTCACAGTGAAGGCAATCAATCAAAAATCCATCCGGATTGGGAGATTGTAATTTGTAAATATAGTTCTTGATATTAGAGCTAGGCTTAACTCTTTTGTTGCTTGGTCTTTTTCCTTCTCCCCAAGACAATTTAATTCTCTTGCTCATAATCTAGCTTATGGGCAGCATTTTGTAATGCCTGGGTCTATTCCCATCTCCTCCATAGCCTCTTGGGTTTTTGTTAAAGATTGAGATGTGCTAGTCCCTTTTGGTTCTTGTCCTTGCTTCTTTTTTTCATTTTTTTTTTCCCTTCAAATGAAATAATTTATTCAGCCAAAAAAAAAAAAAAAAAAGTGATAGAATTTGTAAATAAGACTTCCTAAAAATTAGAGATTTTTTGAATTTGTTAAGTTATTAGTTCATTAAAATAATTCAGTTGTATTGAACTAATATCAGCTGTATTTTTGAATCAAATGCATTGTAGTCACCTTGAATTTGACTAAATTTCTTTACTAGATAAATGTCCAGTTCATAACAGATTTCAAATGAAGAATTTGACTTATGAATCTATCGCTGAAGTATTTTACTTTTGGTTGCATAGTCACTTCCTAGTTTCAATTCTTTAGAAATTCTCTTTTTCTTTTCAAAGCAAATATTTTCTGCAATTTGTATGGAGTGCATTGACATTTTTTAAGAAGAGTTCCCAAATTCTGCTGCATTCAATAAGCTTGTTTAAACACATTGTAACCACTGTATATGACTAATATTTTGCCATTTTTGTTTGCAACAATTGAAAAGATCCAAGTTGAAGATGATTAAGCCAATCATGCAGCAAAACAGAAGATGATGATACAGCTGAAGCAAGGAAAGTTAAATTAGCCAATCATATGTAGAAATAATTCATTTTCAAAACAAAATTACAAAACTAGCAACTCTAAAATTCTCAAGAGTCAAGAGAGTTCACTGTCACTAACATAAAGAACAAAATATTCAGAGGAACAGATAAAACTTTGAAATACACTTACAAAAAGAAAGAGAATTCAGTCAGATTTAAACAATGAAGTAAAGACATTACATAAATTAAAAATAAAGGTCCAAAAATAGTAAAAAAGAGCAGTAAATGAAACATGTTGCAAGGGAATTCCAAAGAGAAGAAAAACTTGATGGAATGCAATGCACAAAGCATTAAAGTGCATTGCGCATATTATTCAATCAAAATAACTCCGCTCAGCTGTTGATGACTCGTGCTCTCTCAACCCAGGGCAACCAGCACTGGTACCGGAAACAGGCACACTGGCCGGTTTCCCCTTGAACACCATTAGATCGGCAAAATTTGCCAAATAGTATGTTTTTAGAAAAAATTTAGGAAAGCAGTACATGAAAGAAGTTATTTAGTTAGACTGTTTTTTAAAGTCAAGTTTGGTAAACTCGACTTTGGGCTAGAAGTCGAGTTTGTCAAACTCGACTTCTAGCCCAAAGTCGAGTTTGCCAAACTCAACTTTCAAAAACAGCCTAACTAACTAAATATCTTCAAACATACGCTATTCACCCAATTTTTTTCTAAAAAAGTACTATTAAGCAAATTTTGCCCCATTAGATCATGTGGTACTGCCACTAGACCTTGTGGTATCAGTTGTTGTCCATCAGGGAGTGCTATCTCTCCAAATTTATCATTATTGACATCAAATGACAAAATCACGTCACGATTTGCGAGTTGCACTCCACCTTTAACTTCTCCCAACCAATGCAAAGCCCTATTAACAAATGTGGCAGGCCAACAATTGCCACTACTGAATGCAACATTGTTTCCCAATGACATTTCAACCCTTCTCCAAGAGTTGGAGCTTAATGTGTAAACCTCAACCCCATGGTGGTTTTGTGCACCCATTTTAGCGATCTTTACAACCTTGTAGTTGTTGTGCATATAGCACCTTAGGACTCAAATCAATAACAGTAAATAAGCGAAAATTAAATAACAAGCACACACAAAGAACACAAGAATTTATGTGGTTCAGCAAACTGCCTACCTCCATGGTGACAACAGAGAAATTTCACTATAAAAATAGGGAGATACAATAGTGCACAAGAACACTCTCAAGAAACCTAAATCCCAATACACCTTGACTCTCTCTCACCCACAAGACAAGAAAACACTATTCTTCTTCTTATGCGGCTACTGCTAGGTTTTTAGGAATTGTCTCTCTTGCCGTACAACACAAACCATATATATATATATATATATATGTCATAGGTCGGCTGTACTAGGATTTATATTCCTAGTTGCATTCGATTTAGTTGGGCTTAGGTAATTCAACCCACACAGAGCCCAACATCAACAAATCTCCACCTTGGCTTGAATTGATCAAGCTACACAAGCAAACTCCTCCATCGCCTTCACCTTAGCCCTTAAGAGCTTACAAGCTGCAAACATCAACCAAGTCTAAGTAGCTCTTAAACTTATCTGTTGGAACTGACTTTGTCAACATACTAGAGGATTCCCAAGTCTTATTCTTTTGTAGTGACCCCATCTCTTCTACATCCCTGTAAGACAATGGATCTCCATTGCTAGTTATGAGAGCAAAGCTAACCATGTCTTCAAAGCCATATCTCTGTGGTGCTTTGTGAACCCGCTTCTCTCTACTTTTAGCAATTGAATAAGACTCTTCTTGTTGCTGCTATAGATCAATCTCAGCATCATCCTTATCACTAAGTGAACTATTCTTGTGTATATGAGATTGCCGCTTTTGGACTTGGGGAAGCTAAAAGATTATGACCCGGAGATGCTTGCAATTGAGAATATCAAACTCCACCTCAACAGTTAATTTCTCCTATGTACTATCATCACATGTCTCTGCTTCATTCTGTTTCAACATAAAGAGTTCATCAAATATGACATCTCTGCTAGTTACCGTTTTCTTTAAGATTGGATCCCAAAGCCTGTAGCCCTTAACACCTTTTTCAAAACCAAGAAATACGCATTTTCTTGACTTCGAGTCCAATTTAGAATGCCCTCCACTCTGCACATGCACATAAGCTGGACAACAAAAGATTTTTAGATTCGAATAATCAACTGGTCTACCTGACCAAACCTCTTCTAGAATCTTGAAATCTATGGCTGATGATGGAGATCTATTAATAATGAAGCTTGTTGTGTTAATTGTCTCTGCCCAGTACACCTTAGGCAACCCTGCATTCAATCTTATGCATCTGGCTCTTTCTGCTAAGGTTCTGTTCATCCTCTCTGCAACCCCATTCTGCTGTGGAGCCCCTTTAACTGTGAAGTGACGAGTAATGCCTTCTAATTCACAAAATATTACGAATTCTTTATCTCTATACTCTAGTCCATTATCTGTTCTAAGGTATTTTATTTTCCTGTCAGTCTGATTCTCAGCCTGTGCTTTCCACTTTTTAAATATGCCAAACACATCAGACTTATGCTTCATAAAATAAATCCAAACCTTTCTAGAGTAGTCATCAATGAAACTGACAAAGTACTGAGCACCGCTATGAGAAGAAACTAATACTGGACCCCAAACATCTGAATGAATGTAATCAAGAACACCCTTACTTGTATGACAGCCTATCTTAAAACTGACTCTATGCTGCTTCCCATACACACAATACTTGCAAAAGTCTAGCTTGCATGTCTTTACTCCTTTCAATAAATTTCTCTTGTGCAACTCTAACATACCACGCTCACCAATATGGCCAAGTCGCATATGCCATAATTTTATGTCGTCAATGCTAGACTCCACCAGAGTGGTGACTGCAACTCTTCCTACAACTGTGTTCCTAATCAATCTGT
This sequence comes from Quercus ilex subsp. ballota, assembly GCA_032727855.1. Classification (NCBI taxonomy): domain Eukaryota; kingdom Viridiplantae; phylum Streptophyta; class Magnoliopsida; order Fagales; family Fagaceae; genus Quercus; species Quercus ilex. The sequence goes on from CM064918.1 coordinate 55,119,270, forward strand.
AAAGCGTGCTTACTTTCTGTCCCTTCATCACCATCAAAGCACCTTTGGTAATCTTCATGATTCCACCCTTTGATGAGTATGAATAGCCCAAATCATCCAATACTCCTAAAGAAATTAAATTCTTTCTAAGATCTGGAACATGTCTGACATTACTAAGAACTCTCACAACTCCATCAAATATCTTGATCTTCACAGTACCAATTCCAATAACCGAGCATGTAGCATCATTACCCATTTGGACCATACCACCATCGTAAAGCTTATACGTGTCAAGCCAATCTTTCTTTGGAGTCATATGATATGAGCATGCTGAATCTAAAACCCAAGATTCCAATAGAACATTTTTACCTGATGAAACTGAAAGAAAATCTGCACCAACTTCACTGTCGTCTGATGTTTCTTCAGCAACACTAGCTAATTCTAGGGACTTCTTTCCATTCTTCTTCTCCTCTAAATGCTCTTTCAACTCTTTACACTGATTCTTATAGTGCCCTTTCTTGTGACAATAAAAGCACTCTACATTTTTCTTTGCACATGATTTAGACTGTGAGCTATTCCTATTGGAGTTCCGTCCTCTTGACCTGCTTCTACCTCTATTGCTTGACTCAGACTTTACAATAAGTCCATCAACCTGAGAACCATCACCATCTTGCTTCATCTTTATGTGTGACAAGAGAGTACTAGTCACCTCTTCGAGTACTATAGTCTCTTTCCCGTACATCAACGTTGTAACGACCCTGCCCCAATTGTGTAGATATTGTCAGCTTTAGGGCCCATGCCTCTCACGGTTTTGTTCTCCCTCAAAACACACAGCAGTGGGGGAAAAGGCCTCTACACATTAAAGGGAGATCATTCCTTATAAACACATTCTCATATGCTTTCCTAGGCGTGTAGGATTCCATTGAATGCAAGACCCCCCTTTTTGGGTCACTACAATCCACCCCCCTTACGGGCACACGTGTCCTCGCGTGTGGGTCCCACACTTTCAGCTAGGACCTGACTCTAATACCATATGTAAGAACTCCGCCCCAAATGTGTAGATATTGTCCTCTTTAGTATGCAGACTCTTGGCCCCATGAACAGCAGCCTCACCCATACCCTCAAGGTTTTTCTCTCCCCCCATGCGCAGTAGAGAGAGCGCATCAAATAGGACCTCTCTTGCATGTGGTCTCTTGGCCCTATGGGTAGCAGCCTCACCCACATACAATCAAGGAACCTCTTTCCCCCATGGACAGCAAGGAAGAATGCGTCATCCAAAGTGAAAGGGCACTAATCTGGATTTGATTCTATTGTCACAAAATTACAGAAACCAAATCGGGTGATCACCGGAAAATCACACATGGCATGGTGTTAAAACCACATAAACTCACAGGTTACATTATTTTGAAACACATAGTTCATATCTAGGTAGTTTCAGAAAACCTTAAATAATTTAACTTCTATAAAGTTTATAAGGTTTTCAATTTCATTCTTGTCAAGAGATTTCCTGTCAAATTTCCAAATAACACAAGACAAGATAAGTATCTTTAAATTTTTCAATATACCATAAAATCAATGATTTTCTTATCAAAGATAAAATAAAAGATGCTTATTTTTCCATATCAACAATTCATGCATTTCCCTAAATGCAATACCAAATATGATGCATTTTCATATATAATCATATATATATATATATATATATATTAAGGTTACGACGTAATAGTTTTTAGGAAAATATAGTTTCCATAGGTAATTTCCAAAAGCGTGTCTAACCCAAAGCGAACAATATTTACACAGTTAGGGCGGGGTCGTTACAGATGGTATCAGAGCCAGCCCAGTAACCCCGTGTGGGCTCGAAGACACTACCCTACAAAGTAGGCCCTAACGAGGACGTTAGGGATTTAAGTGAGGGAGATTGTGATACCCCAATTTGATTGATTGTGTGATATATGTGGGTGTGTGATGAGTCTCACATCATATATTTACTGGGTAGATCTGGGCTTTATTAACAACTACAAGGAGTCTCAATTGTGACTAGTCCTTTTGAGGTATAGCGCAGATGTGGCTAGCACTTTTTCTTAGGTCGTTACATATGGTATCAAAGCCATGCCTTAGCCAGAAGTGTGGGCCCCACACGTGAGGACGCGTATGCCCGTAAGGGGGGTCGAATGTAGTGACCCAAAAAAGGGGGTCTTGCATTCCATGGAATCCCACATTGCCTAGGGAAGCACATGGGAATGTGTTTATAAGAAATGACTTCCCTTCAATATGTAGAGACCTTTTTCCCCACTACTATGTACTTTGGGGAAGAACAAAACTGTGAGGGGTATGAAGTCCCAAAGCAGACAATATCTACATAGGTGGGGTGGGCTCATTACAAACGTAGTCACTAGATGATCAAAAGAAGTAAGAAGCGACGCTAATAAGAGTAATGCTTTATCTTCGTCCTCATAATTCACCCAAAAACTTGACAGTTGGGTGTTCAACATGTTAAATGTGTTGAGATGCTCCAACAGATCTAAACCCTCCTTCATATGCAAACTATACAGTTGCTTCTTCATGTATAATTTGTTCATCAGATTCTTTCTCATATAAAGACCTTCTAGTTTTTCCCAAACCTCTTTTGCGGTCTTTACTTCTAGGATATTGTAAATGACCTTATCACCTAGGTTGAAACGAATAGCACTAGCTGCTTTCTCATCCATCTCTACCCATTCTACATCCTTCATCATTTCTAGTTTCTTCTTCTTCCCAAGCAAGGCCTTATGAATTCCTTGTTGAATTAGGAGATCCTTCATTCGCCTTTGCCAAAGTGAAAATTTTCCCTTACCACAAAACTTTTCTACATCATACTTTGTACTTGACTTTACTATATTTAAAGGATTGAATCCAAACTTGGCTCTGATGCCACTTGTTGTGCAAATAGCACCCCAGGACTCAAATCAATAATAATAAATAAACGGAAATTAAATAACAAGCATACACAAAGAATACAAGAATTTACAAGAATTTCACTATAAAAATAGGGAGATACAATAGTGCACAAGAATACTCTTAAGAAACCCAAATCCCAATACACCCTAACTCTCTCTCACCCACAAGACAAGAAAACATTATTCTTCTTCTTATGCTGCTACTGCTAGGTTTTTAGGAATTGTCTCTCTTGTCGTACAACACAAACCTAATATATATATCATAGGTTGGCTTTACTAGGATTTATATTCCTAGTTGTATTCGATTTAGAAGACCGAATTGGGCTTAGGTAATTCAAGCCACACGGGGCCCAACATCAACAGTAGTCATTGGTCTCGGATTGATAAGCAAATCCAGTAGAAACCCAATGATATTGGGTTAAGGAAAAATCAGGCAACCTCTTATATTTTCTAATGCTGGGATTCCACAAATATATAACGTCAACAATAGGGGAACCGTGTCCATATTGAGCGAGACACACTAGGCCATTGCAGGAACCGACTATTTGCAAAGAAGATAAATGAAGAGCAGAGGGAATTGGATACTCGGAAATACTATTAAACGTGCTGCTGTTGCGAGCAACCATACAGACTGGACCGTTGGAAGGGGAAGAAGCCGTAAGAGGAGACAAGTGTATGAGATGAGTGTGATAATGATCTAAGTTGTTGTTGTTAAGATTAAGACTAAGGTGGGTGGAGATGAAATGAGGAGTCCCAAGTTTTTGAAACACACCTGAATCTTATGATTGATTTCATAAGTAGGTTTGCCAAGATGTTGAGTACGATGTCTTCTGGGAGATTGCCCTTCATTTGTCGGAGGATTCGAGGATGAAGAGGTTCTCTTGTTTGAGACACTGTTTGTTCTGCAGAAGAGGACTTAGGAGGAAAGAGTAAAGACCACCAGAGATTTGAGTAAAGTTGTTGCTGCTGTTTAGGAGGGCGAGGGCACAAGTCCTACATTTGAAGGGTGTGTGTAGATTGTCTGGTGAGCCCTTCAACTTAATGGGCCTAGTACATCCCTTCACAATAGGTTAAAAAAAATGGAAAACAAGGAAATTTTTTTTTTTTTTTTTTGTTTGACAAAGGGGGTGTGTACGAAGTACCCCATCTCACATGCACTAGATTATTATAGGGAGGAATTTCATAAGAGCAAGAGATTTTGAACCCAAAATCTCATAGATATCATGAGGCCTTAAGAATGATTAAGGCAACTCCTTGGGGTTTAAAAAAAAAAAAAAAAAATTTCTAGTACCGCATAATTGTACACAACTTTGGGCATAACTCCCCACACCCCACATCTCTACCACTCACAACTTGTCATGTGACAAATTGTGGCCAAAATCAATCAATCAACCAATCAATATATATATATATATATATAAGCAAAGATCTCATTCGGAAGTACATGAGGTCTTGTTATATGGGGCTCTAATTTTGCATTTAGCTATTTTTACCTGTTTTTATTAAGTTTTTTTTATTGTTATCAAATAAATCATAGTAAATTCTCAACAAAAAAAAAAAAGATCATAGTAACTTATTTTTACTGCTATATAAAATATGGGCTTCTCTTAACAATTAGACCAAATGTTATTCTTTACCATTCAACATCTGGTCTAATTGCCAATGACTGATATGTAAAATATGGGCCTCTATTGACAATTCAACATCCACTCTGATTGCCACGTGTGTGATGTGTCCTCTGTCATTTATGCTTGTCTGATATGTGCATTTTGAATGAAGGCATGCTTAGAGAACATAGTCGCACCAAACCTCTTCGTTAATTACAAAACTTAAAGTATTCAAATTGTCCCCTACTTTGGTCCCATTAGGTCTATTTAGTTCATTTTAGTCCACTTTGGTCTATTTCGGACCACTTTAGTCATCTAGTCCACTTCAATCTATTTTGTTCCACTTCAGTCTAATGTGGTCTTATTTGGTCCATGTCAGTTCATTTCAGCCACTTCTGTCTTATTCAACCCATTTTGGTCTTTTTTGGACTACTCCTTAAAAAATCAATAAATATGATAAATATCCAAAAGATTAATTTATGCAGATCACTTGATATGTTCCAAATTCTAGTGGGAAATTTTCTACAAAATCTGCGTACTTGACTGATCACAATGCAAGTTTTATTTATTTTTATTTTTATTTTATCAATTGGGCCTCTCTCTTCATCACATTGGAAAGTTCTTTGGAAGTTGAAAATCCATGAAAAGTTCAACTAATCTTACTTATTGGGCAGCATCTTGTAATGCCTGTGTCTATTCCCATCTCCTCCATAGCCTCTTGGGTTTTTGTTAAAAAGTGAGATGTGCTAGTCCCTTTTGGCTCTTGTCCTTGTATTTGTTATGTTTTTTTTTTTCTTCTTCTAATAAAATCATTTATTGAGCCAAAAAAAAGTGATAGAATTTGTAAATAAGGCTTCCTAAAAATGAGAGATTTTCTGAATTTGTTAATTTATTAGTTGGTTAAAATAATTCAGTTGTATTGAACTAATATCAGCTGTATTTTTAAATCAAATGCATTGTAGTCACCTTGAATTTGACTAAATTTCTTTACTAGATAAAAGTCTAGTTCTTAATAGATTTCAAATGGCTTCTGAATCTATCGCAAAAGTATTTTACTTTTGGCTGCATCATTGTCACTTCCTAGTTTCAATTCTTTAGAAATTCTCTTTTTTCTTTTTAAAGCAAAATTTTTCTGCAATTTGTGTATGGAGTGCATTGACAAGTTCCCAAATTCTGATGCATTAAATGAGCTTGTTTAAGCACATTGTCGTAACCACTGTATACGATTACTGTTTTTGCCATTTTTGTTTGCAACAATTGAAAAGATCCAAGTTGAAGATGATGAAGCCAATCATGCAGCAAAACAGAAGATGATGATACAGCTGAAGCAAGGAGAGTTAAATTAGGCTAATTAGCCAATCATATGTAGAAATAATTCATTTTCAAAACAAAATTACAAAACTAGCAACTCTTTTAAAATTCTCAAGAGTCAAGAGAGTTCATATAATTTCTTTTTTTTTTTTTTTTTTTTGGTAAACCATGATTGATGCATAAAATTAGGAATTAACAAGTCTATTACAAATACAAGTTTGCTTTATCAAAAGCCAGGATACTATCCACCATAGGCAGTGGGTTCAAAAAGACAACAAAAAATGACAACGAACTTGCTCCTAGTCTGGCCAGAGCATCTACGCATTGGCTAGCTTCACGGTAGGTGTGAATTATCCGCTTGTTGGGAAACGTCCTCAATAGGTTCCTACAATCAGTTAGTAAAGGTTCCATTAACAAATTTGAAGAGTTATTATTCATGAGTATCACAACACTTAATGCATCAAGCTCCACAATCAGATTATTCACCCCAAGCTCTTTAGCCAAGATTAGGCCATTTCAAGCATTTGCATCCGATTTTTACAAAAAATTTCATTTCACCATCTCAAAAGCTACTTCATCATTTATACCATACAATTTTACAACACACCTAACATTCCAACTTTTATTTTCCTATTCAACTCATTAAAATAATATATACTACCCAATAAAATAATATAATTCAAGCTTACTACAGTGTTACAGTGCCATCCTACTAGAGCTGTCCAAATCAACCGCCCACCCGCCCAACCCGCCCGATTCCGATCTAGAACCACCCGATCCAATGGCTCTGGCAGTTGGACTCGGGTCCCAACTCCAAAAACTCGATGCCAGTAGGTCGGGTTTCGGATCTCTTCCTCTAAAACCTGTGAAACCTGACCCGCTTGAAGTCCATTAAAATCGGGCCATTTTTTCCAGATCCTAACCACTTTTTCACTTAAATCCGTCGATTTCTAACACAATAAACGCAGAATCTGGCCGAACTAGTGATTTCTCATCACGATTTGGCAGAAATCTCACCGGATCCAACGAGATCTCACCGGATCTAGTGAGATCTCGTCGTGTTTCGATGGATTCTGGTGATTATCAGGTTAACCCAAAACCAACGACCACCCACCGGCAACCCGAACCGACGAATCCATTACTATTATGGGTCGATTGTGGGTTGAAAAATCACCCACCCAATCTTATACGGGTCGGTTACAGGTTGGGCAAAAACTCGATCCGCTTGACCCATGGACAGCCCTACATTCTACAGTGCTACAGAGCCATCCTACCTAATAAAATATAATAAACATTATACAATTTTTGTTACAGTGCCATCCTACATTTAGGATGGCACTATAGCACAATTGTAAAAATTTTTTGCAATTAAAAGACCAGGTAACGTGGTTTTTTGAGGCCTTATGGCTAAATTTCACCTAGGTATGGCATATGAGGGATCTAATACTAATGCTTAATGCCCATAGCTCTACAATGAAGCTGTTGGTGCTCATAATGCTCATATAATTTCACATTCCAAGTCATGTCATTTCCAATAATAATTATCACAAAAATTACAAGCCATGAGAATTGTCACTGAATAAGTCTAGTGCCACAACTTGCCCATGTGGCGAGTTGTGGTTGGTGGAAAACAATTGTAAAAGTTTTATTATTTTTTTATTCTCTTTTCTCTCTCCTCTCTCATCACTTTATTCCTTTTTTTATTCTTACTTTTCTCTCTCCTATCTCACCTGTCTTTTCTCTCTCCCATCTACCTTAGTCTCTCTTCCTTACTCATTCTCACTCTCAGCTTCTCCTTTCTTCCTTTCTCTAGAGCACACCGCCGTCCTAATCTGCCACCGATCTCACCAATGTCCATATCTGCGCTCCGCAATTGTGGGTTCAATCTTCATCCACTTTGCTTAGCTATTTTGTTGTGTTTTGTGTTTGATTGTTTGTTTCCATTGGTTTTCTCATCTGGGTATGTGAGGTTTTTCATTGGTTTTTGATTAATTTTGATATTGGACTATCTGGGCTTCTTTCATTTCCTAAATTCTATAGGGTGTATATTGTGTTGTCGCCGATCTCACCAAGTAGCAGACCTCACCAAGCCGCCACCGATCTCACCAAGTAGTAGACCTCACCAAGCCGCCGCTTAGCCATGACCCATGAACCCGACCACCAACACAGCCACACCAACCCATCCCAACTGCCACAAGCCGACCCACCACATCCACAGCAACCCATGGCCTGATCAACAACCCACAACCCAATCAGAACCCATCCCAACCTCCACAAGCCCACCCACCACATCCACAGCAACCTATGGCCTAAATCCTGATCACCACACCACACCACGCCGTTGAGCTTACCATGCCATCCACCACGTCATCGGAACCTCCCACCATCAGATCTCTCTCAATTGGCCTACAGTGGTGGGTTTTGCTTTTGGGTTTGTTTGATTTGGGATGGATTTTGAGGTTTGCGAATGTGGTGGGTTGTGGGTTAGTTGTGGTAGTGGTACTATGGTTGTGGCGGCAATTTGGTGGTTGTGGTGGTGAATATTGGGTGGTTGTGGTGGTTATTTTTTGGGTTGTTATATATATATATATATATATATATATTTTTTTTTTTTTCTAGTTGTGATTTTTTATTTATTTATAAAATGGTGTTGGTGGATGTGGGTTTGTGCCGGTGGTGGCTGTCGATGTTGTTACGGCAGTGGTGATTGTGCCGTTGTTGTTATTATTGATGATGAGATGAGTTAATATATTATTTTAATGTGTTGTAAATATTATTTTATGTATAGAATTGAAGAATAAAACATGTGATGAATGAGATATTGTAAAATGATGTGATAAAATAATAAAGTACACTTTTAGTGTGTCAAAATGACATTTTTTATTGAAGAGCTGATGGGAATGCTCTTAGCTAGCATTAATTTAAGTCTTCCCCGAAAGATCCTAAACCGTTGAATTCATTTCCACTCTCAATCTTGGCCATGAAACTTCTTCAAAGGATACTTATTCTGAGCTAAAATCGGTGGGACCCTTACGTGTGACTTGTCTGAATTAAGACAGGCTTTGCAGTTTGCACTGACAAAGCCCATGAGAGGGAGATCAAAGGTTCTTTGAATTGAGATCAGGTGTAATACCAATTCCTATGAATGGTTGAGATTGATAGTTGCAAAAAGCAACTTTCAATCTTAACCATTGATTCAAAAAAGTTAAGAAAAAAATTAAAAGAAGTAAAAAGTAAAAGTTAAAAAGGTGAAAAGTAAAAAAAAAAAACAAATTATCAATGATTTGGGTGAATTGCACCCGGTGCGATACCTTAAGTATTGCACCGGATCCTAATCCGAGGTTTTTCAGTGTGTTCCTGAGAAAGGTGGAGAAAGTTTTCAGCAAAATAAGAGGTATCCAAATATACCGCTTATTTTGCTGAAAAATAAAAACTGAAAATACTGTAATAAAATAATTTTTAAATGTGTGAATAGTACTGTGGGACTCAGTTCTAAATTTTTTTTTTAATAAAGTACTTGAGGGTCCCATGAACAGTGCACGGGACCCACTGAAAAAGCATAATTTTACTTTCTCTTCTTGCATGGGACGCACAGTGCACGTGAAACGCTCTTCTAAAAAAAAAAGTGAAACACAGACATAATACTTTTTAGCATTAATATGTTTAAATACCGCTTATTTTACTAAAAATTAAAAATACTATAATAAAATAATTTTTAAATATAAAAATAATACCGTAAAACTAATTTTTAATAAAAATTTTACTAAAAAAAAGGAGTTTATGGCTCTTAAACAGTATGCAGACCCATAAAACAGTACACGTGCGCGTGAAATGCTCTTCCCAACAAAAAAAAATTTGAAAAAGAAGGTGAATAGCAGACGCGTGCTTTTCTTCACTATCCAAACGAAGGCACATGTTCTGCCCAGATCATCTCAGCTCAGGTTAGTCTCCTTGCCTCTCTCTCTCTCTGTATTTTGTTCACTCTGTTTCTGTCTTTTTTTTCTCTCTGTTTTGTGTTGTTTGGGTTAAATTTCAGTGAGATTTTGTGGGTTCTTAATATCTTTTACTGGGTTTTCAGTAGGTAGTGTTTGGGTATAATGATTTTCCTGTTGAGCAGTTGGGGGTTTTGTAAACAATAGTATTTTTCCCATTTTATCTTTTTGAAGGGTTTGAAGGAAGCAGAGAACAATGTCAGACAACTTACCAGCTAAAGTCTCCGAATCATTATTCATTAAAGAAGAAGAAGAAGAAGAAGAAGCGATGTGGGACTTTCTACCTCCCGAAATCCTACCGATTATTCTCCTACGCCTACCTGCAAAATCCATTGTAAAGTTCACCTCTGTCTGCAAAACATGGAGATCCCTCATCCGAAACCCTGACTTCATTTCTGCTCATCTTAAGCTTTCCACAGACAACCAACCCCTCCTCCTCTTCAGGTTCTGCTCTGACTGGCTAAAGGATGCAAGGCTAAAGGATGCAATGTTCAGCATGAAAAGGGACACCCATGAAAAAGAAGTCTACAAATTGTATTGTGACAACCAAGATTTCAATGAGCACACCAGGTTTGACTTCCCTTTTATTACTCCAGCCCATGGAGCACCATTCCGTGTGGTTGGTACTTGTAATGGCCTTGTATGTTTTACGGCTGATTGTTTTTCGCGCGTAATTGTTCTCTGGAACCCTTGTGTTAGAATGTTTGTGGGACTTCCTAAACCCAATGTCACCTATCAGTCGTACGGTGGGTGTTGTGCAAGTGCTGGGTTTGGATTTGATTCCAAAACTAACGACTATAAGGTGGTGAGGGTTGTGTCAGTTCTGGATTGGAGGAGAAACGAATTCGGTGTGTCTCCACCAAAGGTTGAGGTTTACTCACTTGCCACAGGTGAATGGAGTTTGGTTACAACTGCTTTGCCTTGTGCTGTACATCCTGGTGACCCTATGCCTTTTGTTAATGGCGCTCTGCATTGGGTTGCTTTGAGGAGAACTAATTACGAAAAATATCGCAATTTTATTACGGTGCTCGATTTGGGGGACATGGTTTTCCGCGAGATTGCACTGCCTATACTTTCGGATGATGAAGATAATGGAGATGAGTCTCACATTCATCCCTTTATTTCAGCATATGGGAATTCCCTTGCCCTGTTTCAAGAGGGATTTCGTACTCCCTGTGTCAATGTATGGCTGATGAAAAGGTATGCAGACGCATCTTCATGGACCAAAATTGTGATTTTTCCTCATATAGGTCTCAGGGATCAAGATATCAATGACATAATAGGTGTGGATCTTGCTGAGGGGTTCATACACAGGGCTAAAGGTTTTAGGAAGAGTGGTGAAGTTGTAGTGCAATTGGATTTTGACCAACGGCTCGTCTCACAAGACCTCGAGACACAAGAGCGTAAAGATCTTAGGATTTCTGCATATAACTATACTTTCGTTGGTTCTTATGTTAAGAGTCTAGTTTTGCTTGACAAACCCAACCGTGCAGCAACTTATTAAGGAAAATGAAAGAGGATACAGGCAAGATGCATTTTATTTTCGTGCTTATTCTTAATGGTTTTCCATTTTGTTCTTCATATATACTTGGCATTGATTATGAGTTAGAAATGAATATAAATTCTTATTCTGATTGATTACCTTAATTGAGTGGCTTTATATTTAGGATAGATTGCTTATCAAGGTCATGGTTGCTGATCTTATATTGAGGAGATAGTTGAGTAAATTGCATGTATACTCAACTATCAAAAATTCAAAGTAGCTTGTGTAAGTCATGTTGCTTATCAACTTTTAGCACCCTTATTTATCAAGTTGTTGAAGATAAATGGACATCGTGAATTTCATGCTTCCTGCGACTTACAATTTACATGGCATAGATAGATGTACTTAATTTTTTCTTTCATGATAATGTTATGGTGACCTCTTTGAACTTCATGTTATCACATCCATACTGAATTTTACTTCTTGTTCTCTTGGATTCTTAAAATTTCTTCCTAAAATGTCAATTGTGATCTTATTTTGCTAAAGATATTGCTTTTACAGTTTAAATCTTCTATTTCCTTTGATGCCTATCTTCTTTTACTGAAAACATTCCCATAGAGAAATGTTTATGGACAAAGCAACTCACGAATGGTTATTGCTTGCTTTGGGTGGTTAAGGATTGAAAATGATTTCTTTATAATCTTCTTATTGAACTATTTTTGATATATTTTGTTCCTTAGCATAGTATGAGTACTTTTTATCCAAGTAGTTATGCTTAGATGTATTGTTTGGTTGACTCCATTTCGTTCCTTGTTTTTTTTAATATCCTTCCCTCAATCTTTTGTGAATGAGTTAGCATTTTTTATTACAAAATTGTATGAAAGTAGAAGCAAACGCCAAAGTGAATAGACCTTTATGCGAGAATTGGGGTTTCACATTGGCTTTAATGGGATGTAGTTGTATTTCTTTGCAAGTCTGGTAGTTTTAATGGGATGTGTTTGCTTTGTGACGTATTGTCTTCAACTTACAAGATTTTGTTGATACTATTTCTATAGATGTGTATAAGCACTCAATATGTTTTGTAATTGGTTTTGCCCTTGGTTTTTTTTTTTTTTTTAAATTTATTTTTATAAGAATTAGTTTTGCCCTTCTCGTAGCTCACTCATGAATATATTCCCTTATTTGGAAAGAAAAGTTCATAGATAGTTACTGTGGTCTTCAGCCACTGAGCTTTAGTTCAAATGATACTACCTCCCCCTTGTAAGATTATCGGTTCATAACCCAATAATTGCATGAGAGACTTATCAATAATTTTTTTTAAAAAAGCTGTAGTCTTTATCTCTAACAGACATTCAACAATGTTCCTGATTTGACATTTTTGTGGAATATGCTGTACAGTTTTTGAGGAGGTTCAATGCTGCATATGTAGACACAGTTTCAAACCCATTTCATGTGCCAAAAGGATCACCACCATATTCAAATCCTTTGGGTTGAGTTCAGCTGGGTGAATGACTGCTGCCACTGTTCAAACTAAACCTTTATGAATCTTCCTTTTGTGAAGCTGGTTAATATTTAAATTATTATTTTTTTCTTATGCCTTGCTTTTATTTTTCCTAGGAATTGGGTTTTGATAATCGGCCATGTAAATCTCATGAAAATTTTAGAGATTGTAACATTTATCTTTATATAAAACTTCATTTTGAGTAATACTGGAGATAGAAACAAGTGATTGTGTTATTTCGTGTTCTTTGCAGGTAGAAACGATATTTTTTCAATTAATACTTCCTCATAACATCTGGCTTTCACAGAAAATAAATACAGGATTGGAGTTTCTTTATGTTGTTTGTGGAGAGTGAACCCATCTGGGTCCAGATAATACTGTAAATTCAAGATGGGAGTTGCCAAAATTTGATTAGTCTCTAAAAACCCAATAGCATTGGCAGTTTTTGGTCAAAAAGTCCATCTAAGCCATTTGATTTGGAAGACTTGAGCTTTCTCATGTGTTGGATGTAGTTCCAGTGACATAAACATTATTCTCCTAAGAATGCCACACCATCAGATACCAAATTTCATGATACCGGGTCGGGGTATCTTTTAACAACTAAACAGGAGGGGCTGAAATTATGGTTGAGAAATTAATCCTCCTAATTTGCTAAGTAGACCTCAAGAAATGCCATAATATGGATATGCATGTCAATAGACATTGAGAGCCGTAATCTCTAGGGTTTTTGGTAATATTGTTCTAATAACGTTATTTATATTTTTTCAAAATACGTGTGGGTGAAAAAGTAAGTGAAAATACGTGTAATGTTGTTTAAACACTGAAAACTGTTACTTAAATCACCTTACCAAATAACCCCCTATTTTCTCTATTATTGGATTTCAAGCTTTTCACAAACTATATTTGATCATACATTTAATCATATCTAAAGTGGTGGACGTGGAGATGATTTATGTGTTACAAAAGTCATAGATGCTCTGAAGTTGCAAGAAGTAACTTCATTCCCAGGACATTCAATTGCACTCTCATGTCCTATACAGGCTAATTTATAGGAATTTAACTATACCAACCTCTGCTATCATATACTCAAAGATAAAGCAAGTTATCACCTAAGAAACCAGTAATACTCCTATCAGTGTGTGGAACTCAATAAAGAAAATCAACTTTGGTTAAAAACATTTACAGATGTCCTCCAAGCTATCCATCATTATGGAGACGTTCCTTTCAAATATAGCAAAGAGTTTCAAACCCAAACTATAACGACTTTGTCCTAATTGTGTAGATATTGTCTGTTTTGAAGCTCATACCTTTCACAGTTTTGTTCTCCCCCAAAGCAGACAGCAGTGAAAAAAATGCCTCTACACATTTAAGGGAGGTCACTCCTTATAAGTGCCTGTTTGTTTCAACTTTTCCAACCCAAAAAGCCTGTTTTGAAAAAAAGCAAATAAAAGCCCGTTTTGAAAAAAACAAATACAAAAAGCCCATTTGGTTAGGTATAAAACGCATTTTTTTGAAAAAAGTTACGTTTTGGGTTTGTGAAGACAACACACAATGCCATAAAAGAGCTCTGAGGTGCATTTTGAAAAAAGTCCATACGCGTTGAATCAACTATCCGTTGAACTCTGTAGAATTTACCAAATTACCCTTCAATAAATTAGAAGATGTCCTCAGTTCTCACGCCAAATTACCCTTGCTGCCTGTTCGTTTCGTCTCATCTCTTTGCCTCAAATGGTGGTGCCGAAGTGGGTCTTGATTCTTGATGAGCCATGAGGCAAAGCCTCACTGCGGGAAGGAAACTGTGACTCACAAAAATCACTTTGTGTGGGTGTGGGCTGAGAGAGGTATTGAAAATTTTTGGTGAAATTAAGAGAAATTACTTGTGAAGATCAAGATGAAGAATTGCGTGGGTGTGGGCTGTGTGGCTGAATGTGTGGAGGAAAGTAGAGAAAGAGAAAAAAGAAATGGTATGTTCTGGAATGAGAGTGGACGAATTCTAGAAGCTTGATCTTCTGGTGTGTTCCGGTGAAGAAGAAAAGAATAAAGAAAAGTCAAAAATGAAGATATGGAGAAGTAAAGAATATGTGTGTGGAGGAGAAAAAAAGAGGAAAAAAATAATAATAAACATGTGGATGAAAGAAAAAGAGATAAAGAAAAAATAAAATAAAGAATAAAAAATTAAAACTAAGAAATGTTACTATAATATTTTCATAATAAATTTTAAGTGGTGGGTTGTTATTAGCTAATACTAGTGAAAAAATAATAATTTAAGTGGTGTGTTCAAATTAAAATCAGTTACAACTTACCAAGTATGATTTGTTATGAAAATATTGTAAAAATATTTTTACTACAAATTTTAGTTAACAATATTTTTACAACAAATTTTAGTTAACAATAAATTGTTGTTATTATTATTAAGTAGTTTTTTTTTTAGTAAGTATTATTAAGTAGTTTATTTAAGTATGAAATAAACCCCTTTATATATACATTGTCATTTTTGGTAATTTACAACTCAAACCGCCACTTTTATAAGTTCTAGCTAAATACTCAGTTTTTCAAAAAACACTTTTTAACAGTTTTTACTAAACACTCAGTTTTTTAAAAAAGCTCACTTTCATACCACACTTTTTGAAAACTCCACTTTTTCAAAAAGCCAAGTTTCAAAAAGCTAAACCAAACTCACCAGTATATCTTCATGTGCTTTTCTAAGCGATGTGAATTCCATAAATTGCAAGACCCCCTTTTGGGTCTCTACACAAATACCAAACCGTTTAATGCAAACAACAATATACCAATCACCTATTTTGAAATCATAAGCATTGTCCAATTCACAATTTCACACTACGAAGGGTAAAGCAGTAACCAGATGTAAAATTCACAGTCACTCCCATCTACGAGTCAAAAAGTCAAAATATAAATTCTAAAAGGGTGAAAGAGAAGCCAAGCAGATTTTAAATAATGAACCTAATACATGTTTGACAGGTAGCTTTGCCAAGATGTTGAAGACAATGTCTTGTGGGAGATGGTGAGGAGGTTGTCTTGTTTGGGACATGTTTAGAGGAGAGAGTAGAGACTAAAGACTAAAGATTGAGTAAAGTAGTTTGTTGTTGTTGTTGTTGTTTAGTTTAGGAGGGCACAGGTCCTACATTTGAAGGGTGTAGATTACTAGATTGTCTGGTGAGAACTTCAACTTGTTGGATCTCTAACTCTGAGTACAACCCTTCACAGCAGATGAAAAAAGAAAAAGAAGCAAAAATACCATTTTGGATTTGGTTAATTCGGTGGATATATTTTAGTAGCAATGAAATTGATTCAGTTATTTTTAACTTGCAGTTTATTTATTAGTTCATGTTATTTTCAATTTGTAATCATTTTAGGTCTAAGTAAATTTGATTGTGTTTTGTTGCCAAATCAACATAGAAAAAGCTATGATTTGATAACAATAAAAACTAAATTGATTGCAACTCGAAAGTGATATTGGTCGATATTTTGGTAGCAATGAAATTGGTACAATTATTTTTAACTTGTAGTCTATTTGTTAGTTCATGTTATTTTCAATTTATAGTCATTTTGGGTCTAAATATGTGGTTTTTAAAATTTTCTGAGTTGTTATTTGTGTATCAAGTTAGAGATTAGTAAATTTAATTATGTTTTATTGTTGAGAAAGCACAAAAAAGTAGTGATTTGACAATAGTAAAGACTAAATTGATTACAACTTGAATGTAATATTTTTCAAGTTGTAGTCAATTTAGTTAATATATTTTGGTAGCAATGAAGTTGGTTCAGTTATTTTTAATTTGCTGTCTATTTATCAATCCATTTTTTGAATTTTAGTTATTTTGAATCTAATTATATGATTTTTTTTTTATTAATTTTGAGTTGATATTTGAGTATCAAGTTAGAGATTTTTTTTTTTATAGAGATTAGTTAACTTGATCGAGTTTTATTTTTAAGCAAGCACAAGAACGAACAAAACGAAATTAACTGGCATTAAAATATAAAAACAAAAAATTGAGAATATCACAAAACAACAAAACTGATACAAGTTAGGTCATTTCCACTAATAATTATCACAAAAATTACCAGCCATGAGAATTGTCACTCCCTTCTTCCAATTGTGTCAGCTTATTGGCTAGCATTAATTTAAGCCTTCCCCAGAAGATCCTGAACCGTTGAATTCATTTCCACTCTCAATCCTGGCCATGAAACTTCATAGGAAACTTAATCTGAGCTAAAACCGGTGGGACCCTTACGTGTGACTTGTCTGAATCAAGGCAGGCTCTGCAGTTTGCACTAACAAAGCCCACTTTTCTCAGGAACACATTGAAGAACCTCTGATCTCTCTATCTCTCTCCGTCTAACATCTATCTCTCGGTCTCTCATTGCTCTCAGTCTGTCGAGCTGTTCTGCCCAGATCATCTCAGTTCAGGTTAGTCTCCTTGCCTCTCTCTCTCTCTGTGTATTTTGTTCACTCTGGTTTTGTCTTTTCACTCTGGTTTTGTCTTTTTTCTCTGTTTTGTGTTATTTGGGTTAAATTTCAGTGAGATTTTGTGGGTTCTTAATATCTTTTACTGGGTTTTCAGTAGGTAGTGTTTGGGTATAATGATTTTCCTGTTGAGCAGTGGGGCATTTTGTAAACAAAAGTATTTTTCCCGTTTTGTCTTTTTGAAGGGTTTGAAGGAAGCAGAGAACTATGTCAGACAACTTTCCAGCTAAAGTCTCTGAATCATTACTCATTAAAGAAGAAGAAGAAGTAGCGATGTGGGACTTTCTACCTCCCGAAATCCTACCCAATATTCTCCTACGCCTACCTACAAAATCCATTGTAAAGTTCACCTCTGTCTGCAAAACATGGAGATCCCTCATCCGAAACCCTGACTTCATTTCTGCTCATCTTAAGCTTTCCACAGACAACCAACCCCTCCTCCTCTTCAGGTTCTGCTCTGACTGGCGAATGGATGCAATGTTCAGCATGAAAAGGGACACCCATGAAAAAGAAGTCTACAAATTGTATTGTGACAACCAAGATTTCAATGAGCACACCAGGTTTGACTTCCCTTTTCATACTCAAGCCCATGAAGCACCATTCGGTGTGATTGGTACTTGTAATGGCCTTGTCTGTGTTATGGGTGATGGTTTTTCGCGCAGAATTATTCTGTGGAACCCTTGTGTTAGAATGTTTGTGGAACTTCCTAAACCCAATGTCACCTATCAGTCGTACGGTGGGTGTGATACGAGTGCTGGGTTTGGATTTGATTCCAAAACTAATGACTATAAGGTGGTGAGGGTTGTGACAGTTCTGGATGTGAGGAGAAACGATTGGGGTGTGTCTCCACCAATGGTTGAGGTTTACTCACTTGCCACAGGTGAATGGAGTATGGTTACAACTGCTTTGCCTGGTGCTGTACGTCTTCGTGATCCACTGCCTTTTGTTAATGGCGCTCTGCATTGGGTTGCTTTGAGGAGAACTAATTACAATAAATATCGCAATTTTATTACGGTGCTCGATTTGGGGGACATGGTTTTCAGCGAGATAGCACTGCCTATACTTTCGGATGATAAAGATAATGGAGATGAGTCTCACATTCGTCCCTTTATTTCAGCATATGGGAATTCCCTTGCCCTGTTTCAAGAGGGATTTCGTACTCTGTGTGTCAATGTATGGCTGATGAAAAGGTATGCAGATGCATCTTCATGGACCAAAATTGTGATTTTTCCTCATATAGGTCTCAGGGATCAAGATATCAATGACATAATAGATGTGGATCATGCTGAGGGGTACATACACAGGGCTAAAGGTTTTAGGAAGAGTGGTGAGGTTGTAGTGCAATTGGATTTTGACCAACGGCTCGTCTCACAAGACCTCGAGACACAAGAGCGTAAAGATCTTAGGATTTCTGCATATAACTATACTTTCGTTGGTTCTTATGTTAAGAGTCTAGTTTTGCTTGACAAACCCAACCGTGCAGCAACTTATTAAGGAAAATGAAAGAGGATACAGGCAAGATGCATTTTATTTTCGTGCTTATTCTTAATGGTTTTCCATGTTGTTCTTCATATGTACTTGGCATTGATTATGAGTTAGAAATGAATATAAATTCTTATTCTGATTGATTACCTTAATTGAGTGGCTTTATATTTAGGATAGATTGCTTATCATGTTTATTGTTGCTGATATATTGAGGAGATAATTGAGTAAATAGTGTGTATACTCAACTGTCAAAAAAACAAAGTGGCTTGTGTTGCTTATCAGCTTTTAGCACACTTATTTATCAAGTGGTTGAAGATAAATGGACATTGTGAATTTCATGCTTCCTGCGACTTACAATTTACATGGCATAGATAGATGTACTCAACATTTTCTTTCTTGATGATGTTATGGTGACCTCTTTGAACTTCATGTTTTAACACCCATACTAAATGTTACTTCATGTTCTCTTGCATTCTTAAAATTTCTTCCTAAAATGTCAATTGTGATCTTATTATGCTAAAAATATTGCTTGTACAATTTAAATCTTCTATTTCCTTTGATGCCTATCTTCTTTTACTGAAAACGTTCCCATAGAGCAATGTTCATGGACAAAGCAGCTCATGAATGGTTATTGCTTGCTTTGGGTGGTTAAGAATTGAAAATGATTTCTTTATAATCTTCTTAGTGAACTATTTTTGATATATTTTGTTCCTTAGCAAGAATTGGGGTTTCACGCTTTAATGGGATGTAGTTTTATCTCTTTGCAAGTCTGGTAGTTTTAATGGGATGTGTTTGCTTTGTGACGTATTGTCTTCAGCTTACAAGATTTTGTTGATACTACTTATATAGATGTGTATAAGCACTCAAGTCTGGTAGTTTTTTTTTTCATAGATGGTTACTGTGGTCTTCAGCCAATGAGCTTTAGTTCAAATGACACTGCCTCCCTTTGTAAGATTATTGGTTCATAGCCCAATAATTGCATGTGTGACTTATCAATAATTAAAAAAAAGAAAAGAAAACTGTAGTCTTTAAGCTTACTTGTTCCTGATTTGACATTTTTGTGGAATATGCTTTACAGTTTTTGAGGAGGTTCAATGCTGCAAATGTGGATGCAGTTTCAAACCCATTTCATGTGCCAAAAGGATCAGCACCCTATTCAAATCCTTTAGGTTGAGTTCAGCTGGGTGAATGACTGCTGCCACTGTTCAAACTAAACCTTTATGAATCTTCCTTTTGTGAAGCTGGTTGAATTTTTATAATTTTTTTTTCTTATGCCTTGCTTTTGTTTTTCCTAGGAATTGGGTTTCGACAATCGTCCATGTAAATCTCATGAAAATTTTAGAGATTGTAACATTTATCTTTATATAAAACTTCATTTTGAGTAATACTGGAGATAGAAACAAGCGATTGTGTTATTTCGTGTTCTTTGCAAGTAGAAATGATATTTTTTCAGTTGATACTTCCTCATAATATCTCGCTTTCATAGAAAATAGATACAGGATTGGAGTTTCTTTACGTTCTTTGTGGAGAGTGAACCCATCTGGGACCAGATAATACTGTAAATTCAAGATGGGAGTTGCCAAAATTCGATTAGTCTCTAAAAACCCAATAGCATTGGCAATATCTGGTCAAAAAGTCCATCTAAGCCATTTGATTTGGAAGACTTGAGCTTTCTCATGTGTTAGATGTAGTTCCGGTGACATAAACATTATTCTCCTAAGAATGCCACACCATCAGATACCAAATTTCATGATACCGGGTTGGGGTATCTTTTAACAACTAAACAGGAGGGGCTGAAATTTTGGTTGAGAAATTAATCCTCCTAATTTGCTAAGTAGACCTCGGAAAATGCCATAATATGAATATGCATGTCAATAGATATGAGAGCCGCAATCTCTAATCTCGCTATTATTGGATTTCAAGCTTTTCACAAACTACATTTGATCATACATTTAATCATATCTAAAGGGGTGGACGTGGAGATGATTTATGTGTTACAAAAGCCATAGATGTTCTGAAGTTGCAGGATGTAACTTCACTCCCAGGACATTCAATTGCATTCTCAAGTCATATACAGGCTAATTTATAGGATCTAACTATACCAATCACTGCCATCACATACTCGAAGATAAAGCCAATTATAATCTAAGAAACCAGTAATACTCCTATCAATGTGTGGAACTCAATAAAGAAAATCAACTTTGGTTAAAACATTTACAAATGTCCTCTAAGCTACCCATCATTATGCAGACGTTTC
Organism: Quercus ilex subsp. ballota; assembly: GCA_032727855.1. Classification (NCBI taxonomy): domain Eukaryota; kingdom Viridiplantae; phylum Streptophyta; class Magnoliopsida; order Fagales; family Fagaceae; genus Quercus; species Quercus ilex. Next base: position 55,140,304 of record CM064918.1, read on the forward strand.
TCTCAAATATAGCATAGAGTTTCAAACCCAAATACCATACCATTAAATGCAAACAGCAATATACCAATCACTTTTTTTTGAAATCATAATCATTGTCCAATTCACAATTTCACACTATGAAGGATAAACCAGTAAACAGATGTAAAATTCACAGAGTTACTGCCATCAACAAGTCAAAATTCAGAGTGTCACAAATTCACAGTGTCACTGCCAAGCAGATTTTAAATAATGAACCTAATACATGTTTGACAGGTAGCTTTGCCAAGATGTTGAGGACAATGTCTTGCGGGAGATGGTGAGGAGGTTGTCTTGTTTGGGACATGTTTAGAGGAGAGGGTAAAGACTAAAGACTAAAGATTGAGTAAAGTAGTTTGTTGTTAAATATGATTATGAAATACATTATTCTTTATTAAATTAGTTTAAATTGTAAAAATAATAATAATAATAATAAAACTACCATAAAAATGATTATCACGCGCAACGCGTGAGTTCGCGGCTAGTTACTGTTAATTGTGGAATTTGTGATGAATGCATTCCCTGATAAATTGAAAATTTCATTCCCTCATTTTCATTATTACTTTCTAAATGCATGAGATTTTGAACTGTCCAAGGAACCAAACACAACAATCAAACCCTTAGTCTCAAAATTTTGGAATTGATTATGGACAATGGCAAAATTAAGTATCATTCAAAAGTCCAATTTTCATTCATTAAAATTTTCAATTTTGTATTACAAGTTTCTATCAAGCTTTATACAATCTTATTTGAAAAAATCATAATGTTGAGAAGTTATTATAAGAAATACAAAAGAGATTTAATCAATGATTCAATAATCTTCTTATTATGTTAGTTTACTAATCTATCAACAAGTATGATATTAATACTCATGCTTCTATTAAAAGTTCATTTCATATTTTGCTTGTTATTGAATTCTAATGTTATGACCCCCACCCACAAAAGAAATGAACTAACCTGTAGAGGGGAACTGTGGTATTAGGGGACTCAGCTATATGGTCCTTAAAGGTGGGGGGACACAAAAATGTCTTTGAGCTTTTCATCACCCCTGGAGCCAGTAGCCAATATGACCAAATCAGTCTTCAGAAGTTGATCCTCACCATTAACCATAAAAACTTCTTTTTTGCAGAAGCTGAAGCTTGTACTTTTTTCAAAACGATGCTTCCCTTTTAAAATTTGTCATAGAATTTTTCTGGCATTATCCAGATTAAACAAGAACTGAATTGTTGAAGGAAACTATGTTTTGGTACCATTCCTAACTTTGCCAACCGAAGTTTCTTTTTTATATTACTTTCAATAAATTTGGAGAATGTCCATCTCTGTTATATGATAAAAGGTTTTTGAGCTTCAACTCTTAGGAGAGCCTTCTTCAAGGGTATTAGGATATATATATATATATATATATATAATGAAAGAAAATTTACCACTGGTGAAAGAATTGTTGCAAGGAGACTCAAGATAAAAACAAAAAACAAAAAAACTTCACCAGGCTTATGAATTCATATAACAAAGGTAAAGGTACACCCCAGGGAAAGAAATCAGGAACAATCCAACGTTCGGTCTTGTATAGTACAGTGCATAGACGGTCAATGACTGCAAATTTAGTGAAAACCAATGAAAACAATATGTATAAATCTGAGTAATGGTGCAGATAATTAAAAGTACTTTTCATGCGTATGCCTTAATGATTAAGTAAATTCTCCCTAGCAAATGACCTTATTAAAATTGTTGTGTCTATTATAAAACCTACAAGTTCTACATTGTAATATTAGTGAATTTTTTTTTAATACCATTTGCTATTGAATGCCATAGCAATATCCAATGCAGATTTTTGGAATCCCACAAGAGTGACTTGCTTCCCTTTGACAAGCTTAGCTGCATTTTCATAATCCATGACTGCTACCACTGTCGAAACCGTACCTTTAGGAATCTTCCATTTGTGAAGGCGATTGAAAATTTATCCCCAGTATGCATAGCTTTTGTTTTGCCTAGATTTGTGTTTCAGTAATCATCCATGTGAATCTCAGGAAAATTTTAGAGATTGTAACATTTATCCTTATATAAAACTTCATTCTAGTGATACTGGAGATAAAGACAACTGATGTGTTGTTTCTTGTTACCTCGCAGGTAGAAATTATATATTTTTCAGTTAATACTTAATCATAGTATTTGTTTAATCTGATTTCACAGAAAATAAATAAAGAATTGGTGCTTCCCTATGTTGTCTGTGGAAAGTGAACACTTCTCGGTCCAGGTAATATTGTAAATTCAAGATGGGAATCGCCAAAATCTGGTTTATAAGTTTCTACAAAACCAATTGCATTGGCAGTTTATGGTCAAAATGTCCATCTCTACATGTTTTTTTTATTGTGGGACTAAGCAATCCATCTCTACCATTTGATTTGGAATACTGGAGCTTCCTCATGTATTTTTATTATTATTATTTTTTTATAAGTAAGAAAAATGTATATTCAAAAAGCTATTTTTCGCAAAAAGAGGATAAAGCAAAACCAAAAGCTACAAATGAAAGCAAAAAGAAAACAAAACAAAAAAGAAAACTAATTACAAAAGAGGAGAGAACAAATGAAAGAAGGGAGAGAATCACTAGTTGTGAGTCCCCAAGTTCGAGACCAGTCAAAAAGAGATCCATTCAAGGAAACAAGCAATTGATCTCCGAAACTATCTACGCCCTCAAAAGTCCGCCAATTACATTCCTTCCAGATAGACCATAATAAGCACAATGGATCTAGATTTCAAATGTCAGATGGGTACATTCCTAACCAATTCAAACATCTAAAAGGTAGATTAGACCCAAAAAGTGCCACAACATCAGACCTAGAATTTCATGATACCGGGATTGGTGTCACTTTTAGTATGGATAATTCAACAAGAGGATTGAAATTACGGTTCTGAGATATTAATCCCCATAATTTTCCAAGGGATCCGGTTAACTAGTGCTGAAGTGCATTGGTCCTTTGTGACATGGAGATGATTCATATGACTCACATGAGCCAAAATCTCTATTCCCTTTATTATTGGGTCTCAAACTTTTCACATACTATTCTTGAACATACATTTTTAAAGGGGTGGAGATGGAGATGGTTCATATGTTCCTCAGCACTAAAAAAGCATAAGGCATAGAAATTTTGAAGTTGCGGGAAGTGATTGAAGGCTTGTATCTTGTATGTAACACTTCACTCCCAGGACATTCCAGTGCATTCCCATGTCCTTTGAGGCTAATCTATAGGATTTAAGAAACCAGTAATACTCCAATCATTGTGTGCAACTTTATAAAGCAGTGGAATAAAGAAATATTAATGGATCAACTTTGATTAGAACATTTGCAAATGTACTAAGCACCCATCTTTATGTAGACATTCCTCTCAACTTTGCAAATAATTTTAAACCCAAAGACCATACCGTGTAATGCATACAGAAATATATCGATTCGAGAAGCAAAGCACTGACCAACCCACACTATGAAGGGTAAAGCAGTAAACGTATGTACAACTTTCATTGTTACTAACATCAAGCACAAAATATTTAGAGGAACATATAAAACTTTGAAATAAACTTTTCAAAAAGAAAGAGAAGTCAGTCAGATTTAAACAATGAAACAAAGACATTACATAAATCAGGAGAAAGGTCCAATGATAGTCAAAAAACCACTAAATGAAACATGTTGCAAGGGAATTCCAAAGATGAGAAAAGATTAATGGAATGCAATGCACAAAGCATTATAGTGCATTTTGCATATTATTCAATCAAAATAACGCCGCTCAGCTGTAGATAACTTGTGCTCTCTCAACCCCAAGCAACCAGCACTGGTACCAGAAACAGGCACACTGGCTAAAGTGCCCATACGACCAACCAATTAGCCACATGCTCCAACAATTGAAAAGATGCGCTAATTCCAATATCTGCTACACTACTAAGCTTGCCTAAGTAATTACAACAGGTATTGTATTAGTTCATAGTTAATAAAAGCAAGCAAGCTGTTATTACACAGTCACGACTTAACACAGCACCAGAGCAGCTCTTAGGCTCAGGCAGCACCACATCAAAGCACACAGCAACACAGCAGTAGCTCAATGATTTAGACAGCACACATATGAGAGAGAATATGAGAATCCTAACAAGCATTAAGTTTTGATATAAATCAAGAATAAAATTCACCGACATTACATCAGTACTTTTCTGCCTACATCAAAACAAAACGATACCAAAGGAAACGAAATGATAATGGTCTCAAATGTACCACACTTTACATAAGAAAATCCCATGTTTTTTTTTTTTTTTTTTTGTTGTTGTTGATAGGTATAGCAAAATCCTCTGATTATCAATCACTAACGATTTCACTTCTTATCCAGATAGCTCAGTTGCTCCATCAAGTAACACAAGGCTTTCCATGAAAGTAGTAGCTATAAGTTCAACATTTTGGATACCAAGATCCTTCTCACGTAAAGTTTCAGGGTCAAGTGAAACAATCACGTAGTAGTCAGTGTGTAACCACCACATTTTGTAGTCCTTACGACTCCAGCCAGTGTCCCTCTCAACTTCCTTTCTAACTAGCAGTTCACCACGACTGTTGCAACCAAAGAACTGTAAATCGAAAACTTCTTCAAACTGGAAAAAAAAGCGTTTACTCCATGATTTATGTACACCATACTCTCCCATCACCCAAATGAAGCATGACTCGCGATCTGACATCATTAAGTATTCGTTGTAGTTGTAGTTGTCGTTGTCATTGATGTTGTCGTCAAATAAGTGGCAACCAAATGTAATGAAGGCCAGGAATTTGTAATAACTATAATATCACTAAAAACTAATTAGAAATTTGTACTAACTATAATATCACTAAAAACTAATTAGAAATTTGTTTATTATATTGTAGATGTGAAACTAACCAATCATTTCACTTTGCAAATTTTTAGTTAGTAAACGATATCATTTGAATATTCTTTTTACTAGTAAAAATTTTAATGAATGAAAACATTCATAAGATGCATTATTTAAAAAATCTTATTGTTTGATTAATATTAATTTTAAAAAAAAATGTTAAATGACTTCATGTACTAATAATAGATTTGGACGAAATAATTAAATTAAATCATTTAATTATTGTCTAATATTTTACAATTGAAATGGACCGAAATGAACTGAAATACTACTTTGATGTTGCTTAATATGAGCATAGCAACAATAAATGTTATACTATAAATTTTAGATATTATACTGATTATTTAAGTTTTAACTATCACTCTTGATTGCCATACGTGTGATGTTTCTTCTGTCATTGATGCTTGTCTGATATGTGCATTTTGAAGGCATGCATAGAGAACACAGTAGTACCACACCTCTTTGTTAATTACAAAGCTTAAGCATTGAAATTGTTCCCTCATTGTTTTAATTTTTTTTATTCCCATAATTCTTCTCAGTTGGTCGAGAATTAGAGCAATCTTAAGAGTTTTTATAATTGCAGAATTTGTAAAGATATGGAGTTTTTTCTGCATCTCATGATGCTTCAACTAAGATAGTTGAAATGTAAATGCAGAACATCATGAGGCTGACGCTACTGCAGAAGGAGAGGATGTTACTAATGAGCATCTAATGAACAATCCAAACAAGGATTTTGTAATGACCTGGTTCTGTTTGGAGGAAAGTTGTGTGGAGTTGTTGGATACTCAGCATAATAAGATTAGTGGCTACATGAAGAGAAGGGAACTCAATGTGAGGAGGCTATGTAATAGGGCTAAAAGCAGCAGAAATGATAATTGATGGAGGTTGGATTCTCTCACCAATAAGTGATAGAATTTGTAAATAGGACTTCCTAGTTTTTAGGCAGGATTTAGAGATTTTCTCAATTTGTTAAGTTTTTTGTTCGCTTAAATACTTCAGATGTATTTTTGAATCAGATGCATTATTGTATTGAATTTGACTAAATTTCTCTACTTAATAAAAGTCCAATTCATAACAGGTTTCATGTGTAGTATTTTACTTTTTGTTGCATCATTGTCACTTCCTAGTTTCAAGTCTTCAAAAATTCTCTTTTTTCTTTTTAAAACAACATTTTTTCACAATTTGTATGGAGTGCATTGACATTTTTTAACAAGAGTTCCCGAATTCTGCTGCGTTCAATAAGCTTGTTCAAGCACATTGTAACCGCTACTCTATATGACCACTATTTTTGCCATTCTGTTTGCAGCAAATGAAAAGATCCAAGTTGAAGATGAATAAGCCAATCATGCAGCAAAACAGAAGATCATGATACAGCTGAAGCAAGGAAAGTCAAATAATCCAATCCTATGTAGAAATAATTAATTTTTACTGTACTCATTTAAGTTTCTCACCATTTATGTTTCTCACCATATTTCCACTTTTTTTTTTCAATATTTAATGCTAGGCAATTTATATGTGCCATCAAGAAGCTCTGCCAATCATCGACATCTCAACTTGGAGTTGGAGGTATACAACTTTGAAACACTCTTTGAGAAACCAATTACTGCTAATTGTGGAATTTGTGATGAATGCATTCCCTGATAAATTGAAAATTTCATTCCCTCATTTTCATTATTACTTTCTAAATGCATGAGGTTTTAAACTGTCCAAGGAACCAAACACAACAATCAAACCATTAGTCCCAAAATTTTGGAATTGATTATGGACAATGGCAAAATTAAGTATCATACAAAAGAAAAGTCTAATTTTCATTCATTAAAATTTTCAATTTTGTAGTACAAGTTTCTATCAAGCTTTATACAATCTTATTTGAAAAATTCATAATGTTAAGAAGTTATTATAAGAAATACAAAAGAGATTTAATCAATGATTCAATAATCTTCTTATGACCCCCACCCACAAAAGAAATGAACTAACCTGTAGAGGGGAACTGTAGTATTAGGGGACTCAGCTATATGGTCCTTAAAGGTGGGGGGACACAAAAATGTCTTTGAGCTTTTCATCACCCCTAGCCTGGAGCCAGTAGCCAATATGAACAAATCAGTCTTCAGAAGTTGATCCTCACCATTAACCATAAAAACTTCTTTTTTGCAGAAGCTGAAGCTTGTACCTTTTTTCAAAACGATGCTTCCCTCTTAAGTAATTACAACAGGTATTGTATTAGTTCATAGTTAATAAAAGCAAGCAAGCTGTTATTACACAGTCACGACTTAACACAGCACCAAAGTAGCTCTTAGGCTCAGGCAGCACCACATCAAAGCACACAGCAACACAGCAGTAGCTCAGGGATTTAGACAGCACACATATGAGAGAGAATATGAGAATCCTAACAAGCATTAAGTTTTGATATAAATCAAGAATAAAATTCACCGACATTACATCAGTACTTTTCTGCCTACATCAAAACAAAACGATACCAAAGGAAACGAAATGATAATGGTCTCAAATGTACCACACTTTACATAAGAAAATCTCATGATTTTTTTTTTTTTTTTTTTTGATAAGTATAGTAAAATCCTTTGATTATCAATCACTAACGATTTCACTTCTTATCCAGAAAGCTCAGTTGCTCTATCAAGTAACACAAGGTTTTCCATGGAAGTAGTAGCTATAAGTTCAACATTTTGGATACCAAGATCCTTCTCATGTAAAGTTTCAGGGTCAAGTGAAATAATCACGTAATAGTCAGTGTATAGCCACCACATTTTGTAGTCCTTACGACTCCAGCCAGTGTCCCTCTCAACTTCCTTTCTAACTAGCAGTTCACCACGACTGTTGCAACCAAAGAACTGTAAATCGAAAACTTCTTCATACCGGACAAAAAAGAGTTTACTCCATGATTTATGTACACCATACTCTCCTATCACCCAAATGAAGCATGACTCGCGATCTGACATCATTAAGTATTCGTTGTAGTTGTAGTTGTCGTTGTCATTGATGTTGTCGTCATTGATGTTGTCATCAATTAAGTGGCAACCAAATGTAATGATGGCCAGTTTCCCCTTGAACTCCATTAGACTATTTGGTTCCGGCACTACTAGACCTTGTGGCAGTAGTTGCCGTCCATAAAGGAGTGCTATCTCTCCAAATTTATCATTATTGACATCAAATGACAAAATCATGTTATGATATGTGATCGCTTCACCATCACTAACAGCTCCCAACGAATGCAAAGCTCCACAAACAAATGTGGCAGGCTAATCTTTGATACAGGAGACCTTAACATTTTTTCTCAATGAGATTCCAACCCTTCTCCAAGAGTTGGAGCTTAATGTGTAAACCTCAGCCTCAGCCTCCTTCTCAAACTCAATCTCAACCTCACGATCAAGAAGAAGATCATGCCCAGTGGGATGACGTGTATAAGAGATCTTTACAACCTTGTAATCATTTGTCTCGGACTGATAAGCAAATCCAGTAGAAACCCAAATAAATCTTGTTAAGGAAAAATCAGGCAACCTCTTAAATTTTCTGATGCTGGGGTTCCACAAATATATATAGCATGGGCAATAGTGGAACTCCATCCATATTGAGCGACACAAACTAGGCCATTGCAGGAACCGACCATTTGAAAAGAAGATAAATGAAAAGCAGAGGGAACTGGATACTCGGAAATCTCATTAAACGTGGCGCTGTCACGAGCAACCATGCAGCAGATTGGGGTGTTGCTTTTAGAAAGCCGAGAAGAAACAGTAGTATGCACGTATACATCATCATCATCTCCAAAGTCTCTCAGGTCGTAAGAAGGATAAGAATCATCAGGAGGCATGTGTATGAGATGAGCGTCATCATGAAGACGATGATGATGAAGATGGGTGGAGATGAAATTAGGAGTGGCGAGTGAGGAGTACCAGGTTTTGGACAAGCACCTGAATCTTAGGACTGATTTGACAGGTAGGTTTGCGAGGATGTTGTGTACGAGGTGGTCTGGGAGATGGTTCTTCCTTTGTTGGAGGATCGTACGAGGTTTTCTTGTTCGAGACATTGTGACTTTGTTCGGCGGAGGAGTACGTAGGGTCTAAAGTTGTTGTGTTTTATCTATATATATATATATATATATATAATAGTTGGAAGCGATGAGTAAAAGGGAATTATGGGTTTTAATGCGTTTTGCCTCTTGGGCCTTGGCTTGTTAATATGATTAAGCATTAGTTATGGGCCTTATGGTAGTCCACTTGTTTTGTTCTCCCAAAACAACTTCATGGATTATCTCCCAAAAAAAAAAAAACCTCTTAGCTGTGCTTTAGGTTAGGCTCTTATTTTCCTTAAAAAAATAAACAATAATAAAAAAAATAAGGAAGAAGAAGAAGAACTAAAGAGGGTTAGTGAACTGTGTCATACAAAAAGTGATGAAATTTATACAATATGGTACAAAAAACACAATATCAATATTTGTAAATATAGAATGTTGTTATAATAATCGTGTATGTTTACACAATTAGAGCATTCACATCAATTCGTGTAAAATTTTTCGTCTATTTTAACATAAGAACTAGCGTATATTGTTGCTTGCTTGTAAAATGTAGGTGAACTTTATTTGTTCTTTTTTCCTCATATATGTCAAGTTTTGTACTTCAAAGCAGGTAAAAAACCCAAAGAGTAAAAACTCTTCTTTCTAATATAATGGGACAGAACTGATAGACCACCCAGTTCCCTAAAAAAAAAAAAAAAAAAAAAAGGAGCCAGCTTTTTTCATCAAGTATGTCCTTTAATTAGTTTTAGTAATATAGACATGATTTGATTGTGATCTAATTTTAACGTATTTTGGCATTTAATTTCTCTCTCTTGAAACAGAATCTTTTGCTTCTCTCATTCTGTAATTACTTGATGGAAGAAGCACTACATTGGTAAAACTTGCAATCTCATCCTTTAGTATTATCAAAGATGATTTTAAGTATTTAACATCCACTCTGCTTGCCACATGTGCGATGTGTCCTGTGTCATTGATGCTTGTCTGATATGTGCATTTTGAATGAAGGCATGCATAGAGAACAGTAGCACCAAACCTATTTGTTAATTACAAAATTTAAAGTATTCAAATTGTTCCCTACTTCGATCCTATTCGGTCTATTTAGTTCATTTTAGTCCATTTTGTTCTATTTGGGTCTACTTTGGTCAAATCTTGTCCAATCCGGTCCACTTTGGTCTATTTTGTTTCACTTCATTACAATCTGGTCTCACTCAGTCCACTTCAGTCCATTTCAGCCACATCTGTCTCATTCAGTCCATTTCGGTCCATTTTGGACTAATTGAGCATTAAATTGATTTTTTTTTTTTTTTGGAAATGCTAAATTGATTCTTCCTGTATGTAGCATTTACAGTTTTTGGATCAAAAATTCATTTTTTTTCTTCTTTATTTTTTGAGTTGAAAAGTATGAAATTTTATTCTATTAAACTCTTTAATTTTTAGCTAAAAAATTTCAAACAAAAGAGACCTTCTTTGGAAAATTTCATGGGAAATTCTTCCCACAAAATCTACTTTAAATGCAAGATTTCTGCTTCAAGATACTGAGATACATCTTTTCCTAGATGTTGTAATCCTATTGAAACTCATGAGCATATCTTCTTTCTTTGTCCTTATACAGTGATTGTTTGGCATAGGTCACTATGGCCTCTTAGTTTTGTAGAAACAGGTTCCCAACCAACGTCAAATTGGATTAAAATGATTTTGCATCCAGCCAAATTCTTGGTAAATGAAAAATCCAATGAATCCTTCTTTACACTCTTTGCTTCCATCTTATGTGACAATATATGGAGATCTAGGAACTCATTGCTGCACAATGGTGTTGATATTCAACCAATGGAACTAGCACAACATATAAATAAAAGTTTTCTATCTCATCAAGCAGCATGGGACTCTTTGCAACAGAAGTATTCAAATGGTATTTCATGGTGTCCTCCCCCATGGGCTGGTATAAATTTAATTTTGATGCTACCATTAGAGATAATGGCTCCTTCTTGGCTGTAGTTTGCAGAGATTGGGAAGGTAGAGTTTTAGATTGCTTGAATAGGTTGTGAAACACCAAGAAGTATTCTATGGGCAGAATGTAAAGCAGCCATGCTAGTTGTATCTGAAGCATCTAGATTTAACTTCGACTATATTTTGTTTGAAGGGGATTCCAGCTCACAGTGAAGGCAATCAATCAAAAAATCCATCCGGATTGGGAGATTGTAATTTGTAAATATAGTTCATGATATTAGAACTAGGCTTAACTCTTTTGTTGCTTGGTCTTTTTCCCTCTCCCCAAGACAATTTAATTCTCTTGCTCATAATCTAGCTTATGGGCAGCATTTTGTAATGCCTGGGTCTATTCCCATCTCCTCCATAGCCTCTTGGGTTTTTGTTAAAGAGTGAAATGTGCTAGTCCCTTTTGGTTCTTGTCCTTGTATTTGTTATGTTTTTTTTTTTTCCTTCTTCTTCTTCAAATGAAATAATTTATTCAGCAAAAAGGAAAAAAAAAAAAAAGTGATAGAATTTGTAAATAAGACTTCCTAAAAATGAGAGATTTTCTGAATTTGTTAAGTTATTAGTTCATTAAAATAATTCAGTTGTATTGAACTAATATCAGCTGTATTTTTTAATCAAATGCATTGTAGTCACCTTGAATTTGACTAAATTTCTTTACTAGATAAAAGTCCAGTTCATAACAGATTTCTAATGAAGAATTTGACTTATGAATCTATCGCAAAAGTATTTTATTTTCGGTTGCATTGTCACTTCCTAGTTTCAATTCTTTAGAAATTCTCTTTTTTCTTTTCAAAGCAAATATTTTCTGCAATTTGTATGGAGTGCATTGACATTTTTTAAGAAGAGTTCCCAAATTCTGCTGCATTCAATAAGCTTGTTTAAACACATTGTAACCACTGTATATGACTAATATTTTTGCCATTTTTGTTTGCAACAATTGAAAAGATCCAAGTTGAAGATGATTAAGCCAATCATGCAGCAATACAGAAGATGATGATACAGCTGAAGCAAGGAAAGTTAAATTAGCCAATCATATGTAGAAATAATTCATTTTCAAAACAAAATTACAAAACTAGCCAACTCTAAAATTCTCAAGAGTCAAGAGAGTTCACTGTCACTAACATCAAGAACAAAATATTCAGAGGAACAGATAAAACTTTGAAATACACTTACAAAAAGAAAGAGAATTCAGTCAGATTTAAACAATGAAGTAAAGACATTACATAAATTAAAAAGAAAGGTCCAAAGATAGTAAAAAAGAGCAGTAAATGAAACATGTTGCAAGGGAATTCCAAAGAGAAGAAAAACTTGATGGAATGCAATGCACAAAGCATTAAAGTGCATTGCGCATATTATTCACTCAAAATAACACCGCTCAGCTGTTGATGACTCATGCTCTCTCAACCCAGGGCAACCAGCATTGGTGCCAGAAACAGGCACACTGACTTAAGTGCCCGTACCACCAGCACCACCTCTAACAACCTACCAATTAGTCACATGCTCCAATAATTGAGCACATGCTCTAATTTTAATATCTTCTACACTGCAAAGCTAGCATAATACTGCCCTTATCAGCATACACAAGTGATGAAGTAATCACAACCGGCTTGAATTATTTCATACAAGCAAGCAAGCTTTTATTACACATTCACTACTTAACACAACACCAGAGCAGCTCTTAGGCTCAGGCAGCACCAGATCAAAGCGCACAGCAGCACAGCAGTGGCTCTAGGATTCAGACAACACCCGATCACAGCACACATATGAGACATAATATGAGAATCCTAAAAAGCATTAAGGTTTGATACAAATCAAGAATAAAATTCAACTACATTACATCAATACTTTTCTGCCTACCTCAAAACAAAATGACACCATAGGAAACAACATGATAATGGTCTCATTTGTATCACACTCACATAACAAATTCCTATGATTATCGGTAATGGTTTCACTTCTTATCCAGATAGCTCAGCTGATGGAGATAGCTCAGCTGCTCCATCAAGAAACACAAGACTTTCCTTGAAAGTAGTAGCTAAATGTGAAACATTTCGGATACCAAGATCCTTCTCGTTTAAAGTTTCAGGGTCAAGTGAAACAATCACCAACTCAATCCACTTAAAATCATTGGATTTGACCACAACTTCCTTTCTAACTAGCAGTTCACAACAACTGTTGCAACCATAGAAATGTACATAGCAAGCATTAGCAAAGCGGACAAAAAAAAGTTTACTCCATGATTCATGTACACCATATTCCCCCATCACCCAAATGAAGCATGACTTATGTGTATGCGACTTCATAAAATCAATGTATTCTTCGACATTGATGTGGTTGGTTGTGATGTAATCAAATGTAATGAAGGCCAGTTTCCCCTTGAACGCCATTAGATCATGTGGTACTGCCACTAGACCTTGTGGTATCAGTTGTTGTCCATCAGGGAGTGCTTTCTCTCCAAATTTATCATTATTGACACCAAATGATAAAATCACGTCACGATTTGCGAGTTGCACTCCACCTTTAACTTCTCCCAACCAATGCAAAGCCCCATTAACAAAAGTGACAGGCCAGCAGTTGCCACTGTTGAACGCAACATTGTTTCCCAATGACATTTCAACCCTTCTCCAAGAGTTGGAGCTTAATGTGTAAACCTCAACCCCATGGTGGTTTTAACCTCAACCCCATGGTGGTTTTGTGCACCCATTTTAGTGATCTTTACAACCTTGTAGTCATTGGTCTCGGACTGATAAGCAAATCCAGTAGAAACCCAATGATACTGGGTTAAGGAAAAATCTGGCAACCTCCTATATTTTCTAATGCTGGGGTTCCACAAATATATAGCATCAGCAATAAGGGAACCATATCCATATTGAGCGAGACACACTAGGCCATTGCAGGAACCGACTATTCGCAGAGAAGATAAATGAAGAGCAGACGGAATTGGGTACTCGGAAATACTATTAAACATGTTGCTGTCGCGAGCAACCATGCAGACTGGACCGTTGGAAGGAGAAGAAGCCGTATGAGGAGACAAGTGTATGAGATAAGCGTGATAATGATCTAAGTTGTTGTTGTTGTTGTTAAGATTAAGACTAAGGTGGGTGGAGATAAAATGAGGAGTGGTGATTGAGGAGTCCCAGGTTTTTTGGAACGCACCTGAATCTTATGACTGATTTGACAGGTAGGTTTGCCAAGATGTTGAGTACGATGTCTTCTGGGAGATTGCCCTTCATTTGTCGGAGGATTCGAGGAGGAGGAGGAGGTTCCCTTGTTTGAGACACTGTTTGTTCGGCGGAAGAGGACTTGGGAGGAAAGAGTAAAAGACCACCAGAGATTTGACTAAAGTTGTTGCTGCTGCTTAGGAGGGCCGAGGGCACAGGTCCTACATTTGAAGGGTGTGTGTGGATTGTCTGGTGAGCCCTTCACCAGACAATCTACAGGAAAAAAATAAAATAAAAAATAAAAAGGAAAACCTTTTTTTTGGTTTGACAACCGCCGCGGGGGTGAGGGTATGTACGGAGTTCCCTGTCTTATATGCACTAAATTATTATATTAGGGAGAAATCTCACAAGGGGTAAGAGATTTTGAACTTAAAATCTCATAAATATCATGAGACTTTAATTACAACTAAGGCAACTCTTTGGAGTTAAAAAAAAAAAAAAAAATTCTAGAATCGCATAATTGTACACAACTTTGAGCATAACTCTTCACAACCCACACCTCTACCATTCACAACTTGTCACGTGACAAATTGTGGCCAAAATCAATCAATATATATATAAGCAGAGACCTCATGCGGAAGTGCATGAGGTCTTGTTATATGAGACTCTAATTTTGCATTTAACTAATTTTACCTCATTTTATTAAGTTTTTTTTATTGTTATAAAATAGATCATAGTAAATTCTAAAAAAAAAAAAAAAATCATAGTAACTTATTTTTACTGTTATATAAAATTTGGGCTTCTCTTGACGATTAGAGCAAATGTTATTCTTTACTATTCAACATCTAGTCTAATTGCCAATTATTGATATATAAAATATGGGCTTCTATTGACAATTCAACATCCACTCTGATTGCCACGTGTGATGTGTCCTCTGTCATTTATGCTTGTCTAATATGTGCATTTTGAATGAAGGCATGCTTAGAGAACACAGTCGCACCCAAAGTTATGAATACCATTTCGGTGCCCGTTTCGGTTTGCCTATTGGAACGGAATATTTCGGTACCGGCCTATTTCGGCGTACCGTTTTAGACCGTTTCAGAATTACCAATTTTATATATATATATATATATATTAGTAATTAATAAAAAAATGTTATTACTCATTGTTATTCTTAAGCCAAATTTTATAAATGTAATATCATATTTAATGAATGTAATATAGTGTTTTAAAATAAATATTATTATAATAATAAAGTGATTAAATTGGTTATTTTAAAATTTAAATTTAGGTATTTTTGTAAATAAACATGAAAGGAAACTTCTAGGAAGCCACTTTTAACCTTTTCACCTAATCCCATTCCATCACCCACGTGCATTTCTTACACCTTCTCCTCCACTCTTTCTTCTTCATTTCATATTTCCATCTAACTTACACTTACAGAAGTAGTTCTTGACTTCTTGGAAAGTTTGAGAGACCCAGACCAAAAGTTTAAGTTCTCGACTAAAGAAGAAAGTTTCCAACGCAGCAAAAATTTGAGCTTCCTTCACAACTGCTCTAAATTTCTATTCTCTTCTTCTTCCTTTGTTTTTTTTTTTTTCAAATCATTTGGTAGCTTTGTAGTGGATTTGATTTGAAGTTTTGAACTTCTTTAGGCGATCAGTGCTAGGTGGAAAGATGCCGTGTTGATGGGTTTGTGAGTTTAAGTTTTTTTTCTTTTTTCTTTGTTTTTTTTTTGGCTAAAAACTGGTACCGGCCGAAATTTACATTTTGGCCGAAATTGACCGGAATCAACCGGAATGGCCGGAATGACCCGAAACTGGCCGGAATTGGACCCGAGGTGGAACGGGTGGTATTACCGTTCCGGATTGCATCCCGGTACGAAATATTCCGGCCATTCCGGCCGGAACGGAACGGATTTAATAACTTTGGTCGCACCAACCTCTTCGTTAATTACAAAACTTAAAGTATTCAAATTGTCCCCTACTTTGGTCCCATTAGGTCTATTTAGTTCATTTTAGTCCACTTTGGTCTATTTCAAACCACTTTAGTCATCTGGTCCACTTCAGTCTAATCTGGTCTTATTTGATCCATGTCAGTTCATTTCAGCCACTTCTGCCTTATTTAGCCCATTTTGGTCTTTTTTGGACTACGTGAGCATTAAATTGAATTTTTTTTTTTTTTTTTTTTTTTTGTATTGTATGTAGCATTTTCAATTTTTGGCTCAAAAATTCATTTTTTTTGTTATTTTCTAGGCTGAAAAGTATGAAATTTTATTCTATCAAACTCTTTAATTTTTAGCTAAAAAATACAAACAAAAGAGGTATTAGAAATTACAAATATTTCTATTGTTTTTCTCAAAAAAAGAAAATGAAATTACATATATAGGCCTTAAAAAATCAATAAATATGATAAATATTCAAAAGATTAAATTATGCAGATCACTTGATATTGGTTCCAAATTCTAGTGGGAAATTTTCTACAAAATCTGCAAACTTGACTGATCACAATGCAAGTTTTATTTATTTTTATTTTTATTTTATCAATTGGGCCTCTCTCTTCATCACATTGGAAAATGGAAAGTTCTTTTGAAGTTGAAAATCCATGAAAGGTTCAACTAATCTTACTTATTGGGCAGCATCTTGTAATGCCTGGGTCTATTCCCATCTCCTCCATAGCCTCTTGGGTTTTTGTTAAAAAGTGAGATGTGCTAGTCCCTTTTGGCTCTTGTCCTTGTATTTGTTATGTTTTTTTTTTTTCTTCTTCTTCTTCTAATAAAATCATTTATTGAGCCAAAAAAAAAGTGATAGAATTTGTAAATAAGGCTTCCTAAAAATGAGAGATTTTCTGAATTTGTTAATTTATTAGTTGGTTAAAATAATTCAGTTGTATTGAACTAACATCAGCTGTATTTTTAAATCAAATGCATTGTAGTCGCCTTGAATTTGACTAAATTTTTTTACTAGATAAAAGTCTAGTTCTTGACAGATTTCAAATGAAGCATTTGACTGATGAATCTATCGCAAAAGTATTTTACTTTTGGTTGCATCATTGTCACTTCCTAGTTTCAATTCTTTCGAAATTCTCTTTTTTCTTTTTAAAGCAAAGTTTTTCTGCAATTTGTTTATGGAGTGCATTGACAAGAGTTCCCAAATTCTGATGCATTAAATAAGCTTGTTTAAGCACATTTTTGTAACCACTGTATACGATTACTGTTTTTGCCATTTTTGTTTGCAACAATTGAAAAGATCCAAGTTGAAGATGATTAAGCCAATCATGCAGCAAAACAGAAGATGATGATACAGCTGAAGCAAAGAAAGTTAAATTAGGCTAATTAGCCAATCATACGTAGAAATAATTCATTTTCAAAACAAAATTACAAAACTAGCAACTCTTTTAAAATTCTCAAGAGTCAAGAGAGTTCATATAATTTTTTTTTTTTTTTTTTTTTTTGGTAAACCATGATTGATGCATAAAATTAGGAATTAACAAGTCTGTTACAAATACAAGTCTGCTTTATCAAAAGCCAGGATACTATCCACTACAGGCAATGGGTTCAAAAAGACAACAAAAAATGACAGTGAACTTGCTCCTAGTCTGGCCAGAGCATCTACGCATTGGTTAGCTTCACGGTAGGTGTGAATTATCCGCTTGTTGGGAAACGTCCTCGATAGGTTCCTACAATCAGTTAGTAAAGATTCCATCAACAAATTTGAAGAGTTATTATTCACAAGTATCACAACACTTAATGCATCAAGCTCCACAATCAGATTATTCACCCCAAGCTCTTTAGCCAAGATTAGGCCATTTCAAGCATTCACATCTGATTTTTACAAAAAATTTCATTTCACCATCTCAAAAGCTACTTCATCATTTATACCATACCATTTTACAACACACCTAACATCTCAACTTTTATTTTCCTATTCAATTCATTAAAATAATATATACTACCCAATAAAATAATATAATTCAAGCTTACTATAGTGTTACAGTGCCATCCTACTAGGGCTATCCAAATCAACCACCCGCCCGCCCAACCCGCCTGGATCCGATCCAAAACCACCCAATCCGATGGCTCTGGCGGTTGGACTCAAGTCCCAACTCCAAAACCCGACGCCAGCAGGTCGGGTTTCGGATCTCTTCCTTTAAAATCCGTGAAACTCGACTCACCTGAATTCCATTAAAATCCGGCCATTTTTTCCAAATTCTGGCCACTTTTTTCACTTAAATCCGTCGATTTCTAGCACAATAAATGCAAAATCTGGCCAAGCCAGTGATTTCTCATCACGATTTGGTAGAAATCTCACTGGATCCGACGAGATCTCACCGGATCTGGCGAGATCTCGCCGCGTTTCGATGGATTCTGGTGATTATCGAGTTCATCCAAAACCGACAACCACCCGCCGGCAACCCGAACCGATGAATCCGTTACTATTATAGGTCGATTGCGGGTTGAAAAATCGCCCACCCGATCTTGTACGGGTCGGTTGCAAGTTGGGCAAAAACTCAATCCGCCCGACCTATGGACAGCCTTACATTCTACAGTGCTACAGAGCCATCCTACCCAATAAAATATAATAAACATTATACAATTTTTGTTACATGCCATCCTACATTTAGGATGGCACTGTAGCATAATTGCAAATTTTTTTGCAATTGCAAGACCCGGTAACATGGTTTTTTAAGGCTCTATCGCTAAATTTCACCTAGGTATGGCATATGAGAGATCCAATACTAATGCTTAATGCCCATAGCTCTGCAATGAAGCTGCTGGTGCTCATAATGCTCATATAATTTCACATTCCAAGTTATGTCATTTCCAATAATAATTATCACAAAAATAACAAGCCATGAGAATTGTCATTGAATAAGTCTAGTGCCACGACTCGCCCATGTGGCAAGTTATGGTTGGTGGACAACAATTGTAAAAATTTTATTATTTTATTACTCTCTTTTTTCTCTCCTGTTTCGTCACTTTATTCTTTTTTTTTTATTCTTACTTTTCTCTCTCCTCTCTCACCTGTCTTTTCTCTCTCCCATCTGCCTGAGTCTCTCTTCCTCACTCATTCTCACTCTCAACTTCTCCTTTCTTCCTTCCTTTAGAGCACACCGTCATCCTCATCTGCCGCCGATCTCACCAATGTCCATGTCTGCGCTCCACAATCGTGGGTTCAATCTTCATCCACTTTGCTCAGCTATTTTGTTGTGTTTTGTGTTTGATTGTTTGTTTCCATTGGTTTTCTCATTTGGGTATGTGGGGTTTTTGATTAATTTTGATATTGGACTATCTGGGCTTCTTTCATTTCCTGAATTCTATAAGGTGTATATTGTGCTGCCACTGATCTCACTAAGCCGCCGCCGATCTCACCAAGCCGCCGCCGATCTCACCAAGTAGCAGACCTCACCAAGCTGTTGCCTAGCCATGACCCACGAATCCCGACCACTAACACAGCCACAGCAACCCATGGTTGTGGTGGTTATTTTTTGGGTTGTTGTAGATTTTTTTTTTCCCTGGTTGTGGTTTTTTATTTATTTATAAGGTGGTGTTGGTGGATGTGGGTTTGTGCCAGTGGTAGCCGTCGGTGTTGTTGCAGCAGTGGTTGTTGGTGGCTATTGTTGCAGCAATAGTGGTTGTGCTGTTGTTGTTGTTGTTGATGATGAGAGGAGTTAATATATTATTTTAATGTGTTGTAAATATTATTTTAATGTATAGAATTGAAGAATAAAACATGTGATGAATGAAATGTTGTAAAATGATGTGATAAAATAATAAAGTAAGTTTTTGGTGTGTCAAAATGACATTTTTTATAGAAGAGCTGATGGGAATGCTCTTAGCTAGCATTAATTTAAGTCTTCCCCGAAAGATCCTAAACCGTTGAATTCATTTCCACTCTCAACCTTGGCCATGAAACTTCTTCAGAGGATACTTATTTTGAGATCGGTGGGACCTTTACGTGTGACTTGTTTGAATTAAGACAGGCTTTGCAGTTTGCACTGACAAAGCCCACGAGAGGGAGATCAGAGGTTCTTCAGATTCAGATCAGGTGCAATACCTAGGGTATTACACCTGATGCAATTCTTATGAATGGTTGAGATTGATAGTTACAAAAAGTAACTTTTAATCTCAACCATTGATTCAAAAAAGTTAAGAAAAAAATTAAAAAAAATAAAAAGTAAAAGTTAAAAAGGTGAAAAGTAAAAAAAGATTTATCAATGATTTGGGTGAACCGGATCCTAATCCGAGGTTCTTCAGTGTGTTCATGAGAAAGGTGGAGAAAGATTTTAACAAAATAAACGGTATCCAAACATACCACTTATTTTATTAAAAATTGAAAATAATGTAGTAAAATAATTTTTAAGTGTGTGAATAATACTATAGGACCTAGTTTTAAAGTTTTTTTTTTTTAATAAAGTACTTACGGGTCCCTTGAACAGTGCACAAGACTAACTGGAAAAGCATAATTTTACTTTCTCTTCCTACATGGGATCCACAGTGCACGTGAAACACTCTTCCCAAAAAAAATGTGAAATGCAGACGTAGTGCTTTTCATCAATGATGTGTTTGGATATCGTTTATTTTGCTAAAAACACTATAACAAAATAATTTTTAAATGTGTGAATAGTACTGTAAGACCTAGTTTTAATTTTTTTTTTAATAAATTACTTGCGGGTCCTGTGAACAGCGCACGGGACCAACTGGAAAAACATAATTTTACTTTCTCTTCCTGCACGGGACCTACAGTGCATGTGAAACGCTCTTTCCAAAAAAAATATGAAATGGAGATGCAGTGCTTTTCATCAATGGTGTGTTTGGATATCGCTTATTTTGCTAAAAATATTATAACAAAATAATTTTTAAATATGTAAATAACATCGTAAAACTCGTTTTTAAACGTGTAAATAGTTTCCTAAAACACATTTTTAATAAAAATTAAAAAAGAAAAAGAAAAAAAGAGGTTGGTGGTTTACGGACGCGCAAACAGTGCACGTGCACGTGAACGCTCTTCTAACCCAAAAAAAAAAAAACGCAGGCGCGTGCTTTTCAGCACTATCCAAACGAAGGCTGTTCTGTCCAGATCATCTCAGCTCAGGTTAGTCTCCTTGCCTCTCTCTCTCTGTATTTTGTTCACTCTGTTTCTGTCTTTCTTTCTTTTTTTTTCTCTGTTTTGTGTTGTTTGGGTTAAATTTCAGTGAGATTTTGTGGGTTCTTAATATCTTTTACTGGGTTTTCAGTAGGTAGAGTTTGGGTTGATTTTCCTGTTGAGCAGTGGGGGGTTTTGTAAACAATAGTATTTTTCCCATTTTGTTTTTTTGAAGGGGTTGAAGGAAGCAGAGAACAATGTCAGACAACTTACCAGCTAAAGTCTCCAAATCATTATTCACTAAAGAAGAAGAAGTAGCGATGTGTGACTTTCTACCTTCCGAAATCCTACCCAATATTCTCTTACGCCTACCTACAAAATCCATTGTAAAGTTCACCTCTGTCTGCAAAACATGGAGATCCCTCATCCGAAACCCTGACTTCATTTCTGCTCATCTTAAGCTTTCCGACCACAACCAACCCCTCCTGCTCTTCAGGTTCTGCTCTTACAGCCGCCTGAAACAGCCCTACCTAGATTACCTAGTTAGGGACACCGATGAAAAAGAAGTCTACAAATTGTATTGTGACAACCAAGATTTCAATGAACATGCCAGGTTTGACTTCCCTTTTCATACTCTAGGCCGTACACCAATATTTAGGGTGGTTGGTACTTGTAATGGCCTTGTCTGTGTTGAGGATGATGGTTTATTGGGCAGAATTATTCTCTGGAACCCTTGTGTTAGAATGTTTGTGGAACTTCCTACACCCAGTATCACCTATCAGGGCTATCACGAGGAGGATGGGTATGGGTACGATGCGGCTACTGGGCTTGGATTTGATTCCAAAACTAATGACTATAAGGTGGTGAGGGTTGTGACAGTTGTGGATGTGTGGAGGAGAGGCGACTGTGTGTCTCCACCAAAGGTTGAGGTTTACTCACTTGCCACAGGTGAATGGAGTATGGTTACAACTGCTTTGCCTGGTGCTGTACATCCTTGTGACCCTATGCCTTTTGTTAATGGCGCTCTGCATTGGGTTGCTTTGAGGAGAAGTAATTACTTTAAATATCGCAACTTTATTACGGTGCTCGATTTGGGGGACATGGTTTTCCGCGAGATAGCACTGCCTATTCTTTCGGATGAAAAAGATTATGGAAATGAGTCTTTCATTCATCCCTTTATTTCAGCATATGGGAATTCCCTTGCCCTGATTCATGGGGGTCGTGGTCTCTGTTTGAACGTATGGCTGATGAAAAGGTATGCAGATGCATCTTCATGGACCAAAATTGTGATTTTTCCTCATATAGGTCTCTTGGATCAAGCTATCAAGGACATAGAAGATGTGGGTTACGGGTTCAAACCGAGTGCCAAAGGTTTTAGGAAGAGTGGTGAGGTTGTAGTGGAATTGGGTGAACAACCGTTCGTCTCACAAGACCTTGAGACACAAGAGTGTAAAGATCTTCCGATTTCTGCATGTAACTATACTTTCGTTGGTTCTTATGTTAAGAGTCTAGTTTTGCTTGACAAACCAAACCGTGCGGCAACTTATTGAGGAAATGAAAGAGGAACAACAACAGGCAAGATGCATTTTATTTTTGTGTTTATTTTTTATGGTTTTCCATTTTGCTCTTTATATATACTTGGCATTGATTATGAGTTAGATATGAATATAGATTCTTATTCTGATTGATTACTTTACTTGAGTGCCTTTGTATTCAGGATAGATTGCTTATCAAGTTTATGGTTGCTGATCATATATTGAGGAGATAGTTGAGTAAATAGCGTGTATACTCAACTGTCAAAAACACAAAGTGGCTTGTGTTGCTTATCAGCTTTTAGCACACTTATTTATCAAGTGGTTGAAGATAAATGGACATTGTGAATTTCATGCTTCCTGCGACTTACAATTTACATGGCATAGATAGATGTACTCAACATTTTCTTTCTTGATAAGGTTATGGTGACCTCTTTGAACCTCATGTTTTCACACCCATACTAAATGTTACTTCATGTTCTCTTGGATTCTTAAAATTTCTTTCCTAAAATGTCAGTTGTGATCTTATTATGCTAAAGATATTGCTTGTACAATTTAAATCTTCTATTTCCTTTGACGCCTAGTCGCCTATCTTCTTTTACTGAAAACATTCCCATAGAGCAATGTTCATGGACAAAGCAGCTCACGAATGGTTATTGCTTGCTTTGGGTGCTTAGAATTGAAAATGATTTCTTTATAATCTTCTTAATGAACTATTTTTGATATATTTTGTTTCTTAGCATAATTTGAGTATTTTTATCCCAGTAAAGTAGTTATGCTTAGATGTATTGTTTTGTTGACTCCATTTTATTCCTCTCTTTTTTTTTTTAATATCCTTCCCTCAATGAGTTAGTATTTTTTATTGCACAATTGTATGCAGTAGAAGCAAAAGCCAAAGTGAATAGACCTTAATGCAAGAATTGGGGTTTCACACTTTAATGGGATGTAGTTGTATTTCTTTGCAAGTCTGGTAGTTTTAATGGGATGTGTTTGCTTTGTGACGTATTGTCTTCAGCTTACAAGATTTTGTTGATACTATTTCTATAGATGTGTATAAGCACTCAATGTCTTTGATAATTGGTTTTTCCCTTGGTTTTTTTTTTTTTTTTTTTTTTAAGAATTAGTTTTGCCCTTATTTGGAAAGGAAAGTTCATGAAGTTCATAGATAGTTACTGTGGTCTTCAGCTAATGAGCTTTAGTTCAAATGACATTACCTCCCTTTGTAAGATTATCGGTTCATAGCCCAATAATTGCATGTGTGACTTATCAATAATTTAAAAAAAAAAAAAAAAAAAAAAACTGTAGTCTTTATCTCTGACATACATTCAACAACGCTTAGTTGTTCCTGAATTGACATTTTTGTGGAATATGCTTTACAGTTTTTGAGGAGGTTCAATGCTGCAAATGTAGACCCAGTTTCAAACCCTTTTCATGTGCCAAAAGGATCAGCACCATATTCAAATCCTTTGGGTTGAGTTCAGCTGGGTGACTGACTGCTGCCACTGTTCAAACTAAACCTTTATGAATCTTCCTTTTGTGAAGCTGGTTGATTTTTTTATTTTTTTTTTTCTTATGCGTTGCTTTTGTTTTGCCTAGGAATTGGGTTTCGATAATCGACCATGTAAATCTCATGAAAATTTTAGAGATTGTAACATTTATCTTTATATAAAACTTCATTTTGAGTAATACTGGAGATAGAAACAAGTGATTGTGTTATTTTGTGTTCTTTGTAGGTAGAAATGATATTTTTTCTGTTAATACTTCCTCATAATATGTGGCTTTCACAGAAATTAAATACAGGATTGGAGTTTCTTTATGTTGTTTGTGGAGAGTGAACCCATCTGGGTCCAAATAATACTGTAAATTCAAGATGGGAGCTGCCTAGATTTGATGAGTCTCTAAAAACCCAATAGCATTGGCAGTTTCTGGTCAATATGTCCATCTCTACCATTTGATTTGAAAGACTTGAGCTTTCTCATGTGTTGGATGTAGTTCAGTGACATAAACATTATTCTCCTAAGAATGCCACACCATCAGATACATACTTGGTTGGGGTATCTTTAAACAACTAAACAGGAGGGGCTGAAATTATGGTTGAGAAATTAATCCTCCTAATTTGCTAAGTAGACCTCGAGAAATGCCATAATATGAATATGCATGTCAATAGACATTGAGAGCCGTAATCTCTATTCTCTCTATTATTGGATTTCAAGCTCTTCATAAACTATATTTGATCATACATTTAATCATATCTAAAGTGGTGGACGTGGAAATGATTTATGTGTTACAAAACCCATAGATGCTCTGAAGCTGCAGGATGTAACTTCACTACATTCAATTGCATTCTCATGTCCTGTACAGGCTAATTTATAGGATTTAACTATACCAACCACTGCTATCACATAGTCAAAGATAAAGCCAGTTATCACCTAAGAAACCAGTAATACTCTTATCAGTGTGTGGAACTCAATAAAGAAAATCAACTTTGGTTAGAAACATTTACAAATGTCCTCCAAGCTATCCATCATTATGGAGATGTTCCTCTCAAATATAGTAAAGAGTTTCAAACCCAAATTGTAACGACCCCGCCCCGACTGTGTAGATATTGTCCGTTTTGGGGCTCATGCCTTCACAGTTTTGTTCTTCCTCAAAACACACAATAATGGGGAAAATGCCTCTACACATTTAAGAGAGGTCACTCCTTATAAGTATATACCATGTGCTTTTCTAGGCGATATGAGATTTCATAAATTGCAAGACCCTCTTTTGGGTCTTTACACAAATACCAAACCATTTAATGCAAACAACAATATACCAATCACTTATTTTGAAATCATAATCATTGTCTAATTCACAATTTCACATTATGGAGGGTAAAGCAATAACCAAATGTAAAATTCACAGAATCACTGCCATCAACGAGTCAAAATATAAATTCTAAAATGGTGAAAGAGAAGCCAAGTAGATTTTAAACAATGAACCTAATACATGTTTGACAGGTAGCTTTGCCAAGATGTTGAGGACAGTGTCTTGTGGGAGATGGTGTGGAGGTTGTCTTGTTTGGGACATGTTTAAAGGAGAAAGTAAAGACTAAAGATTGAGTAAAGTAGTTTGTTGTTGTTGTTGTTGTTGTTGTTTAGTTTAGGAGGGCACAGGTCCTACATTTGAAGGGTGTAGATTACTAGATTGTCTGGTGAGCACTTCAACTTATTGGACCTCTAACTTTGAGTACAACCCTTCACAGCAGGTGAAAAAAAAGAAGGAAGCAAAAATATCATATTGGATTTGGTCACGATATTTTCAAGTCGTAGTCAATTTGGTCGATATATTTTAGTAGCAATGAAATTGGTTCAGTTATTTTTAACTTGTAGTCTATTTATTAGTCCATGTTATTTTCAATTTGTAATCATTTTAGGTCTAAGTAAATTTGATTGTGTTTTGTTGCCAAATAAGCATAGGAAAAGCTATGATTTGATAATAATAAATACTAAATTGATTGCAACTCGAAAGTGATTTTGGTCGATATTTTGGTAACAATGAAATTGATACAATTATTTTTAACTTGTAGTCTATTTATTAGTCCATGTTATTTTCAAATTACAGTCATTTTGGGTCTAGATATGTGGGTTTTAAAAATTTCTAAGTTGATATTTGTGTATTGAGTTAGAGATTAGTAAATTTAATTGTGTTTTGTTACCAAGTAAGTACAAAAAAAGCAATGATTTGACAATAGTAAAGACTAAATTGATTACAACTTGAAAGTGATATTTTTCAAGTTGCAGTTAATTTGGTCAATATATTTTGGTAGCAATGAAATTGGTACAATTATTTTTAATTTTTAGTCTATTTAGTAGTCCACTTTTCAATTTTTAGTTATTTTGAGTCTAATTATGTGGTTTGTTAAAAAACAATTTGAGGTGATATTTGTGTATCGAGTTAAAAATTAGTTAATTTGATTGTGTTTTGTTTTCAATTAAGCACAAGAACAAACAAAACAAAACTAACTGCAATCAAAATATAAAAACAAAAAATTGAGAATATCACAAAATACCAAAACTGATACTTTGATATGTGCCATGAGAATTGTCACTCCCTTCTTCCAATTGTGTCAGCTTATTAGCTAGCATTAATTTAAGTCTTCCCCAGAAGATCCGAAACCGTTGAATTCATTTCCATTCTCAATCTTGGCCATGAAACTTCAGAGGATTATTCAGCAAAAAAAAAAAAAACTTCAGAGGATACTTATTATGAGCTAAAACCGGTGGGACCCTTACGTGTGACTTGTCTGAATCAAGTCAGGATTTGCGGTTTGCACTAACGAAGCGGGATTTTTTAAAAAATAACTACAAAACTCAAACAATATAATAAGTTAGGCAACGTTTCAAACAAATTGCATTTCTAACAATTCGACTTCAGAGGAGTCGATTTTACTGTTCATATCACCTATTTTTTTGCGCCACGTAGATAAAGAAATCGAGTCCTTTATACTTATTTTTCATACATAGAAATCGATTTCAGTGGAGTCGTCTTCAATACAAAGAAAACGACTCCAGTGACGAAGCGGGATTTTTTAAAAAATAACTACAAAACTCAAACAATATAATAAGTTAGGCAACGTTTCAAACAAATTGCATTTCTAACAATTCGACTTCAGAGGAGTCGATTTTACTGTTCATATCACCTATTTTTTTGCGCCACGTAGATAAAGAAATCGAGTCCTTTATACTTATTTTTCATACATAGAAATCGACTTCAGTGGAGTCGTCTTCAATACAAAGAAAACGACTCCAGTGGAGTCGTTTTCTTTGTATTGAAAACGACTCTACTGAAGTCGATTTCACTGTGTAGAAATTCAAAAAAACATTCACGTCATTGCCGGCCTGAAAAAAAACCTCACAACCTTCAAATCCAAAACGGAGTCGTACCCACTGATCCGATCCGATCACCTGAAGCTTTCGCCGGGGTTTGGTCAAAATCGGCGCCTGGGTTCGTCGGGGTTTGGTGAAATCGGCGCCTGGGTTCGTTTGCTGGGTTCTTTTGGGTTCGTCGCGCCTGGGTTCGTCGGCGCTCGTCGGTGTTGCTCGTCGTTGCTCGTCTGCTTACTCGTCGGCGCTTGCTGGGTTCTTCTGTGACAACTGAAGCTTAAGTGTGACAACTGAAGCTTTGTTCCAGCTCTTGGTGTAGCTGGGTTTATGGGCAAATCGACTTCAGCGGAGTCGTCTACAATACAAAGAAAACGACTCCAGTGGAGTCGTTTTCTTTGTATTGTAGACGACTCCGCTGAAGTCGATTTCTATGTATAAAAAATGAGTATAAAGGACTCGATTTCTTGATCTACGTGGCACTAAAATAAGCGATATGAACAGTAAAATCGACTCTTCTGAAGTCGAATTGTTAGAAATGCAATATATTTGAAACGTTGTCTAACTAATAATATTGTTTGGGTTTTGTAGGTATTTTATAAAAAAATCCTAACGAAGCCCACCTTTCTCAGGAACACATTGAAGAACCTGTGATCTCTCTCTCTCTCTCTCTTACATTTCTCTCCGTCTAACATCTGTATCTCGGTCTCTCATTGTTCTCGACTTCTCGTTCTGTCAAGCTGTTCTGCCCAGATCATCTTAGTTCAGGTTAGTCTTCTTGCCCCTCTCTCTCTGTGTATTTTGTTCACTCTGGTTCTGTCTGTTTTTCTCTGTTTTGTGTTATTTGGGTTAAATTTCAGTGAGATTTTGTGGGTTCTTAATATCTTTTACTGGGTTTTCAGTAGGTATTGTTTGGGTATAATGATTTTTCTGTTGAGCAGTGGGGCATTTTGTAAACAAAAGTATTTTTCCCGTTTTGTCTTTTTGAAGGGTTTGAAGGAAGCAGAGAACAATGTCAGACAACTTACCAGCTAAAGTCTCCAAATCATTATTCACTAAAGAAGAAGAAGAAGTAGCGATGTGGGACCTTCTATCTGTCGAAATCCAAACCGATATTCTCCTACGCCTACCTATAAAATCCATTTTAAAGTTCACCTCTGTCTGCAAAACATGGAGATCCCTCATCCGAAACCCTAACTTCATTTCTGCTCATCTTAAGCTTTCCAACCACAACCAATCCCTCCTCCTCTTCAGGTTCTGCTCTGACTGGCGAATGGATGCAATGTTCAGCATGAAAAGGGACACCCATGAAAAAGAAGTCTACAAATTGTATTGTGACAACCAAGATTTCAATGAGCACACCAGGTTTGACTTCCCTTTTCATACTCAAGGCCGTGTAGCACCATTCGGTGTGGTTGGTACTTGTAATGGCCTTGTCTGTGTTAGGGGTGATGGTTCTTCGCACAGAATTATTCTCTGGAACCCTTGTATTAGAAAGTCTGTGGAACTTCCTAAACCCAAGGTCACCTATCAGTCGTACGGTCGGTGTTATACGAGTGCTGGGTTTGGATTTGATTCCAAAACTAATGACTATAAGGTGGTGAGGGTTGTGACACTTCTGGAAAAGTGGAGAGACTATTGGGGTGTGTCTCCACCAATGGTTGAGGTTTACTCACTTGCCACAGATGAATGGAGTATGGTTACAACTGCTTTGCCTGGTGCTGTACGTCATCGTGATCCACTGCCTTTTGTTAATGGTGCTCTGCATTGGGTTGCTTTGAGGAGAACTGATTACAATAAATATCGCAATTTTATTACGGTGCTTGATTTGGGGGACATGGTTTTCAGCGAGATGGCACTGCCTATACTTTCCGATGATATAGATAATGGAAATGAGTCTCACATTCGTCCCTTTATTACAGCATATGGGAATTCCCTTGCTCTGTTTCAAGAGGGATTTCATACTCTCTGTGTCAATGTATGGCTGATGAAAAGGTATGCAGAAGAATCTTCATGGACCAAAATTGTGATTTTTCCTCATATAGGTCTCAATGATCAAGATATCAACAACATAATAATTGAGGATCATGCTGAGGGGTACATACACAGGGCTAAAGGTTTTAGGAAGAGTGGTGAGGTTGTAGTGCAATTGGATTTTGACCAACGGCTCGTCTCACAAGACCTCAAGACACAAGAGCGTAAAGATCTTAGGATTTCTGCATTTAACTATACTTTCGTTGGTTCTTATGTTAAGAGTCTAGTTTTGCTAGACAAACCCAACCGTGCAGCAACTTATTAAGGAAAATGAAAGACGATACAGGCAAGATGCATTTTATTTTTGTGCTTATTCTTAATGGTTTTCCATTTTGTTCTTCATATATGCTTGGCATTGATTATGAGTTAGAAATGAATATAAATTCTTATTCTGATTGATTACCTTAATTGAGTGGCTTTATATTTAGGATAGATTGCTTATCAAGGTCATGGTTGCTGATCTTATATTGAGGAGATAGTTGAGTAAATAGCATGTATACTCAACTATCAAAAATTCAAAGTGGCTTGTGTGTGTCGTGTTGCTTATCAACTTTTAGCACCCTTATTTATCAAGTTGTTGAAGATAAATGGACATCGTGAATTTCATGCTTCCTGCGACTTACAATTTACATGGCATAGATAGATGTACTTAATTTTTTCTTTCATGATAATGTTATGGGGACCTCTTTGAACTTCATGTTATCACATCCATACTGAATGTTACTTCTTGTTCTCTTGAATTCTTAAAATTTCTTCCTAAAATGTCAATTGTGATCTTATTTTGCTAAAGATATTGCTTTTACAGTTTAAATCTTCTATTTCCTTTGATGCCTATCTTCTTTTACTGAAAACATTCCCATAGAGAAATGTTTATGGACAAAGCAACTCACGAATGGTTATTGCTTGCTTTGGGTGGTTAAGGATTGAAAATGATTTCTTTATAATCTTCTTATTGAACTATTTTTGATATATTTTGTTCCTTAGCATAGTATGAGTACTTTTTATCCAAGTAGTTATGCTTAGATGTATTGTTTGGTTGACTCCATTTCGTTCCTTGTTTTTTTTAATATCCTTCCCTCAATCTTTTGTGAATGAGTTAGCTTTTTTATTACAAAATTGTATGAAAGTAGAAGCAAACGCCAAAGTGAATAGACCTTTATGCGAGAATTGGGGTTTCACATTGGCTTTAATGGGATGTAGTTGTATTTCTTTGCAAGTCTGGTAGTTTTAATGGGATGTGTTTGCTTTGTGACGTATTGTCTTCAACTTACAAGATTTTGTTGATACCATTTCTATAGATGTGTATAAGCACTCAATATGTTTTGTAATTGGTTTTGCCCTTGGTTTTTTTTTTGTTTTTTTTAATTTATTTTTATAAGAATTAGTTTTGCTCTTCTCGTAGCTCACTCATGAATATATTCCCTTATTTGGAAAGAAAAGTTCATAGATAGTTACTGTGGTCTTCAGCCACTGAGCTTTAGTTCAAATGATACTACCTCCCCCTTGTAAGATTATCGGTTCATAACCCAATAATTGCATGAGAGACTTATCAATAAATTTTTTTTAAAAAGCTGTAGTCTTTATCTCTAACAGACATTCAACAATGTTTCTGATTTGACATTTTTGTGGAATATGCTGTACAGTTTTTGAGGAGGTTCAATGCTGCATATGTAGACACAGTTTCAAACCCATTTCATGTGCCAAAAGGATCAGCACCATATTCAAATCCTTTGGGTTGAGTTCAGCTGGGTGAATGACTGCTGCCACTGTTCAAACTAAACCTTTATGAGTCTTCCTTTTGTGAAGCTGGTTAATATTTAAATTATTATTTTTTTCTTATGCCTTGCTTTTGTTTTTCCTAGGAATTGGGTTTTGATAATCGGCCATGTAAATCTCATGAAAATTTTAGAGATTGTAACATTTATCTTTATATAAAACTTCATTTTGAGTAATACTGGAGATAGAAACAAGTGATTGTGTTATTTCGTGTTCTTTGCAGGTAGAAATGATATTTTTTCAATTAATACTTCCTCATAACATCTGGCTTTCACAGAAAATAAATACAGGATTGGAGTTTCTTTATGTTGTTTGTGGAGAGTGAACCCATCTGGGTCCAGATAATACTGTAAATTCAAGATGGGAGTTGCCAAAATTTGATTAGTCTCTAAAAACCCAATAGCATTGGCAGTTTTTGGTCAAAAAGTCCATCTAAGCCATTTGATTTGGAAGACTTGAGCTTTCTCATGTGTTGGATGTAGTTCAGTGACATAAACATTATTCTCCTAAGAATGCGACACCATCAGATACCAAATTTCATGATACCGGGTCGGGGTATCTTTTAACAACTAAACAGGAGGGGCTGAAATTATGGTTGAGAAATTAATCCTCCTAATTTGCTAAGTAGACTTCAAGAAATGCCGTAATATGGATATGCATGTCAATAGACATTGAGAGCCGTAATCTCTAGGGTTTTTGGTAATATTGTTCTAATAACGTTATATGTATTTTTTGAAAATACGTGTGGGTGAAAAAGTGTGTGAAAATACATGTAATATTATTTAAACACTGAAAACTGTTACTTAAATCACCTTACCAAATAGCCCCCTATTTTCTCTATTATTGGATTTCACGCTTTTCACAAACTATATTTGATCATACATTTAATCATATCCAAAGTGGTGGACGTGGAGATGATTTATGTGTTACAAAAGTCATAGATGCTCTGAAGTTGCACGAAGTAACTTCATTCCCAGGACATTCAATTGCACTCTCATGTCCTATACAGGCTAATTTATAGGAATTTAACTATACCAACCACTGCTATCATATACTCAAAGATAAAGCAAGTTATAACCTAAGAAACCAGTAATACTCCTATCAGTGTGTGGAACTCAATAAAGAAAATCAACTTTGGTTAAAAACATTTACAGATGTCCTCCAAGCTATCCATCATTATGGAGACGTTCCTTTCAAATATAGCAAAGAGTTTCAAACCCAAACTATAACGACTTTGTCCTAACTGTGTAGATATTGTCCATTTTGGAGCTCATACCTTTCACAGTTTTGTTCTCCCCCAAAGCAGATAGCAGTGAAAAAAATGTCTCTACACATTTAAGGGATGTCAATCTTTATAAGTGCCTGTTTGTTTCAACTTTTCCAACCCAAAAAGCCCGTTTTGAAAAAAAGCAAATAAAAGCCCGCTTTGAAAAAAAACAAATACAAAAAACCCATTTGGTTAGGTATAAAACGCATCATTTTGAAAAAAGTTACATTTTGGGTTTGTGAAGAGAACGCGCAATGCCATAAAAGAGCTCTGAGGTGCATTTTGAAAAAAGTCCATACGCGTTGAATCAACTATCCGTTGAACTCTGTAGAATTTACCAAATTACCCTTCAATAAATTAGAAAATGTCCTTAGTTCTCACGCCAAATTACCCTTGCTGCCTGTTCGTTTCGTCTCATCTCTCTACCTCAAATGGTGGTGTCGAAGTGGGTCTTGATTCTTGATGAGCCATGAGGCAGAGCCTCACTGCGAGAAGGAAACTGTGACTCACAAAAATCACTTTGCGTGGGTTTGGGCTGAGAGAGGTATTGAAAATTTTTGGTGAAATTAAGAGAAATTACTTGTGAAGATCAAGATGAAGAATTGCGTGGGTGTGGGCTGTGTGGCTGAATGTGTGGAGGAAAGTAGAGAAAGAGAAAAAAGAAATAGTATGTTCTGGAATGAGAGTGGACGAATTCTAGAAGCTTGATCTTCTGGTGTGTTCCAGTGAAGAAGAAAAGAATAAAGAAAAGTCAAAAGTGAAGATATGGAGAAGTAAATAATATGCGTGTGGAGGAGAAAAAAAGAGGAAAAAAATAATAATAAACGTGTGGATGAAAGAAAAAATAAAATAAAGAATAAAAAATTAAAACTAAGAAATGTTACTATAATATTTTCACAATAAATCTTAAGTGGTGGGTTGTTACTAGCTAATACTAGTGAAAAAAAATAATTTAAGTGGTGTGTTCAAATTAAAATCAGTTACAACTTACCAAGTATGATTTGTTAAGAAAATATTGTAAAAATATTTTTACTACAAATTTTAGTTAACAATAAA
The DNA here is from genome assembly GCA_032727855.1 of Quercus ilex subsp. ballota. Lineage (NCBI taxonomy): Eukaryota > Viridiplantae > Streptophyta > Magnoliopsida > Fagales > Fagaceae > Quercus > Quercus ilex. The sequence goes on from CM064918.1 coordinate 55,174,016, forward strand.
TTATTATTATTGTTATTATTATTATTATTATTAAGTAGTTTTTTTTTAGTAAGTATTATTAAGTAGTTGATTTAAGTATGAAATAAACCCCCTTATATATACATTGTCATTTTTGGTAATTACAACTCAAACCGCCACTTTTATAAGTTCTAGCTAAATACTCAGTTTTTCAAAAAACACTTTTTAACAGTTTTTACTAAACACTCAGCTTTTTAAAAAAAGCTCACTTTCATACCACATTTTTTGAAAACTCCACTTTTTTCAAAAAGCCAAATTTCAAAAAGCTAAACCAAACTCACCAGTATATCTTCATGTGCTTACCTAAGCGATGTGAATTCCATAAATTGCAAGACCCCCTTTTGGGTCTCTACACAAATACCAAACCGTTCAATGCAAACAACAATATACCAATCACTTATTTTGAAATCATAAGCATTGTCCAATTCACAATTTCACACTACGAAGGGTAAAGCAGTAACCAAATGTAAAATTCACAGTCACTCCCATCTATGAGTCAAAAACTCAAAATATAAATTCTAAAAGGGTGAAAGAGAAGCCAAGCAGATTTTAAATAATGAACCTAATACATGTTTGACAGGTAGCTTTGCCAAGATGTTGAAGACAATGTCTTGTGGGAGATGGTGAGGAGGTTGTCTTGTTTGGGACATGTTTAGAGGAGAGAGTAAAGACTAAAGACTAAAGATTGAGTAAAGTAGTTTGTTGTTGTTGTTGTTGTTGTTGTTTAGTTTAGGAGGGCACAGGTCCTACGTTTGAAGGGTGTAGATTACTAGATTGTCTGGTGAGCACTTCAACTTATTGGATCTCTAACTCTGAGTACAACCCTTCACAGCAGGTGAAAAAAGAAAAAGAAGCAAAAATACCATTTTGGATTTGGTTAATTCGGTGGATATATTTTAGTAGCAATGAAATTGGTTCAGTTATTTTTAACTTGCAGTTTATTTATTAGTTCATGTTATTTTCAATTTGTAATCATTTTAGGTCTAAGTAAATTTGATTATGTTTTGTTGCCAAATTAGCACAGAAAAAGCTATGATTTGATAACAATAAAAACTAAATTGATTGCAACTCGAAAGTGATTTTGGTCGATATTTTGGTAGCAATGAAATTGGTACAATTATTTTTAACTTGTAGTCTATTTGTTAGTCCACGTTATTTTCAATTTATAGTCATTTTGGGTCTAGATATGTGGTTTTTAAAATTTTCTGAGTTGTTATTTGTGTATCAAGTTAGAGATTAGTAAATTTAATTATGTTTTATTGCTGAGAAAGCACAAAAAAGTAGTGATTTGACAATAGCAAAGACTAAATTGATTACAACTTGAATGTAATATTTTTCAAGTTGTAGTCAATTTAGTTAATATATTTTGATAGTAATGAAATTGGTTCAGTTATTTTTAATTTGTTGTCTATTTATCAGTCCATTTTTTGAATTTTAGTTATTTTGAATCTAATTATATGATTTTTTTTTTTTTTTTAATTTTGAGTTGATATTTGAGTATCAAGTTAGAGATTTTTTATTTTTTTTTTTTACAGATTAGTTAACTTGATCGAGTTTTATTTTTAAGCAAGCACAAGAACGAACAAAACGAAATTAACTGGCATTAAAATATAAAAACAAAAAATTGAGAATATCACAAAACAACAAAACTGATGCAAGTTAGGTCATTTCCGCTAATAATTATCACAAAAATTACCAGCCATGAGAATTGTCACTCCCTTCTTCCAATTGTGTCAGCTTATTAGATAGCATTAATTTAAGCCTTCCCCAGAAGATCCTGAACCGTTGAATTCATTTCCACTCTCAATCCTGGCCATGAAACTTCATAGGAGACTTAATCTGAGCTAAAACCGGTGGGACCCTTACATGTGACTTGTCTGAATCAAGGCAGGCTCTGCAGTTTGCACTAACAAAGCCCACTTTTCTCAGGAACACATTGAAGAACCTCTGATCTCTCTCTCTCTCTCTCACTCCGTCAAACATCTATCTCTCGGTCTCTCATTGCTCTCAGTCTGTCGAGCTGTTCTGCCCAGATCATCTCAGTTCAGGTTAGTCTCCTTGCCTCTCTCTCTCTCTCTCACTCTGTGTATTTTGTTCACTCTGGTTTTGTCTTTTCACTCTGGTTTTGTCTTTTTTCTCTGTTTTGTGTTATTTGGGTTAAATTTCAGTGAGATTTTGTGGGTTCTTAATATCTTTTACTGGGTTTTCAGTAGGTAGTGTTTGGGTGTAATGATTTTCCTGTTGAGCAGTGGGGCATTTTGTAAACAAAAGTATTTTTCCCGTTTTGTGTTTTTGAAGGGTTTGAAGGAAGCAGAGAACAATGTCAGACAACTTACCAGCTAAAGTCTCCAAATCATTATTCACTAAAGAAGAAGAAGAAGAAGAAGAAGAAGTAGCGATGTGGGAATTTCTACCTCCCGAAATCCTACCCAATATTCTCCTACGCCTACCTACAAAATCCATTGTAAAGTTCACCTCTGTCTGCAAAACATGGAGATCCCTCATCCGAAACCCTGACTTCATTTCTGCTCATCTTAAGCTTTCCAACCACAACCAACCCCTCCTCCTCTTCAGGTTCTGCTCTGACGGCTGCCTGAAACGGCCCTACCTAGATTACCTAGTTAGGGACACCGATGAAAAAGAAGTCTACAAATTGTATTGTGACAACCAAGATTTCAATGAACATGCCAGGTTTGACTTCCCTTTTTATACTCTAGGCCGTACACCAATATTTAGGGTGGTTGGTACTTGTAATGGCCTTGTCTGTGTTGAGGATGATGGTTTATTGGGCAGAATTATTCTCTGGAACCCTTGTGTTAGAATGTTTGTGGAACTTCCTACACCCAGTATCACCTATCAGGGCTATCACGAGGAGGATGGGTATGGGTACGATGCGGCTACTGGGCTTGGATTTGATTCCAAAACTAATGACTATAAGGTGGTGAGGGTTGTGACAGTTGTGGATGTGTGGAGGAGAGGCGACTGTGTGTCTCCACCAAAGGTTGAGGTTTACTCACTTGCCACAGGCAGGGGCGGAGGGAGGGGGGGGCGAGGGGGGGCACCTGCCCCCCCTGAACTTTCACATGTTTTGACCCCCCCACCCCTCTCCTACAAAAAAAAAAAAAAAAAAAAAAAAAAAAAAAAAAAAAAAATCCCAAGTGAATTCACGTTACTTTTTTCAACTTTTCTAGTAGTAGTAGACTTCTACTCCTAGTACAATTCTATATATAAAATTAATGAATTACACTTAGTAAACTTGATGAACTAGACAAAGCCACTTGTAGAATTTTTTTATGTGTCAAGTTTTTTTCTTGGATAGCCAACTTGAGACATACATCCATGACATGCAGTCCACTGAAGAGTTTTCAGCAGTTAAAAGAATTGGATAGCTTGCTAAAAAGATGGTAAAAATGGAAAAAGAATGTTTCATATCCATTGGTTTACTCATTAGTGACCTTGGCATTGATCTTACCAGTTACAATAGCTACTGTTGAAAGAGCTTTTTCAGTAATGAACATAATTAAAAATCAATTACGCAATCGAATAGGAGATCAGTGATGAATGATTGCTTTGTCACATATATTGAGAAAGATATATTCAAGACTATTGAGTGTGAATAAATCATGCAGCGGTTTCAAAATATAAAAAATCGCCAAGGGCAATTGAGTAAAATAAGCTAGATGTAAAAAAATAAATTTAAGTTTACATTTTATGTTAGATTCTGTATAACAATTATGTAATCATATAGTTGTTTACTTATTTTGTTATTAATACCGATTAATTTTTTTGATTAATTTTTTACTTCCAATCTTGTCTTTTAATCTTGCCCCCCCTGACCTAAATTCCTGGCTCCGCCACTGGCCACAGGTGAATGGAGTATGGTTACAACTGCTTTGCCTGGTGCTGTACATCCTTGTGACCCTATGCCTTTTGTTAATGGCGCTCTGCATTGGGTTGCTTTGAGGAGAACTAATTACTTTAAATATCGCAACTTTATTACGGTGCTCGATTTGGGGGACATGGTTTTCCGCGAGATAGCACTGCCTATTCTTTCGGATGAAAAAGATTATGGAAATGAGTCTTTCATTCATCCCTTTATTTCAGCATATGGGAATTCCCTTGCCCTGATTCACGGGGGTCGTGGTCTCTGTTTGAACGTATGGCTGATGAAAAGGTATGCAGATGCATCTTCATGGACCAAAATTGTGATTTTTCCTCATATAGGTCTCTTGGATCAAGCTATCAAGGACATAGAAGATGTGGGTTACGGGTTCAAACCCAGTGCCAGAGGTTTTAGGAAGAGTGGCGAGGTTGTAGTAGAATTGGGTGAACAACCGTTCGTCTCACAAGACCTCGAGACACAAGAGTGTAAAGATCTTCCGATTTCTGCATATAACTATACTTTCGTTGGTTCTTATGTTAAGAGTCTAGTTTTGCTCGACAAACCCAACCGTGCAGCAACTTATTAAGGAAAATGAAAGAGGAACAACAACAGGCAAGATTCATTTTATTTTTGTGTTTATTTTTTAAGGTTTTCCATTTTGCTTTTTATATATACTTGGCATTGATTATGAGTTAGATATGAATAAAATTCTTATTCTGATTGATTACCTTAATTGAGTGGCTTTGTATTCAGGATAGATTGCTTATCAAGTTTATGGTTGCTGATCATATATTGAGGAGATAGTTGAGTAAATAGCGTGTATGCTCAACTGTCAAAAACACAAAGTGGCTTGTGTTGCTTATCAGCTTTTAGCACACTTATTTATCAAGTGGTTGAAGATAAATGGACATTGTGAATTTCATGCTTCCTGCGACTTACAATTTACATGGCATTGATAGATGTACTCAACATTTTCTTTCTTGATAATGTTATGGTGACCTCTTTGAACCTCATGTTTTCACACCCATACTAAATTTGACTTCATGTGCTCTTGGATTCTTAAAATTTCTTTCCTAAAATGTCAGTTGTGATCTTATTATGCTAAAGATATTGCTTGTACAATTTAAATCTTCTATTTCCTTTGATGCCTATCTTCTTTTACTGAAAACATTCCCATAGAGCAATGTTCATGGACAAAGCAGCTCACGAATGGTTAATGCTTGCTTTGGGTGCTTAGAATTGAAAATGATTTCTTTATAATCTTCTTAATGAACTATTTTTGATATATTTTGTTCCTTAGCATAATTTGAGTATTTTTATCCCAGTAAAGTAGTTATGCTTAGATGTATTGTTTTGTTGACTCCATTTTATTCCTCTTTTTTTTTTTAATATCCTTCCCTCAATCTTTTGTGAATGAGTTAGTATTTTTTATTACACAATTGTATGCAGTAGAAGCAAAAGCCAAAGTGAATAGACCTTAATGCAAGAATTGGGGTTTCACGCTTTAATGGGATGTAGTTGTATTTCTTTGCAAGTCTGGTAGTTTTAATGGGATGTGTTTGCTTTGTGACGTATTGTCTTCAGCTTACAAGATTTTGTTGATACTATTTCTATAGATGTGTATAAGCACTCAATGTCTTTGATAATTGGTTTTTCCCTTGTTTTTTTTTTTTTTTTTTTTAAGAATTAGTTTTGCGCTTATTTGGAAAGGAAAGTTCATAGATAGTTACTGTGGTCTTCAGCTAATGAGCTTTAGTTCAAATGACATTATCTCCCTTTGTAAGATTATCGGTTCATAGCCCAATAATTGCATGTGTGACTTATCAATAATTTAAAAAAAAAAAAACTCTAGTCTTTATCTCTGACATATATTCAACAACGCTTAGTTGTTCCTGAATTGACATTTTTGTGGAATATGCTTTACAGTTTTTGAGGAGGTTCAATGCTGCAAATGTTGACGCAGTTTCAAACCCTTTTCATGTGCCAAAAGGATCAGCACCATATTCAAATCCTTTGGTTTGAGTTCAGCTGGGTGACCGACTGTTGCCACTGTTCAAACTAAACCTTTATGAATCTTCCTTTTGTGAAGCTGGTTGATTTTTTTAATTTTTTTTTCTTATGCCTTGCTTTTGTTTTGCTTAGGAATTGGGTTTCGATAATTGACCATGTAAATCTCATGAAAATTTTAGAGATTGTAACATTTATTTTTATATAAAACTTCAGTTTGAGTAATACTGGAGATAGAAACAAGTGATTGTGTTATTTCGTGTTCTTTGTAGGTAGAATTGATATTTTTTTAGTTAATACGTCCTCATAATATGTGGCTTTCACAGAAAATAAATAGAGGATTGGAGTTTCTTTATGTTGTTTGTGGAGAGTGAACCCATCTGGGTCCAAATAATACTGTAAATTCAAGATGGGAACTGCCAAGATTTGATGAGTCTCTAAAAACCCCATAGCATTGGCAGTTTCTGGTCAAAATGTCCATCTCTACCATTTGATTTGAAAGACTTGAGCTTTCTCATGTGTTGGATGTAGTTCAGTGACATAAACCTTATTCTCCTAAGAATGTCACACCATCAGATGCCAAATTTCATGATACCGGGTTGGGGTATCTTTTAACAACTAAACAGTAAACAGGAGGGGCTGAAATTATGGTTGAGAAATTAATCCTCCTAATTTGCTAAGTAGACCTCGAGAAATGCCATAATATTAATATGCATGTCAATAGACACTGAGAGCCGTAATCTCTATTCTCTCTAGTCTCTATTATTGGATTTCAAGATTTTCGCAAACTATATTTGATCATACATTTAATCATATCTAAAGGGGTGGACGTGGAGATGATTTATGTGTTACAAAAGCCACAGGACATTCAATTGCATTCTCATGTCCTATACAGGCTAATTTATAGGATTTAACTATACCAATCACTGCTATCACATACTCAAAGATAACGTCAGTTATCACCTAAGAAACTAGTAATACTCCTATCAATGTGTGGAACTTAATAAAGAAAATCAACTTTGGTTAAAACATTTACAAATGTCCTCCAAGCTATCCATTATTATGGAGACGTTCCTCTCAAATATAGCAAAGAGTTTCAAACCCAAATTGTAATGACTCCACTCCCAACTGTGTAGATATTGTTCATTTTAGGGCTCACACCTCTCACAGTTTTGTTCTCTTCCAAAGTACATAGCAATGGGGAAAAAGCCTCTACACATTTAAGGGAGGTCACTCCTTATATGCATATCCCCATGTGCTTTTCTAGACGATGTGGGATTCCATAAATTGCAATACCCCCTTTGGGTTTCTACACAAATACCAAACCATTTAATGCAAACAGCAATATACCAATCACTTATTTTGAAATCATAATCATTGTCCAATTCACAATTTCACACTATGAAGGGTAAAGGAGTAACTAGATGTAAAATTTACACATTCACTGCCATCAACGAGTCAAAATATAAATTCTAAAATGGTGAAAGAGAAGCCAAGCAGATTTTAAACAATGAACCTAATACATGTTTGATAAGTAGCTTTGCCAAGATGCTGAGGACTATGTCTTGTGGGAGATGTTGAGGAGGTTGTCTTGTTTAGGACATGTTTAGAGGAGAGAGTAAAGACTAAAGACTAAAGATTGAGTAAAGTAGTTTGTTGTTGTTGTTGTTGTTGTTGTTTAGTTTAGGAGGGCACAAGTCCTACATTTGAAGGGTGTAGACTACTAGATTGTCTGGTGAGCACTTCAACTTATTGGATCTCTGGCTTTGAGTACAACGCTTCACAGTAGGTGAAAAAAGAAGAAGCAAAAATACCATTTTGGATTTGGTCACAATATTTTCAAGTTGTAGTCAATTAGGTCGATATATTTTAGTAGCAATGAAATTGGTTTAGTTATTTTCAACTTGCAATCTATTTATTAGTCCATGTTATTTTCAATTTGTAATCATTTTAGGTCTAAGTAAATTTGATTGTGTTTTGTTGCCAAATAAGCACAGGAAAAGCTATGATTTGATAAAAATAAAAACTAAATTGATTGCAACTCGAAAGTGATTTTGGTCGATATTTTGGTAGCAATGAAATTGGTACAATTATTTTTAACTTGTAGTCTATTTATTAGTCCATGTTATTTTCAATTTATAGTCATTTTGGGTCTAGATATGTGGTTTTTAAAATTTTATGAGTTGATATTTGTGTATCGAGTTAGAGATTAATAAATTTAATTATGTTTTGTTGCCAAGTAAGTACAAAAAAGCAGTGATTTGATAATAGTAAAGACTAAATTGACTATAAATTGAGAGTGATATTTTTCAAGTTGCAGTCAATGTGGTCAACATATTTTAGTAACAATGAAATTGGTACAATTATTTTTAATTTGCCGACTATTTAGGGTCCGTTTGGTACGTGTGTTTAAATAATATTTTTCATTTTTTTTAAAATACGTGTAGATGAAAATATGTGTAATGTTTTTAAAAACTGAAAACATGTGTTTAAACTTGCGTACTAAACGGGACCTTATTAGTCAATTTTTCAATTTTTAGTTATTTTGAGTTTAAGGTGTTTGGTAATGTTGTTCTAGTAATATTGTTTGTATTTTTTGAATATATGTGTGGATGAAAAAGTGTGTAGAAATTCGTGTAATCTATCTATATATTACTAAAAGTTGAAGTGTAGTATTTAATGTTGCTACGCTTACGTTCAGTCACATCAGCAGCCATGTCATTTCCACCATATTTTTTGTAATTGTTCAACAATTTAAAATTAGTTTTTTTTTTTCAATTTTAAAATACTAATAAATATAAAATAAATCCCACCCTTATCTCCACCATAAAGCCAACTTCTTATTAATTTAATTTCCACCACTATCTCCACCATAAATCACACTTCTTATTAATTTAATTCCACCATTAGCACCATGTCATCATTTATTTTCTTATTTTATTTTTTATTTTTAGATTTACCAGTTGATATTTATTGAGCATTTTTTTAAATTCAAGTATTACTCTATCTTCAACTCTATCATGTGTCTCTCCAGACTCTTCAAATGTAGCAATTATATGGAATTTCAACGGTCATCAAATAAATTCAGGTGCAGCCAGTAAAAGACATAAAAAAACATGGAATTTCAACAGTCTCTCCATTAATCCATACCTTTTCACTACAATAAAAGTTGTCTTTAATTTGAAATTCAGGTGTTCACTACGTTATTATTGAGAGCATCAAGCAGGGGAAGAGAGAGACAACGTTACATGGGTAGTTATAAATTTTGCAAGTGTCAAACTCCTTCCCAAAAAAAAGCAAACACTTCTTCTATCTCTCTATACTTTCTTTTCCCTCTCTCTGTACTTCCCTCCATATAAATTTTGTCCTATCCGCAGAAGCACTCAAAGCAAGACTTCACCGTTTTTGACCTGCAAAGTTCCAAAGCAAGTCCAAAGGTTCACCGCAAGTCCTAAAATTTTTTTTTTTGTGCAATTTTCTTATGATTGTTTTTGTTTGGTGAGAAATTGAGGGAAAAGGGAAGGGAAAAGAAGGGTATTCTTAAAGAAAATTAAAACTTAAATAAATAAAAAATGGCCTCTTCAAAACCCCTTTGCTATCAGCCTTCAATATTCATTGGTATCTAAAACATTCATAGGCTTTAATAGACAAATCAAAACAGAATTTTGTCCAATAGATTCACCAATTTTCTCACTGTGTCTCTATATAATTAACCCCCCCCCCCCTTCTCTCTCTCTCACATGTTTTTGTTAGGGTAATGTTTCAAAGAACATTAAATGTCTTTTTGTGAGGTTGTCTTTAGAATAAATAGATTATGACTTCGGGAATTTACTTTCTGACTTAAGTGGTTTACAAATATTGGAGTCTTGAAGCTCAATTTATCATAATTTAACACAAATCAAATTTTATTTAGAATAAAAAAAAAATCGATTGATATTGTATACCTATTATCTATACCTTTAAAAGAAAAGTTTTTAAAAGGATTTTTTTTTGCCCTGTTTGAAGCTTCTCAATGGGTATCACTAGGCATTGAATACGTTGTGTTCTATTAGTCCATCCTCTCTTTTCTCTACCCATCACCTTCCCCAAAACCACATCATAACCTCCATTTTATTTGTTATGTGGTTTTACTAATAGGCTTTGGCTTTGGGATTTTTGTTTCATATGCCAAGTTCTATAAATTAAATGAGCAATGTGAATTTGAAGGTTTAGTCTTGGTTATCTTTGTATTTGTTCTCTAAGGATCCAATTTTTTAAAAAGATTTCTTCTTCAAAATGTTATTTTTCTGCACTATTTTTCTACATAAAATCTGCACTGTTACATATCTAAAATCTACTTTTTTTACAACTAAAATCTGCACTACATTGTTTCACAAAATCTACACTGCATTGTTTCATAAAAATCTGCACTGCACTGCACTATTTCATTAAATTTGCATTGTTTTGAATAACTTTCTGCATTGTTTTTAAAAAATTTTGTTTTGGTTATCTTTATGTATTTTCTCTGTGTTTGTTTAAATTTCTCAGTGAATACATAGAACATATTGAATATATATCAATACTGCCTTGGATGATCTTAATTTGAATTCCTTTTTATTCCTCTCTTTATTTGTTTCATTCATCAAGATTTATTTATTTTTATTTTTTTTCTGTGCATGTTTATAGTTAAGTTTTATATTTTAGTAAAAAATTTGTTGTTTGTTACTATGATTTAATTTTTATAAAAATTGTATTAGTTGGATGATCTAAATTTTGATTCCTTTGATATTGTTTCTTTCATATTCATAATCATTAATTATTAGACTACAAGGACTCTCCTCTATGTGTTCACAAATTTAGTAGCAACCCTCAATTGTATTTGGTATGATGGGAGGTACTACCTATGTAGTGATTCTACAAAATTTCAAAAAATTGATGTTCAAAACAATGTACAACTCACACCAACATCTATAATAATTGAGGAAAACAAAAGAAATTATTTAATGACTACTACAAAGCAACGAAGCAAAAAGATACAAAGAATACTTTAAAGTTGTCTTTTAATTTATTTGAAATGTTGCTTAAGTAGTTCTTTAATTCTTTGAATGTGTGTTTCATACATTTATTAGACAATTGAGGATGTTAAGGATTGGAATCTTGATTTTAATTTTAATTTAAGTTTGATTTTTTTTTTTCATTGCGTAATTTAATATTTCATATCAAGGATAGGAAATTTTGAAATTGATATCCTAATGTACAATCAAAGAGGAAATTGCAAAGAATTGTTTACATCTTCAAATATAATAGCTTTTTCGTGTATCGTACGGGTTAACGACTAGTATTGTTTAATGTTTTGAGATTGATATCCTAATGTACAATTAAAGAGGAAATTGCAAAGAATTGTTTACATCTTCAAATATAATAGTTTTCTCGTGCATCGCACATGTTAGCGACTAGTATTGTTTAAATACTGAAAACTGTTGTTCTAGTTACACTACCAATCAGCCCTATTATGTGGTTTTTAAAAAAAAAATCTTGAGTTAATATTTGTGTATGGAGTTTGAGATTAGTTAATTTGATTGTGATCTGTTTTCAAGCAAGCACAAGAACGAACAAAACGAAATTACCTGCAATCAAAATATAAAAACAAAAAATTGAGAATATCACAAAACACCAGAACTGATACAAGTTATGTCATTTCCACTAATAATGATCACAAAAATTACAAGCCGTGAGAATTGTCACTCCCTTCTTCCAAATTTCAATGGTGTCAGCTTATTAGCTAGCATTAATTTAAGTCTTCCCCAGAAGATCTTAAACCGTTGAATTCATTTCCACTCTCAATCTTGGCCATGAAACTTCAGAGGATACTTATTCTGAGCTAAAACAGGTGGGACCCTTACATGTGACTTGTCTGAATTAAGACAGGCTTTGCAGTTTGCACTGACAAAGCCTGCCTTTCTCAGGGACACATTGAAGAACCTCTTCTCTCTCTCATTTCTCTCCGTCTAACATCTATATTTCGGTCTCTCATTGATCTCGTTTTTTCAAGCTGTTCTGCCCAGATCATCTCAGTTCAGGTTAGTCTCCTTGCCTCTGTGTGTGTGTGTGTGTGTATTTTGTTCACTCTGGTTCTGTCTTTTTTTCTCTGTTTTGTGTTATTTGGGTTATATTTCAGTGAGATTTTGTGGGTTCTTAATATCTTTTACTGGGTTTTCAGTAGGTAGTGTTTGGGTATAATGATTTTCCTGTTGAGCAGTGGGGGGTTTTGTAAACAATAGTATTTTTCCCATTTTGTGTTTTTGAAGGGTTTGAAGGAAGCAGAGAACAATGTCAGACAACTTACCAGCTAAAGTCTCCAAATCATTATTCACTAAAGAAGAAGAAGAAGAAGAAGTAGCGATGTGGCACTTTCTACCTCCCGAAATCCTACCCAATATTCTCCTACGCCTACCTACAAAATCCATTGTAAAGTTCACCTCTGTCTGCAAAATATGGAGGTCCCTCATCCGAAACCCTGACTTCATTTCTGCTCATCTTAAGGTTTCCAACCACAACCAACCCCTCCTCCTCTTCAGGTTCTGCTCTGACTGGCTAAAGGATGCAATGTTCAGCATGGAAAGGGACACTCATGAAATAGAAGTCTACAAATTGTATTGTGACAACCAAGATTTCAATGAGCACACCAGGTTTGACTTCCCTTTTCATACTCAAGCCCATGGAGCACCATTCGGTGTGGTTGGTACTTGTAATGGCCTTGTCTGTGTTATGGGTGATGGTTTTTCGCGCAGAATTATTCTCTGGAACCCTTGTGTTAGAATGTTTGTGGAACTTCCTAAACCCAATGTCACCTCTCAGTCGTACGGTGGGTGTGATACGAGTGCTGGGTTTGGATTTGATTCCAAAACTAATGACTATAAGGTGGTGAGGGTTGTGACACTTCGGGATGCGTGGAGAAACGATTGGGGTGTGTCTCCACCAAAGGTTGAGGTTTACTCACTTGCCACAGGTGAATGGAGTATGGTTACAACTGCTTTGCCGGGTGCTGTACGTCATCGTGATCCACTGCCTTTTGTTAATGGCGCTTTACATTGGGTTGCTTTGAGGAGAACTAATTGCAATAAATATCGCAATTTTATTACGGTGCTCGATTTGGGGGACATGGTTTTCAGCGAGATCACACTGCCTATACTTTCGGATGATAAAGATGATGGAGATGAGTCTCACATTCGTCCCTTTATTTCAGCATATGGGAATTCCCTAGCCCTGTTTCACGAGGGATTTCGTACTCTCTGTGTCAATGTATGGCTGATGAAGAGGTATGCAGATGCATCTTCATGGACCAAAATTGTGATTTTTCCTCATATAGGTCTCAGGGATCAGAATATCAATGGCATAGAAGGTGCGGATCATGCTGAGGGGTACATACACAGGGCTAAAGGTTTTAGGAAGAGTGGTGAGGTTGTAGTGCAATTGGATTTTGAACAACGGCTCGTCTCACAGGACCTCGAGACACAAGAGTGTAAAGATCTTAGGATTTCTGCATATAACTATACTTTTGTTGGTCCTTATGTTAAGAGTCTAGTTTTGCTTGACAAACCCAACCGTGCAGCAACTTATTAAGGAAAATGAAAGAGGATACAGGCAAGATGCTTTTTATCTTCGTGCTTATTCTTAATGGTTTTCCATTTTGTTCTTCATATATACTTGGCATTGATTATGAGTTAGAAATGAATATAAATTCTTATTCTGATTGATTACCTTAATTGAGTGGCTTTATATTTAGGATAGATTGCTTATCAAGGTCATGGTTGCTGATCTTATATTGAGGAGATAGTTGAGTAAATAGCATGTATACTCAACTATCAAAAATTCAAAGTGGCTTGTGTGTGTCGTGTTGCTTATCAACTTTTAGCACACTTATTTATCAAGTTGTTGAAGATAAATGGACATCGTGAATTTCACGATTCCTGTGACTTACAATTTACATGGCATAGATAGATTTACTTAATTTTTTCTTTCATGATAATGTTATGGTGACCTGTTTGAACTTCATGTTATCACATCCATACTGAATGTTACTTTTGTTCTCTTGGATTCTTAAAATTTTTTCCTAAAATGTCAATTGTGATCTTATTTTGCTAAAGATATTGCTTTTACAGTTTAAATATTCTATTTCCTTTGATGCCTATCTTCTTTTACTGAAAACATTCCCATAGAGAAATGTATATGGACATAGCGGCTCACGAATTGTTATTGCTTGCTTTGGGTGGTTAAGAATTGAAAATGATTTCTTTATAATCTTCTTATTGAACTATTTTTGATATATTTTGTTCCTTAGCATAATATGAGTACTTTTTATCCAAGTAGTTATGCTTAGATGTATTGTTTGGTTGACTCCATTTCATTCCTTATTTTTTTTAATATCCTTCCCTCAATCTTTTGTGAATGGGTTAGCATTTTTTATTACAAAATTGTATGAAAGTAGAAGCAAACACCAAAGTGAATAGACCTTTATGCAAGAATTGGGGTTTCACATTGGCTTTAATGGAATGTAGTTGTATTTCTTTGCAAGTCTGGTAGTTTTAATGGGATGTGTTTGCTTTGTGACGTATTGTCTTCAACTTACAAGATTTTGTTGATACTGTTTCTATATGATAGGTTTTAGACCCCTTAAAACACAATTGAATTAACCTAGTTAATTAGCCAAATGATTAACTTAGTCAAATTATGCAATTCTAGGTTATCACAAACATAAAATCATATCAATAATATAAAGCAGCGGAATAATAAATAATACAATGATATGATCACCCAGGAAACCACACGGTAAAAACCTGGGGAGAATTTGACCTAGCTATCCTCAACGTAAACTTGAATCCACTATGCAAAAAAATCGAAGTTCATACAAAAGGACTTACAAGCTCTCCGCTTGACTTCCTAATGCTACCCACCAGTAGAACTTACTGACATGACCACGTGCAAGCTCCGAATCCCCGGACTCCTTCTTTCTTAGATTCTCCAATCAGCTACAAGCATCCACGCTTGTTATTCTTTAAGCTCCAATGGCAGCAACCGAGTTGATCATCAAGATATTGAAATAATCTCTACCTTGAAAACCCTAAGTTTATGTGAAAGAAAGCTCCTCTAAGATCTCACAAGAGATTCACACAAACAGTAAAGTATGAGCAACAATGCAACAAGAGCAACTCTCAAAACGTGGCTAGGGGTTTTGCCTTTTATACCTAAGGCAAAAATAGAAAACTCAAAACATTTAATGAGTTAGGGCTGAGTTTGAAAATTATGCAAAAAAGCATTCTAGCCGACTTTCGATCGATCGAGTCTAAATTTCGATTGATCGTGCCAGGCTGAAATGCACCAATGCATCTACAGCCTCTTGATTCCAACTTTACATAAAATATATAACTTTGAGCAAGCCTAAACAAGACTAAACATATTGTTTTGATAATGGTTTGCCAATATTACACATTAGAGTTCTAAATACATAAATTCCTAAATCTTTAGAACCTAACACTATAGATTTGTATAAGCACTCAATATGTTTTGTAATTGGTTTTGCCCTTGGTTTTATTTATTTATTTTTAATTTATTTTTATAAGAATTAGTTTTGCCCTTCTCGTAGCTCACTCATGAATATATTCCCTTATTTGGAAAGGAAAGTTCATAGATAGTTACTGTGGTCTTCAGCCACTGAGCTTTAGTTCAAATGATACTACCTCCCCCTTGTAAGATTATCGGTTCATAACCCAATAATTGCATGAGAGACTTATCAATAATTTTTTTTAAAGGCTGTAGTCTTTATCTCTAGAAGACACTCAACAATGCTTACTTGTTCCTGATTTGACATTTTTGTGGAATATGCTGTACAGTTTTTGAGGAGGTTCAATGCTGCAGATGTAGACACAGTTTCAAACACATTTCATGTGCCAAAAGGATCAGCACCATATTCAAATCCTTTGGGTTGAGTTCAGCTGGGTGAATGACTGCTGCCACTGTTCAAACTAAACCTTTATGAATCTTCCTTTTGTGAAGCTGGTTGATATTTAATTTTTTTTTCTTATGCCTTGCTTTTGTTTTTCCTAGGAATTGGGTTTTGATAATCGTCCATGTAAATCTCATGAAAATTTTAGAGACTCTAACATTTATCTTTATGTAAAACTTCATTTTGAGTAATACTGGAGATAGAAACAAGCGATTGTGTTAGTTTGTGTTCTTTGCAGGTAGAAATGATATTTTTTCAGTTGATACTTCCTCATAATATCTGGCTTTCAAAGAAAGTAAGTACAGGATTGGAGTTTCTTTATGTTGTTTGTGGAGAGTGAATCCATCTGGGTCCAGATAATTCTGTAAATTCAAGATGGGAGTTGCCAAAATTCGATTAGTCTCTAAAAACCCAATAGCATTGGCAGTTTCTGGTCAAAAAGTCCATCTAAGCCATTTGGTTTGGAAGACTTCAGCTTTCTCATGTGTAGGATGTAGTTACAGTGACATAAATATTATTCTCCTAAGAATGCCACACCATCAGATACTAAATTTCATGATACCGGGTGGGGTATCTTTTAGTAATAACAACTAAACAAGTGGGGCCGGAATTTTGGTTGAGAAGTTAATCCTCCTAATTTGCTTAGTAGACCTCGAGAAATACCATAATATATATGCATGTCAATAGACATTGAGAGCTGTAATCACTATTCTCTCTATTATTGGATTTCAAGCTTTTCACAAACTATATTTGATTATGCATTTAATCATATCTAAAGGGGTGGACGTGGAGATGATTTATGTGTTACAAAAGCCATATATGTTCTGAAGTTGCAGGAAGTAACTTCACTCCCAGGACATTCAATTGCATTCTCGTGTCCTATACAGGCTAATTTATAGGATTTAACTATACCAATCACTGCTATTAAACTCAAAGATAAAGCCAGTTATCACCTAAGAAATCAGTAATACTCCTCTCAATGTGTGGAACTCGATAAAGAAAATCAACTTTGGTTAAAACATTTACAAATGTCCTCCAAACTACCCATCATTATGCAGACATTCCTCTCAAATATAGCGAAGAGTTTCAAACCCAAATACTATAGCATTTAATGTAAACAGCAATATACCAATCATAGTTGTTAGTATCGTATCGTGTGAAAAAAGTTACATATCGTATCGGCGTATCGTAAGTGCTCATGAATTGTACGAGCTCATGAATCATACGATACAGTGTGTATATCGTATAAATCGTATCATATCGTAAAATCGTACGATGCATAGACAAATGCTTTAAAATGAGATTTTTTGTTAAAATTTGTACTTTTATTTGAATCTAGCAAGTTGTTAAACTTGTTTTTAGCAAAAATTATTTGAATACTTAATTTAGCCTACTAAAATAACATATTCATAAATTTTTTTCTCCTCTTTCCTATAATTGGATTACACAGTACATACTTACCTTTCATTTTAATATTTAAAAATTTATTTTATTTCTTATTGTTATTGTTATAAGTCCAAGAAACTAGAATGCCAAAAAAAAAAAAAATTAAAATAAAAAGAACAAGAAGAGATAGTAAATGTTAATAACAAATAATGATGAAGAAAATTTTAATGAAGAAATAAATTTGCAAAATTATAAACATGATGATAGCATTGACTTAGATGGGGTTGATTAAACAATTTGATGAATATAATGAAAATAAATTATTATTTTTGGGTCATTTGTAATATATTATCCCTTTTGAATTTAAGTAATTTGAATGTGTATGTTATAAACACTTGCAAGTTTGATTTATTTAGTTAGCTTGTTAAATATTGTTACATAAGTGATAAATAAATTAGTCATTAGTTGAATATATTCAAAATTTATAATGAATATAACCTTTATATATGTATATTTATAATTTTTTATAAATTTTATTAAGTATTTATGTATCTTACGATACACGATATGATACGATACACGATACGGAAAAATTAAAAATCGATTCACGATACAATTTACATTTTGACAACTATGATATGAATCACTAATTTGGAAATCATAATCATTGTCCAATTCATAATTTCACACTATGAAAGGGTAAAGCAGTAACCAGATGTAAAATTCATACTATCACTGCCAATAGCAAGTCAAAATATAAATTCAATATGGTGAAAGAGAATCCAAGCAGATTTTAAACAATGAACCTAATACATGTTTGACAGGTAGCTTTGCTAAGATGTTGAGGACAATGTCTTGTGGGAGATGGTGAGGAGGTTGTCTTGTTTGGGACATGTTTAGAGGAGAGAGTAAAGAGTAAAGACCAAAGATTGAGTAAAGTAGTTTAGGAGGGCACTAGTCCTACATTTGAAGGGTGTAGATTGTTAGATTGTCTGGTGAGCACTTCAGCTTCCTGGACCTTTGACTTTGAGTACAATCCTTCACAGCAGGTGAAAAAAAGAAGCAAAAATACAATTTTTGGTCACGATACTTTCAAGTTGTAACCAATTTGCTTGATATATTTTAGTAGCAATGAAATTGGTTCAATTATTTTTAATTTGCAATCTATTTATTAGTCAATGTTATTTTCAATTTGCAACCATTTTAAGTCTAAATATGTGGTTTTTTACATTTCTAAGTTGATATTTGTGTATCAAGTTAGGTATTAGTAAATTTAATTGTGTTTTGTTGCCAAATAAGCACAAAAAAGCTATGATTTGATAATAATAAAAACTAAATTGATTGCAACTCGAAAGTGATTTCAGTCGATATATTTGGTAGCAATGAAATCGGTACAATTATTTTTAACTTGCAGTCTATTTATTAGTCCATGTTATTTTCAATTTATAGTAATTTTGGGTCTAAATATGTGGATTTTTTTTAAAATTTCGGAGTTGATATTTGTGTATTGAGTTAGAGATTAGTAAAATTAATTGTGTTTTGTTACCAAGTAAGTACAAGAAAAACTGTGATTTGACAATAATAAAGACCAAATTGATTACAACTTGAAAATGATTTTTTTTCAAGTTGCAGTAAATTTGGTCAATATATTTTGATAGTAATAAAATTGGTACAATTATTTATAAGTTTCCCGTCTATTTATTAGTCCATTTTTCAAATTTTAGTTATTTTGAGTCTAAATATGTGGTTTTAAAAAAAAAAAATATTCTGAGTTGATATTTGTATCGAGTTAGAGATTAGTTAATTTGATTATGTTGAAGGAATAATACGAAATTAACTGCTATCAAAATATTTTAAAAAAAGAAAATATTCTAAAATGTGGGTACCAAAATTGTATTAAAAAAAAAAAAAAAAAAGAAAAAGAAAAAGAGAGTTAAAAATTCTTCCATTTATCTATGTTTTGTGACAGAATCACCGAACTACAGAGGACGGAGCCAATAACAGCACATCTCTCTCTCTCTCTCTAAGCATGATCGTCTGCGTCGCCGTCGTCGGCCACCAGGTACACCCTTCTCCTTCACCAACCTCTCATTTTCCGTACACACCCCAAAAAGAACAGAACAAAATCTTATATTTCCTTAATTTCGACAGAACAATCCTCTGTATATACAAAGCTTCACGGAAGCCGATGATGCTCTCAAGCTCCACCACATCGTACACTGTTCCCTCGACGTCGTCGACGAACGAGGTAAACCCATTTCCCACAACCCGGTTTCACTTTTCGGATCTGATCCGGGTGGTCTATTTTTCAATTGTGTAATCGATTAAATTGACCATTTTTTATTATTGTTTTTATTTTCAGTGAACAATCCGAAAAAATCTGGACCAACTCTCAATGAGACTTTTCTGGGTCTTCTTTATCCCACTGAAAATTACAAAGTGTGAGTGTTTTTTTTTTTTTTTTTGAAGTATGAAAATTTTGTGAATGATTTTTTTTAATGTACAATGATGTTATTTTTTGAAGGTATGGGTATCTGACTAATACTAAGGTGAAGTTTATATTGGTGACAACGGATCTAGATGTCCGAGACGCGGATGTTCGAAATGTGAGTATTTTATGGATTATGGAATTGGTTTTATTGAGCAATGTTAATGGTTCCAAAATTTAATCTTTTTCACAAATCACTACTTTGTTAAAGTTATAATCGGAGCAGCATCGCTTGCACGACTTTAATTCTGTACTAATCAGGAAATTAGTGTCACATTAGCAGCTGTGAAAAAAATTAGACATTTGTGTGGGTTTCAATTAGCTCAACTGTTAGAGTCCCTTGT
Source organism: Quercus ilex subsp. ballota (assembly GCA_032727855.1). Taxonomy (NCBI): domain Eukaryota; kingdom Viridiplantae; phylum Streptophyta; class Magnoliopsida; order Fagales; family Fagaceae; genus Quercus; species Quercus ilex. The sequence goes on from CM064918.1 coordinate 55,194,124, forward strand.
TGTCAGATTTGAATGTCGCCTACACCAAAAGGAAACCATTTGGTGTTTTGGCATTATGATAAAAAGTAATTAGTTATGATAGAGTGGACAATATAACGATTAGATATTTGGTTTTGATTTCGAAATCTTGTGCTGCAATGTGAGTGATGGGAGAGTAATATGATCGAGTAATATATAAACGTGTTATGGATTCCGAAAAAGAAAGGGGAAAATGTTTTGGTTTATTTTGTATAGTAAGAATTGGAAGTAACATAACTAACAATAGCTGGAACTTTGGTGAAGTTTAGACTTTTACAAGTATAGGAAGGTTGGTTTGATATTTAGGGTGTGGTATGAGATGAAAAGAGGGGATTGTGTTTTTTTGTCTTAGAGGCAATAAGGATTTGTTTGGTTCTCATCCTTTTTCAAGTTTTAGTCTAGTGCCTTGAAAAGGAATGAGGTGATATCTTTGGAAAAGAGAGATATTTGGGTCTTCGATACATTTTTGATAAGTTGTAGGTTGGTCCAATTCCTTGAGGGTGCTTTCCTGGAAATCTTTGTAGGTAGCCTGTGTTGCCAATTTGACCCGACTAGGTAATTTGAAATTAGATAATGCACTAGAGGGCTTTGACATGTTCATAATGCAGGAACCTTCTGTAGTACGAAGGTTATGGTGATAGTGAAGCAACTTTGCACCTTTACTGCCTCAATCAAGATAAATTTTATTCTGACCTTTGGTTGGGTTAGGTACAAAATTAGTTAAATTTGGATTGGTTGTAGCGGACAGACACAACTTTTTATCTGGCTAAGCTCTTGTCTAGAGAATTCGATTTATTGTAGAAAACTGGTTCTTAAGTAAGACATTTGAGTATCTCTTGGTGAGAAATGAACATGTTCTCTTCATGTGGCCTAGGTTGGTAATTCATAAATTTTCATTTCAAATTTTCTTGTCATTGTTGGTTCACTTTGAAAAATGTTGTTAGCTGAAAATAATTTTATGTTATTGTAAGTTGGTACTTGCTAGGTGATGAACTAACAAAATCTTGTACAATAGTACGTATATTATGTTTATATAAGTTGCTTGATATGTCTATTTATAGATCGTAGGTTTTCTGGCCTCATCAGCCACTTGTTCCATAATGTAGTGGTTGCCACATTTCTTCTTGCTTAAAGTTAATTTTTAATAATATCCTTCCAAGGTTTAAATATTTTTTATCATGTTTGCTGCTGCTACTCTAACTGTGGTCTTCAGCCAGTAAATTTTTGCTCAAATGACACTCTCTCCCCTTGTAAGAGCAAGGTGGAGCGTGGGAAATTATCAATTCAAAACCCACTAGTTGCATGTGTGACTTATCAATTAAAAAGAAAAAAGAAAACAGCAGTCTTTTTCTCTTAACATAATTTCAATAACGTCTACTTGTTCCTGATTTGACATTTTTGTGGAATATGCTGTACAGTTTTTCAGGAGGTTCCATGCTGCATATGTAGATGCAGTTTCAAACCCATTTCATGTGCCAGGTAAAAAGATAACGTCCAGAACTTTTGCTGAAAGGGTCAGCACCATAGTCAAATCTTTTGGGTTGAGCTCAGCTGGGTGAATAACTGCTGCCACTGTCCAAACTAAACTTTTATGAAGCTTCCTTTTGTGAAGCTGGTTGAATTTTTTTTTTCTTCTTATGTACTCTTGTTTTGCCTAGGATTTGGGTTTTGGTAATCATCCATGTGAATCTTAGAAAAATTTTAGAGATTGTAACATTTATCCTTATATAAAACTTCATTCTGAGTGATACTGGAGATAGAAACAAGTGATCGTATTATTTCTTGTTACCTTGCTGGTAGAAATTATCTTTTTTCAGTTAATACTTGCTCATAGTATTTGGCTTAATTTGCTTTCTCAGAAAATAAATACAGGATTGGAGTTTATTTATGTTGTTTGTGGATAAGTGAGCCCATCTGGGTCCATATAATACTGTAAATTCAAGATGGGGAGTCCCCAAAATCTGATTTTAAGTTTCTAAAAAACAAATAGCATTGGCAGTTTATGGTAAAAAACAGTCAATCTCTACTATTTGATTTGGAAGACTTGAGCTTTCTCATGTGTTGGATGTAGTTCCATTGACATCAACACTGTTCTCCAAAGAATGCCACACCATCAGACTGAATTTCATAATACAGGGCTGGTCCCTTTTAGTATGGACAATTAAAAAGGAGGCGCTGAAATTTCGGTTCTGAGAAATTAATCCTCTTAATTTGCCAAGTAAACCTCGAAAATATGCCTTGGAATGAATTAATGCATGCCAATAGACATGAGCCAAAATCTCTATACTCTCTATTATTTGATTTCAAACATTTCACAAACTATATTTGATCATACATTTGATCATATTTAAAGGGATGGAGGTGGAGATGATTCATGTGTGCTACATGAGGCATAGAGGTTTTTAAGTTCCAGGAAGTAAATTCATTCACAGGACATTCCATTGCATTCCCATGACCTTTGGGCTAATTTATAGGATTTAACTATACCAATCATTGCTATCACAAACTTGAAGATAAAGCCAATTATCACCTAAGAAACCAGTACTTCTATCATTGTATGCAACTCAATAAAGAAATATTAATGGATCAATTTTGATTTACATATGCAAATGTTCTCCAAGCAACCCATCATTATGCAGGCGTTACTTTCCAACCTAGCAGAGAATTTTAAACCCAAAGATCATACCATGCATTGCAAACGGCAATATACCAATCACTGAATTTGCAAATCATAATCATTGACTAACCCACACTATGAAGGGAAATGTATGTAGAAATTTACTGTCACTGCAATCGGCAAGTCAAAATATTCATTATATATAGTTTCATTTTTGGTAATTGATACCTCAAATTGCAAATTTTGACGAGTATTTACCAGACACTTAGCTTTTTAAAAAAGTATTATCATGAAACTTTTACTAAATACTCTAGTTTAAAAACACACACACACACACAATTTCATATTGCACTTTTTAAAATCACAACTTTTTCAAAAACTACAATTTCAAAAATTTAACCAAACTCACTCCAAAAGTGAGAGAGAGTATACATATATCCGATACTTACACTTATGGGATAATTATTCTCTATTCTCTTTATTATTGTGAGACGTGCTGAAAGTGAAAAGAAGAATGCATATATCGGATATTTATACCTATGAGATAATTGTTCTTTATTCTCTACTTTTGACAAGCTTTGAACATACATTTCAAACATATTTAGCTCGGTGGAGATGATTCAGATGTATGAAGTAATTAAACCCTGGTTGAACGGTGAAATACCGTGATACATGTAATACAATACTGAGATACATATAATACAATACCTGACTCACAGGACATTCGATTGGTTGTATACTTTTATAATGTATATATGCATGTTATGACCGTTGCAGCTCAAGATATAATGCAGCAATCACACAAGCAATAGGAGCCGTGTGAGACAACAAAGCCAAGCTTATCGGTTTAGTTTCTTACCAGTCTAATCAATCGAAGTTCTGTCAGATTAGTTGGTGATGGGGTTATCTCATTGTGGCCTAATTATGCAAGTACTCGCACAATGAGAATCAAGCAGAATTCAAAAAAATATCCCTCTCATGTTCAGAAGATTGGTTATCTCAAATTCAACTTCACAACCCTTCCATTATTCTTTAAAAAAATTAGGGACAAAACAATGCAACTCTTTAAAGAGGTGGAATAAAGAAAATAGTAATTGAGCAACTTCGATTTAAAACACTTCACATGTCCTCCCAGCAAAGAGTTTTAAACCAAGGACTATATACCATGAATTACATTACAGCAATATACCAATCACCAATTCGCAAATTACAGGCATTGACCAACTAACCCACACTAGGAAGGGTAAAGCAAAAAGTGCTCGATTTCCGCCTAGAGAAAATTTAGAACATTCACTTTGTAACCGCCATCAACAACAAAATACTAAGAGGAACAGATGAAATTTCTGATTATACTTCAATATGGTGACAGAGAAGTTGGTCAGATTTTAAACAATTAACCTAAGAAACTGCCATCAACAACATCCATTCAAAGGAAAAGACGAAACTTCAGATTATATTCGGCATGGCAAAAAAAAAAAAAAAAACTAAGTCAGATCTTAAACAATGAACCTAAGATATAAAATAAATTAAACGGAAGGTCTAATAATGATCTAAAAACCAGTAAATGAAAGCACGTTGCCAGAGAATTCCAAAGAGATGAAAACTTGATGGAAAACATTGCACAAAGCATTAAAGTGCCTTTTGCGTATTACTTTGCAATTAAAACTCATCGTCATCCTCCTCAGCAATGTGCTTTGCAAGCTCTTGCTCCTGCTGTTGTCTCTCCCTCCTCTTTTCAGCACTTTCTTTCTCTTTATGAGAATTTGGTGGAAATCGAAGTGCACGCACTGCCTCATTATGCATATTGAGGCAAAAAGCAACCCTTGAGTTAAATGCAAATTGAGGCTCATTTGTAGAGTAGATATCCCCAGTCTCCTTTGATACCATCCATCCATTTGCATGATCTATTGTGGCATCAATTGCACCATCTCGGATTGCCTTTGATACGATACTCTCAGCATCAGCAACAGGGTTCGCAGAGTCCAGTCTCAGCTTCTTTGCAACATCAACTAGAGAGATACGGGAATAAGATATGCTGATGTTGCGTAGCCCAGTCCTTATGACATTGTGCCGCAGCCTAACAATCAAATTATGGGTCCGGTCTGAATTGAAAGTATCTGAAAACTTCTCAGCAACATTCCTGAAGAGCTCCAGATCACCAATTCGTACTGCCTGATAAATACACATTGCCTTTCTCAATATCAGCAGTAAAAGCTCATGAACCTAACTGGAGAGTTGATCCCTGAGAGGCTGTACTTCAGGCCTAACAGAGTTGACCGCCAGGTGCCATGCTAGAAATTATCAAAGTAAATTGACAAGCCAAAAAACTGTAGTCTTTAGCCACATTCTGCATGGCATGTGATCTACATTTATAATAAAGCTTATTATCTTCACTAAGAAAACATAAAAGAGTATCCTCAAAACAATTTTTTTTTTTTTTTTCCTTTTCTTTTTAAAGTCTTTCTTTTAAAGCTAAGAGAAGACAATCATAAAATTACAATTTCTCTAACCTTGTTCTCTACTGTGCTAACAATGGGGACTGATTAAAAATCTAAAAAACCTATGCTTTGGGTTGGTTCAGGATCTGAATTTGATTTTCAATCAGATAAACATTATCATGAAAAATAATATCTGATGATTTGAACTCAAATGTTCCTGTCCCATATTAGTTGTCCCTCTTCATAAACCCAAATTTTAAGGGATCACCATTTACTGCTCTGTCTATTTCACACAAAGCACAAATTTTCCATAATTATCCTTAAAAACTCTTTGAACTTTTCAAAAAGGCACAGCCTTAGGTAAATTTGGAAAGTTATATCATTTCCTCATTTTAGAATGTGGACATCTTTTGTGGAACATCTCCTTAAAATAAAGGAGAAGCTGGAGGAGAATTATTTTTAAGATTTAATTATAGCCAGTAGTCAGATTCAATACAGACTAAGGTAGACTAGAATCAATTCATATTCAAATGATTTTACACATTACTAATGACTTTTTATATATTTAAAAATGATAAACTTTACTTATGAAAGTTTAAATTTTTATTTAAAAATTAATTTCTATTAGTATATTAATTGGATGTCACTGTATCTGCATTCTGCACTTAGTTCAACCTGCTAACAGCCCTATTCTATATGGAAAAATTAAATGAATAACTGAAGTTGGGGGAACCTAGACTTACATTTGTCAATTCAAAATATGGTCTCAAAGCATTCTCCATGCCTTTCTGCATAAAAACAGTCCTCTCAGGAATTTCTCCTAGCAGTAAACGAACAATGATTGCCCACTTGTTACATTGAACTCGAAAACCAAGTGCTGCAAGAGGGGCTTTCCGAGCAGCTTGCAGGAGGGATTCCTTTGCATCTGTATACTCCAACTGAATCGTCCTGATCTTTCCTAGGTAGAGAAGGTAGCGGCAGAACTGCAAGAGAGAACAGTCAGTTTCAGAATGTGCAGCTTGTAAGTGGAACTCCCTTTTTTCTTTTCTATCATTTTATCCCCATACATATTACAGGTATTTAGGGCAGTTTCCCTGAGCTAAAACATAAGGAAGAACATATAAAACCCTGAGGATGCCCCTTAATCATATATTGGCTGTGTGTGACGATTAGCCCTCACGCGCATGAATTTCTAAAGTGATAACCCATTTTGCATGGCCCAGCTTATAAGTGAAACGTTTTAAAATGGAAGCCACATTCACTGCTCCATTAGTGAGATTTGAAAGAAAAAAACCCTTCCATCCCCCTACTCAAAGAAAGAAAATAAAAAGTTCTTCACTCTCATCTGTAATTTTTCTACAGCAATCAGATCTTGTTCATCTATGTTTTGTTTGACATGAACCAAATTTTCACTAAATTTTTTTTCCAATTTCCCTAAAACGTTACGAATCATAATTAAATTTGATGCAAACATAGTTTACAATATATCTATCTATCTATCTATCTATCTATCTATATATATATATATATATATATAGTAAAGACTAGTGATGGGATTGCTAGGGAGCAAGCATGGCAAAGAGAACAAAAGATTGACAAGAATGCCATTAAAAGAGTCTTCGATAAGCTATGTCATGTTTATTATCTCTAGCTTAATTGTTCAACCTTTTCAAATAATTACAACCATCACTGGACTGAACCCTAAAAACTTAATATTATAGTTGCAGATATGCAATTGGTCTTCCCACAGAAATCTCAACCTTATCCTTCATGCCAGTGATCCCAAAGTGAAATGGGCATATAGCTTTATAATTAAAACAATTAAGAGTTACCTGCTGATTTGAATGGGCTTCAAATCGAGGCACCTTTGACCTAAGTTTCTCTGCCTGATCATATAAGTTGTAATGAAGGTAGTTGCGAAGTAGTAGGTTAAGAAGTGTCTCCTGCATCACACCAATATCTGCGTATAAGACATTTGTCATATGGACACACATACACTATCCCTATCAATTACAAATTTACCTGACCCAACTCATCACGGCGCAGGGTTGCAATTCGGTGCAGGGAAAGGAGGTTGCTGTTAATGCATGAATGTCCAAGTTAGTCACAAAATCAATCAGTGTAAGTGAGAGACAAGATCATTCAATCTAATACATCTCTGGCTCAATGGAAGAGAGAATTAATTCCTGAGAATCAGCTAGACAAAAGAAAACTCACCCTCTAATTTCAGCAAGATCCCCAGTGAGTTCATAGCTAAGAGAATAATAAAAATAGAGCCTGGATGCTAAAACATCAACAGTTCTCCTATTCAGGTTCTTCAATCGGGCAATGCTTGCCGAGGCACAAGCTTTAGCCTGAGAGACATCAATGCGATGTTAAAATCATAATGACTCAAGCTGGGGAAAAAAGTTAAAAAAGGAAGGACCTTAGTTATGTTACCTCATTGTATCTCTTCTGATCAATCAGAAATATTAGCACGAGCAAATAGCAGTAAATCTCTAGCTCTGGCAAGGAGTGCTTTGCAACAATTTGAGTACCAGATGTTGCAGTGTCAACATCCATGTCATGTTCATCCTCCTGTAAAAAATCTTTAACAGTTTTAGTGCTCAAAGCATGAAGAAAATTCAATATATAAATTCTGAATACGATGAAATAATACAAACATATTTCATTAGATTTTGGTCCCCTCTGTAGTACATAGGGAGACAATTCTCAACTCAGTATTCCTGTAACTTAGGATGCTCAACAATATTAAATACAGTGGTCTGTAATACTAAAGTCATTATATTTCTTTAATTTTAAATTATTTTATAATTTATTAAGTAAATGATGTTTTTATCTCCTTTGTTTTTACACAATAATGAAACTATAAGTAAAAGATAGTGTGGTAATAGTCACATCTTAAACTTTTTTTATTATATAAAATAGTCTCATCTTATACATAAAGGATTAATTATACAGAAATAATCAACTAAGCACCTATCAAAAAAATAATAAATTAAATAGAAGAAAAAAAAAATCACCTCAATAATAAAGAATAACTTAGTATCCAAATTAAAAGTAGTCATGTATAAACCTATAAACCCGAATCTGAAAGTAATTTAAACTCCTAGACAAAATCTAAAATAAAACATACGTCTGAATAGTTGTAATAGTCTCAACTTACACAAATTCAGATTGCAAGTTAAAACCTGCCTGCCAACCTTGGAATTCAATTTCCATCAACCTCCTTTATATGAACTTCATTCAAATTACCAGTCATCTACTTGAGAACCATGCTCAAGGGCTGAAAAATTGGGCATCATTGTATTTGGCACACACACCGGCACCAATTGATTGGTGGAGTGTAGCAACACCTAGAGTAACTATGGGTGTAAAACTGTTAATGGGTCAGTAAAAATTGGACTCCTAGGACTAGCAAAAGTGCACATTCCAACTAGATGCACTGCCATATTGAGTTCAATCAATAAGGTTCATCATCACTGGTATCATAATCACTTGTTCTAATGAGTCAGCATCAAAGGGATACATGTGAGAAAATTCTGGTTGTATGAGGATTGAAAGCAATGCTAGACTTGACAGTCATCATTGAGATAATTTGTTTGCCGTTAAACAAGAACAATGTGTATCTAGAACAGTTCTGGCATGAAGGAATGCTACATTTGAACAAGCCTGAATCTAATGCTGAAGCTCAACTTATTTATAAACAAACAAACGCTTTCTACCTAGCCATGCCGAGCTATTTATGAATGGCTCGGTCTATTAACAGCCCTATTTTCAATTCCTAATATTTGAATATCAGAATATGCCATGTGTTTCATTGTGCCAATAGGCAATTCCTTTATACTCACTTATTCACTCTAGAAAAAAATACCATTCCATAAATGAACACAATTTAGACAGAACATGAATTACAAAAGGACCCAAACTCACAATGCATCCAAAATTACCTTGGGAAGATACGAGAACAACCGGCCGTGCAACTCAGATCCTGGGGCGAGAGCGAAATTGAGGAATGAGGCAAGCACATTTGCATTCAGCTTCCGCCTCAATGCCATGGTAAGCCGGACTACACGCATAATTCTTCGAACCTCTCGAGCATATGCGCCGGTCTCAATGAGAGACGCAATCTCCTTCAAATCTGAACACACACATATATACATAAACACCAGATCTCAAACATGTATGCTAAATAAAGCTGCAATTTTTTTTTTAATAATAAATATAAAAGAGACTCAATAAAAACTAAACTTCTATAGGTTGCAGTGCAAGTCCCGGCTAAGTTCATTGTCTCAGGAACACCAATTTCACAAAATCACAGAAAAATCTAAACTTTAATACGCAATTCCCAGTATATGAGCAATGCAATCAAAACCCAGATCACCAATTTCAGAAATCAGACTGCACAATGGTCTTTCCTTTGGTACATTGTAGCTAAGCTCATTGTCTCAGAAAATCACCAATTTCACAAATCCACAGCAAAGTCTAAACTTTAACACGCAATCACCAATATTTGAGCAAAACAAACAAAAGCCAGATCGCCAATTTTACAAATTCAACATCATTCATCAAAATTCAGACTATAATGTAAAAACCCAATACAAAAAAAAAAATATATATATATATATATATAGGAATATATATAGCTGTATATAGAGATTGATCCTACGCTGGAGAGTTGAGGGAGGAGAGGAGGAAGCTGAATTGGAGGGAGCTGGGAGCTCCTTCATCTCTACATCTTGGGTCATGTTGAAGAAGCTGTACCAAAAATTTAAAAATTTTTTTTTTTTTTTGAAATTTTAGGAGTATGAAAGAGAAAAAGATGGTGGAATGGAACGAGATTTTGAAAAAAAAAAAAAATAGACCTTGAAAGTGTTGGTGAAGTTGCTTTGAGCTAGGGTAACTTGTTTCTCTGCAAGTATCACAGAGAGAGAGAGAGAGGGAGAGAAAAGTTAAAACGACAGCGCTTTTAAAATACGACTTAAAGTTATAAAAGTTCGTGGGGCGGTAGGATTAATTTATTGGGCCTAGAGAAAAGGGCAGGATGGGCCAACCATTGGCCTGGTTAAAAGAGATAAGTGTAAACGACATGTAGTTTTGTAACTAGGGTGCAATGAAGGCAAGATACTAGTCTTTTTTTTTTTTTTTTTTTTAATATGAAAAAGGCAAGATACTAGTTGGTTTTTGGTGGATTGATGGGTTGATTTGGGTTTTAAAATTTTCTTTTAGAAAATTTCAATTCGAATAATTTGACCTAACTCATGCTATTACAAGTTTTTTTTTTTTTTTAAATATATGTTTGAATTCTTTAGTTTGATTTATTTTGGATTTTGATACATTTTAAATTAATTTTTGTATTTTGAGACTTGTTTGATTTAGTTAGAATATTTAGCTTACTTGTGAGAATTGTGATAATTTATTGAATAAAGGATTAAATTGCTTGAATGAAAGCCCAAACATCACAAAATGGGCATAACTCAATGACCCAACCCAAACTAAATTCAATTTCTATAGGCTGAGTTGAGCTGATTTTTAACACAAAACAAAAGCTACTTAAGAAGTTAATTTATTACATGGTTAATGTAACACTAATCATATATTGTTTGTTTGTTTTTTTAAATTGAAAATAATTTTAATATTTTCTCATATATATATATATAGCTTAACTAATATGGTCTTTTTTGGTATTAACCAAGGAGCATCATAGCATATGAACCAAGGCTTGACAAAATATTTAAATATGGCTAATGGTTAGAAATGTGCCACCAAACATTCTTTCATTACAATTATTAATTTTTGAAAGTTTCTTTCACTACATTTATTGAAACAATTTTATTTTGATTACATCCTCAAATAAAACTATACAATGCTAGATTTGATTATAGTGCTCAAGAAAAGTTGAGCCTCCCACAATCAAAATCTGCTCTCTTCAACAGCAACCCGCGAAGATAAGAAGCCAGAAACTTTTCTTTCAAGAAGCTTATAATCTTCCCTTCACTTTGTTGTACAAAACCAGCAAAATAAGATGTAGTGATGAGTTCAAATGCTCTCATTCTTCTCTCTTTGGCATACTTGTTCAACCCCTTTTCAATCCTCTCATGTTGCTCCTTGTCTTCTTCACTTGGTTCTTTCAATAAGGCTTCAGCCACACATCTAGCTAAGACAACACCATCTTCTAAAGCTGCACCCCCACCTTGGCCAATGTCTGGTGTCATGGGGTGGAATGCATCACCAGCTACACAAACATTGCTTTTGTTGATAGTTCCCCACAATAACTCCCATGGACGTCTATATGCTAGCCTATATGACATAAATCCATCTGGTTCAGAGCTTTCAATGATTGCCCTCAATTGGGCAGGTAGCTTTTGAACTTTGCTTAACACAAATTGCTTCATAGTAGCTGGATTGTCTTGTAACTCTTTGTCTACTTGAAAACGAACCAGAATAAGTAAGAATGGGGTACAAGTCAGCTAGTCAATAATAAAAGAAACAATTATATTGCCCGACCAAAATCTAATCTTGCCAAAACAATTCCATTGTTAGGGTAAATTATACTTTTAGTCCCTAAAATTTCAGGGTAAGTTTGATTTTGGTCTTTAAAACTTAAAAAGTTTCAATTTGATCCCTGACGGTTTAATATTTAATAAGGGAACAATTTGGTTCCTTCAACCATGGAATTTGTTCGATTTTGATTAAATATGAGGTTAGTTTGATTTTGGTCTCTTAAATATGGGACTGGTTCAATTTTGATCGCTTACACGTGATTGATGCAGTTTGGTACCTCGAAAATGGGATGGCTCAACATTCCATTAGTCCCTTGAACCTAAACTAAATAAATAAATAAAAATGAAGAAGAGAGTAACCAAATTGTTCTACTTTTGAAATTTCATGAACCAAATTCTAATGTTTTACATATGTTACCAAAACAAACTTACACCATATTTTTCACTATTATAGAATATTATTTGATAAGAAATTTAGTGGAACCATCTATCAAAGGTATTAACTTTTTACACAAAGCAGCCTCTAGACATGCCTGTTACAACTTACAAGAAATAAATTCAACAACCCAAATTGAAATGGAGGCATACCTTGAGAGGAGGGAACCCAAGTATAGTACCAGTATAAGGTCTTGTCATCACAAGGGCGGCAACCAAATCTGACACCACTCTCAAAGAACTGTATAGATTTGGTACCATATCCATGACTGTCTTTAGACTCTGTAAAGCCCACAATGGCATATCTTCCTGTAAAACCAGGCTTCTTAAAGCCCAACCACTTTGCCACCACTGAGTTCACTCCATCACAACCAATCAAAACCTTTCATGCACAAATTGGAACAAGGAATTTTGACCTGTCAGACTTAAGAATTGTCTAATCCTGTACATAATACGTTTACAGTCACAAATTTTTCATAATTTTTTACACAATTGCTGAGTTGTCAGGTTGTAATTGGTAAACAATAAATGGCGTCAATGGTGGGGACTTATTGAACAATAACTTGTCAACTCAACATTTATGAAAAGTACTGTGTTTTTAAAATTAGCACTAAGTATATATAGGACGGGGGAATTTTCATTTTTCCAATAAGTATACACACCTTGGTTTTGAGGATGGTTCCATCAGAAAGATGCACCAGCTTAAAGAAGCCTGATTCCTCAATGCAGACCACCTTCGAGGATAACCTAATGGTGCCAGTTGGGAGTTCTTTTGCAAGGGCTTCCAACAGCTTCTTCCTTTTTACGCAACGAACTTCATGGTTTCCTCTTTGACATCACAACCCAAAGTTATTAGAATACTCTCATCATAAAGCATGAACAAGAAAGTCACGAAAAGTGCTATTCTCTCATTCAATGATTCATGTAATCTGGCAAGCTAGCATAAGAAGAAACAGTTAGGCTGACACTATTAAATTTTAATGACTTACTTTTCGTGAAATGATGTCTCTGAAGTAGCAAGTCCTGAAATTGAGGATACAATTACTGCCCTGCACATTCAAATCTATTAAAGTCAAATGCATACTATAAGATATGAAGCGTTAAATGTTAGGTACACGCGCGTGAGTGAAGTTGCTTATTGAATTGTAATGAGAAGAGCTATAGCCTTGATTAAATTGCTTAATATCATTATTTTGTTATTGCATTTATGTACACAATTAATCTAGCCACACAAAACGTCAAGCATTATTCTGCAACTACATTTATGTACACAATAGTTCTAGTGACACAAATCTTTTTCACAATTATTGACTTAACTTAGTACACAATAAGTCATGAGTCTTATAATTCAATTAGTTGACATCTTTTGATATATCTAAAAGAGACATTCACAGTTCAAATCTCCTCTCCCCCATTGTAACAAAAAAATTATGATAAAAAAAAAAAACCTTAGTACATAATAAAAGTTGTGTCAATAATGAACCCATATAAAAGTAATGTTGATCTAATCAAAATTCAAGTCTTACTACCTTAACAAGTTGTGAAATTTTGTATCCCTAAAATTAATCCTTGAAGCCATGAGCCTTGTACTCAATTGATTCTTCATAATATTTCTAACAGTGAAGTCCAGGTTCAAATCCCTCCCCCAACTATATATATTTGGCAAATGTTAACAAGGATTGTGCAGTGCTAATTAAGGTTGAACTAACATGGTCTCACTTAATAAAAAAAATTGGATAAATAGAAGAAAAATACATAAAGCTGCCCCATGCTCTTACAATGCCCGATAAATATATTTTTCTTATGTATTTTTCTTAAAATACATAAGAAAAATTGAATGTTTGAATAGTTGAATGCTAGTGTTAGGCAGGTCCGACCCTAGGCCAAACATACAATGGAACCAAATATGAGTGCAGTAAGTTTTTATTTTTATTTTTTTATAATTAAAAAAAGTGAGTTAGGTGTACATATTTTTGCACGCTCAAGAAGGCTCAAAAAATTAGAGTTATGCTTGCATTCTACAAGTTTTACAATATAAGCCTTATAAATTGATATGTCTCTAATTACATTCATTGCTACATTAATATGGAAGCTTTATAGAGTAAAGTTCAACCTCATTGTCACGTTAGTTTGCAAGCTTTTTATAATAAAATTTGAAGAAAGTACCTGATTTTCATGAAGATGCAACTCACGTTTTTGTACCAAATTTTATTGAAGACGCATTTTCGCAACAACCTATCCAAAGGGGCTCTAAATTCCCATCATTTATAAATGGTTATATGTCACTCTCAAAATTGTGATGGGTGTGATGAGTCTAAAGTCCTTGTCTCTTTAGCACCTTAATTTACGCACGTCTTTGAATGACTTATCTCTTTAGCACCTTGTCTCTCTTGGTTATCCGAACGAGGAATATTTTGACTTAAGTTTCTTAAGGTTTAGGGGCTTTATAATCAGAATCTTTTTATTTTAGTTCAAAACCCCAATAAAATTAAAATTGTGATTACAGGGATATAGGAATTCAGATAGAAAAATTGCCCACAAAAGAATTAGAAACTATTTTTTTTTCAATGTTGTGTTGTCAATATAATATAAGGTATCAAGCAAAACAAAAAATAACAATCAATATATTAAAATGAAAAGAGGAAATAAATTATTGCAACTATTGCATTTTCTTATGATATTTCTCAGGATTCAGATTGAAAAGAAAAACTTTATATTTTACAACAGCATCATGCTCATGCATATATAGCAATATCTATATTCTATAAGATTGCATTTAAGAAATGGTAAGCTTCCCACAATCAAAATCAGCCATTTTCAACGCGAAACCTGATAAGAATCCAACCAATGCATTATCTCTCAAGAAGGTCATCATATTCCCACGACTCTCCTGTATAAAACCAACCAGATAAGACACACTGATGAGCTTCATACTTCTCCATGCTCTCTCTTTTGCATACTTCTTCAACCCCATCTCAATCCTCTTATATTCATCTTTTTCTTCTTCACCTTTCTCTTTTGGTTTTCTCAATAAAACCTCACCAAGACACCTGGCTAACACAACAGCATCTTCTAAGGCACAACACCCTCCTTGGCCAATGTCTGGGGTCACAGGATGGAGTGCATCTCCAGCTATACTAACATTGCCTTTGCTGATATTTCCCCATAGTAGCTCCCAAGGATATCTAAATCTCAGTGGCAATGATATGAAACCATCAAGTTCATAGTTTTCTATTAGAGCCCTTGCTTGCTCTGTTACTTTTCCTAGCTTACTCAGCACAATTTGCTTTACTTTAGCCCTGTCCTGTTCTAGCTCTTCCTCTACAAGATCAAAATCAAGAAGATGATTAACTGTCACATTTTCAAAATGAGTGACACTAAATAGTACAAATTTCACAAAATAAATCTTAGAAATTGATGTATCATCAATCATAAAAAAATAATTCAATATTTATTTGAAGTAACACCAATCACATTGATTATGACGTTAATTTGTAAGCTTTTTATAAAGAAATAACATCATTAGTTTTTTTGTTTACAAACATTATATTGGTGAGAATTTGCAAGTCTTTTGTAGTAAAATGAATAATAGTTTAGTATTTATCATTTCAGAATATATACCAAGAATAAACAAGCCTTTCAGTTGGGGTAAAGTTCTCACCTTTGCTTGAGGGAGTCCAAGTGACAAACCAATAAACAGAATTATCATTAACAGGGAGGGCACCAGATCGAACACCTTTTCCAAAGAACTGCATGAAGTTGGGCTCAAACCCATGACCACCCTCGAACTCTGCACAGCCCCTGATGGCCAATCTCCCTGCAAAAGCTGCTTTCTTGAATCCCAACCAGTTTGCCACCACAGAGTTCACTCCATCACACCCAATCAACACCTTTCATTCACAACATTACATCAATACCATAATAAGGCCTAAGTGGTTAGACAAATAATAAACACAGTCACATAGATAGCAGGAGTCACATTCTTACTAAGTGAATTCAAAACATATAAATTTGCAAGATAAAAATGATGTTTTTGCTACTGTATAACCATCATGGATTCAGATTCATTAGAGTTCTTAGGTAATTCTATAGTAGAATTTCTTAAAAACACTAACCATCCATTAATCAATCAGTAAATTTCTTAAAATTTTGATCATTCTTCAATAAATGAGTATGTTAGATTTTGCCACATCATCAATAACTTAAAAGAATATTGAAATGGTGCTGAGAAATGTTTGTTTATGTTGATACCAAAGAATTTACCACTTCTCTGCTAGACAAAGTAGGAAATCTAGCGTAAAAGGATTCACCATTATTACAGTATGATCACCATTTATAATACCAAAAATTTAGAATATTAATGAGGTGACAAAATCTAAATCACCCATTTTGAAAGCGAAGGATTTTATGAACTCTATGATCAAGTTATGTCTAGTGAGCATCCTAATCCATCCGTCTCACACTGGAATTATCCTTTTCACTAATTATTTGGTTCTTTAAATTATAAGGGTCCATGTAATAGGGCTGGTTCTAAATCCACTGAGCAAAAAGTGAACTATTCTTTAGGCTTTGACTCAACAAAATAGAAGATTAAATGTAAGAACTAAAGACTTACCTTAGTTTTAAGGATTGTTCCATCAGCAAGATGCACCAGCTTGAAGAAGCCCGATTCTTCAATACAGACCACCTTGGAGGAGAACCTAATGGTGCCAGTTGGGAGTTCCTTTGCAAGGGCTTCCAATAGAAACTTCCTTTTCACACAGCGAACTTCATGCTCGCCACTGTGCACATCATAGTTCACACCACCAAGCAATAGGTGTTAGCATTTAGTTACACTTAAAGAGTAATTTTGAGTACAATACTATACCATTATATGAAGTGTGGAATACAAAAAGTGGGACAGCGGATTTTTATTCAATACTCCACTGCAAAACAATACTTCCACCTCTCGCATGAATAGTAAATTTGGTGAGTCACATTATTCATGTTAGATGCGGGAGCATTGCTTCCACAGTGGAAGTGTTATAATTTTCTACCAATTAAAGAAGATATTGGGCCTTCTCAATATTATTGGCTATAAAGGCTGTGTGATTATTGACACCGGTTTTGCTTACTGTTTTGTTTTGGCCTTCTCAAATGGCAACTCCGAAGTTTGAAGTCCTGAAATTGCTGAGTTAGTCACATACCTGCACTCAAAAATCTCTATAGATTAGTTACATTCAGACATATAACTAGAAGCCTCATCGAGTTTCTTTTTTTTTTTTTTTTTTTGAGGGAGTCAAAGTCCACAAAATTTTCTTTTTCTAGGTAATTGATATAAAATAAAAGAAAAAAGAAAAGAATCAAAGGCTTTACAAGCATGTATCCAAAGCCCACAACCTAATGGGAGATCAATGGGACTTGATAAAGGAGTGAAATTATCACATAGAATTCTCTCATTGCTTTACTAAATGACTGCTTCTCTTTATATGTGGAATGCGAGATCCTTCCTTCCCCTTTTAATTTATTTGTGAGACCCTAGCAATATATATATATATATATATATATATATAAAAGTGCTTAACATTTTGTCTAATAATAAAGAGTCCTTATTGAAGCACAATTTTTCAATAATTTCACTAGATTCTTAAATTAGTTTATTACCTCACATAAGAGTGATTAAACAAAATTAAATTCATTTTTATTGTGGGTTGATGCAATAAAAAAAGTTAAGATTTGACTTCTACAGTAGTACAATTTACATACACATATGGACGTGCGCTCGAAGTGTACTTGAGACCAATTAAATAAAAAAAAAAGAAAAAAAAAAGGACCATTCGTGCGTATACTTAGTGATATATTAATATAATAAAATTCACAAAAATATAGAATATTTATATTTTATGAGTTTCTTTTTGCATGAATAAGTTGTTCCAGGGTGTTTATTTTGAAGTCAAAATTCCACCCAGAAATGAAAGGATTTTTAATATACTTAGATAGACACTAAGTACGAACTAGGTAAATTTATACTATTATGTAATTAACCCCAAACTTTATTGCTTGTACATAATTTTTTATGAAGGAGAATAAATTACTACATAAAGAGTTTAAGATCGTCCTATTAATTTTTTTTATATCACTTTTAAAATGTAATAACAATGTGCTTTTTTTCCCCTTTTTCCTTAGCTTCTGTAATTTCTCTCTCTTATTCTCTCTCTCTCTCTCTCTCTTTCTTTTTCTTTTTAAATTGAATTTTAAAAGAAAGTGTAAATACAAAAGATTTAATTTCTATTTTTTTGAATTAATTTTGACATACAAGAAATAATCATGTGTTGATTATAATTATGATATAAAAGAAGAAAAATATAAAAGAACTTCATTAAAAAATAGGGAAAAAATAATTAAATGAGAGGTGGCAAAGTTGCAAATAACAAGTAAAACCTTTAGGAATGTGAATTTTTCCTAACTTTTTTGAATTCAATAATAAAATAAAATAAATAAAATATAGTTAATACAAGTCTGGGCTAATATTAGCTAAGTCCAATTATCCAAGACTTTTCAAAATTAACCAACTTAAACTCTAATTATTGTAAGAAAGAGAAGAAAATGAGTAACAGCTTAGCTAGCAAGTTGATCAGTTTTGAAAAGTCTTAGATCCAGTTAACATTAACTCAAACCTCAAGAGGTGTTAACTGTATTTTACACTAAATTAGGACGTTTTGAGACAATTGTTTTTTACACAACTTATCGAAGTGGCCGAATATAAATGATGAAAAAAGGTAACAGATTCATCAGAAATTGATAGTCCACATCTCAGAGAGTCACAGTCAACCACTCCAATTTGTGCCCATAGAAGAACCGGTGATAAAACCAGAAAGTGATTTCGGCTAAAGGTCTCCAAACACCAAAATAAGTAGGTCCCTCTAAAATGACTCCTTGTTTTTAGTTACTCACAAGTCACAAGAATCCTAATAATAGAGGCTACTAGCTTTATCATCATCCACAAAAGGATCTATCTGTAAGACAAGGCGGCTATGATAAAATTGAAGGGGATGAGTAATGAGTCATAATTACCTGCGAAGTGTTTCATGTTGTTGCCGGATAGAGTCACCAACGCCTAAGGCATCTAATGCCTTCCAAGCATTGGTAAATGTTGTCAAGCAATATCCTGCACTTCTCAAATTTTCCGATGATTCCAATACTAAGCTTTGAATACCCAATCTACAAAATATTCAAAAGATTAAGATTACAAACACAAATAGTACACTCGTTCGCATATCTTAGCTATCAGCTGGCACCTACATATACAAAGATAGAGAGTAAGAAGGTACCTGTGAAGTCCTAATGCTGTTGCTAGGCCAGCTACTCCAGCCCCCACAATCACTATGTCTTCAGGTACTGCTTCCATGATAGCTTTGCTTCAAGTACTGCTTCAATCACTATGGTTTACTTTGGTTTCGGTTTCTTATATAGTAAAGCAGTTGAACAATTTTGACTTGAAAATGAATTTAGAAGAAAGGTAGTGTTTATTACACGCATAATTGAAATATTTTGAAATCGTAACTTAAAGTTGTGATTTTCAAGTTAAAAATCATGACTTCAAATTACAGTTTCAGTGTATTTTAAGTGTGCAAATCTTTGTAATAAGGTGTGTACAAGAAAAGTAAATGTCAATACAAATACGTAAGCATTGAAATTTAAAAGAATGAAGGTGACAATGGGTGGGTACAAAGTGAGGAGTAGTCAGGCAATGTGTATGCATGAGAGATATGTGTCACATTATTACATAGTTCTAAAAGTATATTGTCCTTGCATGTTTGGGCTCTAGGGTATGTTTAGAACTTATTCAAACTTTGATTTGAACTGCATCCGTTCGTATGTGATAAGACAAACGATTCTCTCCGTTCATTGAAGATCAGAGATAAAATACAATTTGAACACTATGTATCAGTAATTTTCACTTATATAAAAGCTCAGACTGACTGGAGTGTTAAATATAATTTTATAAAGAATAGGGAAGATTTTGAAATATAAAATAGGAAAAATTATTCAAACTTTGATTTGAACCTCATACATATGATTAGCAGGCAATTTTAAGCAAAAATGAATTTGTATTACTAGTCACGTATGTGTTAAGACTTAAAAGATTCTCTCCACTCATTGAAGATTAGAGATACAACACAATTTGAGCACTATGTATAACTAATTTGACCAGAATGTTGAATATAATTTTATAAAGAATAGGGAAGATTTTGAAAAGGAAAATAGGAATAATTACATTTTTCAATCCATTTAATTTGGGTGTGTAACAAATTAAACTGTGGAGTTTTAAAAGAATTAATTAAACACTGACGTTTTAGATTAAGGTTTAATATAGATTGAGGTTATAGATTTGATTAGTAAAGAAAAAATACATGAGTCATTCCTCTCACATGTGGGGTCTATCCTTATGTGAGAGGGAAAACTCATGTATCCGATGCATGATTTACATTCTCAAGAGAGACTTAAATTGCTGATGGACTCTCTAAATGCACCCTAACTCTTCTATATTTACTTGGCCAAACCGGCTATAGTAGTAATTTACACAAGACATTAGCTTCATTGAGTCTATCACTTTTGCCATACAGAAAAGTAGGACATTACCAACATACATCAAATGAGATACATGGGGCTTCCTTTCTAGGCTTCTAGCCACTCTCACTCCTTTGATGGACCCCATAGCTATTTCTTTGTCTTTTATTAGAGACAAGAGAAAATTTCTCTGCACATGATGGAGATATATGACAAGAGATCTCCTTATTGTAGCCCTCTGAAAAGGTTGAAACAGCCAAACCTGCCTTCATTTAGCAACGGTGTGTATTATACTATTGCTATGCACTGGTATACCCAATTAACGAAACTAGTCGCAATTCCGTGCATCTAATTATTTTAAAATAAAATAAAATATATAATTTATTTTTTAAAATATTCATAAAATTATATATTAGGACTAACAAAATGTTTTCTCATAAGAGAATTTCATTTTAAATGTATTAAACTATTAACTAAGAATTTATATATATATATATATATATAATTATTTACGAAACCAACCAAAGGCAAGGGTCTTTTTTTTTTTAAGTAATGAATTTTGTGTTCCCTATAAATAAAAATTTATATAAATTTTTTATTTTATTTTATATTAAGATTATTTTTATCTATTCATATTTTGAGCCAATTTGCTAGGGATAGAATATAGCGTGGATTACAATTTTCCAATTATGACATTTAGAAAAGAATGAAAAAAATAGCTTTTTCCCCACCATTAATAAATTTCAACTTGTAGCATCCTATTTTAATGTTATCTTTAATTCCAAACCAATCTGTCTCTTTTAAAGTATATAAAGTATAATCATGATCTCTTTTCTTGAATACATTACTTATTTCAATACATCTATAAAAATACATCGAATCAAAACATATCTATATGAAGATGCTTTGTAAAAAAACAAAATGTCTCATCAATCATCATTTTGCAAAATGTCAAATCAATCATCGCTTAACAATGATTAATTTGATTGATTAGGAAAATAATTTTTTATTTATAATCTATTAAGATTTTTTTCTCTGCGGAAACTGCAAATTTGTCCACTTAAAAAATTATAGAATAAACAATTATTAGAAAAATCTCATAATTAAGTTTCTATGTGCATCTTTATAATAATTAATAACAACAACAACAACAACAACAACAACAACAAAAATAATAATGAAAATACAATTGTAAAAGCTAAAATATGTCACTTATTCAATTATTTCCATTTGATTAACCTTTACTTTTATCTAAATAAGTGGTACTATAAAGAATTTCTAATACAATTATTAAGAGTACTTTCTCTACAAAAACTACAGTTTTGTTCACCCAAAATGATTTAAAAATAAACAAAATTTAGTAAAGTCTCATAGTTTAACATCTATTTGAGTCACTAAAAAAAATGAATTTTTTCTTTTTTGATTGGAAATTGGAATACCAAAATACCTAAATATGCATAAAAGTCGATACAAATTTGCCAAAAAGAGAAACAAATGTGAAGTGACAGTTAAATCAACAATAACAAAAAGAACCATTAGGGGGGAAAAGTGGTTGAAACAATAAAAAAAAACATCAAAAGAGACAAAATAAGAGAGAGAGAGAGAGAGAGAGAGAGAGAATTGACGTTTTTTGTAGTGAACAACTTGGAAGGAATAGGGGAGAGAGGTGGAAATGAAGTAAAAGAAATTTATAAGAAAATCAAGTTGGAAGAGGAAGAGTGAAAGCAGATGAAATGTTCAAAAAAATGAAACCGTAGAATTTATATATGAAGATGAAAGGTTGGACTTGGAAGAGTGGAAGTAGAATGAAAGGTTCAAAAAAGTGAAATCGTAGAATTTATGAAGATATAAAGGAGAAAATATAAACATTTATAAAGGAAATCAAATGAAAAATTTATGAAGCCAATGATTGGAGAAGATGAAATATTGAACTAAGAAGACAATGGTTGAAAAAGATGAAAGGTTAAACAAAGTAAAAATTGCAAAAAATTAAAAAAATATATTAAAAAAGACTGCTAACAACATGACATAAAAAGAGCTTTCGTAAAATTTATTTTAAAGTTTCCATTATTATATAATGGTATAGATAGATATGTATATACATTGTTTTTGGTTTTAGATTCTTCATTGATTTTATTGCTTAGTTATAACATCTAAATTAAAGTAGATGAATGTGCATAGGCAAAGTTAAATATAAAGTTAAAACCATTCAAGATGAATATGTAAAGTCAATATATATATATATATATATATATATATTTAATATTGTCAACAAAATTTAGGAATAAAAATTAAATAAGAAAAAGAATGATTATGTAGTTAATGACCTGGTGGATGAGGTGACGCAATATAAGTATAGCAACAATAAATACTACGCTTTAACTTTTAGATATATATAGATATGGATGTAGATGATCATCGAATTAGCTAAAAGAAAACGCTCTTGTGCTACTGTCATTAATATCTACATGTGTAACATATCTGTTTAGGTCACACATTTATGTTTTCTTATTAATATCCATATCCTTTTTTTTTATGCTAAAGTTGTGAAAAAAAAAAATCTCTCCATGTCCTTTGAAATGAAGAGAGTACATTTCATGTTAAGGATATGGTAATTAACAAATCTAAATTTGAATATAATGTCATGTCATTTAAAGTAGTTATTGTTTCTTATCTAAAAAAATAGTTAACTTTTTTATTTGGTGGAATAGAGTTTAAATATGACATGAAACCTTGTTCTTTAAATCCATTTAAATTAAATCTAAACCTTGAAATAGATTATTTTCATTTCAAAGAAAATGAAGAGAATCTTGAAAACTCCTTACAATTTATCTTTATCAATGATTTTCAATCCCTCATCCATCTCGCATGACAGCCACACTTGCACCATAGATTAACATTCCTGACTCTCTTTTTCTCTTCCCTTTCTCACATCCTTTAAAAAGTTGTATATCAATCAAATAAGCTTAGTTAAGTAGATACTAATTAGTCAATTTCCTTGAAAATTGAATTAAATTGAGTATAAATTAATTAGTCCACTTTTTCTCTTTTCAATTTGTATGATTTCTTTTTTTTTTTCTACAACAAGTGGAGGAGAGGGAGATTTGAATTCATGTTTTATTTCATGGTAGATGATGCCACACTCGACAAGAAAAACAACTAGAGTTGTTTAGAATAACAATGACATATATCTCAATTAGCACATCCTCTCACTTTATGCTCATGTCAATTGATAAAATGAAAAAATTAGCAAAAATAATGCAAAGCAAATGTACATGACTGCATTCAAGAAAAGCTTAACTTCCCACAATCAAAATCGGCTCTCTTCAACAGTAACCCAGCTAAAAATGCAGCCAATATATTGTCTCTGAAGAAGGTTGTCACTTTTCCATCACCCTGCTGTACAAAACCAACAATATAAGCTGTACTTATGAGCTTAATGCTTCTCCATCTCCTCTCTTTGGCATACTTCTTCAACCCCATCTCAATCCTCTTATATTCCTCTCTTTCTCTATCACCTTTCTCTTTTGTTTCCTCACTTTGTTCTTTTAGTAAAGCCCCAGCAAGACACCTGGCCAAAACAACACCATCTTCTAAGGCAGCACAACCACCTTGGCCAATGTCTGGGGTCATAGGGTGGAGTGCATCACCAGCTACACATACATTCTCTTTGTTTATGTTTCCCCAAAGAAGCTCCCAGGGATGTCTGTACCTTAATGGAGATGATATAATGGAATCTAGTTCAGTGTTTTCAACAATGGCCTTTATTTCATCAGGTACATATTCATTTCCTAACTTGCTTAAGACAAATTGCTTCATTTTAATTGGGTCATCTTCTCTCTCTTTATCTGCAAGATATGAATAAAAACAAATTGTGATAAAAGTATACAAGGAAATGTTAGGGATTTGACATTTTTTACGATTGCTTAAAAAATCTTTTATGATTGAAGCAATATCATTTTTACTGGGATTCATCATTGACAACACTTTAATTATGCACCAATTACAACATATTATATCAACAATTGTTAAAAAAGTTAGGAACAAATTAAATTGTGTTGCTAGATTTATTTATTTATTTTTGTTGATAATTGTGTTCCTAGACTTTATTGAATAAACAATGTAAACTATGATTATATTGAGAAACTATTAATATGGAAATTAGATTCAAGTAACCAATCATCTTGAATTGGGTCTTACACCATACATCCATGCACAAAAAATAAGGTAGACAAAAGCTAAACACAACTATTTTCATAATTTGCTTACATGAGAAGTTGTGATATCAAAAACATCATTTTTACATATTGATTCACCACATAAACTACTTGTATTATGCACAAATCATTTCAATTCACATTACAGTTATGAAAGGAATAGAATTTTCTCCTCATTTTACTTAAAATGGAGATATTTCATATCACGTTTAATATTTCAATTTTGGATCTAACTATGTACAAATTGCTATAAGCCATTTAATAATTTAAATGACATGACACTAAATATTTGTACTATTTATTTTGAATCATAAAATTAATCAATTTAAATTGAGATGAAAGGAAATTAGTAGTTGAAAAAATTTTGTATCTTTGATTTAATGTTCCAATTAACATGCTCCAAAAAGCAAAGGATCAAGCAAGTATTGAATTGGTTCTTCAGGCTCACCTTCGTTGGATGTCAAAAACCAATAGACGCCATTGTCATCATAAGGAAGAAAACCAGATCGGAATGCTTTCCCAAAGAGCTGAAAGAACTTAGGCTCAATCCCATGATTGGACTTGAAATTTACACAACCTCTGATAGCAGCTCTTCCTGTGAAAGTTGGTGCCTTGAAGCCGAGCCACTTTGCCACCTCTGAGTTCACTCCGTCACACCCAATCAACACCTTCCATTTACAAAGTTGATATTCCAATAACGCCCAAGTAATTATACAATAAAACACATAGATAGTTTAGGTACTACATTATTTAATTTTATTGTGGATTTGAATCTAAATTCTCCTATGGGAAAGATTTGAACAATGCTACTAATTCACAGGCCTCTTGATATTATTTTTATAAGCTAGAATACAATTTTTCAGATTGGCTTAGGATTCCCACATCACTAATTACTAAAGAGTGAGAATATGTGTGACCTAAGTGCCCGAGTATTCATTTTGAGTTTGATTTAGGATTCACATCTATAAAAATTTTGGACACAATTTTTCACCAAATCAATTTTGAAGAATTTTCTCTCATTTATTATGTGGAGATACATAAAACCACTCAAGTGTATTACTTAAATAATTCGTGTCACTTATTAAATAAATCATGTGACTAAAATACACGTTCCCCATAGATTGGAGACCTTATTCTAAAATATTTCATCTATTCCTTTACCTAATTCATAAAGAAATCATTATCCTCTTTAACTTGCTAATTTGTGATAAATATGAATTGAGCATATGTGGGCCCAGAAGATAAACGGTCCACTCATCTATGGAATCTTTTATAATCATTTGTCTTTTCTGGGCCTACCTTGTAGGCTGCTTATGCATCCAACCAGGCAGATTAGGTGCATAGTATGGACACAGAAAACTACCTTTCGGCTAAGACTTTTATAACAAAAATAATATACATGTCACTAACCAGAAATATCTCATATAGAAAGATACCTTTTTTTTTTTGCTAAATCATAAAGAAGATACATGAATAGACATGTATCCACCCTTTTTGCAACGTGTAGGTTACCCACATCTATGAGAAACTTTTTTTTTTTTTTGGGTAGAAAAACATCTATGAGATTCTTATATTATGGGTGAAGATGCATATATCCACCCACATGCTTATGAGACTCTTTATTATGAGTGAAGATTCATATATTCAACGTATGAGATAATTATGGTATTTAATGGATCTTTTATTTTATACATCAAGTAAATGCTTTCAACACTCACACTCTTGTGCTTGGCTGCAAGAAACTTGAACATTACCCCCAGACAATGACCCAAAAGCAAGAAAAAAGAAAAGGAAAAATATGTGATAGTGATACTAACACTTGAGTGAATTTACCTTAGTCTTGAGAACGGTTCCATCAGCAAGATGCACAAGCTTAAAGAAGCCTGATATCTCTATAGAAACCACCTTGGAAGAGAACCTAATGGTGCCACTTGGGAGCTCCTTTGCTAGGGCTTCCAACAACAGCTTCCTATTCACACAACGAACTTCGTGGTCTCCACTGCACAAACAGCAATTACCAGGCTTGCTTAAAGCATCTCAATTATGAATTATAAAATTAACATAAAATTATTAAAATTGTTACAATTGTATATATAAATTTTGGTCACCTAAGTTTAGTAAGTTGTATCAATACAACCAGGAGTCTAAAAAAGGGTAGTAAGGGCCATTACCCAATGTTAATCCCACTTAAGAATTAGTGAGGTTTTGGGAGGGACTGCACTTGGCAACCCAAAAACTTTTACCATTTCACCCAATAGTGATTCTAAGTGTGCGTTTGGGTTAGGATTAAAAATTAAAATTATTTTGCTATTTAATTTATTTTTACTATTATTTATGGATTTCATTGTACTTTTTTATACTATTTATAAGACTTACGATACTATTTCAACTAATTTTTATCTTTATCTACAATACTTTCAGCAATAATTTTTTAATTTCAATAAAAAAAAAATATCTAAACACACCCATAACTACTTGACGTTGACAAGAGACAAGAATGACGACGGAAAGAGTATTAAAAGAGAATTTTTTGGAGGTTAGTAATAAGATGTGCGTAAAAAGCACAAAAAATATTTTTATATATACCGAGAGAGAGAGAGAGAGATTTTCAGGATAAGACAGGTAAAATCTGTCCCCATCCCATTCCCTTTTGGGAAAATACTCTTTCATGTATAGATTGAAAACGTGAGTTAAACCCACGTTTTCACTTATAAAATCAACACAACGTGTGAAAAAAAAAAACAAACCACTTCCCTTGTTATGGCAGTAAAAACATTGTAGGACAGGATGGGATTGGTTGCGGTAGAAAATTTAGCTATATATCTTTGTCAATGCAATAATTATCTCAATCTCATACATTACACATATATACATCATATTTCTCACTGTGTGGGTCCTATGGGATCCACGTATTATTAGAATGAGGAATGAGGATGCATATAGATTATGTACAAGATATTTTCTCCTGTCAATGTGCCCAGAGAGAGAGAGAGAGAGAGAGAGAGAGAGTTATTGTATGATATAGGGGCACTATAATCATTGCTATCTGCAAGTGCTTTAACTTACTGTTTCCCTTTGGCTTCAAATGACATCACTGCTGTTTGAACTCCTGAAACTGTAGAGGTATTCAAATTCCTGCATACATTATCTGCTGGTCAGAATACATGGTGTGCATGTTCTTGTATTTGTGATGGGAGCTAGTTTCATTATTAACATTAAAAAAGAAAAAGAGTGACTATATTTTTTTTGATATATCAATGAATCAATAGTAAAAATTAACCAAATACATGTAGAAGTTTATATATATTCCAAGTTTTTCAATTACTATGGGAAGTAAATCATAATTAATTTGTTCTAGGTTCTGTAGTCTTCGCAAAAGGTTTTGCCTTCAAACGATTTTTTTTATTTTAAACATCTGATATTGGACATTAAGCTAACTCACTGAAGCTCTAACAAAATTGGAATGCACCAAACAAGCTACCAAAAAAAGTGACACTAATTAAGAGAGAAGTCTACTTAATTAGTACTTACACATAAAACTGTTTATGTTGTTGTCGGAGGGAGTCACCAATGCCAACAGCATCTAAGGCCTTCCAACCATTTGTCCATATTGTTAAGGCAAATCCTGTGACCCTCAAACTATCTGAGGATTCCAATACTAGGCTTCGAATACCCAACCTACACAAATATTTGCGTTGTTAGTGTGTTGGCTTGGATTTGCTTCTTTACTTAAAGCATTAGGATCTCTCCATTTTGAGAAAGTGAGAGTTTTCACAAACTGGGTATGAAACTATAAATAAATAAGTTAATAAATAAACTATATATTAAAAAAAAAAAAAAGACTGAACCAATTAACCAAATGTACAAATATGGACATGAAATAAAGAGAGGAAGGGTACCTATGAAGTCCTAAATATGTTGTAAGGCCAGCAATTCCAGCTCCCACAATCACAATGTCTTGCACTTCTTCCATGATATTTTGCCTATTTTTCGTAGGAGAAGGAGAATGAGAATTGGTAATTAGATTTTTTTTTTTTTTCTACAAGATAGAATGGATTTAAAGATAGTATATATAGTGGCAGCAATATCAAGTTGATTAACGCAATGATGCAATAACAAGGACAATGATGATGAAAGCACATACGAAAATTTGATCTATGACGTAACTTGCTTGTTTGGACTCGGAAGCCAACCGAGACTTTAATTTAAGTTGAATAGCAGCCAATGCAGGATAAATATAATAATAGGAATTAAAGTGTGTTGGTATTGAGGGAGTTTATCTCTTTGGGCTTACAAGTCTTTTCCGCACTCCAAATTAGAAAAAAATAATGGATCATGTTAACTAGTGCTCTTAGGGTACTTGTTAACAATTTATTTTAAAAAAATTTTGACATCACTTTTATGAAAAATGAAAAAAATTGTTAAAATATTAATTATTTTTTTTTCTTTTCCCATAAAAACTTTTTTTAACTGGATTGTTAACCAGTACCCTATGAGTACTCGTTAGCATTTTCTAAAAATAAATGGAGAGAAAATTTAAGAAAATAAAATGTCAAGATTACCCTCACTTTGCGATCCATTAACTTTTCTTAATAATAATAATAACAACATACCAACTCTCAATCTTTTTACTTTTTCATCTTCTCCAGTAGATATACAATAATGAAAATTATAATATTTTTTTATTCTCTTAACATTTTGTATCCTCCCAACTAGACAAAGCAAGGTTGAAAATAAGTTTACCCAAGTCAAGTATTAAAATATAAAAAAATTTCATTTATTTTGATTTTGAACATGAGCTCATTTTTAATTTTGTTAAACAAGTTCAAGCTTACTTACAAATTACATAATTAACTTTTTCTTTTTTAAACAATTAAAGCTTGTTAGCCCTTCTCAAATCCATACTAATAGGTAATAACTAAATTATTGTTGAAACAATATTAATAATCCACTCAACAATTGTCCCTTAAATCTAATAGGGTTTCATAGTCATACCTTCTCTAGGTCTACCTATTTGGGCTACAG
The DNA here is from genome assembly GCA_032727855.1 of Quercus ilex subsp. ballota. Lineage (NCBI taxonomy): Eukaryota > Viridiplantae > Streptophyta > Magnoliopsida > Fagales > Fagaceae > Quercus > Quercus ilex. The sequence continues at coordinate 55,223,927 of CM064918.1, forward strand.
TCTACAGATACATCCAACAACAAGGTGCACATTACAAAAAACAGCAGACTGCTCTTTTTGCTTTATACTTACAAAACAAAAATTCAAATATGAAATATGGGTCACTAGTCACTTTAGTCAGCACCAGTACTATTTAAATCATTAAATGGACTGTGAGATTAGGTAATTTAGACAGTATCATTTAATTTAGGCAATCATATTTAAATTCAAATATGATTGCGCATTATTCCTTAAAAAAAAAAAATGATTGCGCATTATTAACTGTACTTAGACATTCTCTGGTATCCGTTAAACTGGGTGAGAACACTTTTATTTTTTTAATCGGGAATGATCTACCAGAATCTTCGAACCTTTTTGAACCAACTCTCCAGTTCCACCAGCGAGCCCCAAGGTTCACGAACGGGCTATTGGGAAAAAAATCCTAAATCTACTCAATGATTACGGGTGAATTAAAATAAATGATTGCCAAGCAATAAAAATTTATTTGAAAAAAAAAAATTTAGCAAATACCAATAAAAAAACAACAATACATAACATCAAATCTCATTTGAAAAAACTTTTCGGTGTAGAGGGAAAAACCATGTGGTGACTCCAAAAAATATCCCTTATAAAAATAGAGATTACAACTCTCAAGTTTATGTAAAATATGAGTCCACACTAAATTGAAGAGACAACAAATAAATCATAAGGAGTGAATATAATTTCTTCACAAAACCTAGTAGCATGATCTTCCTTTGAACATTCCAACACTCTTTGATTGTAGCACTCAAACCTCTAAGAGAACTTTATCAATTTATCTTCCTTATGTGTAGTTTAAGTAAAGAAAAATGTCTCCTTTTTATTTTTCACTCTCTCACACTCTCATTATGTATCTCTCTCAATTTTAGACTGCACCTCTCTTAGTATATTTCTCTCATAGCTTTAGACTCACTCACTGGAAGCTCTCAAGCTCTTTGTCCATGTGCGCGTCTCTCTTTTTCTTCAATTCTCACTTAAGCTCTCACATCAAATGTTCTTAATGCTAAAATTTTTAGCATTGATGAACAATATGTTGTTCCTAAGAGCAATAATTGATAAATAAATAATATTCAAACCTCAATTCATGAATGCTTTTAAGATGGCGCAATTGAGATGATATATGCCGCTACGGAATTTTCAGTGTAATAGACTATGAACATTATACGTATCGCCCCTAAAATACAACAACTCAGCCACCTTACGGATTATCTTTAATTACAATTTACAAGCCTACATAGCTTGTAGAATTAGAAGCTCTTAAAATAGTACTTTTCTTACTCCGAAATATAATATACAGGAGGATAAATTATTTTCAAGAAAGTAAAATTTTAATTTTGCAAAAATGTAGGGAGTTTTCTTTTTATAAGAAAACGGAGTCCACAAAAAAATTGATTTTCTCACACATATGGCCGGACATGTTGGCTACATATATTAAAATGTCTAAGGTGTAACCTTGTCATTTAATCCCCTGTTTAAATCAAATTAAACTTTCCGATGCTTTTGTATTCAAAACGTTTGACAATAATAATAGTAACGTATATGGCTATTACGTACAGAAGGCTTAGATAGCAAACAGTATGAGCATTTTTATGGTCATTTAATACAACAAACCGGACATTAAGAGTTCGTTTGGATAGAACTTATTTTGCTGAAACTGAAAACTGAAAATATTGTAATAAAATAATTTTTAAATGTGTGAATAGTACCGTGGGACTCATTTTTAATGAAAAAATTGCAAAAAAGTAGAATTTGTGAGACCGTGAACAATGCACAGGTGCACTGTTCATGGAAGACTTAGTCAAACATTGCGGCTGAACCAAAAAAAAAAAAAAGGCAAAACGCGAAAGAACAAACACAGATGCAGCTTTCAGCCCAATCCAAACACGTACTAACACTAGCATTGGGGTGTAAATACTCTCAGTTGTTATTTTACAATTCAAGACAGCTAAAACTTACTTCATTTGGGTTTGTAAACTTAAAAAAATTTGCAACCTTGCTACAGTAAGGTTGCATCTACGAAAAAAAAAAAAGAAAAAAACATATTTTGCATCTTGAAACATTACTTTATCTATTTTACTAATTTATTTTACAACTCACCATACACTTCAGTTTTAATTTTTTACATATAACACAATAAAATAATATAAACTACCTAATAAAATAATAATAAAAATACTCTTCTCTCTCTCTTTTTCTCTTTACACACAACCACAATATTAAAATATTTTTTTTTCTATACAACCTATGAAAAGTAAGGTTGCATATATGCAACCTTACTATCCATAGGTTGCAAATTTTTTGAAGTATACAAACTTGGATAGAATGGATTTTGGGTGTCTTGTGTTGTAAAATAGCAACTAGGAGGTGTTTATACCCCCAATGCTAGTGGTATTGTTCATAGGTTGTAAAGAAAAATAATAATATTTTAATCTTTTGGTTGTATGTGAAGAGAAAAAGAGAGTGAGAGGAGAGTACTTTTTATTATTTTATTGGGTAATTTATATTGTTTTATTGGGTTGTGTAGGGATATTAGGTCCGGAAGCTTATTATACATTTGGCCATTGGGCCTACGGCTAAAGCTGAGGATCAGGACTAGTCCGAGGGGAAAGAATCACCGTCATTAGAGACCGTATTAACGAATAAAAGAGTTGGTTCTGGCCATAAAAGCTTAGCAAGACAAGTTGAGGGTAAGTGTCTTCTCATAAGAGAATCTTCTAGAAAGTTCTATTGGTATGAATAGACATTGTGGAGACATTAGATTGAGAGAAGGATTCAGATATCTTAGGAAGAAAACTGTCACTATCGCATTTAATGTTCTGCAACTACTTTCCTGACTGCATTAATGTGGAAAAGACTTTTGAACAGTACAAAGTTGGCTGCCTCAAGGTATACACAGCCAGAAAGAGTGTCTAATGGGACAAGCACCTAAGTGGTAATGCAGGTGATCAACAAGTGTAAGATCAAGAAGCATTAGAAGGAACTATTTAAGGAGAGAGGTCCTTCATAAAAAGGGGATCAAAGAATCATAAGAGAAAAGGACTAAGCATTCAAGGATCAAATTTGTAACCAAATGTGAGGATAATAAACAAGAACAGTTCACCTCGGATCTTGCTGAGGACTGTTTTTTCTTCAATATTATCCTACTTCTTTTCATTCTCCTACTTGAATCCATTCCAATATCTGTTTGATAAACTATAGCCTAGTTTTTCAACCCATTCTCTATAAATTTATTGTTTTGTACTTCTTGGGCTTAAGTCCTTCCACGTAGTGGGTTCACAACCCAAATCAGGTTCTCACAGGTTGTATATAAAAATAAAAATTAGGATATTGGATGAGTTGTAAAATGAGTTGTAAAATGAGTTAGTAAAATAGATAAAGTGGTGCTAGAGGATGCAAAATAAGTGTTTTTTTTTTTTTTTTTTTGACATCTTTGAATACTAGTGCTCTAAAAATAAAATCCGTCGAATGATAGATTTTGACTATAAAAAAAAAGGTTAAAAGGTATGAATATTAAATCAATTAAATAAGCAATTAATCAATATTTAGAATATTGTATTTTATATAAAAATTATAATATTCCAACACAATAGAATTTTTTTTGAGAAATAATTACAACGTGCTGCTAACCCTGTAGCTTGAACATTTTTCCTTTTAAACCTCCAAGCACTTTGTGCATGGGAAGGTGCTAATTAAGTTACAAGGCCTTTGACAACACAGTAGAATTCTATCTTGAAATGATACTGTACAATTGCCGTTTTTTTTATTCATTTTTTTATTCATCTTCTCTCTCTTATCAAACAAAATACTTCCTCATTCTTTCTCTCAGCCACTCATTATTTTCAGCCTTACTCTCTCTAAGTCTTGTTCTCCTCTTCCACCTTTATGAGCCAACACTCTCAATCCTCTCTACCATTTTTATCACACAAATTCTAGCATCACTCATTTTTGTCTCTATCTCCCTCACCCGGTTTCTTCTTTTTATCACCATCTCCGTCACCAATTTTTTTTCCCTCCATCTCCCTCACCGATGGGAACAAATAATAAAGAAAAATAATAATTAAAAAGAGTAAAAAAAATATTTAAATAAAATGGTAAAAGAATAGAATATCATATAAGAGCATTAGCATTTGGTATTTTAAAAAATATCACATTTTACTATTTTAAAAGTTACTTTATCTATTATACCATATTATTTTATAATACACTTAACATCTTAATTTTTATTTTACCATATAACACATTAATATAGTATATCTACACAATAAAATAATATGATACAATATCCAAATAAAATCCAATACTCAAATAAATCCCAATAAAATATTATTTTTAAAAAATACCATTTTGCTACAGTAAGATGGTAGTAGTACTGTAGCACAGTTGGAAACTTTTTTTTATAATTACAATTCCAGGCAATGCACTCCTTTATAATTTTGATACTATAAATTTACAATGGGGGGATTTTACCATCCCAATGCCAATTGGGGTTTTACCATCCCAATGTATTATAAAATAATATATTAAAAAAAAATATCTTTTTGATCCGTGATTTTTGGTACGTGGAAATGACTTTTTTTTTTGTTAATTTTTAGGGATTGTTTGATAGTGGCTTAAAATGTTATTTTTTTACTATTTAATTTATTTTTACTGTTATTTATAAATTGTATTGCACTTTTTAATATTATTTATAGGTTTAGTACTATTTTAATTACTTTTTAATTTTATTTACTATACTTTCAACAAATAATTTTTATTTTTATTTTTAAAATTTTAACTAAATAAATCATTTCAGTCGTAAACTTAAGCCAAGTAGGCTTTCCTTCTTTTCTCCTCCAAAACGTGACAGCTTGTCACAAGACTTGGAGACAATTTTATTTTTTGGTAGACTGGATAATATTATTCAACTAACAAGAAACGGAGAGCTCAGGGCAGAGCCTGTTACACCAAACACCATGACAATCAGCCTCACCTGAGGGAATCAAGCTCACGGGTGGAACAGAATGTATAACAAAATCTAAAGATTGACTTGGAGATAATCACATTAAATGTAGGCTGAATTTCTCTAAGCTTGCAAGACAAGGCTGAATTTCTTAGAGGTGGGGCAAGAGGCATCGGGCACGTGTCAGTGTGTGTTGTGGTGCATGTAAAAGGAAAAGAAAATTAATGAAGGTGATATAATCATATAAATGAGGAAAGCAAAAAAAATAAAAGCATAGAATGCTGGTCTGGTACGGAATAGGAAAAAAAAAAATAAAACTATAGTAATTGGCTTAATAATTACTAAAATAAAATAAAAAAGATTAATATTGTAAAAGTTTATTTTGTATAAATCAATATATATTATTTAAATAAATTTTTTATACGGCAATAAACATGATAAAATAACTATTATTATATTTTATTATATATTTATAATAATAGTGGTATTTTCGAATAAGTACACCGATATCAACTGGTATTGAAATATATAGTTCTTTCAGTTAAACTGAAACAGTCTTTAGTATGAAATTGATTCCATTAATTGTATAAGAAAATAAAAGCTGAGATGTTGAATGTGTTATAAAATAGTATTGTATAAATGATAAAATAAATTTTAAAATGGCAAAATGAAATTTTTTGTAAAAACCAAATATGAATGCTCTTAGAGCATTCACAATTAGCCTTGCAAATGGCATATGTAAGCAAATTTTAGCATTAAAGTACTAAAAGGCCCCAACATTTGGCCTTGTATTGGTCTGGTATCTTAAAAAAATTTAGAATTGTGCTACAATACCATCATAAATTTCATATGTAAGCAAATTTTAGTATTAAAGTACTAAAAGGCCCTAACATTTGGCCTTGTATTGGTTTGGTATACTAAAAAATTTTAGAATTGTGCTACAGGACCATCACAAATTTCAAATTTGTGATGGTATTGTAGCACAATTGTAAAAGAAAATAATTTTTTTTAATTCATTCCTCTCTCCTCCCACTCTCTGTCTCAAGTCTCAATCTCTGTCTCTCTATCCGTTTCTCATTTCTAGCTTTTATTTATGTTTTGAAATATATTATTTTATTGTGTAGATATATTATTTTAATATGTTGTATTGTAAAATAAAAATTAGGATATTGGGTGTATTATAAAATGGTATAATATAATTGATAAAATAATTTTTTAAGATAGTAAAATAAAATAGGATATAATATCCAAATATATAAGTGCTCTTAACAATAGGGAATTTTACCATCACAATGCCAAATGGGGAGTTTTACCAATGTATTATAAAATAATATATTAATGGCAAAAATGTAAAATTGGCCCTCTAAATTTCAATATTTTTCATTTCAGTAATCTAACTTTCAGTTTTGTCATTTTAGTCCTCTAACTTTCAATTTTTGTCAATGTAGGACTCCGTTAGAATTGAGTTAGGGATTGCCGTTAATTGAGCCAAAATGATGTTGTTTTGGCTCTTTTTTTTTTTAATAATAAATTTCAAAATTTAAAGAAAAAAAGAGAAAAATTTGTAAAAAAAAAGAAAAGAAAAAAGAAAACATTTAAGGGAACGACAAAAAATAGTTCAAAACAAAGAAACCAATTCAGAACTCCATCACCTAAAGCGGTATCTTGTTTTTGTACCCCTATCTGTACTTGGTTCCATATTGTTCACTGTGGAACCTTGTAGCTCACTTCTTTATGATTGTAGATTTTGAAAAATAACATTTGTTTTTGTAATTTATCATTGTCTTCTGTTTAATATTGTTTTTGGTTTTCTACATCTTCTTTTAGATGGGTTTCTGTTGGAATATTTAAGGATTTATATTGTGGGTTAGAAAGTCAAAAACGTTTAAGGCTTTCTTCTTGTATAAGTGCTTTTGTTTAAAAGAAATCTTGATTTGTCATTTTCATTTTCTTTTTTTTCCTACTATTATGCACTGTCACTGGAGTTCGGTGATGGAGTTCTGATTCGGTTTTTTTTTTTTTTTTTTTTACAAATTTTTTTTGTCTTTAAATTCCAAAATTTATTTATAAAAAAAAAAAGCTAAAACCATGTACGTCGTTTTGGCTCAATAAACGATATTCTCTAATTAAGTTCTAACGGAGTCTTGTATTGACAAAAATTAAAAGTTAGAAAATTAAAATGACAAAAATGAAAGTTAAAAAATTGAAATAAAAAAATTAAAAATTAGAAAACCAATTTTACATTTTTACCTATATTAAAATAAAAATACAAAAGGATCTTTTTGATTCGTGGATTTCCGAAACGTGGAAATGACTTTTTTTATTTTTTATTTTTATTTTTAGAACTCTTAGGCTGAATGGCCTTTCCTTCTTTTCTCCTCCAACGTGACAGCTTGTCACAACTGACAATCACATTAAATGACGGTTGAATTTCTCGAAGCTTGCAAGACAAGGGGTGGTCTGCACGTGGTCTGGATTGTAATAACATAAAGTTATCTAGGGTCCATTAATACGTACTCTTATAATACATATTAAACTTTTTATTTTTGAAAATATTTTTTCAGGAATTAAAAAAATTGTCACTATTTTTTTAATTTTTGAGAAATTAAAAAAAAAAAAAAGAAATTAATGTGTGCCCTAAGAACACACACATTAATAAAATCCAATTAACTATATGTACGAAAAAGAGAACTTAAAAGATAAAGATTAAAAGTGAAATGATAGTAAAAAATTAGAAAAATGCTAGAGGCACACATTTTTATACAATTTAGTGTTACGATTCGCTATATGACGAATTATGATTGGTTAAAGTGTATCCACATAATCTACTAACACACCCTAACACATCACAGCTCACCAATCACAACTCACTATTTGCCGAGTTGTTACACTAAGTTGCACAAAAATGTGTCTTCAGCATTGCTCAAAAAATTAAGGCCTACAGCTCTTACGCTCTTCTCCCCCATTACACTACTGCACTGGCTTTACATCCCATACTGCATTTTCTTCAAAGCGCCTAATGGCTTGGAGACGTCTAGAGATATTCATTGAGCGTGCTAACGATCTAGAGAGTGTACATTTGTTTCAACGCCTGAAGGCTTACCATGTCGTTTGCATTTGCGATGATGACGGTAATCGCTACTATGACGAAGAGAATAAAAGTCCTGTTGACCTAAACGGCCGTTCAAACCCTAAGTGGGGAACCCACTTTGAATTCAACAGCATAGACATTGTTGAGGCCCAGCAGAAGCGGCTTTATTTGGTTGTTAGGCTCGAATCTCACCGCAATGTTTCCTGTCTTGGCGGCAAATTTATCGGTCAAGTTCGTGTTCGCCTTGAAGAATTGCTTAATGATTTTGGTGATGCTGATGACAAGAAATTAGTCACACGAAGTGTTCTAAACAAGAACAGGCAGGCCCAAGGGAAACTAACTTTTTCGTACAAGTTCGGAAGAACTCTCGATCATCCACCTGCAGCTCCTCCTCAACCTGATAATGGAAATCCGGCGGCCCAGATTCCGCAAAGGCGTAACAGCAACGGTCACCCAATTGTTAGAGGAGCTGTAGAGGGAGTGACGATTGGGTTGGTCACTACTCTGGCAGACATTCTTTTGAATGACAACTAAGATGGCTAGGAAGTCTTCAGGCTAAGTTTGTGAGTACCTTAATGGCTTGCTTGTAAGTACCTTAGATTTTCTTTTCTGCTGTTTTAGTGTTTGTAGCTGTTATTGGTTCTTTGTATGAACTATTAATGAAGTTGCATTAGGATACTTGAGTTTTGGTTTTAAATTAATGGATTAGAATTAGAAATACCTTAGATTTCAAATCTATTCCTTATTTAGATGCGTTTAATTTATACAATTATACCTACGAGAGAGAGAGAGAGAGAGAGAGAGAGAGAGAGAGAGAGAGAGAGAGAGAGAGAGAGAGAGAGAGAGAGAGAGAGAGAGAGAGAGGACAGAGGCTATGGAAGCTTCTTTGATACTAAAGACGGAAGAGAACATTTCCGTAAAAGGGAGACCCATTTATGAAAGATTCAGTCTCACTACAAGAAATTCATAACAAATCAAAAAGGTTTTTGATTTGGTTTGGTTCTTTTTTGAGATCTAAGATTTCAAAGCAGAGCCCTAGTCTTAAAAGAAAAGAGTATTGCTTGAGAAGTGGACAGAGAGGGCATCAGGGAGAGGATGTTGACAGCGGTGTGGCAGAGATTGGAGAGGTTGTGAGGGGAGGAGGAGGAGGAGGAGTGGAGGCTGAGCTTTCTTTTTCCCCCAACCCACTCCATGAGGATCTTCAAAATCCCTAAAACCATATGTGATGAAATGAACTCCGTTTTGGTTAAGTGTTGGTGGGGGCAAACAGTTATGCTCTCCCAAGACAAATGGGGCATAGGTTTTGGGATATTAATGCTTTTCAATTTGGCTATGTTAGCCAAACAGGCTTGACGTTAACGTTCATGGTACCCACTCTCATTTCTACCGTGTTTATAAAGTTTGCTATTTTCCTACATGTTCTTTCATGGATGCTGAGCTAGGAAGTAATCCCTCGAGTGTCTGGCGAAGCTTACTCCTGGCCAGAGAGGCTATTAGAGAAGGATCGGTATGGCAGATAAACGATGGAGATGGAGAGAGCGTTGGTGTGTTGACAGCCACAAATGGCTACCCCAACCCCCTAGCTTTCGGCCTGGTGCAGACCGAACCTTGAAGGTCAGTAGTCTCTTGGATGCAAACACGAGACAGTGGGGTAGAGCACTGGTCCAGTCGATGTTTCACAACTCTACGAGGGGCAGGATAGGAAGATGTGCAAGAGCATTTGGTCGATGAACACTTCCCCTGAGGTTTGGAACTTATTTTGGCGGGCATGCTCTAATATCCTTCAAACGAGGTCTAACCTTCTCCTTCAAATGGTGCAAATTGACCCAAAGTGCACTCTGTGTAGCCAACATGATGGAACTACCAACCATATTCTGTGGGAATGCCCCTTCGCACGAAATGTTTAGGCGCTGATACGTGGTAAACTGCAAAAGAGTAGCACAGTGGCTCCAAGCTTCTACCTTCTGGCCTGGCATATGCTTCACCGTCTCACTGGCTAAGAACTCGAGATTTGGGTCATGACTGCCTGGTCTTTGTGAAATGCTCGAAACCGGTTCCAATTTTGAACAGCGTCAGACCCACCCCACGGTCATACTTCGAGGGGCAACATCCTTGCTAGATGAATATCAGAATGCACTCGCCCCTCACTTATCAGCTATACCTTGCACCTTTTCCTTCTTTTGTTTCGCTGTTACCTGGGTTTGCTAGCCAATGTATTTGACTGTGTTTCCTGAAAACCTATGTTTCAATGACTATATATGTAATTCTTTTCACATATTAATATACTTCTACCGTATTTCAGTAAAAAAAAAACCCAAATACATGTAAAAGTCTATATATTTTCCACGTTTTGCAATTACTATGGGGAATTAAGTGGTGTAGGAGTAAAATGATATTGGACATAGGCATCACTTAACTAGAGTGAATAAGTGGTGCTGGCTAGCTATTGTTGATAGATTGATCATTAAGCTAAACTCATATGCTGAAGCTCTAACAAAATCGGAAAGCACCCAATAGTTTTTATTTTTAGATAGTCTCCTGATTGTATTATTAATTCACTATTATAGCACTATTATTAATTAGCTGTGCTATGCCAAATGTCATTTCAACACATCAAAAATTACTTTATTTATTTTACTACACCACTTTATATCACATCTTTTTATTTGAAAATTTCATCACATTAAAATAATAAAACCATCCCATCAAAAATTTATTTTACTATATCTCTCTCTTCTCCCCTGAACCCACAACCCTTAAACCTAGTAAAAATTTATTTCACGACCCAAATCCACCCATAACCACTGTAACTTACTTGTTTGGACTTGGAAGCCAACCGAGAATTTGATTTAAGTTTGAATAGCAGTCATGAAGGATAAATAAGTTAATAGGAATTAAAGTGTCTTTGGTAGAGGAGGGTGGAAAACAGGGGAAGGAAAATAGAAGAGTGTTATTTTCTTTTATTTGGTAAGGGCAAAATTAAGGTGGAAGAAAAATGGGTCCCAGGAGTTTATCTCTTTGGGCCTAAAAATCTTCTTCTCTCTAAATTAGAGAAAAAATATGGGAAGAAAGCTTAAAGAAATGAAATGTCAAAATTACTCCCACTTTTTCATCATTTTACTTTTAATGATGATGATGATGATGATCTTTTTATTTTTCCATCTTCTCTACTAGATATATAATAATAGAAAATACAAATTAATATTTTTTTATTCTCTTAATATTTTTCATTCTCTCAACCAAACAAATTAAGGTTGTGAATAGGTTTAGCTGAGTCAAGTATTGAAATTTAAAAGTTATTCATTTATTTTATTTTGAATACAAGCTCATTTTTAATTTTATTTAATAAGTTCGAGCTTATTAACGTGCTACTTGATCAACCTTTTATTTTTATTTTTTCTTGTACAAACACCACAATTAAAAATTGTAAACCATTCCCCTCAAAAAAAAAAAAAAAAAAATTGTTAACCATTCTTTAATCCATACGAATAGTTAATAACTAAATTATTGTTGAAATAATATTATTTGACTTTTATACAGAAAACGTTTTTTTTTTTAAATGATCACTACCAAACATGAATGAACATTGCGAGGATTTCTCAGTTTATACTAATTGACATTTTCAAAGTGAAAAATACCAACAATAATACAAAGCAAATGCCTATGACTGCACTCAAGAACTGTTGAGCTTCCCACAATCGTAATCAGCCCTCTTCAATAGCAAGGACGACAGGAATGCAGCCAATAATTTGTCTCTTAAGAAGGTGGTTAATTTCCCATCACCCTGCTGGAAAAAACCAACCACATAAGCTGTACTTAAGAGAGCAATGCTTCTCCATCTCCTCTCTTTGGCATAGTTCTTCAATCCCATCTCAATTTTCTTATATTGCTCGCTTTCGCTATCAACTTTCTCGGTTGATTCTCCACTTTGTTCTTTCGTGAGTAAAGCCCCAGCAAGGCACCTTGCTAAAACAACACCATCTTCTAAGGCTGAACAAGCACCTTGGCCAAGGTCTGGGGTCATGGGGTGGAGTGCATCACCAAGCACACAAACATTGCCTTTACTGATGTTTCCCCAGATAAGGTCCCAGGGATGTCTATACCTTAATGGGGATAACATAATATATTCTAGTTCAGTGTTTTCAACAATGGCCTTTATTTCATCTGGTACATTTGCTAACTTGCTTAATGCAAATTGCTTTAGTTTAGCTGGGTCATCTTCCATGTCTTTCTCTGCAAGATATAATAAGAACAAAACTTTTATAATGCTATACCTTAGAAATACAAAAACATTTCACAATTATTTTACATGATAAATTTTCTTTTTTTGATAATTAGAATGCGCTACAACAATAGAATTTGATCACAGTGGAAAAATTATTTTTATGTAAATGTCGTCTTGAATTGGGTCCAATACGGATTGAGATCTGCCATGCAATTGCCTTTGGTGGGAAGAGAATAGTGAAAAAAAATTAAAAATTAAAAGTTTTAAAAAAATTATGATCCCAAAATCGAGAATAAAAATGATATATATATATATATATATATTTAACTTTCAATCTCATGCAATAATCCTTATGACATTCTATCTCAATCCGGTCCTACACTAAAGGATGCATAGCTCTATCCTCCATGTTTGCTCAAAATTACCAGAAAACATTTTCCAATAAACATGCTTTAAGAGCCATGTAACCATGTTACATACATAATATTTTTCACAATAAATTTCATAATTATTGAGTTGTTAAGTTGTTATTAATTTTCATCTAAATCTACTACCGATATCACTTTATTTTCTACTATTTAGTATTTACAACTCACCAACTTAAAGATTGTAGAAAGAAAAAAAAAAAAATGTTTACGTGAGTGTTTGTACTCCGCGTCCACGATTTGCATTCCGCGTTTTCTCTTTTTTTTTTTTTTCCCCCCTCAAGTGAACAGTAAAATCACTGTGCAGAGAACAAAAATTACTGTTCATTACTGTTCACGTACTGTTCACGCAATAAAAAATATTAAAAATGAGTCCCACGGTACTATTTACACATTTAAAAATTATTTTGCTACAGTGTTTTCAGTTTTCAGTTTCAGCAACAATAAGTCCAATCCAAACGGACCCTACATCTTTTCTTGCATTGCTTTTCAACAAAAATATAATTTAATAAAGTTCATCCAAACACACTTGGAATTTGGGCTCACCGTTGGATGTGAAAAACCAATAGATGCTAGTATCATCATTAGGAAGAAAACCAGATCGAAAGCCTATCCCCATGAATTGCAAGAGCTTGGGCTCAAACCCATGGTTGGACTTGAAATTTATCCAACCCCTGATAGCAGCTCTATCTGTGAAAGCCGGTGCCTTGAAGCCCAGCCACTTTGCCACCACTGAGTTCACTCCATCACACCCAATCAATGCCTTATATTAAAAAACATGATACTCCAATAAGTCCCAAGTACCATATTATTTAATTATGCTAAAAAAGACATATATGTTTGCTTTTTAAATACCAGAGGTAAAAAAAAAAAAAAAAAAAAATCTAACTCATCTTTTTAGTTGAGTATGAAAAAGATGTTTAAATGATCCACTCAACAATTGTGCCTTAAATCTAATTGGGGTTTCATAGTCATACCTTCTCTTGGTCTACCTATTTGGGCTACAGATACATCCAACAAGGTGTGAAGTACCAAAAATGCAGACTAATAAAATAATCTATATTTTTGGAGATAAAAGATAAGAAAGGGAGAACTTTCCTCCGCTTGAGCCTAGAGAACAGAGGATAGTGACAAAATCGAATAGAAAAAAAAAATGCTTAAAAAGAAATGCATGTGAGCTACATACAATATCCTTTATTTTTTGAAAATATTGTAGCAGCATGTAAAGTTTTTTTACAGTGGTGCATAATCGGTTGGAGGTTTATTTTTAGTACTTTCTTGCTACAGTATTCTCTAAATTGCAATTGGATAACCTGATGCATGAGCCTAAAGATAATGCTCTTATGAATCCTTCAACTCTCAATATTCTTTATTTTTATTGCACCAAATTATGGTCCCAGTAGAATAAAAATAAAATACTTAATAATAATACTTCAAGTGATTTTACCTTAGTCTTGATAATTGTTCCATCAGCAAGATGCACAAGCTTATAGAAGCTTGATTCCTCTATAGAAACTACCTTGGAAGAGAACCTAATGGTGCCACTTGGGAGCTCATTTGCAAGGGCTTCCAACAACACCTTCCTATTCACACATCGAAGTTCATGGTCTCCACTGCACATCATACAGTAATTATTCGGGCTTTGCTTAATAAGTCTCAATTATGAACTATAATTTCAAAAGAAAATTATCAGCATTTTATATTAATTTTGCTAGAAAAGTCTCAATTACGAATTATGATAAAACTTTTTGGATACATGAAAAATAGCAGAATAACATGGTCGTTGCAACCAGCTGGAGTTTGAGAAAGGGTCACAAGGGTCATTACCCAATGTTAATTAATATTACTTAGGTGATGTTCTGAGAGGGATTGCACTTGACAACCAAGAAACTTTTATCATTGCACTTTATATAGCCCTCACATAAGTGCGTGTAAATTAAAAAAAAAATTTTTTTTTTTGGGAGCAAATGTGTAAAATAGCATTAGGTGTTAATTTTGTATAAAAAATCACCTACATCATTCAATCTAAAAATGTGTAAATTTACATTGTTATTATAATAACCGTGTAAATATACATAGTTATTATTGACATGCAAATCTATTTTTTAATATTTCTTTACTCATATAGAAAAGAGAGATAAATATGAATAACTTGAGAGAGTAATAACAAAATTAATAAAAGGATAATATTTTAATGAAATGTAATATAAAATAGATAATTTAATGGGTGTATAAATTTTTTTTGCATGAGTTGATGTGAATGCTCAATAGATAGGAATGTCATTGAGACAAAATGGGGTTAGATCATGGGTGTCTTATCCCCAATCTCCTCTTCTAAGCCGAGAAAGCTAGACATATTTAAATTAAAAAATTTAAATTTTTATATATAAACTCATTTAGGATGGGGCAGAAAAAACCCCGAGTTAGGTAGGGTAGGAAAAGTTTGCCATCACTATCAATATGAGAGAGAGAGAGTGAGAGAGTGAGCTAATAGGTTATTACTTGTATGATATATGAGCACTACAACCATAAGTAGAGCTTTGACTTACAGTTTTCCTTTTGCTTTAAATGACATGGCTGTGGTTTGATCTCCTGTAATTGTAGAGGTGGCCACATTCCTGCATACAATTATCTGCTGGTCAGTTAACATGGTGTGTGTTTTCTTGTATATGCGCTGGGAGGTCAGTTCCTTTTGCGTAGCCTTCAAATGGCGATGGATATAGGTATCACTCACTCAACTATAAGAATTACGAAGTGGTGGGAGTATTATTTGAATATAAATCTTCTTCTATCTCATTGGTAGTGTTCCACTGTAATATGCAGTGTAATTTTTTCTATTTACAACTTTGGTTAATTAATTAAAAAAAAAAAAAAAAAAGGTGTGACAAGTTGCAATTGGTGAAGTATAAAATTAAATGCAAAGTATTTTTACTGGTGTATCTTATGGAGTCACTACAAAAAACGCGGTTTTAAGCCGCGTTTTTGTAAAACGCGGCTCTAGGCTAGACTTTGAGCCGCGTTTTTGTAAAACACGGCTCTAGGCTAGACTTTGAGCTGCGTTTTTGAAAACGCGGCTCCTAGCTAGACTTAACAAACACAGCTAAAGCCTCAACCTATAGCTGCGTTTTTAAAACGCGGCTATAGGTCCAACCAAATAATTTTTTTAAAGGGGACTTTGAGTTGCGTTTGTTAAAAACGCAGCTAAAGCCTCAACCTATAGCTGCGTTTTTCAAAAAAACGCAGCTATAGCCAACCTATAGCTGCGTTTCTGAAAACGCGGCTATAGGTCCAGCGTAATAATATTTTACTTGTGACGTTACCTATAGCCGCGTTTTTCAAAAATGCGGTTATAGGTTACCCTTTAGTTACATGACCTATAGCGGCGTTTTTAAAAACGCTGCTATATGTAACAACAGAATAAAAAATAAAAAATTAAAAAAAAGAAGAAGAAGAAGAAAGAAAAAAAGAAGCTTCCCACGTGCCCCACCCTTTCCCACCTGCCCCCCACTTTCTTCTTTCCTTATTTCTACTTCTTTCTTTTTTGTCTCTTCATTCTTCACTTCTTTCTTTCTCTCTTCATTCCACCGTAAGTTTCTTTCTTTCCCTCTTTTTTTTTTTTTTTTTTTTTTTTTTTTTTTCTTCCTTCCAGCTCACATCTGGTTGACTCTTTTTTTTTTCCTTTTTCTTTCTTTCTTCTTCACATCAGGGTAACTCTTTTTTTTTCTTTTTTTCTTTTTTTCACTAGGTAACGTTTTTTTTTTCCTTTGTCTCTTTGGAGCTGCTGTTTTTTTTTTTTTTTTTCCTTTCTTTCATTTTTTTCTTCATCTCAAGCACACTGATTTGTCAATAGATCTAGTTTTTTTTTTTTTTTTGGTTATTTTATGTTTAGTTAGTAAGAAAATGGAGGAGATGCTATTATGGATCTGTACTTGAATTTTTGTTATTGTGTTGCTGATATTGTGATTACGTTGTGGATCTGTGCTTGATTGCTGATATTGTGTTGTTGATATGTGCTTGAATTTGTGCTAGTAAGAAAATGGGTTTGTGTTTTTGAATTTCTGGGTTTGTGTTTGATTTTTAATTTTTTGGGTTTGTTTGTATGGTGAATATGTTGTGTTTGATTTTGAATTTTTTGGGTTTGTGTTTGATTTTGAATTTTCTGGGTGTTTTTGTATTGTGAGAATGTTGTGTTTGATTTTGAAATTTTTGGATTTACGTTTAATTTTGAATTTTTTTATTTGAATTTCAAATTTTGAATTTTCTGGAAAAAAAAAAACCCAAAAATATATATATTTATTTTTGTTTTTTGGAAAAAAAAAAAAAAAAAAACAAACCCATATATATTTTTTTTGTTTTCTAGAGAAAAAAAAACCCAAAAATATTTTTTTTTTTTTTGTTTTTTAAAAAACCTATAGCCGCGTTTTTAAAACGCGGCTATAGGTCCGAACCCTTAGCCAAGCTGGCCTATAGCCGCGTTTTTAAAAAACGCGGCTATAGGCCAAAAACCTATAGCCGCGGTTAAAAACGTGGCCATAGGTCTGTTACTGCGGTGTTTACGCCGCGTTTGGAAACGCGGCTATAAAAAACGCAGCTCTAGGCTATAGCCGCGTTTTTCGGATCTATAGCCGCATTTTTTAAACGCAGCTATAGACCCTTTTTTTTGTAGTGAGTCCTCACAATATATGGACCCATGAGTATGTGAATAAGTGTTGGTGGCTACTGTCTTAGATTGATCATTAAACTAACTCATATGCTAATGCTCTAACAAAATTGGAAAGTCCCCAACAGTTTTTAGTTTTTGATAGTCCACAATCCACATGATTGTAAAAATCTTTCACAGTATTTGTACTCGGCCTGTTTTGCCTCTTCTTAATGAAAGAGAGAAGTCTACTTTTAGTACTTACCAAAGAAACTGTTTATGTTGTTGTCGGAGGGAGTCACCAAGGCCAATAGCATCTATTGCCTTCCAAGCATTTGTCCATGCTGAGAAGGCAAATCCAGTAATTCTTAGACTATGCGAGGATTCCAATACTATGCTTCGAATACCCAACCTACAAAATATTTGCACTGTTAGGAATCTTAACAAGAATTTAATTTAGTCCCTCTAATGTATTACTTAATTAGGATTAGTTTCTTTGCTTAAAGTGAACAAAAATAATACTGTTGTACTAGGGAAAAAAATAGGACTTTAAAAATTGTACATAAGCTGAATAATGTACATGCATATAAAAAGAAAGAGAAGAGGGGTACTTATGAAGTCCTAAGGATGCTGTAAGGCCAGCAATTCCACCTCCCACAATCACAATGTCTTTTACTTTTTCCATAATATTTTGGCTCTTTTTCTTAGAGGAAGAAGGGGAATTTGAGTCTTTTTTTTTTTCACAAGATGGGAAGGAAGTATTAGAATACAAAGAACTGGAAGAAGTAGAATGGATCTAAAGGTACTAGTAGTGGATCTATAAATAATGGTAGCAACACCAAGTTTATTATAACTATGACACTAATAATGCTAACTAACAACAAGGACAGGTTGATGATGACAGGCCATGTGGAAGTTTCATGCATGTATCATGCATGACATAATTAAAGTTTACATATAAAAATAATATTACACTAATCATAATCAGTGTAGTGTGAAATTTATTGTATTCGTAACATTATTGATAAATAGACAAATCTTTTTATTTATTTAACAGCGTGTATTGTCTCGACTTACCAACCATATTCTGTGGGAATGCCCCTTCGCACGAAATGTTTAGGCGCTGATACGTGGTAAACTGCAAAAGAGTAGCATAGTGGCTCCAAGCTTCTACCTCCTGGCCTGGCATATGCTTCACCGTCTCACTGGTTAAGAACTCGAGACTTGGGTCATGACTGCCTGGTCTTTGTGAAATGCTCGAAACCGGTTCCAATTTTGAACAGCGTCAGACCCACCCCACGGTCATACTTCGAGGGGCAACAGTGCAACACCTTGCTAGATGAATATCAGAATGCACTCGCCCCTCACTTATCAGCTATACCTTGCACCTTTTCCTTCTTTTGTTTCGCTGTTACCTGGGTTTGCTAGCCAATGTATTTGACTGTTTTTCCTGAAAACCTATGTTTCAATGACTATATATGTAATTCTTTTCACATATTAATATACTTCTACCGTATTTCAGTAAAAAAAAAACCCAAATACATGTAAAAGTCTATATATTTTCCACGTTTTGCAATTACTATGGGGAATTAAGTGGTGTAGGAGTAAAATGATATTGGACATAGGCATCACTTAACTAGAGTGAATAAGTGGTGCTGGCTAGCTATTGTTGATAGATTGATCATTAAGCTAAACTCATATGCTGAAGCTCTAACAAAATCGGAAGGCACCCAACAGTTTTTATTTTTAGATAGTCTCATGATTGTATTATTAATTCACTATTATAGCACTATTATTAATTAGCTGTGCTATGCCAAATGTCATTTCAACACATCAAAAATTACTTTATTTATTTTACTACACCACTTTATAATACACCTTATATCACATCTTTTTATTTGAAAATTTCATCACATTAAAATAATAAAACCATCCCATCCAAAATTTATTTTACTGTATCTCTCCAAGGTTTTCAAATCCGAACCGTTCATTGAACTGTAAAATGGAGAGGTTCAAAGTTTTTGAGGTTGAATCGGGGTCGAACCGTGATGACGTCATAATTAATTAAAGCCTAAATATAGATATTAAATTTATAAAACTAGCAAAATTGACTAATATATCTATATATGTAAGGAAAATTTAATGAATTTCAAGTATATATTTAATAATTAAATAAAAAAGTTAATAAAATAAAATAATAACCATGAAAACATTAAAATTTATGATTAATTTTTGAAGTAAAGTTGAATATCTTTGAAAGATTTTAATTATAATTTTTTTTATTCCTTTTAAGAGATGGATAATTTAATTAAGTAGAATAAAATTATGTTAAGTTGTTTTTATTAAAAAAAAAAAATTGCTAAGGGGTTGAACCGCATGGTTCTCACCGGTTCGTGTGGTCCAATCTCAGTTTTAGGGGTTCACGGAATTAACAAATAATCCGGTTCTTTAGGCTTAAAAACCGGTTTTCATCCCAGTTCCCAGTTTTCATGGTCCGACCTCCCAGTTCGGTCTGATTCTGAGAACCATGTATCTCTTTCTTCTCGCCTGAACCCACAACCCTTAAACCTAGTAAAAATTTATTTCATGACCCAAATCCACCCATAACCACTGTAACTTGCTTGTTTGGACTTGGAAGCCAACCGAGAATTTGATTTAAGTTTGAATAGCAGCCATGCAGGATAAACAAATTAATAGGAATTAAAGTGTCTTTGGCAGAGGAGGGTGGAAAACAGGGGAAGGAAAATAGAAGAGTGTTATTTTCTTTTATTTGGTAAGGGCAAAATTAAGGTGGAAGAAAAATGGGTCCCAGGAGTTTATCTCTTTGGGCCTAAAAATCTTTTACTCTCCAAATTAGAGAAAAAATATGGAAAGAAAACTTAAGGAAATGAAATGTCAAAATTACTCTCACTTTTCCATCATTTTACTTTTAATGATGATAATGATGATGATCTTTTTATTTTTCCATCTTCTCTACTAGATATATAATAATAGAAAATACAAATTAATATTTTTTTATTCTCTCAACCAAACAAAGTAAGGTTGTGAATAGGTTTAGCTGAGTCAAGTATTGAAATTTTAAAGTTATTCATTTATTTTATTTTGAACACAAGCTCATTTTTAATTTTATTTAATAAGTTTGAGCTTATTTACGAACTACTTGATTAACTTTTTATTTTTATTTTTTCATGTACAAGCACCACAATTAAAAATTTTTAACCATTCTCAAATCCATACTAATAGTTAATAACTAAATTATTGTTGAAATAATATTATTTGACTTTAATACAGAAAACGTTTTTTTTTTAAATGATCACTACCAAACATGAATGAACATTGCGAGGGTTTCTCAGTTTACACTAATTGACATTGTTAAAGTGAAAAATACCAACAATAATACAAAGCAAATGCATATGACTGCATTCAAGAAATGTTTTCAATAGCAATGACGAAAGGAATGCAGCCAATAATTTGTCTCTGAAGAAGGTGGTTAATTTCCCATAACCCTGCTGGAAAAAACCAACCACATAAGCTGTACTTATGAGAACAATGCTTCTCCATCGCCTCTCTTTGGCATAGTTCTTCAAACCCATCTCAATTTTCTTATATTGCTCGCTTTCGCTATGAACTTTCTCGGTTGATTCTCCACTTTGTTCTTTCTTGAGTAAAGCCCAAGCAAGGCACCTTGCTAAAACAACACCATCTTCTAAGGCTGAACAAGCACCTTGGCCAATATCTGGGGTCATGGGGTGGAATGCATCACCAAGCACACAAACATTGCCTTTATTGATGTTTCCCCAAATAAGGTCCCAGGGATGTCTATACCTTAATGGGGATAACATAATATATTCTAGTTCAGTGTTTTCAACAATGGCCTTTATTTCATCTGGTACATTTGCTAACTTGCTTAACGCAAATTGCTTCAGTTTAGCTGGGTCATCTTCCATGTCTTTCTCTGCAAGATATAATAAGAACAAAACTTTTATAATGCTATACCTTAGAAATACAAAACATTTCACAATTATTTTACATGATAAATTATCTTTTTTTGATAATTAGATTGCTACAACAATAAACTATGATCACAGTGGAAAAATTATTTTTATGAAAATATCGTCTTGAATTGGGTCCAATACGAATTGAGATCGGCCATGCAATTGCCTTTGATGGGGAGAGAAAAGTGAAACAAATGTATAGAAAAAAATAATAAGTTAAAAGTTTTAAAAAAATTATGACCCAAAAATCGAGAATATATATATATATATATATATATATATATATTAACGTTCAATCTCATGCAATAATTCTTAGGACACTCTATCTCAAACCGGTCCTATGTACACTAAAGGATGCATAGCTCTATCCTCCATGTTTGCTCAAAATTACTAGAAAACATTTTCCAATAAACATGCTTTAAGAGCCATGCAACCATGCTATATACACAATATTTTTCACAACAAATTTTATAATTATTGAGTTGTTAAGTTGTTATTGATTGTCATCTAACTCTACTATCGATATCACTTTATTTTCTACTATTTAGTATTTACAACTCACCAACTTAACGACTGTAAGGGGAAAAAAAATGTCTTTATCTTTTCTTGCAATGCTTTTCAACAAAAATATAACTTAATAAAGTGCATCCAAACACACTTGGAATTTGGGCTCACCGTTGGATAAGAGAAACCAATAGATGCTAGTATCATCATTTGGAAGAAAACCAGATCGAAAGCCCATCCCCATGAATTGCATGATCTTGGGCTCAAACCCATGGTTGGACTTGAAATTCATCCAGCCCCTAATAGTTGGTCTCCCTGTGAAAGCCGGTGCCTTGAAGCCCTGCCACTTTGCCACCACTGAGTTCACTCCATCACACCCAATCCCAAGTACCATAATATTTAATTATGCTAAAAAACACATATACGTATGCTTTTTAAATACCAGAGGAAAAAAAAAAAAAAATCTAACTCATCTTTTTAATTGAGTATGAAAAAGATGTTAAAATGATCCACTCAACAATTGTGCCTTAAATCTAATTGGGGTTTCATAGTCATACCTTCTCTAGGTCTTACCTATTTGGGCTACAGATACATCCAACAAGGTGCAAGTACCAAAAATGCAGACTGCTCTTTCGGCTTATACTTACGTACAAAACTAAAATCCAAATTTGAAATATGGTTCACTGATCACTTTTAGTCAGCACCAGTACTATTTAAATGGGCTGTGAGATAAGATTAGATAATTTAGAGAGAGTATTATGGCTTTGGGAAAAAAAAAAGCATTTTGTATCACATTATCACTCTAAAAATATAACCTACTTCACAATCTTTATTTTACACTACATAATAAAATAATCTGTATTTTTAGAGATAAAAGATAAGAAAAGGAGAAATTTCCTCCGCTAGAGCCTAGAGACCAGAGGATAGTGACAAAATCGAATAGAAAAAAAATGCTTAAAAAGAAATGCATGTGAGCTACATACAATATCCTTTATTTTTTGAAAATATTTTAGCAGCATGTAAAGTTTTTTTACAGTGGTGAATAATGGGTTGGAGGTTTATTTTTAGTGCTTTTTTGCTACAGTATTCTCTAAATTGCATTTGGATAACCTGATGCATGAGCCTAAAAGATAATGCTCTTATGAATCCTTAAACTCTCAATATTCTTTATTTTTATTGCACCAAATTATGGTCCCAGTAGAATAAAAATAAAATAGTTAATAATAATACTTCAGGTGATTTTACCTTAGTCTTGATAATTGTTCCATCAGCAAGATGCACAAGCTTATAGAAGCTTGATTCCTCTATAAAAACTACCTTGGAAGAGAACCTAATGGTGCCACTTGGGAGCTCATTTGCAGTGGAGACCATGAACTATAATTTCAAAAGAAAATTATCAGCATTGTATATTAATTTTGGTAGAAAAGTCTCAATTTTGAATTATGATCAAACTTTTTGGATACATGAAAAATAGCAGAATAACATTGTTGTTACAATCAGTAGGGGTGTCCACGGGTGGGGCCGGGTCGGGTTTGTGCTCGACCCGGACTCGACCCGAAACTTTCAGGTGGGTGAAAACGGAACCCGAAACCGACTTGGAGTGCTAGTCGGATCAGTCGGTTCTGGACTTGTTGGGTTTCGGGTCGTACCGTCGGGTTTCGGGTTGTATCGTCGGAGAGCTATTTTTGGCCGGATCCGTCGAGATCTGGCAGAGGTCTCACCGGAACTCGTCGGATCTCATGGGACTTCAAGTAATCTTCACTAGAGAACTCCAAATACCGCCGAATTTTGTAAGTGTTCGTCGAAAATCCTTCGAATATTGCCAGATTTGGTAAGTATTCGTCAAAAATCCTTCAAATATCGCCGGAGGTTTTTGGTTTTATACTCGGGTCGGGTGGCTCAGTTTTTGGGGGAGGAAACCTGCCAACTGACCCCAAGCTGTCAGGTTCCGTTGGTGGCAACCCCCAATTGACGTCAGAGTGGTCGGTTCAGGCAGTTTTCGGTTCAGGGTCGGGCAGGTTGCTCGATTTTGTCGGTTTGCCGGGTTGGGTGGACAGTCCTAGCAACTAGTTGGAGTTTGAGAAAGGGTCACAAGGGTCATTACCCAATGTTAATTAATATTACTTAGGAGATGTTTTGAGAGGGATTGCACTTGACAACCAAGAAACTTTTATCATTGCACTTTATATAGCACTCACATAAATGCGTGTAAAATTATTATTATTTTGAGAGCAAATGTGTAAAATAGCATTAGGTGTTAATTTTGTATCAAAAATCACCTACATAATTCAATTGAAAATGTGTAAATTTACATTGTTGCTATAATAACTGTGTAAATATACATGGTTATTATTGACATGCAAATCCATTTTTTAATATTTATTTACTCATAAAGAAAAGAGAGAGGTAAATATGAATAACTTGAGAAAGTAATAACAAAATTAATAAAGGGATAGTATTTTAATGTAAAATTTTTAATTGTTTCGACCTATCGAAGTTCTCACTTGACCGATCGAACTTGTGAGTTTCTATGTTGAAAACTCTCTGCCTCTCTTGATTGATACTCGATTGGTGTTTGACTGATCGAAATTGGAAAATTTCCAGTTTTAAGTTTTTAACCGATCAGTCTTTTCATTTACTGCACATATAGATTAGGACATGCATTGCATTGTTTTCTTTATCCATCTTACATTTTTACAGTCATATCACTCACTGTTTTCACACACATCACACATACACTTTGCTAAATTGGGTACTCAACTTGATCTAAAAATTGATTGATTTATTTTTGAGTTCTATACATTCTAGTATATGCTATTTTTCTTGATGCGTGAACTTTTAAAATTGGAATTTATTTTTAAGATATGGTGGATAATAAATGTGCAAATATTTTCTCTACTATTGAGATCTGTTTATGGGTCACATGGTGTTAAGTTTGCATGTATTGAAAGAAAGAATATTTTTGTTCACATGTATCCTCAACTTTTTTTTTCTTAAGTCAGGTTTGTGTCTTTTTAGTTTTCCCCAACTCCTAAATTTTCCCTAAAATTGTTTTTCCCAAAACTTGTTTTGTTTTTCCTATTTTTATAGGGGGAGAAAGCTATTTTTAAAATCTATGTTGTTCATAGGAGTTGTTGTTCTTCATGGGGGAGTTGCCTCTATTTTCTATGGAGCTGAATTGTTTTGTATTATCTTGATTCTCTATTCTCTCTTATCATTTATTGCGTATGTTTTCTGTCTAACTTTTGATTGGGTTGTCTTTGTTAATATGTGACAAAAAGGGGGAGAAATAGACGAAATTTGAAAATTTTTTTAACTGTTTTTATTTAGGGGGAGAAAATAATTTTTTTTTGTTGTTGATGTATCTACCATAGGGGGAGAGTTAGTTTGCTTTAGTTTGTTTTTGATTTTATATTTACCTGTCTTTATTTCCACACATGCGGTTATGTGCTCTTTTGAGTGTTTCAGGAAAAGCAGATATATTCTGATCAAGATCTTCTGGCTCTTTTTGCAACTTCTAGGTTAGGAGTCTTAGATTGGGTTTTGTGATGTAATTGAGCATTTCATTGTAATTGAGTTGTTATTGTATTTGAGTATTTGAGTATTTCATATTGTATGTGAGTTTTGTCATGGATTGCCAAAGAATGAGATTGTTAGGTTCTAAAACTTTAGAACAATTGGCAAACTGTGAGCACAAACTTGTCTAGGTATAGATCTTAGAGTCTATAGAGTTTATTAGACAATGCTCAAGGTATTACAAGTCAAAACACAATAAAATTCAAGTCAGAAAATCAAAGAATTCAAATTCAGTGAAATCCGACAGATCGAAAATTAGATCTGACCGATTGAAAATCGCAAACATGAAATTTCTGCAGAATTCTATTTCAGCCCAAACTCTGCTTAAACGTTTTGGGGTTCAAGCGAAACACTTCTAGTATATAAAGGAAAACTCTAACTATGTTTTTAGAGCTTTTGAGAGACTTTGGAGGTGCTCTTGTGAGATCTAAAATGTTTTGTGCCTTCCTCTTTCAAAGTCACTACCGGAAATCATTCTCCTACCATTAAAATCGGTAGATCTGAAATTGCTGCAATAAGATCAACAATAGCTGATAATCTAAACCTTTAAAGGTGGTCTTGGAGTCATAAACTTGAGAGTTTGTATTACTGAAACCTTTGAGTGGGATCTCAAAGTCACAAGCAACGTGGCTTGTGTTGATGTAAATCCAAGAAGAGAAGGAGTCTATGGATTCGAAATTTGCATGTGGTCGTATTAGTAAGTTACTACATGAAGTAGCAATAGATTTAAGGTTAAATCTTTTGTAAAAACTTCAGTTCTCTTATAGTAGATTTGGTTTACCTTAAGCATAGTTAGGTCAAATCCTCCCCAAGTTTTTACCTTAAAACGGGTTAGTTTTATTGATTTTCCTAGGTAATCATATCGTGGTGTTATTTACTTTTTCGTATCTTTGCATGATATGATTTATTTGTGTTTAACCTAGATCTGAAAATTAATCTAAATAATCACTTGGCTAATTAATTAGGTTAAACAATCTGTTTAAGGGGTCTAAACGAACAAACATCTTCCATGTCTTTCTTTGCAAGATATAATAAGAACAAAAACTATTATAATGCTATACCTTTGAAATACAAAAAATTTCACAATTATGTTACATGATAATTTTTTTTTGATAATTTGATTGCTACAATGACAGACTTATGATCACAGTGGACAAATTATTTTTATTGAAATATCGTCTTGATTTGGGTCCAATACGGATTGAGATCTGCCATGCAATTGCCTTTGATGGGGAGAGAAAAGTGAAAAAAGAATGTAAAAAAATAATAATAATAAGTTAAAAGTTTTTAAAAAATTATGATTCAAAGATTGTTAATTAAACTGATTTCTTTAACTTTCAATCTCTGCAATAATCCTTATGACACTCTATCTCAATCCGGTCCTACACTAACGAATGCATAGCTCTATGCTCTATGCTCCATGCACAAAAACGCACAGTACATGACAAAATACGAAACCTGATGTTTGCTCAAAATTGCTAGAAAACACTTTCAAATAAACATGGTTTAAGATTCTCATTTAAGTTTACCACCAATATAACTTTATTTTCTACTATTTAGCATTTTCAACAAATATATAATTTAATGAAGTGCATCCAAACACACTTGGAATTGGTGTTCACTGTTAGATGTGTAAAACCAATAAATGCCAGTGTCATCATTAGGAAGAATTTCCGTGGCTGTTGTGGAGGCACTGGTTGCTGTAGGGGCACTTGCAGCATTTAAGGCTGTTACCTTTGCTCGAGACATTGGTCTATCTTCCATCACTGTGTAAGGAGATTCAGAAATCATTATCAATTCCCTAAAGTGACCACGAATCTCTTGCTGCTTATGGTCATTTGATTGAAGAGACAAAAGCCGTTCCAAGTTCCTTTGTTGTCTGTAATTTTTCATATGTTTGTAACTTCGCTACTCATCACATTGCTAGACATGTTAGTAGTTTCTCAGTGTGAATGGAGGATATTCCTTTATATCTTAACATTGCAATCTGAGCCAATTTGGCTATTCCTTAGTAATAATACTACAACCTTCTTCTAAGAAAAGATCGGAAGCCTATGCCCATGAATTGTAAGAGCTTGGGCTCAAACCCATGATTGGACTTAAATTTATCTAGCCCATGATAGTAGCTCTCCTTGTGAAAGCCGGTGCCTTGAAGCCCATCTGCTTTGCCTCCACTGAGTTCACTCCATCACACCCAATCAACGCCTTTCATCCGAAAATATCATACTCTAGTAAGTCCCAAGTACCATGTTTTTTAATTATGCTAAAAAAACACGTGTATGCTTTTAAATACTTGAGGAAAAAAAAATTTAACATTTCCCTGTTGAATAAATTTTGAATCAAAATATATGTTTGAAGTTATCTTTCTCAAACATACTATATCTGTGGTGTGATTAAAGAGATTATTTAGGTGTAGTTTTAGTTACATGACTTTTTAATGAGCCGTTTGATTTGTTTAAATAACACTCATGAATTGTCTTATAAATTTTCATGTTATGAATTGGAAAAATAGCTTCAAACATATTTGAAACCAAACTTGTTTTTTTCCAAAGGGCTTAGACAATCACAAATGAGTGAGAAAGAGTGTAAATTAGTAAGTGTTCATTATTACCTTATTACCTTTGGAAGTTTGAGTACAATTTTTTAGTTTGGATGGGGATACGCCACTAAAGAGTGAAAATATTTGTTGGCACTGACTTGGGATTAAGAACATTTTTTTTAAGAAAATATCGTATTTCTATACTATAAAGAACTTTTTTTTTTTTTTTTGTTTCTTTTCCCTTTTATATATATACACTTTAATATATATATATATATATATATAATATATATTTTAAAGCCTACTACTATCTGATTTTGCTTATTCAAGATAATAATAAATCTAGCAACAAATAATATCTTACAACCGTTAATGTGACATGTTGTGATTAGTGTATAATGAAAATGTTGCTGATAATATGTCAATATGAAAATGATGTTGATGTAATTACAACTTGATACCTTTACTCTCTTTTTATTTTAATTATTTTAATTTTTTTATATATAAGGAATTAGTGTTCCAGCTTTTAGTCAAATTATTCAACTATGATACTTGCACATGAATCTAGGATTAATGTGTAACAAAAGCCCCCGTAGATATAATGTGTAACAAATTAAACCTAAAACTTTCAGATTTACGTCATGTCTAAACCAAAAAGTCTGCCATCCAAGTATCCTGCGGACTTAACTCACCACCTTAATGAGTTATGAAAAAAATGTTTTTGACACATGAGGGTCAGCAGATAAAATAATCCGCTCAACAATTGTCCCATAGATCTAATTGGGGTTTCATAGTCATTCCTTCTCTAGGTCTACCTATTTGGGCTATAGTCTACAGATACATCCAACAAGGTGCAAAGTACATTAAAAGCAGACTGCTCTTTTTTCTTTATACTTACAAAACAAAAATTTAAATATGAAATATGGGTCACTAGTCACTTTAGTTAGCACCATACTATTTAAATGGACCGTGAGATTAAGTAATTTAGACAGTATCTTTTAGCATATGTAAAAAAAAAAAAAAAGCATTTTACATCATTAAAAAAATCTACTCTATTTATTTTATATTACCACTCTAACAATATACCCTACTTTATTTTACACTACATAATAAAATAATCTATAATTTAGAGATAGAGATAAGAGAGGGAAAACTTTCCTCGGCTAGAACCTCGAGACCAGAGGATATTGACAAAATCGAATAGTAAAATTGCATAACAAGAAATGCATGTGAGCTACAATATCCTAAGTTTGGTAAGTTCTTTAACCACAACCAGGAGCCTGAGAAGGGTAGTAAGGGCCATTACCCAATGCCAACAGCGTCTAAGGCCTTCCAAGCATTTGTCCATGTTGTAAAGGCAAATCTGGTGACCCTCAAACTATCTGAGGATTCCAATATTGAAGCTTCAAATACCCAACCTACACAAATATTTAATTGCGTTGTTAGAGTGTTGGTTTGGATTTGCTTATTTACTTAAAATATTAGGATATGTCAAGGTTTGGATTTGTTTATTTACTTAAAGCATTAGGATCTCTCCATTTTGAGAAAGTGAAAGTTTTAACAAACTGGGTATGAAACTATAAATAAATATGTTAATAAATAAACTACGTACATATAAAAAAAGCCTAAAAATAGAGAGAGGAAGGGTACTTTTGAAGTCCTAAGGATGTTGTAAGGCCAGCAAATCCAAACCACAATCACGATGTCTTGCACTTCTTCCATAATTTTTTTGACTATTTTTCTTAGGAGAAGGAGAATTGGGAAGGAGATTTTTCCCCCCAAGATAGTAGTAGTGGACCTATATATAGTGGCAGCAACATCAAGTTGATTGATGACAATGATGCTGTATGATGAAAGCACATACGAAAGTTTGATCTGTGACATAGACTTTGATTTAAGTTTAAACAGCAGCCATACAGAATATATATAATAAGGGTTCGGTTAATGTATGCTCTTAGAGCATACATTAACAATCTGTTTTTAAATAATTTTTATTGGGAATTGAAAAAGTTATAAAAAAATTTGACATCTTTTTTAATTTTCGATACAAATTTTTCAAAAATGGTTTACTAATATATACACTAAGAACATTCATTAGTAAAATCTATATAATAATAGGAGTTAAAATGTGTTGGGTAAAGGCTGGTGAAAAATAGGTGAAGGAAAATAGAAGAGAGAGTGTCATCTTCTTTTATTTGATAAGGGTGAAATTAAGGTGGAAAAAACATGGGGTCAAGGGAGTTTATCTCGTCAGGCCTACAAATCTTTTCTCTCTCAATTAGGGAAAAAAATAATGTGAGAAAACTTAAGGAAATATCAAGATAACCCCTTACTTTCCCATCCTTCTACTTTTTAATAAGGGCATGACTCTTCCAAGATTCCCAATTTCTATTAAAAAAGTTCCCAACATCATAGACTCATAGTCATAGATATATTGCGCATTATGAACTGTACTTAGACAGTCTTTGGTATCTGTTAAACTGGGGGAGACCACTTTTATATTTTTAATCGGGAAGGATCTACTGGAATCTTCGAACCTTTTTGAACCAACTCTCCACCAGCAAACTAATATAATTGTTCGTGAACAATTATATAAAAAATACCAATTCACTTGGTTTTTTTCATTAAGGTTCACGAACCTTATACCCTGCTGGTCTGCACATGGGGCTATTGGGAAAAAATCCTAAAGCCCCTCAGGGTGAATTGAAATAAATGATTACCAAGCAATAAAAATATATCTGAAAACAAAAATTTCAGTAAATACCAATAAAAACTAAGGGAGTTAATACTGTACCGGAAGCTATACTGATTTGGTCAGTGGTACGATATATTTTGGATATCGATCAATACTGATATACCGTTTCGAGTTTACCGGTATATATATATATATATATATATATATATGTAGTGTTTAAAGCCCATATATATATATATATATATATATTCATAAATTAGACTAATTTGTAATCTTAAACCCAAGCCCAAGCCCAATTAAAAATCAACTTAAATTTAAAATACTAAGCTTACCTTTCAATACTTTCACGCGTGAACTAACTGAGGGCTTAAAAAAAAAAAAAAAAAAAAAAAAAAAATAGAACACTGCCATGTGAGAGGACTTTTGACCGTTTATAGGGGTTAGGAAATAATTAAAAAAATGAAAAATATCTGACATATGAAAGTTACTTTTGACTTTATGCATAACTTTTGCAAACTGTCAATTTTATTGAGTGTTTAAAGAAGCTGAAATTTAGGCTATTGGATTTAGTTGGATGCAACCAAGAAGGAGGAAGGAGAAAGTAAATCTGAAAGAGAGAAAGAGAACGCCGGTCAAGAAGATTCGGAATTTGAGGAAGGAAGACCATGTGCTATGAGTTTGAGAAACTGCGAGTGACGCCGATGAGTGGAGAGATGAGAGAGTGAGAATGTTTTTTTTTTTTTTTTTTTGGGTCCGGTATGCATTTACTGGCCGAAACATCTGGATTTCGCCGATACGGCTGGTATTTTTTCTGGTACGAAACAAGGGGGGTTATTTGTACCAATTTATTGGTCGATACGGTATATACCGGCCGTACTAGCCGGTACGATACGAAATTCACTTCCTTGATAAAAACACAACAATATATAACACCAAATCTCATTTGAAAAACTTTTCGGTGTAGAGGAAAAAATCATAAGGCAACTCCAAAAAATATCCAGCATAAAAATAGAGATTAGACTCTCAAGTTTATACTAAATTTGAGTCTACAATAAATTGGAGAGACAACAGATAAATTTTTAGGAGTAAATATAATTACTTCACAAATACTAGAAGTAGGATCTTCCTTTGAACACTCCAATACTCTTTGGTTGTAGCACTCAAATCTCCAAGAGAACTCATCCAATTTATCTTCCTTCCTTATGTGTAGCTTGAGCAATAAAAGATGTATCCTTTTTATTTTTCACTCTCTCACACTCTTACTGTGTATCTCTCTCAATTTCAGACCACACCTCTCTCATTATGTTTCTCTCATAGCTTCAGACTCACTCATTGGAAGCTCTCAAGCTCTTTGTTTGGGTGTGTGTCTCTCTTTCTCTTCAATTCTCACTTAAGCTCTCACATCAAATGTTCTTAATGCTAAAATTTTTAGCATTGATGAACAATATGATGTTCCTAAGAGCAATAATTGATAAATAAATAATATTCAAATGTCAATTCATGAATGTTTTTAAGATGGCGGAGTTGAGATGATATATGCCGTCTATGGAGTTTTCGGTGCAGTAGACTAAGAACATTATGCGTGCCGCCCTTGAGATACAACAACCCAGACACCTTGCAAATTATCTTTACAAGCTTACGTAGCTTGTAGAATTAGAAGCTCTTAAAATAATACTTTCCTTACTCCGAAATATAATACATAGGAGGATAAATTATTTTCAAGAAAGTAAAATTTTGATTTTGCAAAAATGTAGGGAGTTTTCTTTTTACAAGAAAACGGTGTTCTCCTCTTCCACTTTTGTAAGCCAACACTCTCAATCTTCTCTACCATTTTTATCACAAAAATTCTAGCATCACTCTTTTTTTTTTTTTTTTTTTTCACCCAGTTTCTTCTTTTTATCACCATCTTCGTCACCATTTTTTTTCCCTCCCTCTATCTCCCTCACCCTAGGAACAAATAATAAAGAAAAAAAAATCAAAAAGAGTATAAAAAATATTAAAATAAAATGGTAAAAGAATAAAACAAAAGTTTTTGTTTTTAGACCCCTTGAAACACAATAGGATTAACCTAGTTAACAAGCCAAGTTATTACTTAGTCCAAATTCCAGATCTAGGTTATCACAATCAAACAATCATATCATGCATAGCAGCGGAAAAATAAATAACACAATG
Source organism: Quercus ilex subsp. ballota (assembly GCA_032727855.1). NCBI lineage: Eukaryota > Viridiplantae > Streptophyta > Magnoliopsida > Fagales > Fagaceae > Quercus > Quercus ilex. Next base: position 55,256,745 of record CM064918.1, read on the forward strand.
ATATGATAACCCAAGAAAACCAAACCGGTAAAAAATCTGGGGAGGATTTAACCTAACTATCCTCAAGGTAAACCTGAATCCACCATAGAAAGAATCAAAGTTTTACAATAGTGATTTAGACCACTAACATCCTATTGCTACTCACCAGTAAAAAACTTATTGACACGACCATGTGCAAGTTTTGAGACCATGAACTTCTTCTTTTTTGGATTCTCTAGTAAGTACAAGCACTCCCGCTTGTGTATTTTTAAGCTCTTATGGAAGCAACTGAATGATCATCAAGCTCTTGAAGAAATCTCCTTCTTGATAATCCTAAACTTGTGTGAAGGCAAGCACCTCTCAGATCTCACAAGAGATTCACACAAACAGTAATATGAGCAACCTCTAAAACGTGACTAGAGTTTGCTTTATATACCTATGGCAAAACATAAAACCCTAAACGTTTTAATGAGCTAGGGCTGAGTTGGAATTCTGCAAAAAAAACATTCTGCCCGATATTTGATCGATCGAGTCTAAGCTTTGATCGATCGAGCCAAGCCGAAAGTCACTAATACTTCTACAGCCACTCAATTCCAACTTTACATACAATGCACATACTTTGAGCAAGTCTAAATAAGACTAACAACTGTTTTGATCATAATTTGCTAACATTACACATTAGAGTTCTAAATACATTAGTTTTTAAGTTTTTAGAACCTAAAAAAAAAAGGGTGTGTTATAAAATAATTTATTAAAATAGAAAAAGTATTTTTTTATACATGGAAATGACCTTTTTTTTTTAAGAACTCCTAGGCTGAATAGCCTTTCCTTAATTTCTTTTCTCCTCCAATGAAGGCTGAATTTCTCTAAGCTTGCAAGACAAGGGGTGGTCTGGACCACATGTGGTATGGATTGAAATAGGGGTGTCAATTCGGGTTAGCGTGTCGGGTTCGTATTATGTCGAGGTAGGGGTATTCAACTAAATGGCTCAACCCTAACTCGACCCGTTTAATAATCATGTCATGATCCTTCAACCTTAACCCGACCTATTAATAAGGTGGGTTGACTTGACCCAACCCATTTGACACGCTTAATAAACGAGTCGTCTTAGGTTGACACGAATGTAACATAACCCATTTCAACCTGCATAATATTAAATATAACATCCATCTAGAAATAATTTTTTTTACATCCTAAAAAGCAGTGCATACACTTCAAGTCTTCAACCCACATTCAAAATAATATAGTTCAACAAAAATATAATATTCATCTAGAAATAAATTCTTTACACTCCAAAAGAAGTGCATACACTTCCCAAATTCAAAATAACAAAGTTTAATAAAAATAAAATAACGTAGTTCAACAAAAATATAATATTCTTGGAACTCGCGAAATGCTAGGTATCAATATTGAAAGAATTTAAGTAAACAATAGACTAATCCTGAGTATGACCACGATTATCATCCATAGATTCTTTGTTGATGTCCAAATTCATAACATCTTCCATAAGCTCATCCAATTTCATTTGTATAAGTTCTATGCCAAAAAAAAAGTATTAGTAGTTCTAGGGTCTGTAAAGTTTCAATTTTCAATTATATCCATTGTAAATTTTTGTAATTACTCACTTTTCTTTTTAAATTTAAAATATATGTTGAATATAAAAGGTATTTGACAAATCTAAAATAAAATAAATATTTATTTGTTATACAAGTTAAACGGGTTGTGTTAAGTGGGTCGTTTCAGGTTGACACAAATAAATTAGCGTGTAAAACGTGTCTATTGCGGGTTATGCGGGTTGACTCGCTTATGACACGTTTCTTATCGTGTCGCTTTCGGGTCGACCCGTTTATGACCTAAACCCATTAAGGCCCAACCCTAACCCGAAAAAAACCCGTGTTGGGTTCGTGTCGTGTTCGCGGGTTGGGTCGAACATTGACACCCCTAGATTGAAATAGGTTGTAATAACATGCAAAATAATGATAAAGACACATAAAAATGCATAATATTATGCCATAACTTGTCACGTGGCAAGTTGTGAATGGTGTAAGTGTGTTCTCATGTGACCCACTATCACACATTCATCAATCAAAACTCGCCATGTGGTAAATTGTATCACAAAATTATGCATTTTTATTGTGCCCATAGCAGCATAAAATTAACTATAAGTCTATGGGAAAGAGAAATGTAAAGTTTAAAAGGAAAATGATAAAAAATTATGCATTTTTTTTAGGAAATGCTAACGAGTGCCCTTAGGGCAGTGGTTAATAATCCATTTAAAGAAAGTTTTTATGGGAAATGAAAAAAAAGTAATTAATATTTTGACAAGTTTTTTCATTTTCTATAAAAGTGGTATCAAAATTTTTCTTAAATGAATTATTAATGAGTGCCTTAAAGACAATCGTTAGTATGATCTCTTCTTCTTCCTTCATTTTTTTTATTTTTTATTTTTTATTTTTTTAACTCTTAGGCCGAATAACCATTCCTTTTTTTCTCCTCCAGCGTGACAGCTTTTCACAACTCACAAGAGTTGGAACAATCACATTAAATGAAGGTTGAATTTCTCAAGCTTGCAAGACAAGGGGTGGTCTGGACCACATGTGGTCTAAATTGTAATAACATAAAATTAACTATGTGTATGGGAAAGAGAACTTAAAATGCAAAGTTTTAAAGTGAAATGGTCATATCAAAAAAAAAAAAAAAGTGAAATGGTAGTAAAAAATTAAGGCCTGACGGCTCTTACCCTCTTCTCCCCCATTACACCCCTAACTCTACATCTTATAATGCGTTTTCCTCAAAGCACCTAATGGCTTGGAGACATCTAGAGATAGTCATTGAGCATGCTAAGGACCTAGAGAGAGTACATTTGTTTCAAAGCCTGAAGCCTTACCCTGTTGTTAGCATTTGCGATGATGACGGTAATTGCTACTATGACAAAGAGAATAAAAGTCCTGTTGACCTAAACGGCCGTTCAAACCCTAAGTGGGGAACCCACTTTGATTTCAACATAGACATTGTTGAGGCCCAGCAGAAGCGGCTTAATCTGATTGTTAGGCTCGAATCTCACCGCAATGTTTCCTGTCTTCCCGGAAAATTTATCGGTGAAGTTAGTGTTGGCCTTCGAGAACTGCTTAATGATTTTGGTGATGCTGATGACAAGAAATTAGTCACACGAAGTGTTCTAAACAAGAACAGGCAGGCCCAAGGGAAACTAACTTTTTCGTACAAGTTCGGAAGAGCTCACGATAATCCACCTGCAGCTCTTCCTCAACCTGATAATGGAAATCCGGAGGCCCAGATTCCGTAAAGGCGTAACAGCGACGTTCACCCTATTGTTAGGGCAGTTGTAGGGGGAGTGACGAGTGGGTTGGTCACTACTGTGGTAGAAGTGATTGGGAATGACATCTTAGGTGGCTAGGAAGTCTTCAGGCTAAGTTTGTAAGTACCTTGATTTTCTTTTCTGCTGTGATGGTTTCTGCTGTTTTAGTGTTTGTAGCTGTTATTGGTTCTTTGTATGAACTATTAATTAAGTTGCATTAGGGTACTTGAGCTTTGGTTTTAAATTAATGGATTAGAATTCGAAATACCTTAGATTTCAAATCTATTCCTTATTTAGATGCATTTAATTTATACAATTATACCTATCAGAGAGAGAGAGGGGGGGACAGAGGCTATGGAAACTTCTCTTATACTAAAGATGGAAGAGAACATTTCTGTAATAGGGAAACCCATTTATGAAAGACTCAAGTCTCACCACATGAAATTCATAACAAATAAAATAGGTTTTTGATTTGGTTCGTTCTTTTCTGAGATCTAAGATTTCAAAGCAGAGCCCTAGTCCTAAAAGAAAAGAGTATTGCTTGGGAACTAGACAACGAGGACCTTAGGGAGAGGATATTGACGGCGGTGCGGCGGAGGTTGGAGAGGTTGTGAGGGGAGGAGGAGCGGAGGCTGAGCTTTGAGAGTGAGGTTGGCTGTTTTTCTTTTTTTTCCAACCCACTCCATGAGGATCTTCAAAATATCTAAAACCATATGTGATGAAATTAAACTCTGTTTTGGCAAGTATTGGGAATGCCCATTCGCACGAAATGTTTAGGCGTTGATACGTGGTAAACTGCAAAACAGTAGCATAGTGGCTCCAAGCTTTCTACCTCCTGGCCTGGCATATGCTTGACCGTCTCACTGGCTAAGAACTCGAGACTTGGGTCATGACTGCCTGGTCTTTGTGGAATGTTCGAAACCGGTTCCATTTTGAACAGCGTCAGTCGACACACCCCACGGTGATACTTCGAGGGGCAACATCCTTGCTAGATGAATATCAGAATGCACTCGGCCCTCACTTATCAGCTATACCTTACACCTTACACCTTTTCCTTCTTTTGTTTTGTTGTTACCACTATATTTGACTATTTTTCCTGAAAACCTATGGTTCAATGACTATATATGTAATTCTTTTCACATATTAATATACTTCTACTGTATTTCAATGTTAAAAAAAAAAAAAAATGTAAAAGTCTATATATTTTCCAAGTTTTGCAATTACTATGGGGAATTAAGTGGTGTAGGAGTAAAATGATATTGGACATAGGCATCACTCAACTAGAGTGAATAAGTGGTGCTGGCTAGCTATTGTTGATAGATTGATCATTAAGCTAACTCATATGCTGAAGCTCTAACAAAATTGGAAAGCACCCAATAGTTTTTATTTTTAGATAGTCTCCTGATTGTATTATTAATTCACTATTAGGGCACTATTATTAATTAGCTGTGGTACGCCAAATGTTATTTCAACATACCAAAACTTATTTTATCTATTTTACTACAACACTTTATAATACATCTTACATCACATCTTTCTATTTGAAAATTTTATCACATTAAAATAATAAAACCATCCCATCAAAAATTTATTTTACTAGATATATAATAAATTTATATATCTAGTTGTTTGATCAGTGGGTTTTGGGTTGGGTGGGTGATGATTTGGGTTTGAGATTGAATGAGTTTGGGATTGATTGGGTTTCGGATTGAGTGGGTTTTGGAGTGTTTGTTTCTCGGATTGAATGGGTTGATTTTCCTCGATGATGTTGATTGGGTAGGTGATGATAGTGGCTGGGTGTGGAGTGATTGTTGGTATTGCTGGGTCTGTGAGAGAGAGGGGCAGTGATGGAGAGAATAATAAAAAATTGTAAAAAAATAAATATTTTATTTAATAAATGTGTAGAATAGATAAACCGATGTGAGTATTTTGTATAAATAAGTGTGTAAAAAAAAAAGTGGTTTTTTTTTTTTTTTTGCAAAATAGATGGAGAGTTTATATTCACTGATGTTGATGCTTTTAGGGTGAATAGCCTTTCCTTCTTTTCTCCTTCAACGTGACAGCTTGTCACAACTGACAATCACATTAAATGAAGGTTGAATTTCTCTAAGAGTGGTTCTAGTGCCACAACTATGTGTACAACTTTGTGCACAAAGGAATGTGCACAACTTTGTGCACAAAGGTTGCGTCACCAGAATTTTCCTTTCTCTAAGCTTGCAAGATAAGGGGTGGTCTTGACCACATGTCGTCTGGATTGTAATAAATTTTGAAGGGAAGGAGGCCAATAATATTAAGGGGAAGGAAAATAGAAGAGTGTTATTTTCTTTTATTTGGTAAGGGCAAAATTAAGGTGGAAGAAAAATGGGTCCCAGGAGTTTATCTATTTGGGCCTAAAAATATTTATCTCTACAAATTAGAGAAAAAATATGGAGAGAAAACTTAAGGAAATGAAATGTCAAAATTACTCTTACTTTTCTATCATTTTACTTTTAATGAATGATAATCTTTTTATTTTTTCACCTTCTCTACTAGATATATAATAATAGAAAATACAAATTAATATTTTTTATTCTCTTAATATTTTTCATTCTCTCAACCAAACAAAGTAAGGTTGTGAATAGGTTTAGCCGAGTCAAGTATTGAAATTTAAAATTTATTCATTTATTTTATTTTGAACACAAGCTCATTTTTAATTTTATTTAATAAGTTCAAGCTTATTTACGTGCTATTTGATTAACGTTTTATTTTTATATTTTCATGTGCAAACACCACAATTAAAAATTGTTAACCGCTCTTAAATCCATACTAATAGTTAATAACTAAATTATTTTTAAAATAATATTATTTGACTTTAATATAGAAAACGTTTTTATTTTATTTTTAAATGATCACTACCAAACATGAATGAACATTGCGAAGGTTTCTTAGTTTATACTAATTGACATTGTCAAAGTGAAAAAAACCAACAATAATACAAAGCAAATGCATATGACTGCATTCAAGAAATGCTGAGCTTCCCACAATCATAATCAGCCCTCTTCAACAGCAACGTAGACAGGAATGCAGCCAATAATTTGTCTCTTAAGAAGGTGGTTAATTTCCCATCAGCCTGCTGGAAAAACCAACCACATAAGCTGTACTTAAGAACACAATGCTTCTCCATCTCCTCTCTTTGGCATTGTTCTTCAACCCCCTCTCAATTTTCTTATATTGCTCGCTTTCGCTATCAACTTTCTCTTTTGATTCCCCACTTTATTCTTTCGTGAGTAAGCCTAGCAAGGCACCTTGCTAAAACAACACCATCTTCTAAGGCTCAACAAGCACCTTGGCCAATGTCTGGGGTCATGGGGTGGAATGCATCACCAAGCACACAAACATTGCCTTTACTGGTGTTTCCCCAAATAAGTTACTACATGAGATAGCAATAGATTTAAATCTTTTGTAAAAATTCAATTCTCTTAGAGTGGATTTGGTTTACCTTGATGATAATTAGGTCAAATCTTCCCCAGATTTTTACTTTGAAACATGTAATTAGTTTCATTGGTTTTTTTGGGTAATCATACTGTGGTGTTATTTATTTTTCCGTATCTTTGCATGATATGATTTATTTGTGTTTAACCTAAATCTTAAAATTAATCTAAATAATCACTTGGCAAATTAATTAGGTTAAACAATCTGTTTAAGGGGTCTAAACAAACAAACAAGTGGTATCAAAGCGAGTTCACTCTATTTGGATTAACGTTCTGAGTGAGATCCTTGATCCCTGCTATCACGGATAATTTTAAGTAATTTTTTGCTCATATTTGTGATGATTTGAATAAAAAGGACACTAATGTTTCTATTGATCTTTTTGATGCCTGTGAAACTCTCTGTAGGGAATTAACTAAATTTATGAATATTGCTAAGAAATTCAATGAAGAGTTAAAATTGGCTAATCTTTAAAAAGAGGAATTGATTATGAGATTGGATGAATCTAATAAAAAGAATGAATTTTTAAGAAATTAATTTTCCTCTCAAAATGAAAAGATGAAAAGTTTGGAACAAAATTTAGTTGAGGTTGAAGCTAAACTTGAAAATTTGTCTAATTCCAAACTTGCTATTGATAACAGATCTGTTTCTATTTCAGTTCCCGTTAAGCCTAAAGACAAAATTTATATTCCTCATTTGAAGAGGAATTATAAAGAAAAGGCTTATTTTGCTAGGTTAGACAAAGGTAAAAGTTCTAATGTAGACGCTGAAATTTCTAGACCTATGTCTAAACCTTCTATTAGAGTGCATAAGAAATCTGTTTTCGTGCCTACCTGTCATCTTTGTGGTGTTGTTGGTCATATTAGACTAAATTGTTCTTTGCTAAGGCAAAACCAAAATCTGAGACTTAATCTACTATTAGAAATACTGATGTTCCTAAATTAGTTCCTATTTGTCACTTTTGTGGTGTCTCTGGTCACATTCATCCTAATTGCATAAATTGAAAATTAAGCATTCTGTGTTTAAGTCTAGGATATGTGATGATTGTTCTTCTTTCATAAGTCTTGATAAATTGTTTCACATGTTTTTGAAAAATTTAAAGTTGTTGGCTTGTTAAAGGAAATTGCATGATTTCAGTCTATCTCAGAAGAATGGTATAATCTCTCAAATACACTCCGCTTCTCATGGTTTTTCACCTTCAAAGCCAAAGATGCGTGCTGTATGGGTGAGAAAAGACTTGTTAAGGTGGTTTACTTGTCCTTGATATAATTCTTTCAATTATTTGTGAACATGTGTACTTTCAATTTTTGGTTGTTTTTTTAGGTTGTTTTGTTAAAAAAAAAAAAAAAAAAAAAAAATCCAAAAACAATGAAAAATTTGAAAAAGACAAAAATATTTTATTTTGTGTCTAGTTTTTATTTTTCTTGAGGATTACATGAATTATGATATCACTATCTTGATTTAGAATATACTTGATATTGTGGACAAACATGGAAAGTATGTGTTGCATAACTGAGTGCATAAGCTATTTCTAATTTTGTTTGTATGAGTGTGTACTAGGTTGTATATGTACTCATGGGTTAATTAAGAATTTGATATTTCTTGTTTGTATATCCTTTATAGCTTAGTTGAGCACTGTCATGCATTGTTTTTGCATTTTGTTCATTTAGCATAATGTGATTTTCGATTTTGGTCATAAAAATTTAAAAGCCCAAAAAGATTTTATTGATTTATTACACATCTTCATGTGTGTAATTGAGGTTGGCCTATGAAATTTTCATTTCATGACTGTGTACCTTGTTTAGCTTTGATGAGCTTTATTTTTCTGCACTTTGCTAGCTTGTGCTATGTAGTGCTTATATTATGTGAATTGTTTATAGTTTTTAATCACATGCTCTTAATTTTGAAGTCACATTCTTTTGATTATAAAGACTGAAAAAATTCTAAAAGAAAGATATAAATAACCATTTCACCACTGTTACTCACCAATCATTAACACTTGTGCGCAAATCATAAAAGCCGTGCTCGATAAGGTATATCACTTGCATAGCAAAATGCCTAAAGTGTTATTGTACAATAGATAAAAGAAGAAAAATGAAAAGTGAAAAAAAAAATGCTTAAAAAGAAAAAGAAAAATCAAATATATATATATATATATATATAAATTACATGGTTGCAAGCGTGTTTTCTAGGAGATGTGGAAGTTATATAATGTAACTATTTAGGTGATGGTCACTTTCAAACTTATGTGATGGATAATGTAGAAAGTGTGTTTAATTTCTATCTACATCCTTTTATGGATCTCATACATGTACTAGTTGCATACACTACATGCAAATCTTTGCTAAATTCTGTACTTATGATTGTGTGCTGACTAATCTGGCCATCTTTAATTGCATATAAATTGATGTGTAATTGCAAATTTTTGTTTTGGTTGGGAATTTGAAGAAAAAAATTGTTTAGAAGTTTAAAATCTTTGTTTTTAACTTCTTGATTGGTTTTGATATTTGCATTTTAGAGGCATCATGCTTTTTGAAACTTTTCTAGATCATGTGCATATTCAATAAGTCTTAAAAATTACTTTTCAAAGTTGCCTTTCTGCATAAAATTTCCAGATTTCAAAGTTTTAAAATTTTTAACTGTTTTGACCTATCGAAGTTCTCACTCGACCGATCAAACTTGTGAGTTTCTATGTTAAAAACTCTCTACCTCTCTTGATTGATACTTGATTGGTGTTTGACCGATCGAAACTAGAAAATTTTCAGTTTTAAGTTTTTAACCGATCAGTCTTTTCATGCACTGCACATATAGATTAGGACATGCATTGCATTGTTTTCTTTATCAATCTTACATTTTTGCAGTTATATCTCTCACTGTTTTCACACACATCACGTATACACTTTGCTAAATTGGGTACTCAACTTAATCTAAAAATTGATTGATTTATTTTTGAGTTCTGTACATTCTAGTATATGCTATTTTTCTTGAGGTGTGAACTTTTAAAATTGGAATTTATTTTTGAGATATGGTGGATAAATGTGCAAATATTTTCTCTACTATTGAGATTTGTTTATGGGTCACATGGTGTTAAGTTTGCATATATTGAAAGAGATAATATTTTTCTTCTCGTGTATCCTCAACTTATTTTTTTTTTAAATCCAAGTTTGTGTCTTTTTAGTTTTCCCCAACTCCTAAATTTTTCCTAAAATTGTTTTTCCTATTTTATAGGGGGATAAAGCTGTTTTTAAAATCTATGTTGTTCGTAGGAGTTGTTGTTCTTCGTGGGGGAGTTGCCTCTATTTTCTATGGAGCTGAATTGTTTTGTGTTCTCTCAATTCTTTATTTTATCTTATCCTTTATTGCGTATGTTTTCTGTCTACCTTTTGATTGGGTTGTCTTTGTTAGTACGTGACAAAAAGGGGGAGAAATAGATGAAATTTGAAAAGTTTTTTTACTGTTTTTATTTAGGGGGAGACATTATTATTATTATTATTATTATTATTATTTTGATGCATCTACCATAGGGGGAGAGTTAGTTTGCTTTATTTTGTTTTTGATTTTATATTTATCTGTCTTTATTTCCACACATGCGGCGATGTGCTCTTTTGAGCGTTTCAGGAAAGGCAGGTACATTCTGATCAAGATCTTCTGCCTCTTTTTGCAACTTCTAGGTTAGGAGTTTTAGATTGGGTTTTGTGATGTAATTGAGCATTTAATTGTAATTGAGTTGTTTTTGTATTTGAGCATTTCATATTGTATGTGAGTTTTGTCACGGATTGCAAAAGGGGGAGACTGTTTGGTTCTAAAACTTTAGAACAATTGGCGAACTGTGAGCACAAACTTGTCTAGGTATAGATCTTAAAGTCTGTAGAGTTTATTAGACAATACTCAAGGTGTTACAAGTCAAAACACAAGAAAATTCAAGTTGCAAAAAACCAAAGAATTCAAATTCAGTGAAATCTGACCGATCGAAAATTAGATCTGACCAATTGAAAATCGCAAACATGAAATTTCTGCAGAATTCTATTTTAGCCCAAACTCTGCTTAAACGTTTTGGGGTTCAAGTGAAACACTTCTAGTATATAAAGGAAAACTCTAACTATGTTTTCAGAGCTTTTGAGAGACTTTGGAGGTGTTCTTCTGAGATCTAAAATGTTTTGTTCCTTCCTTTCTCAAAGTTACCACCGGAAATCATTCTCCTACCATTAAAATTGGTAGATTTGAAGTTGCTGCAACAAGATCATCAATAGCTGATAATCTAAACTTTTAAGGGTTGTCTTGGAGTCACAAACTGGAGAGTTTGTGCTGCTGAAACTTTTGAGTGGGATCTCAAAGTCACAAGCAATGTGGCTTGTGTTGGTGTAAATCCAAGAAGAGAAGGAGTTTGTGGATTCGAAATTTGCATGTGGTCGTATTAGTAAGTTACTACATGAGATAGCAACAGATTTAGGGTTAAATCTTTTGTAAAAACTTCAGTTCTCTTATAGTGGATTTGGTTTACCTTAAGGAAAGCTAGATCAATTTCTCTCCAGGTTTTTACCTTGAAATGGGTTAGTTTCATTGGTTTTTTTGGGTAATCATATCGTGGTGTTATTTACTTTTTCGCATCTTTGCATGATATGATTTATTTGCGTTTAACCTAGATCTGAAAATTAATCTAAGTAATCACTTGACTAATTAATTAGGTTAAACAATCTGTTTAAGGGGTCTAAACGAACAAACCTCTTCCATATCTTTCTCTGCAAGATATAATAAGAACAAAAACTATTATAATGCTATACCTTAGAAATACAAAAAATTTCACAATTATTTTACATGATATATATATATATATATATATTTTTTTTTTGATAATTTGATTGCTACAATGACAGACTATATATGATCACAGTAGACAAATTATTTTTATTGAAATATCGTCTTGATTTGGGTCCAATACGGATTGAGATCTGCCATGCAATTGCCTTTGATGGGGAGAGAAAAGTGAAAAAAAAAATGTAAAAAAATAATAATAAGTTAAAAGTTTTTAAAAAATTATGATTCAAAGATTGTTAATAAAACTGATTTCTGTAACTTTCAATCTCACGCAATAATCCTTATGACACTCTATCTCAATCCGGTCCTACACTAAAGAATGCATAGCTCTATGCTCCATGCACAAAAACGTACAGTACATGACAAAATACAAAACCTGACGTTTGCTCAAAATTACAAGAAAACATGGTTTAAGATTCTCATTTAAGTTACCACCAATATAACTTTATTTTCTACTATTTAGCATTTTCAACAAATATATAATTTAATAAAGTGCATCCAAACACACTTGGAATTGGTGTTCACTGTTAGATGTGTAAAACCAATAAATGCCAGTATCATCATTAGGAAGAATTTCCGTGGCTGTTGTGGATCCGGAGGCACTGGTTGCTGTAGAGGCACTTGCAGCAGTTAAGGATGTTACCTTTGCTCGAGACATTGGTCTATCTTCCATCACTGTGTAAGGAGATTCAGAAATCATTATCAATTCCCTAAAGTGGCCACGAATCTCTTGCTGCTTATGGCCATTTGATTGAAGAGACAAAAGCCATTCCAACTTCCAAGTTCCTTTGTTGTTTGTAATTTTTCATATGTTTGTAACTTTGCTACTCATCACATTGCTAGATATGCTAGTAGTTTCTCAGTGTGGATGAAGGATATTCCTTTACATCTCAGCACTGCAATCTGAGTCGATTTGGCTACTCCGTAGTAATAATATTACAACCTTCTTTTAAGAAAAGATCGGAAGCCAATGCCCATGAATTGTAAGAGCTTGGGCTCAAACCCATGATTGGACTTGAAATTTATCTAGCCCCTGATAGCAGCTCTCCTTGTGAAAGCCGGTGCCTTGAAGCCCATCTACTTTGCATCCATTGAGTTCACTCCATCACACCCAATCAATGCCTTTCCTCCAAAAATATCATACTCTAGTAAGTCCCAAGTACTATATTATTTAATTATGCTAAAAAAACACGTGTATGCTTTTAAATACTTGAGGAAAAAAAAATTTTAACATTTCCCTGTTGAATAAATTTTGAATCAAAATATATGTTTGAAGTTATCTTTCTCAAACATACTATATATGTGGCGTGATTAAAGAGATTATTCAGGTGTAGTTTTAGTTACATGACTTTTTAATGAGCCATGTGATTTGTTTAAATAACACTCATGAATTGTCTTATAAATCTTCATGGAATGAATTGGAAAAATGGCTTCAAACATATTTGATACCAAACTTGTTTTTTTCCAAAGAGCTTAGACAATCACAAATGAGTGAGAAAGAATGTAAATTAGTAAATGTTCATTATTACCTTATTACCTTTGGAAGTTTGAGTACAATTTTTTAGGTTGGATGGGGATACGCCACTAAAGAATGAAAATATTTGTTGGCACTAACTTGGGATTAAGAACTTTTTTTTAAGAAAATATTGTATTTCTATACTATAAAGAACTTTTTTTTTTCTTTTCCCTTCTATATATATATACACTAAAAAAAAAAAAAATTAAAAAGCCTACTACTGCCTGATTTTGCTTATTCAAGATAATAAAAAATCTAGAGACAAATAATATCTTACAACCGTTAATGTAACATGTTGTGATTAGTATATAATGAAAATGTTGCTGATAATATGTCAATATGAAAATGATGTTGATGTAATTACAACTTGGTACCTTTACTCTCTCTCTATTTTTTTATTTTTTTTTTTTAAAAAATTTTATATATAAGAAATTAGTGTTCCAGCTTTTAGTCAAATTATTCATCTATGATACTTGCTCGTGAATCTAGGATTAATGTGTAACAAAAGCCCCATAGATTTAATGTGTAACAAATTAAACCTAAAACTTTCATATTTACGTCATGTCTAAACCAAAAAGTCTGCCATCCAAGTATCCCGCGGACTGAACTCACCACCTTAATGAGTTATGAAAAAAATGTTTTTGACACATGAGGGTCAGCAGATAAAACGATCCGCTCAACAATTGTCCCTTAAATCTAATTGGGGTTTCATAGTCATTCCTTCTCTAGGTCTACCTATTTGGGCTACAGTCTACAGATACATCCAACAAGGTGCAAAGTACATTAAAAGCAGACTGCTCTTTTTTCTTTATACTTGCAAAACAAAAATTCAAATATGAAATATGGGTCACTAGTCACTTTAGTCAGCACCATACTATTTAAATGGACCGTGAGATTAAGTAATTTAGACAGTGTCTTTTAGCATATGTAAAAAAAAAAATATATATATATATATATATACATTTTACATCATTAAAAAAATCTACTTTATTTATTTTATATTACCACTCTAACAATATACCCTACTTTATTTTACACTACATAATAAAATAATCTATAATTTAGAGATAGAGATAAGAGAGGGAGAACTTTCCTCAGCTAGAACCTCGAGGGCCAGAGGATATTGACAAAATCGAATAGTAAAATTGCATAACAAGAAATGCGTGTGAGCTACAATATCGTAAGTTTGGTAAGTTGTTTAACTACAACCAGGAGCCTGAGAAAGGGTAGTAAGGGCCATTACCCAATGCCAACAGCGTCTAAGGCCTTCCAAGCATTTGTCCATGTTGTAAAGGCAAATCTTGTGACCCTCAAACTATCCGAGGATTCCAATACTAAAGCTTCAAATACCCAACCTACACAAATATTTAATTGCGTTGTTAGAGTGTTGGTTTGGATTTGCTTATTTACTTAAAATATTAGGATATGTCAAGGTTTGGATTTGTTTATTTACTTAAAGCATTACGATCTCTCCATTTTGAGAAAGTGAAAGTTTTAACAAACTGGGTATGAAACTATAAATAAATATGTTAATAAATAAACTACGTACATATATATATATATAAAAAAAAAGCCTAACAATAGAGAGAGGAAGGGTACTTTTGAAGTCCTAAGGATGTTGTAAGGCCAGCAATTCCAGCTCCCACAATCACGATATCTTGCACTTCTTCCATGATTTTTTTGACTATTTTTCTTAGGAGAAGGAGAATTGGTAAGGAGAGTTTTCCCCCAAGATAGTAGTAGTGGACCTATATATATAGTGGCAGCAACATCAAGTTGATTGATGACTATGATGCTGTATGATGAAAGCACATATGAAAGTTTGGTCTATGACATAGACTTTGATTTAAGTTTGAACAGCAGCCATGCAGCATAAATATAATAAGGGTTCGGTTAACAATCCGTTTTTAGATAATTTTTATTAGGAATTGAAAAAATTATAAAAAATTTTGACAACTTTTTTAATTCCCGATACAAAAATTTCAAAAATAGTTTACTAACATATGCTCTAAAAACATTCATTAGTAAAATCCATATATAATAGGAGTTAAAATGTGCTGGGTAAACAAAATTTTCAAAAATGGTTTACTAACATATGCTCTAAAAACATTCATTAGTAAAATCCATATATAATAGGAGTTAAAATGTGCTGGGTAAAGGCTAGTGAAAAATAGGTGAAGGAAAATAGAAGAGAGTGTCATCTTTTTTTATTTGATAAGGGTGAAATTAAGGTGGAAAAAAATGGGGTCAAGGGAGTTTATCTCTTCAGGCCTACAAATCTTTTCTCTCCCAATTAGGGAAAAAAATAATGTGAGAAAACTTAAGTAAATATCAAGATTAACCCTTACTTTCCCACCCTTCTACTTTTTCATAAGGGCACGACTCTTCCAAGATTCCCAATTTCTATTAAAAAAGTTCCCAACATCATAGACTCATAGTCATAGATATATTGCGCATTATGAACTGTACTTAGACAGTCTTTGGTATCTGCTAAACTGGGGGACACCACTTTTATATTTTTAATCGGGAATGATCTACCGGAATCTTCGAACCTTTTTGGACCAACTCTCCACCAGCAAGCTAATATAATTGTTCGAGAACAATTATATAAAAAAAAACCAACTCAATTGGTTTTTTTTTATTAAAGTTCACGAACCTTATGCCCTGCTGGTCTGCACATGGGGCTATTGGGAAAAAAATCCTAAAGGCCCCTCAGGGTGAATTGAAATAAATGATTACCAAGCAATAAAAATATATCTGAAAACAAAAATTTCAGTAAATACCAATAAAAACACAACAATATATAACACCAAATCTTTTTTGAAAAATTTTTCGGTATAGAGGAAAAAATCACGAGGCAATTCCAAAAAATATCCACTATAAAAATAGAGATTAAACTCTCAAGTTTATGCCAAATTTGAGTCGACAATAAATTGGAGAGAGAACAAATAAATTTTTAGGAGTAAATATAATTTCTTCACAAAACCTAGAAGCAGGATCTTCCTTTGAACACTCCAACACTCTTTGGTTGTAGCACGCAAATCTCCAAGAGAACTCCTCAAATTTATCTTCTTTATGTGTAGCTTGAGCAAAAAAAGATGTCTTCTTTTTATTTTTCACTCTCTTACCTCTCACTGTGTATCTTTCTCAATTTCAGACTACACCTCTCTCATTATGTTTCTCTGATAGCTTCAGATTCACTCACTGAAAGCTCTCAAGCTCTTTGTCCGTGTGTGTGTCTCTCTTTTTCTTCAGTTCTCACTTAAGCTCTCACATCAAATGTTCTTAATGCTAAAAATTTTAGCATTGATGAACAATATGATGTTCCTAAGATCAATCATTGATAAATAAATAATATTCAAATGTCAATTCATGAATGTTTTTATTTTTTAAGATGGCGGAGTTGAGATGATATATGCCGTCTACGGAATTTTCGGTGCAGTAGACTAAGAATATTATGCGTACCGCTCCTGAGATACTACAACCTAGCCACCTTGTGAATTATCTTTACAAGCCTACATAGCTTGTAGAATTAGAAGCTCTTAAAATAATACTTTCCTTACTCCAAAATATAATATATAGGAGGAAAAATTATTTTCAAGAAAGTAAAATTTTGATTTTGCAAAAATGTAGGGAGTTTTCTTTTTACAAGAAAATGGTGTTCTCCTCTTCCACTTTTGTAAGCCAACACTCTCAATCTTCTCTACGATTTTTATCACACAAATTCTAGCATCACTCAATTTTTTTTCTTTTTCTCACCCAGTTTCTTCTTTTTATCACCATCTTCGTCACCATTTTTTTTCTCCCTCTACCTCCCTCACCTTAGGAACAAATAATAAAGAAAAATAAAATAAAAAAGAGTATAAAAAATATTTAAATAAAATGGTAAAAGAATAAAACAAAAGGGTGTGTTATAAAATAATGTATTAAAATAGAAAAAGTATTTTTTTATACATGGAAATGACTTTTTTTTTAGAACTCCTAGGCTGAATAGCCTTTCTTTAATTTCTTTTCTCCTCCAACGAAGGCCGAATTTCTCTAAGCTTGCAAGACAAGGGGTAGGCTGAACCACATGTGGTCTGGATTGAAATTGGTTGTAGAGTAATACTAAGACACATAAAAATGTATAATTTTATGTCATAACTTGCTACGTGGCAATGGTGGAAGTGTGTTTCTATATGACCTACCATCACATATTTATCAATCAAAACTTGCCACGTGACAAGTTGTGGCACCAAAATTATGTGTTTTAATGTGTCCATAGCATTACTCTAGCATAAAATTAACCATATGAGTATGGGAAAGAGAAATGTAAAGTTTAAAAGGGAAATGATAAAAAATTAGGGGCTGACAGCTCTCACCCTCTTCTCCCCCATTACACCACCGGCTTTACATCCTATATTGCGTTTTCTTCGAAGCACTTAATGGCTTGGAGACATCTAGAGATAGTCATTGAGCATGCTAAGGAACTAGAGAGTGTACATTTGTTTCAAAGCCTGAAGCCTTACCCGGTCGTTTGCATTTGCGATGACGAAGGTAATTCCAACTATGAATCAGAGAAAAAAAAAACCTGAGTGGGGAGCCCTCTTTGATTTCGACATAAAAATTGTTGACGCCCAGCGGAGGCGGCTTTATTTGATTGTTAGGCTCGAATCTCACCGCAATGTTGACTGTCTTGGCGGCAAATTAAATTTATTGGTGAAGTTCGTGTTGGCCTTGAAGAACTGCTTAATGATTTTGGAGATGCTGATGACAAGAAATTAGTCACACGAAGTGTTCAAAACAAGAACAGGCAGGCCCAAGGGAGACTAACTTTTTCGTACAAGTTCGGAAGAACTCTCGATCGTCCACCTGCAGCTCTTCCTCAACCTGATATATAATAATAGAAAATATAAATTAATATTTTTTATTCTCTCAACCAAGCAAAGTGAGGTTGTGAATAGGTTTAGCTGAGTCAAGAATTGAAATGTAAAAGTTATTCATTTATTTTATTTTGAACACAAGCTCATTTTTAATTTTATTTAATAAGTTTGAGCTTATTTACGAATTACTTGATTAAGCTTTCATTTTTATTTTTTCATGTACAAACACCACAATTAAAAATTGTTAACCATTCTCAAATCCATACTAAAAGTTAATAACTAAATTATTGTTGAAATAATATTATTTGACTTTTATACAGAAAACGTTTTTTTTTTTTTAAATGATCACTACCAAACATGAATGAACATTGCGAGGATTTCTCAGTTTATACTAATTGACATTTTCAAAGTGAAAAATACCAACAATAATACAAAGCAAATGCCTATGACTGCATTCAAGAAATGTTGAGCTTCCCACAATCGTAATCAGCCCTCTTCAATAGCAACGACGACAGGAATGCAGCCAATAATTTGTCTCTTAAGAAGGTGGTTAATTTCCCATCACCCTGCTGGAAAAAACCAACCACATAAGCTGTACTTATGAGAACAATGCTTCTCCATCTCCTCTCTTTGGCATAGTTCTTCAACCCCATCTCAATTTTCTTATATTGCTCGCTTTCGCTATCAACTTTCTCGGTTGATTCTCCACTTTGTTCTTTCGTGAGTAAAGCCCCAGCAAGGCACCTTGCTAAAACAACACCATCTTCTAAGGCTGAACAAGCACCTTGGCCAAGGTCTGGGGTCATGGGGTGGAGTGCATCACCAAGCACACAAACATTGCCTTTACTGATGTTTCCCCAAATAAGGTCCCAGGGATGTCTATACCTTAATGGGGATAACATAATATATTCTAGTTCAGTGTTTTCAACAATGGCCTTTATTTCATCTGGTACATTTGCTAACTTGCTTAATGCAAATTGCTTCAGTTTAGCTGGGTCATCTTCCATGTCTTTCTCTGCGAGATATAATAAGAACAAAACTTTTATAATGCTATACCTTAGAAATACAAAAACATTTCACAATTATTTTACATGATAAATTTTCTTTTTTTGATAATTAGATTGCGCTACAACAATAGAATATGATCACAGTGGAAAAATTATTTTTATGGAAATGTCGTCTTGAATTGGGTCCAATACGGATTGAGATCTGCCATGCAATTGCCTTTGATGGGAAGAGAAAAGTGAAAAAAAATTAAAAATTAAAAGTTTTAAAAAAATTATGATCCAAAAATCGAGAATAAAAATGATATATATATATATATATATATAAATATATATTTAACTTTCAATCTCATGCAATAATCCTTATGACATTCTATCTCAATCCGGTCCTACACTAAAGGATGCATAGCTCTATCCTTCATATTTGCTCAAAATTACCAGAAAACATTTTCCAATAAACATGCTTTAAGAGCCATGTAACCATGTTACATACATAATATTTTTCACAACAAATTTTGTAATTATTGAGTTGTTAAGTTGTTATTGATTTTTATCTAAATCTACTACCGATATCACTTTATTTTCTACTATTTAGTATTTACAACTCACCAACTTAACGATTGTAGAAAAAAAAAAAAAAAAAAAAAAAAAAAAACTGTCTTTATCTTTTCTTGCATTGCTTTTCAACAAAAATATAATTTAATAAAGTGCATCCAAACACACTTGGAATTTGGGCTCACCGTTGGATGTGAAAAACCAATAGATGCTGGTATCATCATTAGGAAGAAAACCAGATCGAAAGCCTATCCCCATGAATTGCAAGAGCTTGGGCTCAAACCCATGGTTGGACTTGAAATTTATCCAACCCCTGATAGCAGCTCTCCCTGTGAAAGCCGGTGCCTTGAAGCCCAGCCACTTTGCCACCACTGAGTTCACTCCATCACACCCAATCAATGCCTTATATTAAAAAAATGATACTCCAATAAGTCCCAAGTACCATATTATTTAATTATGCTAAAAAACACATATATGTATGCTTTTTAAATACCAGAGGAAAAAAAAATAAAAAAAATCTAACTCATCTTTTTAATTGAGTATGAAAAAGATGTTTAAATGATCCACTCAACAATTGAGCCTTAAATCTAATTGGGGTTTCATTGTCATACCTTCTCTAGGTCTACCTCTTTGGGCTACAGATACATCCAACAAGGTGCAAAGTACCAAAAATGCAGACTAATAAAATAATCTATATTTTTGGAGATAAAAGATAAGAAAGGGAGAACTTTCCTCCGCTAGAGCCTAGAGACCTGAGGATAGTGACAAAATCGAATAGAAAAAAAAAATGCTTAAAAAGAAATGCATGTGAGCTACATACAATATCCTTTATTTTTTGAAAATATTGTAGCAGCATGTAAAGTTTTTTACAGTGGTGCATAATGGGTTGGAAGTTTATTTTTAGTTCTTTTTTGCTACAGTATTCTCTAAATTGCAATTGGATAACCTGATGCATAAGCCTAAAGATAATGCTCTTATGAATCCTTCAACTCTCAATATTCTTTATTTTTATTGCACCAAATTATGGTCCCAGTAGAATAAAAATAAAATACTTAATAATAATACTTCAGGTGATTTTACCTTCGTCTTGATAATTGTTCCATCAGCAAGATGCACAAGCTTATAGAAGCTTGATTCCTCTATAGAAACTACCTTGGAAGAGAACCTAATGGTGCCACTTGGGAGCTCATTTGCAAGGGCTTCCAACAACAACTTTCTATTCACACAACGAAGTTCATGGTCTCCACTGCACATCATACAGTAATTATTCGGGCTTTGCTTAATAAGTCTCAATTATGAACTATAATTTCAAAAGAAAATTATCAGCATTGTATATTAATTTTGGTAGAAAAGTCTCAATTATGAATTATGATCAAACTTTTTGGATATATGAAAAATAGCAGAATAACATTGTCGTTAAAACCAGCTGGAGTTTGGGAAAGGGTCACAAGGGTCATTACGCAATGTTAATTAATATTACTTAGGTGATGTTGTGAGAGGGATTGCACTTGACAACCAAGAAGCTTTTATCATTGCACTTTATATAGCACTCACATAAGTGCGTGTAAAATTGGTTTTTTTTTTTTTTTTTGGGGAGCAAATGTGTAAAATAGCATTAGGTGTTTATTTTGTATTAAAAATCACCTATATCATTCAATCTAAAAATGTGTTAATTTACATTGTTGCTATAATAACCGTGTAAATATACATGGTTATTATTGACATGTAAATCCATTTTTTAATATTTCTTTACTCATATATAAAAGAGAGAGGTAAATATGAATAACTTGAGAGAGTAATAACAAAATTAATAAAGGAATCGTATTTTAATGAAATATAATGTAAAATAGATATTTAACCAGTGTAAAATAGATAATCTAATGAGTTAATGTGAATGCTCAATATATGGATAAGGATGTCATTGAGAAAAGATGGGATTGGATCATGGGTGCCTTATCCCCAAACATATTTAAATTAAAAAATTTAAATTTTTATATATAAACTCATTTAGGATGGGGCAGGAGAAACCCCGAGTTAGGTAGGGACTAAGGTAGGGAAAGTTTGCCATCCCTATCAATATGAGAGAGAGAGAGAGAGAGATAATAGGATATAACTTGTATGATATATGAGCACTAACACCATAAGTAGAGCTTTGACTTACAGTTTTCCTTTTGCTTTAAATGACATGGCTGTGGTTTGATCTCCTGTAATTGTAGAGGTGGCCACATTCCTGCATACAATTATCTGCTGGTCAGTTAACATGGTGTGTGTTTTCTTGTATTTGTGCTGGGAGGTCAGTTCCTTTTGCGTAGCCTTCAAATGGCGATGGATATAGGTATCACTCACTC
The DNA here is from genome assembly GCA_032727855.1 of Quercus ilex subsp. ballota. Taxonomy (NCBI): domain Eukaryota; kingdom Viridiplantae; phylum Streptophyta; class Magnoliopsida; order Fagales; family Fagaceae; genus Quercus; species Quercus ilex. The sequence goes on from CM064918.1 coordinate 55,278,608, forward strand.
AACTATAAGAATTGAGAAGTGGCGGAAGTGTTATTTGAATATATATCTTCTTCTATCTCATTGGTAGTGTTCCACTTTTATACTTCATTAACTGTAATATGCAGTGTAATTTTTTCTATTTACAACTTTGGTTACTTAAATTAAAAATTAAAAAAAAGGTGTGACAAGTTGCAATTGGTGAAGTATAAAATTAAATGCGAAGTATTTTTACTGATGTATCTTATGGACCCATCACCCATGAGTATGTGTATAAGTGTTGGTGGCTACTGCCTTAGATTGATCATTAAACAAACTCATATGCCAAATCTCTAACAAAATTGGAAAGCGCCCAACAGTTTCTAGATTTTGATAGTCCACAATCCACATGATTGTATTATTGCACTTATACAGTAAAAAAATTTCACAGTATTTGTACTCTGCCTGTTTTGGCTTCTTCTTAATGAAAGAGAGAAGTCTACTTTTAGTACTTACCAAAGAAACTGTTTATGTTGTTGTCGGAGGGAGTCACCAAGGCCAATAGCATCTAGTGCCCTCCAAGCATTTGTCCATGCTGAAAAGGCAAATCCAGTGATTCTTAGACTATGCGAGGATTCCAATACTAAGCTTCGAATACCCAACCTACAAAATATTTGCATTGTTAGGAGTCTTAACAAGAATTTAATCCCTCTAACGTGTTATTTAGGATTAGCTTCTTTGCTTAAAGTGAAAAAAAAAAAAAAAAAATACTGTTGTACTTAGGAAAAAAAGGACTTCAAAAATTGTACATAAGCTGAATAAATATATTTTTAAAATCAAATCGAAGTTTAAAAATATGTACATGCATATAAAAAGAAAGAGATGAAGGGTACTTATGAATTCCCAAAGATGCTGTAAGGCCAGCAATTCCACCTCCCACAATCACAATGTCTTCTACTTTTTCCATGATATTTCTGGCTCTTTTTCTTAGAGGAAGAAGGGTTTTTTTTTTTTTTTTTTTTTTTTTTAAGATGGGAAGATAGTACTAGAATACAAAGAACTGAAAGAAGTAGAATGGATATAAAGGTACCAGTAGTGGACCTATAAATAATGGCAGCAACACCAAGTTTATTATAACTATGACATTAATAATGCTAATTAACAAGAAGGACAAGTTGATGATGACAGGCCATATGAAAGTTTCACGCATGTATCATGCATGACATAATTAAAGTTTACATACAAAAATAATATTACACTAATTAATCACAATCAGTCATTTCAAATATTGTGAAATTGTATTCTTAACATTATTGATAAATAGACAAATCTTTTTGTTTATTAAACAGTGCAGATTGTCTTGACTTAGCCCACAGATTAGACTTGCTCAAAATTCAAAACCATCACCTTACTTTTAACTTTTAACCCGAGCCACCGACATTGAGGGCTCAATAGAGATCACTAGGTCAAGAAACACACATAATTCTGACTCTTTGGTATAATCAGATCGATTCCTTTAATGATTCCTATAACTAATATTATTATTAATCTACCTCAGATGCAAATTCATGTAGCTAGTGCTGTAAATTGATTTCTTTAAGGGTTAATTTGTCTCGACACCTTCAACTAACAAATTAACAATGATTAGGATGTTAATAAATTATCATTGTTATTAATCTACTCGCAAATGATGTAACAAGTGGTGTATAAATTAGTTCCCTTATGTCCCGTTTAAAAAGAACAAAACAAAACTCCCATATAAGTATATTATTTTATTTTATTTTTTTCATTTTAAGTGGGAAGGTTGGATTCGAATCATGAAGGTATTTTTTTTTTAAAAAAAAAATACCAATAAGAACCTCTTGAACAGTTATAGCAGAAGAAAAACCCCTAGAAATATGTTGGAAATGAACAATTAATACCCCACGTCGCCTACTCTGTTACTATTCTGTTACTCAGTACATGCTTATGGAAATTGCAAACAACGAATAAATGTCATAGAAGTCCTCTATATTCTCATTAGTGATTAAAAAATGCTACACTCTGCCTACTCTGTCACAACTTATACGGGCTGATTGCAGAGAAATTTCAGAAAAAAGCTTCCAAAATCAGGGACAGACCAGGACTTAGAATTAGAGGGGCGGCTTTGTAACTGGCTGCATGTAGCGACTCATGTAACAAACTCATGCTAAACGCTAGGTGTGTTTTTTTTTCTTTTTTTCTCTTTTTATTTTTTATTTTTTTTATTTTTTTTTATGTGTGTGTTTGCTCCTAGGTAAGGACAAAAATAAAATTTATTTTTTAAAATTTTTTTAAAGGACCATGATGTTTGTTTTGAGTAAAATTCGTTGATTGGGCTTAATTTTTTTTTTAGTTTTGCTATTGGTAGCTGTAAGGACCACAGAATTAGACAGCTCAAACCCACTTAGAATAGTGAATTTGTACAGTTCAACCTTGGCCCAAATCAATAAATTTGTGAGAGAGGGAAACAAACAACAAGAGGAAACTCTGCACGAGGATGAAAATAAGGAAGAAAAAGCTAATATTATTAAATAGATGAGCTAATCTCTCAATACAAGATAGCCTGAGGAGGCCAATGTTATACAGAAAATGGCACTATTCACTCTCTTCTAACAGTGTTCTTCTTGTTTCTTTTCTATTTCTTGAGACTTCTGTCTAGATCCCTTTCTTTGAAAACCCTATTTTTCTTATATACTCTCCCTTTTTCACATCTTGACCTCCCATCTTTACCAAACGAATCTCTCCTCATGACACTCGTCACTTTTTACATCTGAAGTAGCTGGTAAAAGGAGTTTGCTTAGCTGTGACTTACACTATTTAGGTCCATTCCTCATCAATGTAGCTGATAAAGCTATTGCTCTTACCATTTAATGCGGGCCAACAGGCTACTCCAAACTAGAAACTTACCCTATTCTCACTTATTCTCTCTTCAGACCATTCTTCCCACCTGGAATGCCTTAGAGCCCTTTGTCTCATCCCATCCTCTCTTCAGGTGGGCACGTGATACCCCCACATCAATACTGCAACTCTTCAATTTCGTCCTCGGACCTTGGGCACCCACAGTAGTTTTTGTTGTTGTGCTAATTTTTTGGGCTTGTATATATTTCCTTTAGATTTTTGATCTATAAAAAAAATTTTGGCCTTTAAAATGAGAAAAACGTTAAAGATAAAACTTTTTATTATTTTTATAAATTAATGATGTGGTGAATGGTTATTGATAAGTAAAAAATTGACATAAGTAGTGGGTCTAGATACAAACCAATAAGAATTTGTTATCTCAACAGTTTGTAAATGTACATTTTTAGACCCCTATAAACTAGATTGTTTAACCTAGTTAATTAACCAAGTGGATACTTAGGTTTGTTATTCAGATCTAGGTCAAACAAACATAAATCATATTATGTAAAGCAGCAGAAAATAAAGAACACAAAGATCTGATAACCTAGGAAAACCAAACCGGTAAAAGACCTAGGGAGGATTTAACCTAACTATCCTCAAGGTAAAATAGATCTACTATGATAGAATTGAAGTTTGTATAATAGAACTTAGACCACTAATATCCTATTGCTATCTCATGTAGAAAACTTTCTACCATGACCACGTGATAGCTCCGAGTCCACGGACTACTTCATTCCTTGGCCTTTGCAAAACACAAACACCCACATTTGTGACTTTGAGATCCCATTCAAAGGTTTAGCAAAACAAACTCTTTTGTTTGTGACTCCAAGACCACCTTTGAAGGTTTAGATTATCAACACCTTTGATGACTAGAGAAGGCAGCAACTTCTACAATATCGGATCTTGAGATTCTTTAAGGAATAGCACCGGTAGAAGACATGAGAGAGGTTTTTGGATACAAAACCCTAGATACAAAAGAGACACACTCTTCTCTCTCTAAAAAGCCTTATAAAAACATGCTTAGGGTTTCTTTTATATACTAGGAGTGTTTTACTTGAAACCCAATACGTTTAAGTAGAGTTTGGGTTGAAATAGAATTTTGTAGGCACCTTTTTCGATCAGTCGGGCCTGTCTTTTGATCGATCAAACCAGGTAGTTTCTGAACTCTTCTTTCTGTAGCTTGTATATTCTTGAATCTTGTCTTATATCAACTTGAGCATTGTCTAATAATACCTATAGACTCTAAGATCTATATCTAGACAAGTTTGTATTCACGATTTGCCAAATGTTCTAAACTTTCAGAACCTAACAATAAAAATATTATAGAAAATTTTGTGGCTAGAGTATTACTCTTAAAAAAAAATCAATAATATTGTTCGGGGGACAAAATGTAATTTTATAAAACAAAATTGTTATATACACACACACACAAATACTATTTAAAAAAAAATATTTGGGGGTGGGGGATTACCCCCAAAGTCCAAGCTTAGGTCCATCTATCTAAAACCATGTTCCAAGTAACTTTCCAGCATTGTTCGATTTTGCACTATTGCTATGTGTGATGTAGGACATAATTACTATTTAATTTTTGTAATTTATTAATTTTAGTATTTAAACTATAATTTTCGTTATTTTAGGTTCAGGGTTATTGTTTCCTTATTTATAGGTTCTTTTATTGCTTTTTAGGTCAAGTTTGGTTCCTAAGGTATTTAGGTATTAATTAAGATTTATTTTAAAATATATTTGATTGTCTATCAAGATTTATGGAGCCCTTAAATAGGCTTCCAAGTAACTCTTTCTCTTGTGGATTCAAGGAGTCCTTATGGATTTAAGAATCCCTCGTGGATTCGTGGTTATTTTTCAAAAGCAAACATGTTTTGCTTCTATTTTCTTGAAGAAGACGTGTTTTACTGCTTGTCGCTTTTGCATCCCGCATCAATGTGCCTTCAAACTTTATTTTATTTTAGTAAGGAAACAAAGTAACAAAAAACTCTAAAGTTTAGGTGAAGAGCTCACCTTGTCTAAATGGAGTCCAAGTGAAAAACCAATAAACAGGGTTATCATCACAAGGAACAAAACCAAATCGAACGTCATTTCCAAAGAACTGCATGGACTTGGGCTTAAACCCATGACTGTAATTGAAGTCCATAGAGCCCCTTATGGACAATTTCCCTATGGAAGCTGGTTTCTTGAAGCCCAACCACCTTGCCACCACTAAGTTTAGTCCATCTAGCAATTAGAATGAAAAAAATCTGGATAGGTGTTATCTACTTTTTACTCTATTCAAAAGAAATTAATTTTATTGGTATATTATAAGTGGATCCAGTAAGTCATGAACCTTTGATCTCATCTTCCATCTTATACTAGCATGTAACCCATGCAAATATATGGATGCTTTTAAAATTAAACACAATTTTTGTTATAAAAATATAAATAATTAGTCAAATTATTATTTTAAAAAAAATAGCATGTAACACATGCATTAATGCATATATATATATATATATAGTTAAATTTAAAATTAAACATTGTGGGTGCATTTTTTGCTTCAAGGCTAAGGGCTAGACCGGTTGGAGCCTTAGGCATTTTTGCTTGTCCCACATTGCAAAAAATGCACCCACAAACATAATTTTTATCATAAAAATATAGATAATTAGTCAAATTATTTTTAAAAAAAGTAAACGTAGTTAGTCACATATTAAAATTCTTACCTAAATTTAATAATACTTATGATCATTTTTTTTCTAATTTTTAATAAGATAGAACATGTGATAATTTTTGTTGTGTGGTGATTTTTATTGAATATATGTGATTTTTTATATTATTTTATTTGATTTCATTGCTTATTAATATTAGATTCTTAATATTTTGCACGCATTAACTCACTTGGCACAAAGATTAAAAAACTTAAGTGGACAAATGACACAAACTTAAGTGGGTAATTATAAGGTGTTCCCCACATAAATTTAGACATAATTTTTATTATAAAAATATAAATAGTTACTCAAATTATTTTTAAACAAATAGCACGTAACATGCATATGTATGGATACATTTAAATTAAACACAATTTTTATCATAAATAATATAAATAATTAGTCAAATTATATATATTTTTAAAAAAGGTAAACGTAATTAGTCACATATTATAATTCTTACCCAAATTTAATATTACTGATGATAATTTTTTTTCTAATTTTTAATAAGATAGAATGTGTAATGATTTTTGTTGATTATATGTGATTAGTTTTTGTTTTTATTTTAAATTTTATAATTCATTAATATTAGATTTTTAGTAATTTGCACTCATTAACTCACTTGACACAAAGATTAAAAAACTTAAGTGGACATATAGCACAAACTTGAGTGGAAAATTAATTATAGTGTGGTCCCCACATAAATCTAGACACATGACACAAAATTGGGAACTCTAATTTGGAATTTTAATTTGAGTTTTTCTCAACTTCACCTATTATTATATATATATATATATATATATATAGATTTTAGGTAGAACTAACTAGTGTTGGAGCTAGAATTTAACTCTAAATAGGGCAAAATTTTTATAAACATATATACACATGAAGGCAATCCAAGTGTATATTAAGTGATATTTGAATGTAAAAAAACCAACAATATAATATTAGATTCATTATATTTTGTTTACTTATAAAGGATTTTTTGTAGGAATAAGTTGTAATTTGATTTTTTTTGAAAGTCAAAATTTCACTTGTGAACAAGAAGATCTTTTATAGTTAGATAGAAACCAAGCTTACTTATGTTAATTTTATTGATTATTGCACAAATTTTATGAATTAAAAAATTTTAAGGTTCTCTTAGTTTTTTTATATTAGTTTTGAAAGATAATAGTAATAACAATTTTCTTTTTTCCCATTTTGTTTAAACCTTATCTTCATCATCATAGAAAAATTAATATATCAAAAAAAATAAATATTAAAGAAATTCACCTAAAAATAAGAAAACAAAACAAATTATAATGGGAGAGAAAGGGAAAAGTTTTTTTTAGTCTTAATTTGGATAAAATGTAGGAACTTTTATTTCGATCTATACCTGTAATCAAGTACAAGAGGCCACGTTATATCATGAGAGCTCCTACTCATAATGTTTTATTTATTTATTTATTTTGAAACCCTACTCATAAAGTTTTTTTTTTTAGATGAGAAAAAATAGTACAAGAATACAAAGAGGTAGGATGGATCTAAAGATACTAGTAGTGGACCTATAAATAATGGGGGCAACAACAAGTTCATTATTCTATGACAATGATGCTAACAACAGGGACAAGTTGATGATGACAGGCAATATGTAAGCTTCATGCATGAATCATGCATTACATAATTAAAGTGTACATATAAAAATAATATCACATCAATCACAATTGGCTATTTTAGATATTGTGAAATTTGTTGTGTTCATGATATTATTGATAAAATAATAGAAATAGAAAAATACTTTTGTTTATTTAATAATCTATATTATCTCGACTTAGCCCACATATTAGACAACCATCACCATACTTTCAACCCTAACTACCAACATGGAGGGTTCAATAATCAATAGAGGTCACTAAGTCTAGAAACACAAAGAGAAGTCTTTGAGTCTTTGGTATAATAAGATTGATTCCTTTAAGGATCCATTGGTCTTGTCCCCACTAACTAATAATGAACTAAGTACGTATGTGTTATTATTAATCTACCTCGGATGTAAATCATGTAGTTATGTAGTGGTGTATATTGATTTCTTTAAGTGTTAATTTGTCTCGACCCCACGAACTAACAATGATTATCATGTTAATAAATCTTTATACCTTTTAATGTAGCGGCAAATCATGTAACAAGTGGTGTATAAATTAGTTCCTTTATGTCCCCTTAAAAAAACCACTAGAAATATGTTGGAAATGAACAATTGATACCCAAAGTTGCCTACATGGTTTTCAAACTCGGACCATTTACTAAAACATAAAAGGGAGATGTTCAAGGTTTTTAAGGTTGGACCGAGGTCAAATTGAGGTCGAAACATGATGATGTCATAATTAATTTAATAATTATTTAAATATAAATTAATATAAATACAAAATTTGACTAAAATAGTCCCTAAATAAATATAAAGATCTATATTTCAAATGTATTTTTCATATGATAAATTTAAAAAAAAAAATTCAAAAGCAAACATAATAAATAAGCAAGTATACAAGTACATAACAATGTCAAAGTTGAAATCTAATATAAAATATTATTAAAATATTAAGGAGGATAGTTGATGAAGCTTAAAGCTGCTTTGGTAGTAGTGCGATATATTGTAAGATAGTGGGACACTAGTACTGTAATGCATGAATAGAATGAATATCATCAAAGATAAAATCTAATTATATAATAAATATAATTAGCACATCCTCATGCACAAAGTGCTTGGAGGTTTAAAGGGGAAAATGTTCAAACTGCGGGGTTAGTAGCATATTATAATTATCTTTAAAAAGAAGAAGTTATATAATAAATATATTAATCTCATAAAAAAATGAATAAATAAATAAATAAATAGTTATGTGATTTGACGTCTGGGGTACACAATGGGCGAGACTATCACGGCGTTTTTTACTAGGCTATGTATTATAGCTTTATCCAAAAAAAAGTTTCAACAAAATGAAAACAAAATAGTGAAAGGAAGGGAGAAAGAGAGAAAGAGCCATAGCCGTTACTACCACTGGTTTAGACTTTGGAGAGATCCAATCGCCGGTCATTGATTAGAGGTTGTAGCAGACGACAAGGCCAGAAGCTAACAAGAAACTGGCGACTTGTGGAGGCAAATTATCGGAGATCTAGTTAGATTTTATATTGCTATTTTCATTTCAGTTCTTTATATTGATTGATTTTTCTTGGAGGTTTTCTTAACAATGGTGATAAGGTGCTGTAAATACCTCCTTCAGTTTTTTTTTTTTTTTTTTTTTTTTTTTTTTTTTTTTTTTTTTTTTTTTTTTTTTTTTTTAATAATAATCTATCCTAAAGTGAATTGCAAGAACTGTCTACGGTTTTCAAACCCGGGTGGTTCAACTGCAATTCATACGGTTTATTGTTTTTTTTACAAAGAACGGTTTTTGAAGTTACAAGAACCGTTCTAATGAATGGTTCACGGTTAACCGGGTCGGACCATACAATTCAGTCTGGATTTCAAAACCAGGGTTGACTACTCTGTTGCTTAGTTCATACTTATAGAAATTGCAATCAATGTGAAATCTCAATTAGTGTGAAAATGCTAATACTTGTTTAGACCCCCAATTTTAAAAACACGACTTAATTACTTTTACTCTAACTTATCTAAGTACGAAATAAGAGTAAATGAAGCGTAACAACTAAAACTACTCTTTAAGTCATAACCACAAGCAAGAAACAATAAATATAAGGCTTAAAGAGTATGGGAAAAGAGATGCAAACACAAGATAACACCGAGCTGTGTTATCAAAGAGAAAATTGAAAAACTTGGCGAAAAACCTCTCCATAACCCTCTAAATCGAAATCGATCCACTAATGGATAAGTTGGAGTACACGAATATCAAAAAGAGCTTCCAAGCGTAATCTACCCAATGTATTTGAGCCCTCCAAGCTCTAACTACCAATGGAATTCTTTTGGCAAATCCCAAATGCTTTCCAAGCTCGAAAACACTCTCTACACTTTGAATAGATGTGAGTTGTGTTTGGATACAAATCTCCTCTCAAGGTATAACAATGGGAGAGGGAAAGGAGAAGAGACTACAAATGAATTCTCACTTAAGGATGAGTAGCGGAGATGCATATAGACAAGGAGGTAAGAGCATTAAAAACTTTCTTCAACAACTTACTATTTTCACTCAAAACTAGTTTTGCTTTCTTAGCACAACTTCAAAGAAGCTCAAGTTTATCTTTTCTTTTGATTATTTTAAGAATTTGAAACTTAGAGCAATGAGGTCTTAGATGACCAAAAGCACCGCAATGGTGACAAATAATGTATTTAGGTCCACGAAGCATTTTTAGGGAGGGATTTAGCAACATAGTTTTTTTTTTTCTCTTCAACATGAAACATTGAGGTCTTATGTGACCGAACACAACGCAATAGTGGCAAGTAAGAGCAAACTTAGATCCACTTAAATTCCTAGGATGAGACCTAAACGAAGGCTTTGGCTTAAGAGCATTTCTCTCAATTTTTTTTATTTATTTTTTGCGTGGAGGAATATACACCGATTTGTCTTTAGAGGTAGAACTCACAATAAATACAAAATTTTTACAACACAATTGCAACAAATTACATCTTCCTTTTTAGTAATAAGTTCAGCAATCAAACACTTGGCATGTAGCTCAAGAGATTTATTTTCACATTTAAGATCATCAACAAGTTTGTTAGGCAAAACAAGTTTAGCATCCAAGTCCACATTCAAACATTCAAACTCCTTTAGTTTTTTAAGAGAATGTTCACCAAGTTTCTTATACTTTTTAACCAATTTGTTGGATTCATTGAGCTTAGTAATCAAGTCATCCTTTTTACAAATGAACTTGCTCAAATTCTCATGAAACTTCTTAGCCTTTTTCTTCAAGAGTTTGAAATTTGAAATTTTAACAACACCCAAAGAGTCCTGTAATATGCCATCACAATCATGAGGATAAACACTCATAGAGGCATTTTCACAAATACATGGCATGTTACAATCAAGAACATTCAAAACATGCAAAGAAAAACACAAAGCACTATCCATGGCAATAAACACAAAGGGTAAAGGATCACACCTAGGTAATTAAACTAAACAAGTATACCCGCTCTGATACCAATTGAAAGCTCAATTAGTATACAAACACTAATACTTGTTTAGACTCCCAATTAAAAAAAAAAGAAAAAAGGCTCAATTGCTTTTACTTTAACTTATCTAACTGTGAAACAAGAGTATATGAAGTGCAATAATCAGAACTACTCTCTAAGCCATAACCACAAGCAAGTAACAATAAATATAAGATTTAAAGAGTTAGGGAAGAGAGATGCAAACACAAGATAACACCGAGCTGTGTTATCAAAGAGGAAATTGAAAAACTCGGCGAAAAACCTCTCCATGACCCTCTAAATCGAAATCGATCCACTAATGGATAAGTTGGAGTACACGAATATCAAAAAGACCTTCCAAGCGTAATCTACCCAATGTATTTGAGCCCTCCAAGCTCCAACTACCAATGGAATTCTTTTGGCAAATCCCAAATGCTTTCCAAGCTCGAAAACACTCTCTACACTTTGAATAGATGTGGGTTGTGTTTGGATACAAATCTCCTCTCAAGGTATAACAATGGGAGAGGGAAAGGAGAAGAGACTACAAATGAATTCTCACTTAAGGATGAGTGGCGGAGATGCATATAGACAAGGAGGTAAGAGCATTAAAAACTTTCTTCAACAACTTACTATTTTCACTCAAAACTAGTTTTGCTTTCTTAGCACAACTTCAAAGAAGCTCAAGTTTATCTTTTCTTTTGATTATTTTAAGAATTTGAAACTTAGAGCAATGAGGTCTTAGATGACCAAAAGCACCGCAATGGTGACAAATAATGTATTTAGGTCCACAAAGCATTTTTAGGGAGGGATTTAGCAACATAGTTTTTTTTTCTCTTCAACATGAAACATTGAGGTCTTATGTGACCGAACACAACGCAATAGTGGCAAGTAGGAACAAACTTAGATCCACTTAAATTCCTAGGATGAGACCTAAACGAAGGCTTTGGCTTAAGAGCATTTCTCTCAATTTTTTTTATTTATTTTTTGCGTGGAGGAATATACACCGATTTGTCTTTAGAGGTAGAACTCACAATAAATACAAAATTTTTACAACACAATTGCAACAAATTACATCTTCCTTTTTAGTAATAAGTTCAGCAATCAAACACTTGGCATGTAGCTCAAGAGATTTATTTTCACATTTAAGATCATCAACAAGTTTGTTAGGAAAAACAAGTTTAGCATCCAAGTCCATATTCAAACATTCAAACTCCTTTAGTTTTTTAAGAGAATGTTCACCAAGTTTCTTATACTTTTTAACCAATTTGTTGGATTCATTGAGCTTAGTAATCAAGTCATCCTTTTTACAAATGAACTTGCTCAAATTCTCATGAAACTTCTTAGCCTTTTTCTTCAAGAATTTGAAATTTGAAATTTTAACAACACCCAAAGAGTCCTGTAATATGTCATCACAATCATGAGGATAAACACTCATAGAGGCATTTTCACAAATACATGGCATGTTACAATCAAGAACATTCAAAACATGCAAAGAAAAACACAAAGCACTATCCATGGCAATAAACACAAAGGGTAAAGGATCACACCTAGGTAATTAAACTAAACAAGTATACCCGCTCTGATACCAATTGAAAGCTCAATTAGTATAAAAACACTAATACTTGTTTAGACTCCCAATTAAAAAAAAAAAAAAAAAAAAAAGGCTCAATTGCTTTTACTTTAACTTATCTAACTGTGAAACAAGAGTATATGAAGTGCAATAATCAGAACTACTCTCTAAGCCATAACCACAAGCAAGTAACAATAAATATAAGATTTAAAGAGTTAGGGAAGAGAGATGCAAATACAAATAACACCTAGACATGTTATCAAAAATGAAATCGAAGAGCTTGACAAAAAACCTCTCTGCGACTCTCCAAGTCGAAATCGATCCACTTGTGAATAAGTTGAAGTACATGAATATCAAAAAGACCCTCTAAGCTTAATCTACCCAATGTACTTGAGCTCTCCAAACTCTAGCTACCAACGAACTTCTCCGAGTCTTGTCTTCACTAGCTATCAAGATCCCACAATACCGCCTGATTGCATCTGTCAAGCCTCACCGGCTTCTTTTGGCAAATCTCAATTGCTTCTCAAGCTCCAAAACACTTTCTACACTCTGAATAGGTGCGTGTTGTGTTTAGGTACAAATTTTCACTCAAGGTATAACAATAGGAAAGGGAAAGGAGAAGAGATTACAAAGAAATTCTCACTTAAGGATGAGTAGCTCTCTCTCTAAAAGGTGGGTGTGTTGTAGGAACCTTTCTAAGGTTTTCTACTAAATAGCCTCCTTACAATTTTGTGGGTAATGAGGGTATATATAGTAGGGGTGAAGGGTATAAAAGTCACACTTAAAAACCTCTAGGTGGAGAGTTTTGCGGGTCACTTCAAGAATTGGCCTGAGTCATGAAATGACTCGCGAAATATGGCCTGGTACTTGACTTTTCAACTTCTAGTAAGTGCTTCTCATGTGACTTTTCGGGTTGCACCACTTGCGAGCCGAGTCGCGAGGTCAACTTCTTGAGCAAACTTCACCAACTTAATAATAAATGTTAGGACATATGTGTTCTCACTTGTCAAGAACATATATCACTTATTTATATAAATTGGCTAAATCCTTTGACAAAACGCACTCTACTTGTAATTGAGTAGTTCTAGGTGTTTTAAATACTTCAAGAAACAAGGTTTCAAGGTCAAGTGTTGAAGTCATCAAGTCTGTCCAAGAAAAAGCAAGCTGAAGTGCAAATTCATTAAAGCTCGACACTTGCTCGATAGCTACCTCAACACCTGCTATCTATCGAGATTTATAATTTCAGATTTTTTGACCTGATTTTCTTGGGATCCGTGAACATACTTTTGGGCCTTCTTTTCTACAAACCCTAAAACATATAAAAAGATTGTGTTAAGAGCCGTCAAGTTGTACACAAGTTGCAAAAGCATTGAGCAATCCCTGTTCAAGCAAATTGTGATCAAAAGATGAAGTTCTTGACCTAGTTCATCTTCTCTGAAGAAGTTGTTGTGTATTTGCACCAAAGGGTTTTATGACCAAGCATCTTCCTAATCTTCATTGTGTAGGATGAACTGAAGAACTTTGCAGCCAACCTCTCTTCCTTAGTTGGTGTTTTGAAGTCGCATACTGGGATTCGCGCATTGGTTAGTCACATACTTGGGAGTCGTGCATCAAATGTGAAAATTGTCATTACAGATCAAGTCCAATTGGGTATTGGGGTAAGGGTTCAACTATAGGTTGGTAAGGTACTTGAGATTCCTTTACTTGTAACCACTTGATTTGATAATAGTGGAGTTTCGAGAGTAGTGACCTGAAAATCACCCGGTGGGGTTTTTGCCGCGAGGTTTTTCCCCATTCATAAACAAATCACCGTGTCATTTAATTTCCGCTGCATATTTAGTTTTTGATGAATTGTTTGTGCTTCCACGCAATTGCATGATAAATTGACTAATTAATAACTTTGCTAAGTAATTAATTGGTTTAATCACAAGGGGTCATTCAGATTGTGGCCTATCACTAAACCCATTACAAATAAATCCCATAAAATACAAGGAAATAAATTATTGCAATTACAACATTTTTTGTCATGGAATAAAGCTAAGATAAAGCATAGTTGTAAATGACAACTTTACACAACGAACAAATGCCATAAAATCCTATATGTTCTTATTGTGTGTCTAAAAATGGTCATTTCATTCTTTTAACTAAAACCTCTAATATAGACTAGATTCTAGGATTAGTTCACTTGAAATACAGAGTCTATTTCATGATTTAGATTTTAATTTTTTTACATTGAATAGTATACATATTGCCATCTCATATTAACATTTAAATGACATGACACCACTCATTAGATACATGTTTAAATTTATAATATTTAATTGGAAACATGAAATGGATTTATTTTAAAATGCACATTTTTAAAACCTTCATTATAGAGCCTTATAACATATTGGCAACAAGCCATCACACCTTTTACTACAATAGAAGAGTTTGTTTATCATTTTGATTTAAAATATATAACTTATAAATTTCTCCAAAGAAGAAAGATCTGGCTACATATGTATCTTAACAGCAACAATACTACAAAGCATTTGTATTTGTGGTTTAGTTCAAGAAACCCTAAGCTTCCCACAATCAAAATCAGCCTTCTTTAGCTGTAAGCCAGCCAGGAATGTAGCTGAATTTTATCCCTTAGGAAGTTCATTAATTTGCCATTACTTTGCTGGATAAAACCAACAGTGTAAGCTGTACTAATGATTTCAATGCTTCTCCACTTCCTCTCTTTGGCATACTTCTTCAACCTCATTTCAATCCTTTTATATTCATCCAATTCTCTTTCATCTTTTTATTTTGATTCCTTACTTGTTTCATCAGATAATGCCTTAGCAAGACACCCTGCTGAAGCAACACTATCTTCTAGAGCAGCACAACCACCTTGGTCAATATCTAGGGTCATGGGGTGGAGTGCATCACCAGTTATACAAATATTGCCTTTACTTACATTTCTCTAAAGAAGTTCCCAAGGATATCTTTACCTTATTGGGTATGGTATAAAACTATTCAGTTTTGTGTTTTCTATGACAGCCCTTATTCGATCAGGCACTTTTCCAAGATTGCTTAACACAAAATGCTTCATTTTAGCTGGAATATGTTTTCTCTCTCTCTCTCTCTCTCTCTCCCCTAAGAAAAGAAAATGAACAACAATTTTGATATGGCCACATTTTTATTCTAGTAAACAAAATGCATTACAATTCTATATACCAACCAAACTTATGCATTACAATTATTATTATTTAAAAAAAAAAAAAGAATAATAGCCAAAATTGAATTAAATTGAGTATAATGCATCCATGCATAAAAACATAAGGTAGACCAAAAACCAAAATTGGCCGTGTGCACATATTACTAAACATAAATATTTTAATAATTTACTTAGATGAGAAGTTCTGATTTGAAAACATCATTATTATTATTATTATTATTATTATATATATATATATATTTTTTTTTTGATTCACCACTTAAACTACTTGTATTATGCACAAATCATTTCAACTCATATTGAAAGTTATGAAAGGAATAGATATTCTCCCTATTTTACTTAAAATGGAGAAATTTCATATCTTGATTAATATTTTAGATTTGGATCTAACTGTGTATAGAATGCTATAGGTCATTCAATAATTTAAATGACATGACACTAAATATTTGTACTTATTTTTAATCATAAAATGAATCAATTTAAATTAAGATTTAAAGTTTTATTTCATGGTAGACGATGCCACTGGACAAGAAAAACCACAAAAATTTGTTTTGAACAATGATGAGTTGATGTCAAATATCTCAATTAGCACATCCTCTCACTTTATACTTATGTCAATTGTTAAAATGAAAAAAAAAAAATAGCAATAATAATGCAAAACATATGTATATGCATGATTGCATTCAAGAAATGCAGAGCTTCCCACAATCAAAATCGGCTCTCTTCAGTGGTAACCCAGCTAAGAATGCAGGCAATATATTTTCCCTTAAAAAGGATGTCACTTGTCCATTACCCTGTTGCACAAAACCAACAAAATAAGCTGTACTTATAAGCTCAATGCTTCTCCATCTCCTCTCTTTGGCATACTTCTTCAACCCCATCTCAATCCTCTTATATTCCTCTCTTTCTCTATCACCTTTCCCTTTTGTTTCCTCACTTTCTTCTTTTAGTAAAGCCCTAGCAAGACACCTGGCCAAAACAACACCATCTTCTAAGGCAGCACAACCACCTTGGGCAATCTCTGGGGTCATGGGGTGGAGTGCATCACCAGCTACACATACATTGTCTTTGTTGATATTTCCCCAAAGAAGTTCCCAGGGATGTCTGTACCTTAATGGGGATGATATAATGGAATCCAGTTCAGTATTTTCAACAATGGCCTTTATTTCACCAGGTACATATTCATTTCCTAACTTGCTTAAGACAAATTGCTTCATTTTAATTGGGTCATCTTCTCTCTCTTTATCTACAAGATATGAATAAGAATAAATTGTTAGGCATATGATATTTTTTATGATTGTTGAAACGATCTACTGTGAACGGACTAACGTCATTTTTACCCGGATCCACCACTGACAACAATTTAATTACACACCAATTACAATAGATCATATCAACAACTGTAAAAAAAAATTGAAAAAAAATTGTGTTGCAAGAGTTTTTATTTATTTTTGTTGATAATTGTGTTCCTAGACTTTATTGAATAAATAATGTGGACTATGATTATATTGGGAAATTATTAGTATGAAAATTGGATTCAAGTAACCAATCATCTTGAATTGGGTCTTACACTATGCATCCATACACAAAATATAAGGTAGACAAAAAACCAAAATTGGTTGTATGCACAGATTACTAAATATAACTATTTTCATAATTTGCATATATGAGAAGTGGATTTGACGACATCATTTTTTTATAACGATTCACCACTTAAACTACTTGTATTATGTAGAAATCATTTCAATTCACATTACAATTATGAAAGGTGTAGACACCGTAATTTGTATCCCTTACGACTCAGGCCCCCGTTCCCCAATGATGTTGAAATTCTAAGGCCTAAGGTTGGTTTAGGGCCCAATCAGATTACAAATTGACTTAAGAGATGTTAAAATGGAAAATATAACTTTTTATGAGCAAATAAATATATTTTTGGAAAATAAAAGGCTAATGAAACCCTCAGCCTACATACGTAGGCCAAGACCTACGTACGTAGGTCTGATGCATGTTTACGCAAGCACAGACCTGCACACGCGGCTGGAGTTTTAGAAACCTATGAAAGGTAAGTTTTCTTCATTAATGTTGAGGTTTGGAATGAATCCCACATTGTTTGGGAGCGATTTCGAACCCTTATTTTCTCACTATATAAAGCCATACATGGCACCTATTCAAAACACACAGAAAATTCTAAGGGAAAACCTAAGATTCACTAGAAACAGTGAATCAAAGAGGGAGTTTTTCACTAAATATCCGCAAGTCAATTTTATTTGATTGAGACCTTTTCTGGTCTTGATATTTCAAGTTTAAGATTACTAATCACTTTTATATTTGATTATGAATAGATTAACTGAAAGGAATGGTCAAAATCAAGCTCGAAAAGCTTCTTGTTGAGGTATTGAGTTCGAAGCTTTTCTTTTTCATTTCTTTACCTATTCTTGCTGTAATCCTTTTGTTTTCCTTGTTTCCTTTATTTATTTATTATTTATTTATTTTTATTTTTTATATTATAACATGTTTGTTTAGCCTAGGTTTTCTTTGCTTTATGATTTAATGCATGTTAGGTTGTTAAATTTAAGTTCTGCTTTGTTTTCTGTATTTCTGTATTGTTGCGTTAGGGTTTAGGGCATATCTGTGTGTGTATACTTCTGCATGCGTACACATACAATTGGCCTGCGTATGCAGGCCTATGTATGTGCATGCATAATCTTGCTCAAAAATCCTAATTCAAGCTTTTATGTTTTTGTTTCTTTGTTTCTTCCATATGATATGCTTCTATTTTGCCCCTATTTTATGATTTTGAGCCTATGTTTCTTTGTTTGTATGCTTGTTTGCTTTAACATTCTGGATTAGGGTCTCTTTTCTTTTCTTACTTTAATACCTTGAACATGCATTCATATGTCCATCCATTGATGTATAGGTGCTAAGATGTAGTAAGGTAAGGAAGGTAAGTCATGCATCCACATGAACATGCATTAGGTATGTGTTGGATGATGAATATGAACGTGTTTGTTTGGATGATTCGTTCTTAAGGTAATCACATGTTTATTTGAATTTTGCCATGTTCGTGTTTCTGCCATGTACAATTGCTGCTTTGTTTCGAATGAGTTGTTTGCCATGATAGATGTATGCTAGGATTGGTTGTTTGCCATGACAGATGTATGCTAGGATTGGTTGATTGCTATGATAGATGTATGTTAGGGTTTGGGATGAAATGCCATGTTATATATGTTTAGATGTATGCTAGTGTGTGTGTGTGTGTGTGTTAAGGTGCAAGTGTTGAATGTGCCTTTAATAGGATTAAGACGTAGAACACAATAAATGGAAGCTGACCTACTGGTCGGGCGGTTTTGGGTGCCTAAAACTTTCCAAAAATCCTACCTAAACTCCGAATCCATACTCTGGTAGTAAGATCAGTCCTTCCATAAGGACGCTATATTCATGGTTCCTAGACAATAAAATTAGGTGGCGACTCCTGGTTCCACTCGATTGAAGCATACTCCCCCATTGCACCCACAAAAGGAATAGAATTTTCTCCCCATTTTACTTAAAATGAAGAAGTTTCATATCACGTTTAGTATTTTAGTTTTGGATCAAACTATGTATAAAATGCTAGGTCAATTAATAATTTAAATGATGTGGTACTAGATACACTTTTAAATATTTATTATTCTAAAAAAAGATTTGTAATATTTATTATGAATCATAAAATGAATCCATTTAAATTAGAGATGAAATGAAATAAGTTATGAAAAAATTGTGTATCCTATATTTCTTGTTCCAATTAACATGCTCCAAAAAGCAAAGAATCAAGCAAGTATTGAATTGGTCCGGTGCTCACCTTTGCTTGTTGTCAAAAACCAATAGATGCTAGTGTCATCATAAGGAAGAAAACCTGATCGGAATCCTTTCCCAAAGAACATAAAGGACTTAGGTTCAAACCTATGATTGGATTTGAAATTTACACAACCCCTGATGGCAACTCTCTCTGTGAAATTTGGTGCCTTGAAGCCTAGCCACTTTGCCACCACTGAGTTCACTCCATCACACCCAATCAACACCTTTCATTTACAAGGTTGATACTCCAATAAGGCCCAAGTAATTATACAATAAGACACAAATAGTTTAAGTACTAAATTAATTAATTATATTAAAATTTTGATAGAAGCTTTTGAGTTTGTTAAGCCCCCTTCCAAAAAAAAAAGGGTCTAGTGAGTTTAGCTTGTGAAAAAGGAGAGAATTGTGAGTTTATTGCATATTTGAATCTAATTCACAAATCTGCTTCTAATTCACAAATCTCTTGATATTATTTGTAAAAGTTAGAATACAGTTTTTGAGACTGGCTTAGGATTCTAGATTCCCACATCATTAATTACTAAAGAGTGAGATATATGTGACCTAACTGAGCAAGTATTCATTTTGAGTTTGATTTGGAGTTCACATCTATAAAATCTTGGACAATTTTTCTCCAAATCAATTTGGAAGGATTTCCTTCCACCTATTATATGGAGATTAATAAAACTATTCACAAGTATTACTAAGCAATTTATGATCACTTATTATATAATGTATTTAAAGATACACATGGGCAATTATATTAGTCCTGCATAATGAATTGGAAATTGTTTCCTTGAATCATTCAACTACTCCATTGTCCTTACCTAATCCAAGAAGAAATCAATATCCACTTTTGACAATTTATGATAATATATGAATTGAACATTTGCGGGTCTAATATAAGATAATTGCGGGCACAGAAGAAAAACAATCCATTCATCTACAAAATCTTTAAAAATCATGTGTATTTTCAGGACCTATATTAAAAGTGAAGATGCATATATTCAATATATGAGATAATTACGGTATTTATTGGGTCTTTTATTTTATTTTTTCCATCAAATAAATGCTCTCAACATTCACAACTTGAATATTACCCCAGAAAATGACCCAAAAGCAAGAAAAATAAATAAATAAATAAACTATAGGTGATAGTGATACTAACACTTAGGTGAATTTACCTTAGTCTTGAGAATGGATCCATCTGCAAGATGCACAAGCTTATAAAAGCCTGATATCTCTATAGAAACCACCTTGGAAGAGAATCTAATGGTGCCACTTGGGAGCTCCTTTGCAAGGGCTTCCAACAACAGCATCCTATTCACACAACGAACTTCGTGGTCTCCACTGCACAAATAGCAATTACCAGGCTTGCTTAAAGTATCTTAATTATGAATTATAACATTATAATAAAATTATTAGAATTGTTATAATTGTACATAAATTTTGGTTACCTAAGTTTTGTAAGTTGTTTCATTACAACCAGAAGTTTAAGCAAGAGTTGCAAGGGCAATTACCTAATGTTAATCCCACTTAAGTGATCGAGGTTCTAGGAAGGATTGCACTTGACAGCCCAAAAACTTTTACTACTGCACCAGATAGTGACTAGGGATAGCAAATGGGGGTGAAAACGAAAGTGGGGCAAGTTAAGGTGAGACAAGATGAATCCTTCTGGGCTTTGGGCCCTTTTCTTACTTCATAGTTGGGCTTGGGCTTAGACTATATTGAGCCACTTTTAGGGTTTTCATCCTCGTCGGACTCCACACACGATGCTAATCATTTTGGTATCAATTTGATTTCTCATTATTGGGACTGGGGGGTCGAATATAGGTCAGAACGAAATGGGATTTCTACAATGTGAATTTGGATTTGGGTGATTAAAATCTAATTGCTTTAATTGGATGTTTAAAAATGTCAAGGATTTAGATTTGACAAATCCACAAAAGATTTTAAACATTCAATTCCTTAGATTGAAATAACTTCTAAAATCATGAAATTTTAGAAATCCTTAAGACATACTTGAATAGATTTTAAATTTTATAATTTCAAACCATCTATAAAATGCATCCAAACAAGGAATTTAAAATTTTATAGATTTAAAATCAAGGCATTTCAAACTTATTGATTTAAAATTCAAATCCAAATTCAAAATTCAAATTCAAGTATCCAAATACAACCTTTAGTTCATCTAATATGTGAGCAGATTGATTAGCATGTAGAAGAGAAAAGAAAATAAATTTGTAAACTCCAATAGGTAATCTTGAAGTAACAATCCGATAGGTAATCTTGAAGTAGCAATCCGATCCCCTATTGAAGAATACATTTTCTCTCTCTTCTATTATTTACCTAAAAAAATAGACTTCAAACGGTTTTTTTTTTTTTTTTTTGGTCGTTGCTTGGAAATATCTAGAATTAAAAAAAGAAAAGTGGAAATCCATCTTCCACGAAGTTTCTTAAGATTGAAAATCCAAATGGAGGAGAGGTGGACTTTGAGCAGGGATAGAAATATATTAGCATAGAGATGAACAATGTTTAGTACATTGGATTTAAAAAAAAAAATCGTATCTGATTTTGAAAAACAAAAAGCAAAAGGTGGCGCGGGCAATGCTTGGCGTGACTTGAGCATAAATATTAATAGTATTAGAATGCAGGCGATATTTTGGACCGAAGGCGACAATTAAAATAAGGCATTTTTTATATTTATGTACTAATTAAATTAATATTTATTTGATATTTATGCATTTTGTTTTGCTATCCCTAATTAACTACTTGACACTGGTAAGAGACAAGGATCATGGCAGTAATTAAGAGTATTAAGAGAGAATGTTTTGGAGGTTAGTAATAAGATGTGTGTAAAAGGATGAGACTAACACAATAATTATCTTTGTCAATGCAATAGTTATCCCAATCTCACACAGTAATACATTTCATATATACTTCATATTTCTCACACTATGTGGGTCCTATGGGATCCATGTATTATTTGAGCGAGGAATGAAGATGCATATAGATCATGAACAAGATATTTTCTCCTGTACAATGTGCCCAGAGAGAGGGAGAGAGAGAATTTTAACTTGTATGATATAGGGGCACTATAATATCATTGCTAACTGCAAGTGATTTAACTTACTGTTTTCCTATGGCATCAAATGACATCGCTGCTGTTTGAACTCCTGAAATTGTAGAGGTAGCCAAATTCCTGTATACAATTAGTAGCTGGTCAGTATACATGGTTTGCATGTTCTTGTATTTTCGAAGTTTTGCAATTACTACGGGAAATTCATTTTAATTAATTTTTTCTGAGTTATTGATAGGCCACAAATTGAATTGACTCCTTGTGATTAAACTAATTAATTAATTAGCCAAGTTATTAATTAATCAATTTAACATGTAAACGCGTGGTAGCATAAACAAATCACCAATAAACTAATCATGCAGCGGAAAATAAATAACACGGTGATTTGTTTACGAATGGGGAAAACCTAACGGGAAAAACTCCACCGGGTGATTTTCAGGTCACTACTCCCGAAACTGCACTATTATCACAACAAGTGGTTACAAGTAAAGGAATCACAAGTACCTTATCAACCTACAATTGAACCCTTACCCCAATACCTAATTGGACTTGTTCTGTAGTGACAGTTCCCCTTTCAATGCACGGCTCCCAAGTACGTGACTAACCAATGCGCAGATCCCAGTCGCGACTTCAACACCAACTGAAAGAGAAGTTGGCTGCAAAGTTTTTCAATTCATCTTATACGATAAAGATCAAGAAGATGATTGGTCACAAAACCCAAAGGTGCACATACACAGCAACTTCTTCAAGAAGAGATGAACTAGGGCAAGAACTTCGTCTCTGGTCACAATTTGCTTCAACAGAGTTTTCTCAATGCTTGTGCAACTTGTGAACTATTTGATGGCTCTTAAAACAATACTTCTCCCTTTCACATAATTGTGGGTCCCATTAATTAAATTCATGGTGGGACCCACAATTCATGTGAGAGGGAGAAGTGCACATTTATTATACTTTTAGAGTATTTAATAATTTTCCTTGCACCCAGACAGTTTTTGCTTCTTCTTAATGAATTGCTAAGTTACCCAAAAAAAAGTGCCACTAATTAAGAGAGAAGAAGTCTACTAATTAGTACTTACCAATAAATCTGTTTATGCTGCTGTCGAAGGGAGTCACCAATGCCAACAGCATCTAAGGCCTTCCAACCATTTGTCCATATTCCGATGGCAAATCCTGTGATCCTCAAACTACTTGAGGATTCCAATACTAAGCTTCAAATACCCAACCTACGCAATATTTTCGTTGTTAGTGTTGGTTTGGATTTGCTTATTTAATTACTTGGAAGTATTAAGATATGTCCAGGTTTGGAATTGTTTATTCACTTAAAGAAATCTCCATTTTGAGAAAGTGAAGTTCTAACAAACATAAACTAGAAATAAATAAGTTAAATAAACTTAAAAAAAAAAAAAAGACTAAACCAAAATGTACAAACATGTACATGGATATAAAAATAGAGAGGGAAAGGGTACTTATGAAGTCCTAAGGCTGTTGTAAGACCAGCAATTCCAGCTCCCACAATCACAATGTCTTGCACTTCTTCCATGATATTTTGGCTCTTTTTCTGAGGAGAAGGAGATTTGGTAATGAGATATATTTATATATATATATATATCAGCAACATCAAGTTGATTGATGACAATGATGTTGCAAAAAGTAGAAGTTGATGACGAAAGCACATACGAAAGTTAACTTGCTTGTTTGGATTTGGAAGGCAACCGAGAGTTTGAAAATTGCAGCCATGCAGGATAAATAAAATAATGGAATTTAAGTGTATTTGGTAGAGGAGTGTGGAAAATAGGGGATGGAAATTCTTTTATTTGGTAAGGGAGAAATGAAGGAGGGAGGAAAAATGGGTCAAGGGAGTTTATTTCTTCGGGCCTACAAAAATCTTTTTCTCTTTCCAAATTATAGAAAGAATACAGAAAGAAAACTTAAGGAAATGAAATATCAAAATTACTTCCACTTTTCCATTCTTTTACTTTTAATATAAGTGCATAATAATAATAATAATAATAAACTCTTTATCTTTTTACTTTTCTATCTTCTCTACTAAATATACAATAATAGAAAATACAAAAATATTTTTTTTATTCTCTTAATATTTTTCATTCTCTAAACCAAACAAAGTAAGGTTGTGAATAAGTTTAGCTGAATCAAGTATTAAAATTTAAAAATTGTTCATTTATTTTTATTTTGAACACTAGCTCATTTTTAATTTTTTTAACAAGTTCGAGCTTGTTTATGAGCTACTTGATTAATATTTTCTTTTTTCATGTATCGTAAGTACCACAATTAAAATTTGTTAGCCCTTCTCAAGTCCATAATAATAGTTAATAACTAAATTATTATTGAAATAATATTATTTGAATTAATTAATATAAAATTTTTTGTTTATGAACTTATTGTTTGAGTTATGTGGGGGGTAAAAGCCCAGACATACTTATTGGGCTGTGGGCCCTGTCCTGAGGAATACTGTACGTCCGAAGAGTAATAGCGGGTCGGGGTAGAATTCATCTGAACATAGCCAACCCAGAAGTAAAGGAAGAGTAACGTCCGAAGAGATCACACTTTGTCCGAAGAGCTTACACTCCTCGGACGTAAATAGTCTTGACCCAGCCAATGAATAGAAGGTCCGAATGGACTCTTAGGCAATCCCAACGACAAAGATAAGCTCTAGGCATATTTGGGGATGATTAGAACGAGAAAATATCTTAAGGAAAAGCTGCCATCATCGCATTAAATGCACTGTAGCTACTTTTCTGGCCGCATTAATATGGAAAAGACCCCTGAACAGTGTAATCTCAGCTACTACCACTCATAGAGGGGCAAAGAGAGTACCTGATGGGACATGCACTCAAGTGGATGCTTAGATGAAGAACAAATGGACGATGGAGATGATAGAAAAGGGTGCTATATAAGCAAGAGAGGTCTCTGATAAATGGGATCGAAAAGAGGAAGGGAAGAATTAGACAAATTTATTTTAGTTCCAAGAATTGTAATCACCTTACATTTCAATAATATGCCTCTTCAGACAGACACTTGTAAAAGAAGGTGAACATGATCTTGTGTCAATGAATCCTCAAACGCTATAATTAACCTCTGTTTGATTCACACCTAGCCCAACTCTTTCTCCCACTCTCTATAAATTCATTGTCTTGGGTTCATTGGGCTCGTAACCCATCCCTCTTGGGCCTGGGCTGCCAATTCAGACCCTACAATTGGCGCCGTCTGTGGGGAGAGTTCGTGCAGGGGTGAAAACAACAGCGGAGGATGACTGAACGAGGCCAACAACAGGCAAAGTCAAGGGCATCCTAGCATGCAGACCCTTTCCTTAATTTGGAGCAGAGACAGGATCGTGAGGGCAGTGCACACACCGTGCACACTGGGCAAAGCCAGTCACGCGATGGGAGTTACATATCCCATGCACAGAAGAACCGGGATTTGCAGCTGGAGGTTGAAAAGTTAAAAAGAGAGCTGCGTTATGCAAAACGGAAACGGGTTCCTTCATATTACGATGAAGAGTCCGACGACCAACAGGATCCCACTTACCAACAAAGATCGCGAACGCCAGTCAGTGAGTCCTTTTCCTACCAGGAGGAGCGTTGTCATGAGAAGCAACCTCCGAGCCCACCACGTGGAGATATAGGGAACGATGCCATGAGCAAGGCCTTGAACCAAATCTCTAGATCGCCCTTCACATGCAGGATTGAGGAAGCGAGACTCCCCCGGTTTTAACCAACCTGTGTTCACCATCTACAATGGTAAAACGGACCCAGTAGAACATGTCAGTCATTTTAATCAGCGAATGGCAGTCTACTCCAGGAATGAAGCTTTGATGTGTAAGGTCTTCCCCTCCAACATCAGACCGGTTGCGATGAGGTGGTTTGACAGCATAAAGGAAAACTCTATCAGCTCCTTCAAAGAACTCACTCAAGCCTTTGGTTTGCATTTTGTCACCTGCCGAAGAGTGTACAGGCCCTTGTCCTCCCTGCTATCCTTGAGCATGCAAGAGGGCGAGACTCTGAAGGCGTATTCGGACAGGTACTGGGAGATGTTTAACGATATGGAGGGCAACTTTGATGTGATGGCCCTCGACACGTTCAAGCTCGGCCTCTCCACTGACCACGGCTTGAGGACATCTTTGTCTGGCAAGCCAGTCACTAGCATGCGTCAGCTGATGGACCGCATCGAAAAGTATAAAAGAGTTGAAGAAGACCAGCAACAGGGGAAGGGCAAGGAAAAGGTTATCCCCCAAGAAAGAAGGGATTTCAGGTCGGATCGACTCAGCGGCGGTAAACCCCAGAGGGATTTTTCGGCGACGGGATCAACAAACCCTCAAACAGTCAACACTATATTCAAAGAGCCAGTACACCAAGTTCTGGAAAAGATTAAGGGCGAACCATTCTTCCGATGGCCAAATAAGATGGTGGGAAACCTCGAAAGGCGCAATCATAATCTCTTCTGCCAGTATCATCAGGACCATGGGCATACCACAGAGGATTGTAGAAGCCTGTGGGATCGCCTGGACCAACTGGTCTGGGATGGTAGATTAAAACACCTCCTACACCACTCTAGTGGCCGAGCAAGTCAGACAAGCACAGAATCCCGAAGAAACGATCCATCCAAGCCTCTGTTAGGAACTATTAATGTCGTCTTCGCCGCACCAGGAAAAACAGGGTCCTTGCCCTCAAAGGTGATGTCAGTCGCCCGTTCATCCATAACTGATGCCTGCCAAAACCCGAAGAGAGC
Source organism: Quercus ilex subsp. ballota (assembly GCA_032727855.1). Lineage (NCBI taxonomy): Eukaryota > Viridiplantae > Streptophyta > Magnoliopsida > Fagales > Fagaceae > Quercus > Quercus ilex. Next base: position 55,305,713 of record CM064918.1, read on the forward strand.
TAAGGCAGTAGCGCAACTGGTCATAGGGTTCTCAGATGAAGATAAGATGAGGACCGTCCAACCCCATGACGACGCCTTAGTAATTACCCTCAGAATTGGGGGATACGTCGTGAAAAGGGTGATGGTGGACCAGGGCAGTGCTGTGGAAATAATGTACCTCGATCTTTACAAGGGGCTGGGTTTAAAACCTCAGGACTTAATGCCATACAACTCTCCCCTCGTGAGTTTCGAGGGAAGAGCTGTCACCCCGAAAGGCTAGATACGCCTCCCTGTGCAAACCGGTTCCGAAGTGGTGGAGGTGGATTTCGTAGTTGTGGATGTGTATTCACCTTATACGGCAATCGTAGCCAGACCTTGGCTTCATACACTAGGGGTTGTTTCCTCTACTCTGCATCAGAAAGTCAAATACCCGTCTGAAAGACAAGTTTATGAGATCCGAGGGGATCAGTCTATAGCCCGCCAATGCTTAGTGGCCGCCATTCAGCATGAACCCGAAGCCGAGCACCCGTCTAGGGCCGATAAGGGTTTATAGCAATTAAAGCCTCGGGAATTGCCTGCCAAGAATCCAGAAGAAGGAGCTAGGTGCGAGGATCTGACAAAAGTCACCATCGGAGACAATCCAGAAAAATTCTTTCAAGTCGGATCCGAGCTGCCTCTTCTGGAAAGGGAAGAGTTAGTAGAATTCCTCAAGAAAAACCTTGACGTATTTGCCTGGGACGCCTATGAAGCCCCAGGGGTCGACCCGGAATTCATTTGTCATCATCTGAGAGTCAACCCACTAGTAACCCCTAAGAGGCAACCTCTTCGGCGCCCATCCAAGGAACACGCTGAGGCAGTAAGGGAAGAAGTAGCGAAGCTCAAATAAGCTGGAGCTATTAAGGAAGTTTTCTACCCTTAGTGGCTAGCGAATACAGTCGTAGTGAAGAAAAAGAATGGGAAATGGCGAGTGTGCGTGGACTTCACCGGTTTAAACAAGGCTTGCCCTAAAGATCCATTCCCTATGCCAAAGATCGATCAGCTAGTGGATGCCACTGTCGGCTATCGTCGGATGAGCTTCCTATACGCCTTCCAAGGCTACCACCAGATACCTATGGCCCTGGACGACCAGAAAGTGACCGCTTTCGTCACCCCTATTGGCAACTACCACTACAAGGTAATGCCATTCGGCCTAAAGAACGCGGGATCTACCTATCAGAGAATGATGACGAGGATGTTCGAGCCACAGCTCGGTAGAAATATCGAGATTTACATTGACGACATGGTGGTGAAAAGCAAGATTGTTGCTGAGCATGTAAAGGACCTTGAAAGTACCTTTGAAGTCCTCAGGGAATACAAGCTGCACCTAAATGCCTCCAAGTGCTCATTCGACGTGGGGTCTGGCAAGTTTTTGGGATACATGGTGACCCATAGGGGTATTGAGGTCAACCTCGACCAGATAAAGGCAATCAACAATTTACGAGCTCCTCGGAATCCCAAAGAAGTCCAAAAACTAACTGGAATGACTGCTACCTTGAACCGATTTATCTCCCGATCGGCAGATAAATGTCGGCCCTTCTTCTCTTTGCTCAACAAGTGGAAGGGATTCGAATGGACTGAAGAATGTGCTGTGACATTTCAGCAACTCAAAGACTATCTAGCTCGGCCACCAATTATGTCCAGCCCTGAGCCGGACGAAGTCTTGTTTGCTTACATTGCGGTGGCTCCTTGTGCTGTGAGCTTGGTACTAATTCGAGCAGACTGCGGCGTACAAAGACCAGTCTATTACGTAAGTAAATCACTGTATGAAGTTGAGATCCGTCACTTGCCACTGGAAAAGACCATCCTAGCAGTAGTGCTGGGCATGCGAAAACTACCTCACTATTTCCAGGCCCATACGGTCATCGTCCTCACTCAGCTCCCACCCAAGGCTATACTCCAAAGTGCTGACTACACCAGGCGGATTGCTAAGTGGGGTACAATCTTAGGGGCTTTCGACATTAAGTACATGCCCCGTACGTCAGTCAAGGCCAAATCCTTGCGGATTTAGTAGCCGAGTTCACGGAGCCTCGTTTAGAGGAAGCGATACCAACGTCGGACATGGATGGAAAATCGGTTGGCATGATCTCTCGACAAAGTCCCTCTCATTAGGAAATGTATGTGGATGGCGCAGCAAATCAAAAGGGTTTTGGCATAGGACTAGTGTTAGTATCTCCAGAGAAGATAGTTATTGAAAAATCGCTAAGACTGAACTTCACCGCCACGAACATCGAGGCCGAATATGAAGCCCTGCTGACAGGAATGGCCATGGTTCAGAGAATGGGTGGAAAATCATTGGAAGCGTTCTCGGACTCGAGACTGGTTGTAGGTCAAGTGTAAGGAGAATTCGAAGCGAAAGATGAGAGAATGCAGCGATACCTGAGCCGAGTTAAGCGCTTGCAATCGGGGTTTGACTTATTCAATTTGTTGCACATCCCCAGAAACTTTAATGCACACGCCGATTCCCTGGCCACTTTAGCCACCTCCTCGGCGCAAAGTCTGCCAAGAATCATCCTCGTCGAGGACCTGCAGGAGCCTACGAAAGTGGGGACAGAGGCAGTGTAGGTTCACCAGATCAGGGCTGAGCCTAGTTGGATGGATCCTATCATTAACTTCTTGCGGTATAATGTTTTGCCCAAAGAAAAAGGGGAGGCTGATAAAGTCCGAAGAAAAGCAACCAGGTTCTGGCTATCTGAGGACCAGAGACTGTACAAACGATCCTATACAGGGCCATACCTGCTATGCGTCCATCCTGAGGCTGCTGAATTGCTACTGGAAGAGTTACATGAAGGGATTTGTGGGAGTCACACTGGGGGTAGATCTTTGGCTCATCGAGCCATTATGCAAGGTTATCGGTGGCCGAACATGCAAAATGAAGCCCAGGGATATGTGAAGAAATTCGATCAGTGTCAACGATTTGCGCTGAATATACACCAGCCAGGTGGGACCCTCAACCCACTATCCAGCCCGTGGCCATTCGCTCAATGGGGCTTGGATATCGTGGGGCCATTCCCTAAGGCCGCGGGAAACAAGAAATACCTACTAGTCGGCACTGATTACTTCACCAAATAGATCGAAGCGGAAGCTCTTGCCAACATCCGAGATGTAGATGTGAAAAAGTTCGTGGGGAAAAACATCGTCACTCGTTTCGAGATCCCCCATACTCTCATCTCGGACAATGGTCTGCAGTTCGATAGCAAAGCATTTAGGAGTTATTGCAGCGAATTGGGAATCACGAATAGATATTCCACCCCAACTTATCCCCAGGGTAATGGCCAAGCAGAAGCCGTTAACAAGGTCATTGTAAACAGCCTAAAGAAGAGATTGGACGACGCAAAGGGCAAATGGGTAGAGGAATTGCCGCATGTACTTTAGGCCTACAGAACTACACCTCGCAGATCTACCGGGGAAACCCCTTTTTCAATGACCTATAGGGCTGAAGCTGTAATACCTTTGGAGAATGGGTTCCTGACTCTGAGAACCACTTCGTTCAATCTGATTGACAATAATGAACAGCTAGAGAAGAGTTTGGACCTAGTCAAGGAAAAAAGGGAGAATGCGATGGTTCGTCTGGCACATTATCAACAGAAGCTCAGGTAGGGCTACGACGCCAACGTAAAGCCAAGGCCTTTGGAACCTGGTGATCTAGTACTGAGGAAGGTTGTTGGCACTGCAAAGAACCCAGCTTGGGGAAAATTAGGGCCTAATTGGGAGGGGCCATATCGTATTACTTCAGGGGCTGGCATAGGGGCATATTTCCTTGAAGATCTAGATAGCCATGTGATACCCCACCCTTAGAATGTAAACAACCTCAAAAGATATTATTATTAATCGGGCTTTTCCCTTAATCAGCATGCCGACTCGTCATTTGAACCGCATTTTCCTAAGTGTTTAAACTTAAACCCATTCATGCCTGTAGTCCTCGGACCAGATGATTTGGGTTAGTTAACACTCCGTTACAATTTCCTTAAGTGTTTAAACTTAAACCCATTCATGCCTGTAGTCCTCGAACCAGACGATTTGGGTTAGTTAACACTCCGTTACAATTTTCCTAAGTGTTTAAACTTAAACCCATTCATGCCTGTAGTCCTCGGACCAGATGATTTGGGTTAGTTAACACTCCGTTACAAATTTCCTAAGTGTTTAGACTTAAACCCATTCATGCCTGTAGTCCTCGGACCAGATGATTTGGGTTAGTTAACACTCCGTTACAATTTTCCTAAGTGTTTAAACTTAAACCCATTCTTAGTACCAATTTTCACTACTTACGTCATCTACATGATATGATGTATGAGTTTAGCTATATTGTTACCTCAATTAAAAGGGACAGTCATTTGCAACAATAACAAGTCATAAAAAACATAACGGAGACACAAGAAATAAAAGCAAAAAGTTTCATTAATTAAAAAGAAGAAAAGTTTACAAAGTCTTCACCTAAACAGAAAGAAATATCATAAATACAAAACAGAAACCCCTAAGTCTCTAGGCCTTCTTCTGAGAGACCGAAGGATCAGCAGCTTGGTCCTTGGACTCTGGAGGGGTCTTCTTCTTCTCCGTCAAAACTTTTCCCTTGTCCTGAAGAGCCTCCACAGGCTTGTTCGGATCGTCGAACTGACCGGATTCCTTGGCAACCTCGAGGCTAGTTGGTGGGAGTTGGCCGATTAAAGATTGCTCCGAAGCCTTAGGAAGCTGTGTAGGAGGAGGAGGATCAGACCCTGGGAGCACTCGAATTTCAGGGTCATAATATACGCTCCTAGGTAATCTTAGGTCAGAATCGAGGGGGACTCCAGCATCATCCAGCGCCTTTTGCCAAGTTACGTCACAATAGTCTCGAGCAACTGAGGCAGGTTAATCTCTACCAGGTGCAACCTTTTACGCTGGTCTTCGGCCTGAGCCTCAGCGTTCTTTAGCCCAGCGTCAAGGCTGTTCCTCTGGTTGGTCATGTCCTTTAACTGCTCAGAGAGCAGAGAGTAGTTCTCCTTGAGGCTACCCAGAGATCTTTCAGCCTCCAATTGGGATTGGGCTGCAACCTGGGCCTCGAGGTGGGCTTTCTTGTTCCACTCCTCGGCCACATATATCTGCTGGGTAACTTGCGTGACGAGAATTTTCAACGTAGAGTAAAGACAGGAGGTAAAGTAAAAACAAAAAAAAGGGTACCTGAACTAAGAGGATCAGTTCACTCACCATGGCAATATCCCTCTTAAGGGACTGGAAGAGCTCGTACTGGTTGAAGAGCCAATACGAGTCCATGTCCTTCGGGAGAAGAAGAGGCTGCTCCAGAGCCTCGGCAACAAGGCCTGCCCTCCCCCCGTCGTAGTTTTTGAGGGAGGTATCCCAGAGGATAGGGGCTCCGTCCAACTCCAACCTGGGGGACCAGGTACGGGGCCTTCAGCGCACCTCGGCCACATGTATGTCCTCTCGGCTCTCAGTGGAGGAGGCCCTCTTATCATGGTGACCTTTTGTCACCTTTTGCTGTTTGGCTCCTCTTGGAGGGGCCACCTGCCTCTCCTTAGTATTAATAATTGGTCTCTTCTTTTTTGGATCTGGCACCTGCTTGGTGCCAAGATCTAGAGGAATCTGAAGGGGTGGCGATGGAAGGTTCGTAGCTGGTTGGGACGTTCCAGTCTTTTTTGTCTCTGCCTTTGTGCCCCTTTTCTTCATCAGGCTTTTTAAGTCCACCATGTTGTTGTTCGAAGAGTCTTCGGGAAGGGCAGTTATCAAGATGGGGTGGACACTGGATTGCCTGTCGCCTTCTTCCTCGGTGTTCGAGAGCTTTATCACTCGCTCTCCCTCGAACACAAATTTATCGATCTGCTCCTCTAGCGACGAGGTAGAGGAACCAAACCTCTCGCCTATTGCCACCAGTTCAAGGGGAATCTGCTGGATCGGCTGGGTGAGCGAGAGTACAGCTTGGGGGTTTGGATGGGGAACAGGGGCGAGGTCGTATGGTGCCAAGAAACCTTTTCGGGCAATGTCTATACGGTTCATACGATAATCCCCCTGCGTTATTGTGTTGCCGATCGACTGATAGTCCTTCAGTTTCGCTGTATACCCGAGGATAAGCGGAACCGATCTGAGCTGCCCGTCCTCACTTACGAAAATCTCCGATCTTAGTAGGTAGTTGAGGGCAGCAGTGTTCGTAAAGGTAAGCCGAGGAGCAACCTGGTCCCTATTTGTTAAAAATCAGAGCAGAATTTAGTCAAAGATTCGAAAATAGTAGTACAAAGAAAATTAAAAACTGCTACAAGCCGAAGATCCTAAGCCTACTGTTAGTGAACCTAAGTCTAGCGTGTCCAACCTGGCTCTCCTGGCGTGGTCGGACAGTGATGACCGTCGTGCCATGCGCCCGAAACGATCACATAATCGTCCTTCATCCCTTTGTTGGATTTAGGAAGACAAGAAACAAGCCTAACAATATCAGACCGGGATTTTAAGTAATATCCCGCCCCTTGTTGGCTGTGACACTCGTACATGTATGCGATGTCCAGCAAGGTGAGCCCCAATCCTAGGTGATGGTCAAGATCATCAACTGCCCCTAAGATCCTAAACATGTTGGGCGCACACTGGTCGAGACTAAATCTATGGTTTCAGAGGTAATTAGTGGTGATGGGGCCCATGGGGATGATCATCCCCCCTTCTAAGAAAGCAATAACGGGGATTACAACTTCGCTCGTTCTCCGATCTGTTAGTATTCTCTCTGGTGGACAATACCTCACACCCACATTTGGGGGTATGCGATAGGTGGCCCTAAATTTTTCCAACTGGGCAGGACTATCCACCAGGTATTGGAGTTTACCCATCACGACTAAATGGAAAGATGGAGGTGCTGAGCGCGGCGATCGGGGAATGATTGTTTAAAAGTCAAGGCAACTGGCCGAAGAGAAAATTGAAGGATTGAAAGGATGAAAACTTACAGGAACTAAACTGGAAAGTGATCTTCGAACTCGCACAAGGATCCTCAAGGGCTCTGTGAAAGACTGAGATCGATGGCTGAAAGAGCGTGGTGAAGCTGTGTGCTTGTTCTTGCCGGGAAGTTTGATAGTTTGCAAAGTGAAGAAGAAGCGCCTTCTCCTGAGATTTTATACAGGGTTAAATGAAGGGGCAGGAGTTATTTCGCTCAAATCCCGGGGAAGAAGCACGCCCGTTGGATCGACAGCCCACCGTTGGATATGAAAGACAAGGCACCGCCTAGAGTAATTAATGCAGCGCCTTGGAAATACGAAAACAAACATTGGCAATAATGAAGCGCTTCTATCTAAGCCCACGCGCGTGTCAGTTCAAATATTTGTCTCTCCTCAAATTTCTCACCTCGTGACAAGTCAAAATCCCACCTTTTCTCTTCTGATGCGAGGGAAAAATTAGGATTTTGAGGGGCTGTTGTGGGGGGTAAAAGCCTAGACATACTTATTGGGCTGTGGGCCTTGTCCTGAGGAATACTGTACGTCCGAAGAGTAATAGCGGGTCAGGGTAGAATTCATCTGAACGCAGCCAACCCAGAAGTAAAGGAAGAGTAATGTCCGAAGAGATCACACTTTGTCCGAAGAGCTTACACTCCTCGGACGTAAATAGTCTTGACCCAACCAACGAATAGAAGGTCCGAATGGACTCTCAGGCAATCCCAATGACAAAGATAAGTTCTGAGCATATCTGGGGATGATTAGAACGAGAAAATATCTTAAGGAAAAGCTACCATCATCGCATTAAATGCACTGTAGCTACTTTTCTGGCCACATTAATGTGGAGAAGACCCCTGAACAGTGTAATCTCAGCTACTACTACTCACGGAGGGGCAAAGAGAGTACCTGATGGGACATGCACTCAAGTGGATGCTTAGATGAAGAACAAATGGACGATGGAGATGATAGAAAATGGTGCTATATAAGCAAGAGAGGTCTTTGATAAATGGGATCGAAAAGAGGAGGGGAAGAATTAGACAAATTTATTATAGTTCCAAGAATTGTAATCACCTTACATTTCAATAATATACCTCTTCGGACAGACACTTGTAAAAGAAGGTGAACATGATCTTGTGTCAATGAATCCTCAAACGCTATAATTAACCTCTGTTTGATTCACACCTGTCCCAGCTCTTTCGTCCACTCTCTACAAATTCATTTTTTTGGGTTCATTGGGCTCTTAACCCATCCCTCTTGGGCCTGGGCTACCAAATCAGACCCTAGAAGTTAATAACTAAGAAATGGACTATTTATTAGAAAATTATAAATAATAATTTGATGTCTTATAAAATGTTTACAAACATAGACAATGCAATATCAAGTTTACATGAGTATGTTTTTGTACATGTATAGATATACATATATAATATTATATATACTTAAATTAAATTTCACACTCATGAGCTTATCACAAACAGGCCTGCCAATTAGCCTTCCAACTACGCTCTATCGTAACTCTTAAGCCACAATAAGGAAGCAGGGAGAGAGAAAGAGAGAGATCATTATAATAAAACCGTTTTGCTTAATAATTTTTTAGAACAGTTTTCTAAAAACTATTTTGTGAAAACAAGTACCAAAAAATAAACCAAATAGTGGGATTCACCATTTTTTTCTTAATGTTAAATTACCGATTTTTCAAAAAATTTAAGCTATTAGGAAATTATAAATTTAATCATTTAATCTAACACTTCCCCTTCATGTGTGGGCCGCCTGAACTGCCACTGAATAGGGGCCTAATATGTAGAAATTGAAATGAGAGGTAAGGCGGACATAGGAGACCGATCTCGGGACATCTTGCTCTAATACCATGAGACCTTACCGATTCTTCCAAAATTTTAAGCTTTCATCTTATGTTTAAGGGAGGGTGTTAGACATATTATGGCCTAAGTAGCCCAAACCAATTGTAAGCTCATGTACTTGTAGAACACGCATATTAACTTTAGTTTTATCTATAGTTAGCCTAAAGTTAGTTAAATATTTTCTATTATATAAATTCTATATTGAGTTCATTGTAATACAAATGTTTAATATAATATGTAGTCGTCAATGGTTTTCTCATTGTGGATGTAAGGCGTTAGGTGGAACAACGTAAACATTTTTGTGCGCTCTCTCTTTTATGCTTCCATTCATGATTCAATTATCACACATAATCCCATAACAAATTTAATACTTAATATAGAAAACCTGTTTTTTTTTTTTAAATGACTATCAAACAAGCATGAACACTGCGAAGCTTTCTCAGTTTATACTAACTGACAATTGTTAAAGTGAAAAATACCAACAATAATACAAAGCATATGCATATGACTACACTGAAACGTGTGAAAACTTCCCACAATCAAAATTGAAAGCTCAAATAGTGTGAAAACACTATTGCTTGTAAAGCACAAGATAACACTGAAACGTGTTATCAAAGAGGAAACTGAAGTACTTGGCGAAAAACCTCTTTGCGGCCCTCCAAGCCGAATCGACCACTAGTGAATAAAGTTAGAGTACAAGGATATCAAAAAGACCTTCCAAGCCTAATCTACCTAATGTACTTGAACCCTACAAGTTCCAGCTACCAACGGACTCCATCGAACCATGTCTTCACTAGTTATCCGGATCTTGCAATTAGCACCAAATTCCATCCACCAATCAATGGCTTCTTCCAATGCTTCCTAAATGCATCAAAACTTCTCTCAACACTCAGATTGGGTGAGGTAAGTCTTTGGTTTAAGAACTTCTCAAGGATATGTAATAGGAGAGATAGGAGAAGAGGAAAACTAAGAGAAATTGTGTAGATGATTGTGGGTTTACAATTTCTAACTCTTAAGTGTTTTGCTAGGGTTTTCTCTCTAAAAATCTCCTTACAATTTCCTGGGTAATGTGGGTTTATAGAGTGTTGGTAAAGAAACGAGAAAAGCACTTTTTAAAAAGTTCTAAACAGAGAGTTTCGCGGGTCACTTGTGACTTGGTCGAGTTGCGAAGTGACTCGCAAAAACCAATCTAACATCAGTTCTTTTAGTTTCAAGCATGTGCTTCTCACAACTTTCCAAAAATCAACCCCCTTCAAAAGTAACTTAGACCGGAATGCAGCCAATAATTTGTCCCTTAAGAAGGTGGTTAATTTCCCATCACCCTGCTAGAAAAAACCAACTACATAAGCTGTAGTTATGAGCACAATGCTTCTCCATCTCCTCTCTTTGGCATAGTTTTTCAACCCCATCTCAATTTTCTTATATTGCTTGCTTTCACTATCAACTTTCTCTTTTGATTCCCCACTTTGTTCTTTCTTGAGTAAAGCCCTAGCAAGGCACCTTGCCAAAAAAATTCCATCTCCTAAGGCAGAAAAAGCACCTTGGCCAATGTTTGGGGTCATGGGGTGGAATGCATCACCAAGCACACAAACATTGCCTTTGTTGGTTTTTCTCCAAACAAGGTCCTGGGGATGTCCATACCTTAATAGGGATAACATAATATAATCTAGTTCAATGTTTTCAACAATGGCCTTTATTTCACCAGGTACATTTGCTAACTTGCTTGTACATTTTTAGACCCCTTAAAACACAAGTTGTATAATCTAGTTGTTTAGCCGAGTGATTATTTAAATAAATTATTCAGATCTAATTTAACACAAGTAAATCATATCATGCAAATAATGCGGAAATATAAAGAACACAACAATATGATAACCCAGGAAAACCAAACCGGTAAAAAACCTAACGAGGATTTAACCAAGCTATCCTCAAGGTAAAACAAATCCACTATAAAAGAATCTAAATTTTATAATAAGACTTAGACCACTAACATCCTATTGCTACCTTGGGTGGAAAACTTACTACCATAATCACGTGATAACTTTGAGTCCACAGACTACTTCTTTCCTTGATCCACAACAACCACAAGTACTCTCACTTGTGTTTTTCTTTAAGCTCTTGAAACAGCAACTGAAAAGATCACCAAGTTCTCGATATCAATCTTGATCTTGATAACCCTAAGTATGTATGAAGGTAAACACCTCTAGATCTCATAGAAGTTTCACACACACAACATATCAACAACTTATAAAACGTGGCAAGAGTTTTTCCTTTTATCCTTGAAGCAAAACATAAAACCCTACACGTAATATGGGCTTAGGTTGAGTTAGAAATTTTGCAGAAAAAACAATTTGCACGAGGTTCGATCGATCGAGTCTAATCTTTGATCGATCGAGCCTTGTAAATTTAGTTCAATAAATCCTGTAGTACACTTGATTCAAACTTTACAAATAAATACACTTTGAGCAGCCTACATTTAAACTCTAAGTTTTGATCATGGTTTACCAACATTACACATTAAACCTCTAATACATTTAGATCCTGAAGTCTTAGAACCTAACATTGCTTATCGCAAATTTCTTCAGTTTAGCTGGGTCATCTTCCATGTCTTTCTCTGCGAGATATAATAAGAACAAAAATTGTGATAATACCATACCTTGGAAATAAAAAACATTTCACAATTTGTTTACATGATAAATATATATATATATATATATTTGATAATTCAATTACTACAACAATAGAGTATGATCACGGTGGACACATTATTGTATGAAAATTGTTTTAGCAAAAATAATTAAATGGGAAATTGTACCAAAGGAACCAGTCGTCTTGAATTGGGTCTAATATACGGATTTAGATCCGCCGTGCAATTGCCTTTGATAGGGAGAGACAAGTGAAAAAACGTTTTAAAAAAAAAGTTAATTTTTTTTTTTTTTAATAAAAATTATGATTCAAGGATTGAGAATAAAAATGATTTTTTTAAAACTTTCAATCTCATGCAATAATCCTTATGAAACTTTGTGTGCATTTGGCATTGGCTTAAAAAGCCTTTTTTTTTTTTTTACTATTTAGCATATTTTTTGCTTCTATTTATAGGTCTTATTTCATTTTTTAGTATTATTTATGGATCTCACTATATTATTTCAGTTATCTTTTAGCTTTATTTACATTATTTTTAGGGTTTGTTTGGATACCACTTATTGCTGAAAACTAAAAACACTGTAACAAAATAATTTTTAAATATATAAATAGTGCCGTGGGACCCAGTTTTAAAGAAAAATTTACTGAGATCCATACTTACGGGCCCCGTGAACAGTGCATGGGACCCACAAAAAAAACGCAGATGCGCGTTTTGTTGCTTTTCATCTCAATCCAAACCCATCCGTTGTAAAAAAATTTCAGTTTCAGCTAAATAAGTTATTTCTAAACAAACCTTCTATTTGAATCCGGTCCTACGCTAAAGGATGCATGGCTCTATCCTCTATGCACAAAAACATACGGTACATGACAAAATACTCTTTTTTTTTTTTTTTTTTTTTGAGAATCAATACATGACAAAATACAAATTCTGATGTTTGTTCAAAATTACTAGAAAACGTTTTCTAATAAACATGCTTTAAGAGCCATGTAACCACTACACAACATTTTTCACATTTAAATTTCACATTTATGGAGTTGTTAAGTTCTTATTGATTCTTATCTAAATCTACCATTAATATCACTTTATTTTCTATTATTTAGTATTTACTACTGGTCACTTTAGTCAGCACCAGTACTATTTAAATGGACTGAGGTAATTTAGACTGTCTTTTAGCTTATGTAAAAAAATATACATTTTGCATCATTAAAAAAATTCACTTTATTTATTTTACATTATCACTTTATTAATATACCCTACCTCACAATCTTTATTTTACATTACATATATAAAATAAAATAATCTATATTTTTTAGAGATAGAAGATAAGAAGGGAGAACTTTCCTCCGCTAGAGCCTAGAGAGCAGAGGATATTGACAAAATCGAATAATAATAAAAAAAATGCTTAAACAGAAATGCATGTGAGCTACATACAATATCCTTTATTTTTAGAAAATATTGTAGCAGCATGTAAAGTTTTTTACGGGGGTGCATAATGGGTTGGAGGTTTATTTTGAGTGTTTTTTTTTTTTTTTGCTACATTATTCTCTAAATTGCATTTGGATAACCTGATGCATGAGCCTAAAAGATAATGCTCTTATGAATCCTTCAACTCTCAATATTCTTTATTTATTGCACCGAGTTATACTTAGTCTAGATAATAGTTCCATCAGCAAGATGCACAAGCTTATAGAAGCCTGATTCCTCTATAGAAACTACCTAGGAAGAGAACCTAATGGCGCCACTTGGGAGCTCATTCGCAAGGGCTTCCAACAACACCTTCCTATTCACACAACGAAGTTCGTGGTCTCCACTGCACATCAGTCAGTAATTATTCAGGCAATTTGCTTAAAGTCTCAATTATGAATTATAATATCAAAAGAAAATTATCAGCATCTATATATATATAAGTTGAAGAGTAGTATTTATTGTTGCTATGTTCTTATTGCGCCACCTCATTCGCCATGTCATTGACCAAATAATCTTTATTTTTCTTTTTCTTTTTTATTCCTAATTTCTTTTACAAAACTTATATAAATAGATTATTGACTTTACACATTCATCTTAGATAGTTTTAACTTTACATATAAATTTGCGCCTACATATTATCCATTTTAATTTAAATGTTTAATATTCCATTATCATTAAATTGATGGGCTAGCAGTAAGATTATAAAAATAACGACATCAATAATAAATGCAAAATGGCTTCCTCAAATCTCTCATGCATTAAATCTATTTTCCTATAGTAACATTAATTTTTTCCTCCCTTCAGTGGGTACTAAGCCACAAACTAATCCTTAAATTGCCCTAATCATTATACTCTTTACCCATTTTTCGGTTACAAAGGTTTATATCTTATCATTTATGAGGAGGGACCCCAAATGATGTATGATCCATATATCTAAAGATAAATTACTATCAAATTCTGCCTTTTATGGTGCTGACTGATGAGTTGCCAATATAACCAAAGCAACTCCCAAGTACAAATAGAGCATCTTTATATGCAAATAGATTGCAAAGGTGGAGAAGAGCAAGCTTGGAAGCATAGATATGGCTATAGGAACTACATGAACAATTTTTGAAGAATTATAATACGACACGGGTATGACCCCCTAAATGAAATGTACATGCTTTTCTAGAAAGCAAGGCTACACAAACGCCATTGTTTACAAAGAAACTTATATCAATCTTCTTAAGGTAAAATTCCTTCAATTACAATATATACTATTGAATTATTCTTAACTAAATTCCACCAAAATTTTCACATTTTTTAGGGTGAACCATCTACCGTGCCTTCATGCATGTTAATGCATGCTATGTGTATCTTTTGTTTAATTAAATATAATTTTCATGGTTTAAATTAATTTATTTTTCTTTTCCCCCATATTATTGTGAATGTGGTGATGGTGTATTTTTATTTTTGATAGTTTCCATAGTATTTCTTTTGCTTCCTTCTACTTTTAATTTTGCAAAAATATTGCAAAGATACTTGACTTTCTCTTGTATTTTAAGTGACCAGAAAAAAAAAAAAAAAATACAACAAAAGGAGAGAAAATTTTAAGATTTACTCGGCTGAAAAATTGGTTATATTTCTATTTGGTGAGTGAAATTAATTATGATCTATTATATTATTAAAGACCTGTTCCCATTTTTTTAACTACTAATATAACAAATAGCCTTTTTATTTTTATTTTTTTAGGCATGTAAAGAATGTTTGCAACACTCTTTTTTTACCACATCTTTAGCATCCTTTCTTATTTTTGTATTTTGCAAATTTTACTTTGTTCAAATTTTCATCTTCTTTAACTATTGTCTTCTTAATTCAACATTTCATCTCCTCCAATCATTTAAAAAAAAAAAATTTATTTGATTCCCTCAATAGATTTGTAAATTTTCTCATTTATATCTTCTTAAATTCTACAGTTTCACTTTGTTCAACCTTTCATCTGCTTCCACCATTCCTCATCCATCTTAATTTTTATATAAATTTCTTATTATTTCATTTCCAGCTTCCCCTATTCCTCTCAAGTTGTCCACAATAAAAGAGGTCAATACTCTCTCTCTCTCTCTCTCCAATTTTGTTTTTCTTTCGGTGGATTTTTTATTGTTTCAACCACTTATTTTTTCCACTAATGGTTATTTTTGTTATTGTTGATTTAATTGTCACACCACGTTTTTTTTTTCTCTTTTTGATAAATTTGTGTAGACTTTTATGCATACTTAGGTATTTTGGTATTCTAATTATTGATCACAAGTTCATTTTTTTTTTTTTATCCCATTGGTTTGATTTGATTTGGGTAAATAATTAGTTGTTTTGCAAGTTAGAATTTGATTTTTTTTTTAGTGATCCATTTAAATGTTAAACTATGAGACTTTACTAAATTTTATTTATTTTTTAATCCTTTTGGGTGGAAAAATTAGTAGTTCTTGTAGAGAAAGTACTCTTAATAGTTGTATTAGAAGTACTTTATAATACAACTTATTCAAAGAAAGTAAGGATTAGTCAAACAAAAATAATTGGATGAATACCATATTTTAACTTTTGCAATTTTATTTTCATTATTATTATTATTATTATTTTACAACGATGTATATAGTAACTTAATTCTAAGATTTTGCTAATCTTTGTTGGTGGACGAATTTGTAATTTCTACAAAGATAATAACCTTAATAGATTCTCAACAACAAATTGTTTACCTAATTGGTTCAGTTAATCATTGTTAAGTTTTATTAATTTTTTAGATAAGTTTTTTTGGTGTTTTGGATTGAAGGGTAGAAAAAATGTGGTTTGAAAAAGGATGTTTAAAACTAAAAGAATAATTTCCAAATTTTATATACTTTTTAGTGATACACAAAATAGTATAAATAAATTTTATTAAAAAATGAATATTTTCACTAACTTTCCTTTTGAATTCCTATAAAAATTTGTATTGTTTTCATTTTGGTACAACATAAATTATATATTACATTTTTTATTGTTTCTATATTAAATGAAAATATGATTATTGAATACATTACTCTTTATTAAATTAGTCCAAATTGCACTATATATATATATATATATGTATATATATAAATTTAATGAGATGACCATAAAAAAATTATCACGCGCAACACATGAGTTTGTGACTGGTTGTATATAAATCTGTTGGGATGAGGTTGGAGAACAAAAAATTTTAGGGCCAGAAATTATTCAGATGACTTATGAAAAGGTAAATATGATTTATAATCAACTACGAATGGCCCAAAGTAGAAGAAAGAGCTATTATTACATTAAAAGGAAGGCTTTAGAACTTGAAATTGGATATAAAGTTTTCTTATGGGTTGTGCCTATGAAAGGAGTAATGAGATTTGGGAAAAAGGGTAAGTTGAGCCCTAGGTATGTAAGGCCTTTTGAGGTCTTGGAAAGGGTGGGCAAAGTTGCATATAGAATTGCCCTACCACAGGCCCAGTTAGGAATTCTTAATGTTTTTCAAGAGTCTGTGTTAAGGAAATACATTTCTGAGCCTTCATGTGTATTGAGCTATGAGCCTCTTCAGATTAGAGATGATTTGTCATATGAAGAAGTTCTGGTATAGATTTTGGATCATAAGGAGTAAGTGCTACGCAATAGAACTGTACGTTTTTAGACCCCTTAACACAAGTTGTTTAACCTAGTTATTTAGCCAAGTGATTACTTAGATAAATTATTCAGATCTAGGTTAATACATTCAAATCATATCATGTAAATAATGCGGAAAAGTAAATAACACAATGATATGATAACCCAGGAAAACTAAACTTGTAAAAAACCCAGGGAAGATTTAACCTAGTTATCCTCAAGGTAAAACAGATCTACTATAAAAGAATTGAAGTTTTTATGATAAGACTTAGACCACTAACGTCCTATTGCTACCTTGTGTAGAAAACCTACTACCACGACCACATGACAGCTTCGAGTCCACAGATTACTTCTTTCCTTGATCCACTGCAACCACAAGTACTCTCACTTGTGACTTTGAGACTCCACTCAAAGGTTTCAGATCTCCTTTAAATTCTTTATGCAGCAATTGAAGCGATCATCAAGTTCTTGACATGAATCTTGACAACCTTAAGTGTGTGTGAAGGTAAACATCTCTAGATCTCACAAGAGATTCAACACACAGTGTATCAACAACCTCTAAAATGTGGCTTGGATTTTTCCTTTTATACTTGGAGTAAAATATAAAAACCTACATGTCAAACAGGGCTTGGGCTAAGTTGGAAATTCTGCAGAAAAAAATAATCTGCACGAGGCTCGATCGATCGAGCCTTGTAGATTTAGCCAATAAATCCTGCAATTCACTTGATTCCAACTTTACAAATAAACACACTTTAAGCAGCCTAAATCTAGACTCTAAGTTTTGATCATGGTTTGCCAACACATTACACATTGAAGTTCTAATATATTTAGTTCCTAAAGTCTTAGAACCTAACAAGAACAATATCTTGGATAAAGGTGCTTTAGAAGAATCATTTAGTGAAAGAGGCATCTTGGGAGTGTGAAGATGATATGTTGTCAAGATACCCAAGCCTTTTTCAGAATCAAGGTACGTAAAATTTCAAGGATGAAATTTTTTATAGGAGAGGAAGAATGTGATGACCTAGGCAGAGGAAAAAAAAAAGGATAAAGGTTCGATATTTTTTTGAGACACATGTGCCTCGCACCTACCCCACCCATTCCCACCACACATTTCACACTATCTTATCTCCTCTCTTTAGCCAACTCACTCATTTTTATTTTTTATTTATTTTTTTCATTTTCTCTCATACACTCCTCTCTATCAGTCTCTTATCCTCTCTTTGATTCTAGCTAATCTCCTTTGGAACTTGGAGAATTAGGCTTTTGTAGGTTGCAAGGTAAGTAACTTTTTAATGAGATTTTTGGAAAATATCCATGTTGCATAAAATTTGTTTTTAGGCCAAACACATTTTGAAAAATTATATATGGATATATGTTTTCTTAAAAGTGTTGTGTTGTGACCCTATTATATATTATTATATATGAAAAGTGCATCATATTTGGTATTGCATTTGGTGAAATGCATGATTTGTTGGCATGGAAAAATGAGCATCTTTTATGTAATCTTTGATAAGGAATTTATTGATTTTATGGTATATTAGAAAATTTAAAGATGCTTATCCTGTCTTGTTATTTGGCAAATTGATAGAAATCATGTTGACAAAGAATGAATTTGAAAACCTTAAAAACTTTGTAGAAGTTTTGGTTGTTTAAGGTTTTTTCTGAAACTGCCTGGATATAAACTACTTATTTGAAAGTACATGTAACTTGTGAACTTTATGTTGTTTTAACTCTATGCCATGTGTGATTTCCCAGTGATCACCTGATTTGGTTTTCGTAGTCTTTGTGACAACGGGATCAGATCCATGTTAGTGCCCTTTCACTTTGGATGACTCGTTCTTCCCTGCTACCAATGGGGGGAAAAGGTTCCTTGATTGTGTGTGGGTGAGGTTGCTGCCCATGGGGCCAAAAGACCATATGCAAAAGAGGTCCTATTTGACTTATTCTCCCTACTGCCTATGGTGGGAAAAAAAAAACCTTGAGGGTATGCATGAGGCTGCTGCCCATGGGGCCAAGAGACATCATACCAGAGAGGATAATATCATGCCAGTTGCGTATAGGTTGATCCCCTAACCGGTCTATGTGGTAGTGCGGTATATTTGTGATAAATTATCGTATGTTAGATTTTATGGCTTTGGAATTATATTGCTAGTTCTCACAGATTTTAGTATATAGTTTCAAGATATTTACTTTGAGAAACTTTATGTTTCATCATTCAATCATTCTTGTCATATTATTATTATTGAAAATGAAACTTGCATTTCCCTCACCCCCATTAATTATGCTACTTACTGGGTTCTATCTCAACCCATTATTTTACAAAAATTTTCAGAGTAGGCAACAATCATTTTGAGACAGCTCTTTGGTGGCTAACAGTAGTTAGATTATAGGGTAGACTTGACTCATTCTTTTGTATATTATAGTGGTTATGACTTTGTTCCCACTGATGGGACAAGTTGATGATATGTAATTATTTATTCAGACCTCGATTCTTTTGTGGCCAATGGTTCTTATAATTATTGCATAGAGCTCTGACTTACTTTGGAAGTATATTTAATGGAATTATTATGATAATTCTTGATGTTGGTACTTGATATGATTTATTTGGATTGAATTATCAAAAATGAAAAATCTACAAGTACTTTTGAGATGTCTTTCTCATGCTTTGGACCCTTTGGGGTTTGGGACGTGACACTTTGTGCCTTTGAACTTTATTTTATTTTAGTGAGGAAACAAACAAAGTAACAAACAACTCTGATGTTTGGGTGAAGAACTCACCTTGGCTAGATGGAATCCAAGTGAAAAACCAATAAACAGAGTTATCATCACAAAGAACAAAACCAACTTGGGCTCAAGCCCATGACTATGCTTGAAATCCACACAGACCCTTATGGAAAATCTCCCTATGAAAGCTGGTTTCTTGAAGCCCAGACACCTTGCCATCATTGAGTTCACTCCATTACACCCAATCAACACCTTTGATCAACAAGTTTTACTTCAGTAAGGCCTTAGCAATTGGAATGAAAAACATCTGGATATTTGTTATCTACTTTTTACTCCATTCAAAAGAAATTTATTTTATTGGTATATTATAGTGCATCTGGTAGGCCATGAACTTCTGACCTCATCTTCCTCATCTTCCATCTTATATTTTAGGTAGAATTAATTAGTGGCGGAGTCAGGATTTGACTCCAGAGGAGGCAAAATTTTTATAAACATATATACACATGCACGCACAAAAACATAGTACTTGATACAAAAAGCAATCGAAGTGTATATTAAGATATATTTGAATGTAAGAAAACCAACAATATAATCTTAGATTCATTATTTTTTGTTTACCTATAATGGATTTTTTGTATGAATAAGTTGTAAATTGATATAAATTTTTTAAAAGTCAAGATTTCACCTGTGAACAAGAAGATCTTTATGGTTAGATAGACACAAGCTTACTTATGTAAATTTTATTGCTTATGCACAAATTTTATTAAGGAGAATAAATTATTATATAAATTTTTTAAGGCTCTATTAGTTTTTTATATTAGTTTTGAAGGATAATAGTAATGATAATGTTCTTTTTTTCCTATTTTGTTTAAACCTTATCTTCATCATAGAAAAAGGACAAAGTTTAGATACAACATTGGTTATAGTCTTAGGTTACAACATTACTCAATATCTTTCTATTGGAGGTGAATTCTCATAAATCCACCATTGGATTGAATCTACTTCTTATATCCTCCATAATTGCAAAATTTCTAGAAAATTAAATATCAATAGCTATGTCATCAATAAATTGTTTAAATTGCAAGTTTTTATAGTTTAAGATTTTGCATAAAATATAAGCTATTAGATCATATAGTAAATAATATCCGATTAACACAAAATTTGACAAGTGTATTAAGAGTGTAAAAAACATGCAATTCAATGATTAAATTTTCAAAATATGTAGTAATATTTATTTTATTGAGTAAAGTTGTAATCTTAGGCTACAACCAATTTTGTAGTTAAACTTTGTCAATAGAGAAATTAATATATCAACAACAAAATACATTCTCTTTTCCTATTTTTTTAAAACCTTATCTTCATCATAGAAAAATTAATATATATCAATAAAAAATTAAATTAAAGAAAAATCACCTAAAAATAAGAAAACAAAACAAATTATAATTGGAGAGAAAAGGAAAATTTTTATTATTATTGTTTTGGATAAAATGTAGAAACTTTTATTTCAATATATACTTGTAATCAAGTTCAAGCAGCCACGATATATCTTGAGGGCTAGTACTCATAAAGTTTTAAAACAAGGTCACATTATGCTTAGAATAAGTGCAAGTTTACAACATATACTTATTATAACCCATGTTCCTAAGGATGTAGTAAGGCCAGCAATTCCACCTCCCAGAATCACAATATCTTCTACCTTTTCCATGATATTTTGGCTCTTTTTCTTAGAGGAAGGGAATTTGGTAATGAGTTTTTCCCCCCAAGATGGGAAAATAGTACAAGAATACAAAGAGGTAGGATGGATCTAAAGATACTAGTAGTGGACCTATAAATAACAAAGAGGTAGGATGGATCTAAACAAGTTTATTATTCTATGACAATGATGCTAACAACCAAGGTTTTCAGACCCGGACCATTCAAAGAACTGGAGAAGGGAGAGCTTCAAGGTTTTTAAGGTTGGACCGATGTCGAACCGTGATGACGTCAAAATTAATTTTATATTATTTAAAATACAAATAAATGTATTAAATGTGTAAAAATATGAAAATTTACCCTTAAAAAAAATATTAAGCAACTAAAACAACTTTCAAATTTATTTTTGTTATTTTTTTAAAGTGAATAGAAAATAATAAATACAAACAAGCTTTAAAAAATTGAATTTATTAATCTTTCAAATAAAAAATGCATTTTAATTTAAAATAAAATCATTTTTAACATAAATTTACAATTTTCATATTCATATTTATTGATGTGAAAGAATAATTCTTGAACAAAAAAAAAAAAGAAAAAGAAAATACCATTAAGTAAATAGTGATAAAATTAAATCCAAAACTATTAATCTTGTAGAATTAAAATAAATAAAATATAAGTTTCAAGAAGAACAGAAGGGAGCCTAGTAGTTCAGTGGTTAGCGTGTTGGACAAAAGTCCAAAACTCCTAGGAGATTGCTGGTTCTACTCCTGGAGCATGCGTTTTTCCCAATTAATTTCCGAACCGGTTTTCACTTGCTAAAGAACCGGGTTGGGGCCCGTCACGGGTAACTAGGTTGGACCGTCCAGTTCGGTCCGGATTTTACAACCTTAGTAACAACAAGGACAAGTTGACAATGATAGGCAATATGAAAGTTTCATGCTTGTATCATGCATTACATGATTAAAGTTTACATATAAGAATAATGTTACACTAATCACAATTGGCCATTTTAGATATTGTGAAATTTGTTGTGTTCGTAATATTATTGATAAAATAATAGAAATAGACAAATCATTTTGTTTATTTAATAATCTATATTATCTCGACTTAGCCCACACATTAGACTTGCTCAAAATTCAAATTCATCACCATACTTTCAACCCTAACTACCGACATGGAGGGTTCAATAGAGGTCACTAAGTCAAGAAACACAGAGAAGTCTTTGAGTCTTTGGTATAATAAGATTAATTCCTTTAAGGATCCATTGGTCTTGTCCGCGCTCACTAATAATGAACTATGTATGTATGTATTATTAATCTACCTCGGATGTAAATCATGTAGCTATGTAGTGGTGTATATTGATTTCTTTAAGTGTTAATTTGTCTCGACCCCACGAACTAACAATGATTATCATGTTAATAAATCTTTGTTCCTTTTAATGTAGCCGCAAATCATGTAACAAGGGGTGTATAAATTAGTTCCTTTATGTCCCCTTAAAAAAAACTAGAAATATGTTGGAAATGAACAATTGATACCCCAGAGTTGCCTACTCTGTTGCTCAGTTCATACTTATGGAAATTGCAATCAACGAATAAATGCCATAAAATCCTCTATGTTCTTATTGTGTGCTTAAAAATAGTCATTTCACTCTTTTGACTAAAACCTCTAATATAGACTAGATTCTAGGATTAGTTCACTAGAAATAGAGAGTCTATTTCACAATTCAGACTTTATCTTTTATATTGAATGGTATACATATTGTCACCTTATATTAAATTTTAAATGACATGATACTACTCATTAGATACATTTTTAAATTTATAATATTTAATTGGAAACATGAAACAGATCCATTTTAAAATGCACATCTTTGAAACTTCCATTACGGAGCCTTATAACATATTAGCAACAAGCCATCACACCTTTTACTACAACAGAAGAGTTTGTTTATCATTTTGATTTTAAAAAATATATAACTTATTAATTTCTCCAAAGGAAAAACATCTGGCTACATATGTATCTTAAAAGCAACAGTACTACAAAGCATTTGTATATATGATTGAATTCAAGAAATCCTAAGCTTCCCATAATCAAAATCAGCCTTCTTCAACCCTAAGTCAGACAGGAATGTAGCCAAAATTTTATCCCTTAAGAAGGTCATTATTTTGCCATTACTTTGCTGGATAAAACCAATAATGTAAGCTCTACTAATGAGTTCAATGCTTCTCCACTTCCTCTCTTTGCTTCTTCAACCCCATTTCAATCCTCTTATATTCATCCAATTCTCTTTCATCTTTGTCTTTTGATTCCCTACTTGTTTCATTAGATAATGCCTTAGCAAGACACCTTACTAAAACAACACTATCTTCTAGAGTAGCACAACCACCTTGGACAATGTCTAGGGTCATGGGGTGTAGTGCGTTACCAGTTACACAAATGTTTCCTTTAGTTATGTTTCTCCAAAGAAGTTTCCAAGGATATCTGTACCTTATTGGGTATGGTATAAACTATCCGGTTTTGTGTTTTCTATGACAGCCCTTATTCGATCAGGCACTTTTCCAAGCTTGCTTAACACAAAATGCTTCATCTTAGCTGGGCTATGCTCTCTCTCTCTCTCTCTCTCTCTCTCTCTCCAAAGAAAAGAAAATGGGCAACAATTTTGACATGGCCACATGTTTTTACTAGTAAATTAACAAAATGCATTACAATTCTACATACCAACAAAACTTATGCATTACAATTATTATTATTTAGAAAAAAAAATAGCCAAAATTGAATTAAATTGAGTATAAATCAAGGGAGTCAATACCGTACTAGAGGCTGTACCGGTTTGCCTAGCGGTACGATATATTTTGGATACCGGTCAATACCGGTGTACCGTTTCAAATTTACCGCTATTTTTTATATTTATAAATAAATATATACATGTATGTCTGTGTGTATATATTATAATAAATATAAAATTTTACCATAAAACATTTCCTCAATTCAAAACTAATTATTCATGGTTTTAGACTTTAGTATCAATTAAAAGGAAAAAAAAAAAACACACACACACACACACACAATATAAAAAATAGAAAGCATAAAAGTTACCATTGCATACTAAGAAAACAAATAATACTAATAAGGTAATGCAAATAAGTTACCATTCTACCCTAACAAAAATTCAAAAATTACAAAACTTAAAAAAAAAAAAAAAAAAAAAACTTTTTTCTGTACCGGCCAGTACGCCCGGTACCGGCCGGTATTACCCGAAATTGGCCGGTATGGC
The DNA here is from genome assembly GCA_032727855.1 of Quercus ilex subsp. ballota. NCBI lineage: Eukaryota > Viridiplantae > Streptophyta > Magnoliopsida > Fagales > Fagaceae > Quercus > Quercus ilex. The sequence goes on from CM064918.1 coordinate 55,329,917, forward strand.
CGGTAAATGGCCGGTACGGCCAGTATTTAAACCAGTACGAAACGTTAATGTTTTGATACTGGTATGCAACTGGTACAGCCAGTACCGGTACGGTATCGACTTCCTTGGTATAAATTAGTCCGCTATGCATCCATGCACAAAAACATAAGGAAGACAAAAAAACCAAAATTGGCCGTATGCACAAATTACTAAACACAAATATTTTAATAATTTGTTTAGGTGAGAAGCTATGATTTGAAAACATCATTTTTTTTTTTTTTTAATATTGATTCACCACTTAAACTACTTGTATTATGCACAAATTATTTCAATTCATATTGACAATTATGAAAGGAATGGAAAATTCTCCTCATTTAGGCCAAAATGGCCAAATACCACATTTTTTTGAAATTTTTAGCAAAAAACCATTGTTTCGGAAATAAATGGCAATCTACCACTTTTTCTAGTACTCGAGTTTGGTGAACTCGAGTACCCTATTTTATAGTTCCACCATGGCACTGCTGAGCTGGAAATTGGGCGATTAAAAAAAATAATGTGGTACTCGAGCTTGGTAAACTCAAGTACCATGCAACACAATACTCGAGTATACCAGACTCGAGTACCTTTTATAACTAAAATGCAGAAAATTTTATTTCTACAATACTTGAGTTTCCAAACTCGAGTACCGTGTTAATTTTTTTTTTTTTTTGGTGTTAGCCAATGTTCTTAAAAAGTTCAAGCATATGAAAAAACATTGCAATTGAATCTAAGGTTACCCCTTCTGCCACATGATTAAAAATCCTCTTGGGCTATTAAGTTTAATCTATTTAAGATTAGTATGTCAATCTTATTATTAGACATCTACATCTCATTGTGGATTTTTCTAGCAGGTGTGTAATTGATTCTGCTGCTAACTTTGATGTTTTAAAATGGCATGACAATTACTTTTAGAAATGCACTTGATGAGTTTATTTAATGGGATTTCTAAATGCTTCGAAGATTTATAACTTATAGCCAACTACTTAATTTTAAGAGTTTTAAATAATGTTCATAATAGTTGTAATTAGTTGTAGAAGCATAAACTGTGAAATAGTTTCTCGTGGCCTTTAAAGAATCAATGCTTATCTATACTATTACTAACATATCCCTTTGAGTTTTGCTTATGTTGGGCATATATGGTTTTATTTTTTTTTTCTTCTATTAAGAATTAAATCCTTCACTAACCAATATTTCACTATGCAAATGGCTCAATTTTGCTAGATAATATATTTGTGTAGGCTTTTATTGATGTTTTGCGTAGATAAGCATAGTGCATGTTCTTTTGTTTTTTGTTTTGTTTTGTTTTGTGTATGTGTTTTTAATAGAATTGAAAAGAGAAAAAGAAGTGGTACAAATAGTGAGAGATGAAGACAAATTTATAAGGTATTGCCAAAGATATTATTCCAATGTTCTAGGAAACTATGCCCTCCTGGTGGACTTTGGCTAGATGGTCTGTTCTAACCCAATGCCATTACAGCTGCACTCAGCCCTCCTACTCTTGCAGGGGGACTTTTGATTGAGTCCAATTCCAATATCACAGCACCACAAAGAGCAGGGTCAGCCATTGCTAGGACAACATAATTTTTTTAATGTGTTCTTCACTTGCAATACTATGATATTTATGCTCTCAAATATCAGAGTATTGTCGAGCTGTTGAGCAGCACTTGTGAAATCATGTTGAGCTGTTCATAAAATCTATTTTCTGCATTAATTCAAATTGTTTTCTGCATGTGGTTTGTATGACTACAGTTGGTGTCTGCGTAAATTATTTTATATTCACTATTTAAAAAATTGTTTGCTTTTTTCTCATAAAACACCTAGTGAAATCGTGTTTTCTAAATTTAAAAGACAAATTTGAATGCTTTTTCATTTTTAAATTTCACAATAATTGAATTGGTTTTTCTACATTAATAAAATTTGCTCTTTGGACATCATGTTTACTGTATATTTGAATCTATTTATTGCATTCATAAAATCTGTTTTTTGCATTAAGTAAAACTGTCCAGACAAATCAAGACAGTCCAGACAGATATAGACAGATGTTCAAAAGTTACTACTGTTTACTAGCATGTGCAAAAAAGATCTGATAGATTCTCGAGATTTGAAAGATTCCCAGATAGACGCAGACAGACTATTAATCATCAGTACTAATTTTCATACCATCGACAGATTAACTTGAGTTAAATTTACCTACTCAGGTTACTTTACCATGGTTCATTTCACCTATAAAAGAGATGGACTACGAAGACAGAAGACAAGTTTCTAAGTTTCTAAGATTCTAAGCTTTTAAGTTCAAAGTTTTAGAAAGCCTTTTGTAATAGCCTTCCCTGTCCCTCAGAAGACTTTTGTACTCTCTCCCCTCTTGTAATCTTGTAACCTTTCTGTTCAGACAATTTTATTTTCAAGCTTATATCAAAGACAACAGTTTGTTTTCATGTTTATCAAAGACTGAAGTTTTTATTCAAGTAAGATTTTACTAGTTTCTATTTTCATATTCCATACTCCATTTTAACCTTATTTTGAATATATCTATTTTGCTATTTACTTCTTTATTATCTATTTTGTCATTGTTTATGCTTTCATATTATTGTTGTGCTTTCTCCTAGGTAGTCATTGGTATTAGAGCATCTGGATCATAAAACACCTAATGCACATTCAATAATTTATGCAAAAAAAAAAAACAGTGAACAATTTTTCAAATAATGCTGAAGAGAAAATACTTTTATGCAGAATGCTAAAAATAGTTTATACAGAAAACAGCAAAAAAATTTTATGAGAAAATAGTGAACAGTTTTAATTAATGCAGAAAATAGATTTTATGAATGCAGTAAGCAGATTTGAATATTCATTAAACATGATGTACATAGAGAAAATTTTATTAATGCAAAAAAATCAATTCAATTATTGTGAAATTTAAACATGAAAAAGCATTCAGATTTGGCGTTTAAATTTAAAAAACACGATTTCACTAGGTGTTTTACGAGAAAACAGTGAACAGAAAATAATTTATGTAGAAAAGAGAGTGAAATTTTTTTTTAAATAATGCTGAACAGAAAATAATTTTATGCAGAATGCTAGAAATAATTTATGTAGAAAACAGTGAACAATTTTTATGAGAAAATAGTGAATATGGTGTGCAGAGAGCAAATCTAATACTAAATATAATAGCAGAAGCTTTTACGAGGTGCTGACACGTAAGCAAAAAAAAGCCCCCTTAAAATGCTACCACGTTAACAATAAAAAAGCTGCAAAAGTCGATCGTTAAACTGTTTTACTACTCTAAAAATAGTGAAAATAGTGAAAAGGAATTACAGTTTCACTAAAACACAGTCTAAAAGCTCAAACCCAAACACTGCATCGGTTCAGTATCCTTTAATCTATAAAATGTTCAAAAACGATTTCCAAACCCATACCGAGACAACTCGTTAAACAGAGAAGGCGCAGAGTAGAGAGGGCGCAAAAGTGTGAGAAATCTGTCCGCCAATTGCGTCAAGACGTAAGACAATCCAGGCTTCTGCAGAGATACAGAGATAGAGAGACAAATTTCCAAAGCCGCCAAAAGAGAAATATCTAAGCCTGCCACCACCGTCAGTTTTTTCCGCCATCGTCCGTTCACTCGACAGAAGCAGTCCACCGGAACCATAGACAGATGCAGTCCGTAAGCACCCAGAACCATAGGCACACGATCAAGTATCATCAACACCGAGATCGACCTTAGATACAGATGCAGTACGTAAGCACACAAAACCGTAGGCACACAATCAAGTATCATCAACACCGAGATCGACCTTAGATCTGGTAAAGGTTTTTTATTCTTTCTTTCTTAGATTTGGGTATGAAATATGACTTAATTTTGGTATTTTGGTTGGATTGGTTTATATTAAAGTATTTGGATTTTCAGTTTTGTTTTGATTTTTTTGCCAACAAGCCCTTTTCAATTATATTTTCTTTACAGAAATAACAACAACAAAAGAAAATAGTTTTGGTTTTTCACTGTGAAGAAACGGATTTTAAACATTTGTATATGTAACTAATCTTGAAGGTATTTTTGGGATCCTATTAGAATAGGATTTAACGTTTTGCTGCTATATATTTTTTGTTTCCAATTTTATTTTAGGTTATTTGTTCGTTTGTGGAGATTTAGTTTTGATATTCTGTTTTGTTATTATGGATATATTTATGTATAGAGGATTTCCTCTTTGTGGTAAAGGAAGAATGAATGGGCCATTTTTGGGAAGGTTGATACGGTAGATGTGGGTGAGGTTATTTTACGGGTTTATTTATCCATTCTTTTATATGGATATAGAATTTTCTTATTTGTGCTTGCTTGGTATTTAATTGCTTAGTTACATTATTTAGACAATTTCTTTTACACCAATATAATAAAATTTAATATTGACTTATTATAATCATTAATAATGGCATGTATGGGAAATATTGGTAGTTGTTTCACAAATTAGATGAATGATTATCTACAATAGACATCTTGAAAACCACTGGGTCCATATTGAAATTGATGTGAGTTTATCCCACAAATGTTTGAGTGAGTTGATGCAATTATAAACTCACAATTTCTGTTAATGGGTATATAGAGATCAATAGATTTCCAGTTATTATGACTTTGTGATTATAAATTGAAAACAGTGACTAATTGGAAATTATTACTCATTGGCAAATTGCCACTCACATTGTATCACCAAATTATCAATCACCAAATTTCCTAATATTAAGAGAATACCACTATTTGTTCAGTATGTTAACCCATCAAGCCATAAACTGTTTAATAATAATTTTTATTCATATATTAGCCAAGTTTGTTCATCATCATTAGTTACTAACAGTATCTGTTAATTGTAATTACTCATTATTCATCTAATGGCCACCCATCTAGATACCATGGATGATCTCATCTGATTATCCTATGAGCTATTATTCATAACATAAACCTATCTATGTTATATTATATAGACTAATAATAAGGCCTGCCCCATTAAATAATGAACAAACTGTGCTTAATGATGGTCATCAGCTTTAAATGTAGATTACCTATGTACCGTCTAAATTACATAAGACTCATTGAAAATCAGTAATCCATTGAAATTTGTGTTGGTACTTAATTTATATGATACTAAGACCAGATTTGTTGATCAATAATGGGTACAGGCAAATCTTCACAGTTTTCTAACCAAATTCTTTTCACAATTTTTTTAATGGCACGACAATTAGATTGTTGATTGTTTGTTTGTTTTTTTTTTTTATAAAACTCAATTCCCTCGGCATACCAGGTCTTACTCATGTTATCCTTTTATAACATTTGGTCTGATTGGCGTATGATGATACTATGATAGTAATGTGAGAATTTAATAGTAAATTGTTGTCTTGATGCTAAGCAAAAAAGTGAAGTTACTATATCTGATTTTTATATTATATAAATTGATAGAGTTTATGTTTGATTGAACTTGGATCAGCTGAAGGTTTTTTCACTAATTCAGTTTGTTGTGTATGTGCTATACTCAATTTTATTTACTGAATTTAATGTGAAAAAAATGTTTTTTTTATTCTTGACATTGATTTGACTTAATTTAGATTCAATTTATTTTCCATTTTTTAAATTACGCAATCTTTGTTGTGAAGTATCATATTGTCTGGGTTTTTATTCCCATCAAATTACATTTCAAGGTTTGCTGTGGCTTGAGCCACATTTTTTAAGGAAGTCAAACACTCTAGTGAGAGTTCTTTTGTGCGTGTCCTTAGTATGTTTAATTCTTTGGTTGATTTATTAATTCTTTCCCTTGATGTGCTATATCATAATAAGTTGTTGGTTGTTGCATCTTTATCATGATCACGAGGTGAAGATAGAGATTACCCTCGTCAATAGCTATTGTGTCTTTGTCGTTATCACAAGATGAAGATAAACTTCTTTTGTTTTGCCAAACCTCATCTTGCTTGACAAACCATACATTTTTCTATTTGTACCACATATATTTACCTTACTTCTTGAATTGATTCTATTATTCACTATAACATTTGTATATGTCTCTTGATTTTTTATGATATAATTTTTATGTTAAGTTGATCATAATAGCTATTTTAGAAATGTAATGATATAATGTTTTTGCAATTTAAGTCTAATTTTTGTAATTAAAGTTTAACATTGTTTTATTTGATCCCGCGCATTGCGCGGGTCAAATGCTAGTTTTATTAATGTAGAAGCAGATTTTATCAATGCAAAAAAATAGATGATCTGTACATCTAATGTAATTAATTTTCCATTAAGTTTACTAATTTGGTATGTTCTTCAATTTTCATTTGAATTTTCACGATTTTACACACTCAACGAATTCGAATTTTTCAACAAATTCGTACTATCTGTACATCTAATGTGCACAATTTTTCCTTGAGTTTTCATAGTTTTGTACATTCAATGAATTCAAATTTTTAAACAAATTCATACGATCTATACATCGAATGTACATACTTTTTCATTGAATTTTCATTATTTTTTACTTTCAACGAAATCAAATTTCTCAACAAGTCTAGACTATCTGTACATCTTATGTACACCTTCACGATTTGGTATTTTCATTGATTTTCCATCGATTTTTCTCGAATTTCTACATTCAACTAATTCAAACATTTTTACAAATTCGAATTTTTTGAGGCATTTACCATTAGCTGATTTATACGAATCATTCATTTTTCTTTCATGTAGTTTGTCCATTATTCATATGGTTACATATTTTAAAAAAACACAAAAACCATTTAAGTGCAATAACTGCACCAATGCTAGAAATAGTTTATGCAGAAAACAGTAAATAATTTTTATGACAAAACAGTGAACAATTTTAATTAATGCAAAAAATAGATTTTATGAATGCAGTAAGCAGATTCGAATATACAGTAAATATGATGTGCAGAGGGAAAATTTCATTAATGTAGAAATAGATTTTATCAATGTAGAAAAATATATTCGATTATTGTGAAATTCAAACATGAAAAAGCATTCAGATTTGGCGTTTAAATTTAGAAAACATGATTTCACTAGGTGTTTTATGAGAAAACATTGAACAATTTTTTAAATAGAGAACAGAAAATAATTTATGCAAAAAAGGGAGTGAACAATTTCTTAAATAATGCTGAACAGAAAATAATTTTATGCAAAATCATAAAAATAGTTTATACAGAAAACAGTGAACAATTTTTATGAGAAAATAATGAACAATTTTAATCAATGTAGAAATTAAATTCATATTTTGAAATTAAAATCTCTATATTTTACAATGCTTCTATTTAAATAAATAAAAACATAAAAAAATTCTACTTATTTTTATCTTTATGTTTATTTGTCGATTATCCTCAAAAAAAAAAAAAAAAAAAATTACACGGTACTCAAGTTTGGTAAACTTAAGTTCTGTAGAAATAAAATTTTCTGCATTTTAGTTATAAAAGGTACTCGAGCCTGGTATACTCGAGTATTGTGTTGCATGGTACTTGAGTTTACCAAGCTCGAGTACCACATTTTTTTTTTAATCGCCCAATTTCCAGCTCAGCAGTGCCCCGGTGGAACTATAAAATAGGGTACTCGAGTTCACCAAACTCAAGTACTAGAAAAAGTGGTTAATTGCCATTTATTTCCGAAACAGTGGTTTTTTGCTAAAAATTTCAAAAAAATGTGGTATTTGGCCATTTTGGCATTTAACTTAAAATGGAGAAATTTCTTATCTCGTTTTATATTTTAGTTTTGGATCTAACTATGTATAGAATGCTATAGGTCATTTAATAATTTAAATAATGTGATACTAAATATTTGTAATATTTATTTTGAATCATAAAATGAATCAATTTAAATTAAGATTTAAAGTTTTATTTCATGGTAGACAATGCCATTAGACAAGAAAAACCACAAAAATTGTTTTGAAGAACGATGACAGATATCTCAATTAGCACATCCTCTCACTTTATACTTATGTCAATTGTTAAAATGAAAAATATATATATATATATATATATATCAATAACAATGCAAAACATATGTATATGCGTGACTGCATTCAAGAAATGCTGAGCTTCCCACAATCAAAATCAGCTCTCTTCAACGGTAACCCAGCTAGGAATGTAGGCAATATATTGTCTCTTAAGAAGGATGTCACTTGTCCATTACCCTGCTGTAAAAAACCAACAAAATAAGATGTATTTATGAGCTCAATGCTTCTCCATCTCCTCTCTTTGGCATACTTCTTCAACCCCATCTCAATCCTCTTATATTGCTGTCTTTCTCTATCACATTCCCCTCTTGTTTCCTCACTTTGTTTTTTAAGTAAAGCCCCAGCAAGACACCTGGCCAAAACAACACCATCTTCTAAGGCAGCACAACCACCTTGGCCAATGTCTGGGGTCATAGGGTGGAGTGCATCACCCGCTACACATACATTATCTTTGTTGATGTTTCCCCAAAGAAGCTCCCAGGGATGTCTGTACCTTAATGGGGATGATATAATGGAATCCAATTCAGTATTTTCAACAACGGCCTTTATTTCATCAGGTACATATTCATTTCCTAACTTGCTTAACACAAATTGCTTCATTTTAATTGGGTCGTCTTCTCTTTCTTTGTCTGCAAAATATGAATAAGAACGAATTGCTAAGGATGTGATATTTTTTACAATTGCTTAAATGATTTGTTCTGATTGAAGCAATATCATTTTTACTTAGATCCATCATTGAGAACACTTTAGTTACGCACCAATTACAAAAGATTATATCAACAATTGTTAAAAAATTTAGGAACAAAATTGTGTTGCTAGATTTATTTATTTATTTTGATAATTGTGTTCCTAGACTTTATAAAATAAACAATGCAAACTAAGATTATATTGGGAAATTATTAATATGGAAATCTGATTCAAGTAACCAATAATCTTGAAATGGGTCTTACACTATGCATCCATGCAAAAAAAAGAAAAAAAGAAAAAAAAAAGAAAGGTAGACAAAAAACCAAAATTGGCTGTATGCACAGATTACTAAACACAACTATTTTCATAATTTGCTTAGATGAGAAGTTGTGATTCGAAAATATCATTTTTGATATTGATTCATCAATTAAACTACTTGTATTATACACAAATCATTTATATTACATTACAGTTATGAAAGGAATAGAATTTTCTCCCCATTTTACTTAAAATGGAGAAATTTCATTTCACGTTTAATATTTCAGCAATTTTGGATCTAACTGTGTATAGAATGCTTTAGGCCATTTAATAATTTAAATGACATGGTACTAGATACACTTTTAAATATTTATTCTTCTAAAAAAAGATTTGTAATATTTATTATGAATCATAAAATGAATCCATTTAAATTAGAGATGAAATGAAATAAGTTACGAAAAAATTGTGTATCCTAAATTTTTTGTTCCAATTAACATGCTCCAAATAGCAATGAATCAAGCAAGTACTGAATTGGTCCTAAGGGCTCACCTTCGCTAGATGTCAATAAAAACCAATAGACACCATTGTCATCATAAGGAAGAAAACCAAATCGGAATGCTTTCCCGAAGAACTGAAAGAACTTAGGCTCAAACCCATGATTGGACTTGAAATTTACACAACCCCTGATGGCAGCTCTCCCTGTGAAAGTCGGTGCCTTGAAGCCCAACCACTTTGCCACCACTGAGTTCACTCCATCACACCCAATTAACACTTTCCATTTACAAAGTTGATTCTCCAATAAGGCCCAAGTAATTATACAATAAAACACATAGATAGTTTAAATACTACATTATTTAATTATATTAAAAATTGCATAAATGCTTCTGAGTTAATTTTGTTAAGCAACCCCCCCCCCCCCCCCCCTCAAAAAAGGGTTTGGTGAGTTTAGCTTGTGGAGAAGGAGAGACAATTGTTAGTTTATTGTGGATTCGAATCTAAATTCTCCTATTGGGAAGATTTGAAATATATATGCTACTAATTCACAATTCTCTTGATATTATTTGTAAAAGTTAGAATACTGTTTTTGAGATTGGCTTAGGATTCCAGATTCCCACATGACTAATTACTAAAGAGTGAGAATATGTGTGACTAACTGAGCAAGTATTCATTTTGAGTTTGATTTGGGATTCACAGCTATAAAATCTTGAACAATAATCTGATCCAAATCAATTTGGAAGAATTTCCTTCCACCTAATATTATATGGAGATTGATAAAACTATTCACAAGTATTACTTAAACAATTCGTGATCACTTATTATATAATATATATCAAAATATATGTGGGTGATTTTATTAGTCCCTGCATAATGAATTGGAAATTTTGTCCTTAAATCTTTCAACTACTCCATAGTCCTTACCTAATCCAAGTAGAAATCAATATCTACTTTTAACAATTTATGATATTATATGAATTGAACATATGTGGGCCCAATTCAAGATAATTGGGGGCCAGAAGATAAACGGTCCATTCATTTACAAAAACTTTGAAAATCATGTGTATTTTTTGGGACTATATTATGTATGAAGATGCATACATCCAATATATGAGATAATTATGATATCTAATGGTTCTTTCATTTTTACATCAAATAAATGCTCTCAACATTCACAACTTGAATATTACCCTAGATAATGACCCAAAAACAAGAAGAAAAAAAATTAAACTATAGGTGATACCTTAGTCTTGAGAATGGTTCCATCAGCAAGATGCACAAGCTTATAAAAGCCTGATATCTCTATAGAAACCACCTTGGAAGAGAACCTAATGGTGCCACTTGGGAGCTCCTTTGCAAGGGCTTCCAACAACAGCTTCCTATTCACACAACGAAATTCATGGTCTCCACTGCACAAATAGCAATTACCAGGCTTGCTTTATATATCTTAATTATGAATTATAACATTATAATAAAATTATTAGAATTGTTACAACTGTACATAAATTTTGGTAACCTAAGTTTAGTAAGTTGTTTCATTACAACCAGGAGTATGAGAATGGGTTGCAGGGGCTATTACCCAATGTTAATCCCACTTAAGTGAGGTTCTGGGAAGGATTGCACTTGACAGCCCAAGAACTTTTACCACTGCACCAGATAGTGAATAGGGATAGCAAACAGGGTGAGAACGTGTCAAAGTCAAGAATGCTCCATTCCCACCTTTGTCTCTTGTTTGGGACAAAAGTGGGGCAAGTTAAGGTGAGACAAGATGAAGGCATTCTGTTTTGCTATCCCTAATTAAGTACTTGACACTGGTGAGAGACAAGAATCTTGGCAGTAAGAGTATTAAGAGAGAATGTTTTGGAGTTTAGTAATAAGATGTGTGTAAATAGGATGAGACTGGTTGGGCTGGGGTTTGGGAGAGGAAATTTAGCTATCTTTGTCAATGCAATAATTATCTCAATCTCATACTGTAATACATTTCATATATATCATATTTCTCACACTATGTGGTTTTGGGTATGTTTTAAAATTAATTGGGTATGTTCAAGCTTAAGCCCATAATGTTTTGTTGTAAAGCCCAAGCCCATGCCTTAGAATTTTCCTTAGCTGGTGTGGGAATTTTTTGCTACAAACAAAACCCTCAATAATCTCATATTTCCTTAGAAAACTAGTCAGCAGCACCTTTGCCTGTTTTGCAGAAAATACACAGCAGCTTGCGGCATCAATGGGAAAGAAAAATTCCTTTGTTTTTGCCTTCCTCTTTTCACTCTAATCATCTTTAGCTACTTCCTTTTTAAGAGCTTTAAGACTATCAAATTCTGCGTATATGAGATTAGTTGAAAACAAGAAAAACATATATTACTTTGATACTTTTGCTCCTTTGTTTTTGCTGAAAATTTTCTCTTGGGTATTTGTGACGAGTTTGAAACTCTGTTTGTAAGTACACATTAACAGAGTTGCCGTTGTATCTTAGAGAGGAACTGCCTGGGCCATTTGCACCGACGGATTCATTCCAGTGGGAGTTAAATCACTTCTTAAGGACAGCGGATTTATTTCTGTGCCTCGGCGATAAGTTTTACTTAATCCTTAATTTTATACGCTTTTGCACTTGTCTAGTTTGTTTATAAGTTAATTTGAGCATATCTTGTTTTACTGATATATTATTGATATTGCTTTGTAACTTTTTCAATCAATTTGGACAATTTTTCAAACTATACTTCCAACATGTGGGTCCTATGAGATCCATGTATTTTTAGAGCGAGGAATGAAGATGCATATAAATCATGTACAAGATATGAGAGAGAGAGAGAGAGAGAGGATTATAACTTGTATGATATAGGGGCACTACAATCATTGCTATCTGCAAATACTTTAACTTACTATTTTCCTTTGGCAACAAATGACATCGCTGCTATTTGAACTCCTGAAATTGTAGAGGTACTCAAATTCCTGCATACAATTAGCAGCTGGTCAGTATACATGGTATGGTATGCATGTTCTTGTATTAGTGATGGGAGCTGGCTAGTTGAAATTAACCAAATACATGTAGAAGTTTATGTATTTTCCAAGTTTTGCAATTACTATGGGAAATTAATTTTAATTCATTTGTTCTGAGTTATGTAGTCTTCGCAAAAAGTTTTGCCTTCAAACGACCTTTTTTTTTCGCTCTGAGTAGCCTTGAAATGATATTAGACATAGGTATCACTCAACTAGAGTGAGTAAGTGTAGGTGGTTAGCTATTGTCATAGACTGATCATTAAGCTAACACATATGCTAAAGCTCTAACAAAATTGGAAAGCAACCAACAGTTTCTAGTTTTAAATAGTCCCCCGATTGTATTATTACAATATTACCTTCTTCTTTTTTATAAAGTATTTGCACCTAGACCGTTTTTGCTTCTTCTTAATGAATTGCTAAGTTAGCAAAACAAAGTGACACTCATCAAGAAAGGAGAAGTCAACTAAATAGTACTTACCAATAAATCTGTTTATGTTGTTGTCGAAGGGAGTCACCAATGCCAACAGCATCTAAGGCCTTCCAAGCATTTGTCCATGTTCCAATGGCAAATCCTGTGATCCTCAAACTACCTGAGGATTCCAATACTAAGCTTCGAATACCCAACCTACACAATATTTTCGTTGTTAGCGTTGGTTTGGATTTGCTTATTTACTTGAAGTATTAAGATATGTCAAGGTTTGGGTTTTATTCACTTAAAGCATGAGGATCTCTCCTATTTGAGAAAGTGAAGTTCTAACAAACATGAAACTATAAATAAATAAGTTAAATAAACTTTAAAAAAAAAAAAGACTAAACCAAAATGTACAAACATGTACATGGATATAAAAATAGAGAGAGGAAGGGTACTTATGAAGTCCTAAGGATGCTGTAAGACCAGCAATTCCAGCTCCCACAATCACAATATCTTGCACTTCTTCCATGATATTTGGCTTTTTTTCTCTGGAGAAGGAGATTTGGTAATGAGATTTTTTTTCCCCAAGATAGAATGGTTCTAAAGATGGTAGTAGTGGACCTATATATAATGGCAGCAACATCAAGTTGATTGATGACAATGATGCTGCGACAAGGAGAAGTTGATGATGAAAGCACACACGAAAGTTTGAAAATAGCAACTGCGCAGGACAAATAAAATAATGAAATTTAAGTGTGTTTGGTAGAGGAGAGTGGAAAAGAGGAGATGGAAAATAGTAGAGAGAGTGTTATTTCGTTTTTTATTTGGTATGGGAGAAATTAAGGGGGAAGAAAAATGGGTCAAGGGAGTTTATCTCATGGGGCCTACAAATATTTTTCTCTCCCCGAATTTAGAGAAAGAATATGGAGAAAAAACTTAAGGAAATAAAATATCAAAATTACTCCCACTTTTCAATCCTTTTACTTTTTATATATGCCCATAATAATAATAAGGCGGAAACATTATTTTAGTCCCTACATTTTAGGGTTATAGTTAATTTGGTGCTTATATTTTGGTAATAGTTAATTTGGTCCATATTATTTTTAACTTGCAGTCAATTTAGTCTTTACCATTAACTCACTAATAGAAAATGTATATGTGGCAAACTATTTGTACAGTCAACAAAATTAAAATTGTCGAGGATGATAAAATAATATTAAAAAAAATTAATTGATATTTAAAAAAGCCACCTCAATATCATAAAAAAAAAAAAAATCCATATCCGAAAATTATTTTTTACAGAAAAATTTTTAAAAAATTTATTAATTCCTAATTGTAAAAAAGGAGAAAAAATAATTTTTTTTTAAAAAGTCTCATCCGTCCTTTTTTTTGTTTTTTTCCTTTTAGTTTCTTGGCTACCAAACACATCTAAAGTTACTATTCCCTTCCCAAAGCCACGATCAAGCAACACCACCACCCATCGATCCTTCCTTTCTTTATTTAAAGGAAAAAAAAATAAAAAATAAAAATAAAAACACCAAGCTTGAAAGAAAACCGATTTCCTAGGTTTTCTCAGCCACCAAATAGAGCATCAGAACCAACCCACACTATAGAGATCTTGAAATTATTGAAACAAATCGAAAGAATAAGACACAAACATAATGTATCATCAACCCTAGAACCCAAGCTATAAGAAAACCCATCTGATACCACAAATCTCAACCGCACCCCACCACCACCAACAATCTACCGATATCACTCGCTAAAGAACAACTTTAGATCTTTTGGGTTTGGGAAATTTCTGGTTGTTGGGTTGCTTGATTCGATGGTGGTGGGATTTTGCTCATCAAAAAACAACTCCAAGATTTTCAATTTACGTTACTAAAGAATATGTATTGGCGAGCCTGGCATTGGTACCAAAATCATGGCTTATAATCTCTGTAAAAAGAAATTGAAGAAGGAAACATTACAGCGTTTGAATACTCTGACAAGGATGAAGATAAACTCATTATTTTAGATCACTCATCAATACAAGAATGTTACAGTAGAGTAGTTGCCATTTGTCAATGTCCTAGAGGAAGTGAGGGCAAGGAAGTCAATACTATACCACAGGCTATACCGATTTGGCTACCAGTACGATATATTTTGAATACTAGTTAATATCGGTGTACTGTTTCAAATTTACCACTATTTTATATATTTAATATATGTATATACACACACACACAAAATCTCTATTTACCATAAAATATTACCTCAAAAATTTCTGTTTATCATAAGAGTTCAATTGAGAACAGTTTATTTAGTTGAAAATAAAAAACTTTTGCTGAAAGTACGTTAGAAATGAAAAATGAGAAAAATAAAAAGTGAGTTAATTTTGATTTGATGTTCACATGGGTCACTGACTTAGAGCATTAGCATTGGAAAATGCTAATGCTACTCTATTTTATCATTCAAAAACCTCACTTTATCATTATACCATCCAATTTTACAATACCTCCTACATCCCAAACTTCTATTTCACTCTTTTACTCATTAAAATATTATTTTTTAACCTTTTTTTATTATTTATTTCCAACCGCTTTTTCCTGGGCTTTTCAACAGTCTCACACACGCACAGCCACACACAGAGCAAACCAATTCAAACCCACACGCAGAGCCACACACAGAGCAAACCCATTCAAACCCACACACACAGCATCCCATCACCACACACACACCGATCAAAAAAATCATCACCGGAGCAAACCCATTCAAACCCATTCAAAAAAAATCATCATCGGAGCAAACCCATTCAAATACATTAAAAAAAAATCATCACCGGAGCCACCGGAGCAAACCCATTCAAAAAAAATCATCACCGGAGCCACCATCGGAGCTCGCTATCAACCGATCCTAGCCCACCGATCCAAACCCAGCTCGCCGATCCACGCTGATCCAACCTCCAACCTCAAAAATCCAAAACCCAGCATCGGTGCAATGAGAGAGAGGCCGTGCGATGAGAGATGAGAGAGAGGCTGTGTGAGATGGGTGAGAAATTTTGGAGATGGGTGAGAAATTTCGGCAATGAAGCTTCAGAGATGAGAGAGCAGATGGAGAAACAGAGAAGGAAGAGAGAGAAGAGAACAGAAAAAATGAGAGGGATGAGAGAGAAATTTCGGGAGAAAATGAGTAAAATATTAAATTTTTTTTGCAATACTGTGAACAGTACAATTCTATGTTTAGAATTGTACTATAGCAGTATTGCAAAAAAATTTGCAATACTGCTGTTTACAATTCTCTGATGCAAGAGTTTTTGAGACTTAAAATGCTAAAATTTCCTTAGATTTGGTATTAGCATTCACCAATGCTAACGCTCTTAGACACACAAAACAATAAATGTAAAAAAAGATAAAATTGTTTTATTAACCTTGTGTCAGCAGACTGAGCACATAAAATGAGAAAAGACAAGTAAAAAGAATTTGAAAAGGCAAATGAAATAGAACAGAAGAAAAAGGCATCTGGTATGGCCGTATAGAGAAGAAGAAGAAGGGAGCTCGGTGAAATGGAATCACCATCAGCAACGTACTCTCGGCGACAGGGAATTAAATCAAAATGTTACTACCTTAGGAATATTAGATCTGTAAGCGAAACCCTTTTTTTTTTTTTTTTTTTTTTTTCAGATCTAAAATTCTTGATTTTTCTGTTTCGGACCGGTATAAGTTTTTCAGCCGAAATACAGTATTTGCTTCAGTAAGGCCGAAATAACCCGGTATGACCAGTATTTTAACCGATACGAAACAAAAGTGTTTCTGTACCGGTTTAGGTTCTGGTAAGAAAAATTTCGGTCATACTGGCCGGTACGGTACGGAATCGACTCCACTGAGTGAGGGTGATTTGTGAGATTTGAGTTATTTGATTCAGAGGCAAAGAGGGCTTGATTTTGGAGTTTTTTTGTTATTCATATTATTTATTCTTGTTATTTAGATTTTTTTTTTTTAATATTATTTTATTAGGCATGTCATCTTTAATGTGTCAACTGAATAAATTGTTTGCCATGGTATTCTCTGTTAGTGAGTTAACAGCAGAGACTAAATTTACTGCAAGTTAAAAATAATAAAGTTCAAATTGACTGTTATTAAAATGTAAGAATCAAATTCACTGTGATGTCAAAATGTAAAGACTAAAATAGCATTTTTATCAAAAATATAATTTCAGAGGTGATTTTAAATTAAAATAAATAAAAACTAATCATTTAATATTTAATGTAAAAGGTTTATAAAAATATTGCAAATCGGCTGCACAGTCGTGGACAATTTTACATCATATTCAAACATTGAAATTTCCCACTTTTGCCATGGAGAATGGTTGGTGAACAAGGTTGGCATTGGAAATTGGCAAAAAAAAATTAATGCTGTGAGTTTAATTATTATAAGGCCATATCCATGACAAGGACTCCGTAGGACCAAATACATTCCTTAAGTGCCAAGCCCAGACGCTAGACTGCGCGTGCACAACAGTGCAAGATGGGTCAGTGCTAAATTAACCTGAAATCTTATTTTTCTAGCCATGGAACATCGTGCACGTTACAAGAGAATGTTCCTCAAAAGTTCACAGTACTTTTCTTTTATTTATTTATTTAATTTTTTACCGAATAAAGTTCACAGTATTTCATAGAGCAAAGTTGGCAATTTTATAATATATTTTATAATAAGAAAATACTAATGAATACTCTTAAGACATTAGTTAATAATTCATTTGAAAAAAGTTTTTTTGAAAAATAAAATTAAGTTTTGACAGTTTTTTTTTGTTTCTCATAAAAGTGGTGTTAAAACTTTTCTAAAATGAATTATTAATTAATATTCTAAGGGCACTTGTTAACATGATTTTTTTAATATTATTAAAATCTTACCTTCTCCTATAGGGCAACTAATTAAGTCAATTGGTGAAAGTTCATTGATCTTTTTTCTTAGAAATTGCACTATTTTTTTTTCATTTATTAAAAGGTTGTAAGATTTTAGCTCATGTGACATGTAGTACTCAATATGTTGTTGTCGGGACTAGACTTGCTTTAGGTCATTGACCTTACTCTTTTCACATCTAGGCTTTATTGACACGAGTATGGTTTTAAAACTGAACCAAGAGCAAAACTAGATTTGCCTCGATTTTTAATTTTTGATAAGTTTTGACTGGATTTGCGCATTTAACTGAATTGGACTGGTAGTCAGTTTTTGGTTAAACCGATCAGACTGACTAATTCGGTTTGGTTTTTAAAACCATGGATAAGAGTTATTTTTTTGGGAGTTTTTTTGTTATTCATATTATTTATTTTTGTTATTTAGATTTTTCATTCAAATGCTAATTCTTTTTTTAATATTATTTTATTAGTCATGTAATCTTTAATGTTCTAGCTGAACAAATTGTTTGCAATGTTGGCATTTTTTGTTAGTGAGTTAACGGTATGGACCAAATTGACTGCAAGTTAAAAATAATAGGGACCAAATTGATTGCTACCAAAATGTATGGACCAAATTG
This sequence comes from Quercus ilex subsp. ballota, assembly GCA_032727855.1. Taxonomy (NCBI): domain Eukaryota; kingdom Viridiplantae; phylum Streptophyta; class Magnoliopsida; order Fagales; family Fagaceae; genus Quercus; species Quercus ilex. The sequence continues at coordinate 55,348,286 of CM064918.1, forward strand.
ACTGTGATGTCAAAATGTAGGGACCAAAATAGCATTTTCACCTAATAATAATAATAATAATAATTGACTCTTTATCTTCTTACTTTTCAATCTTCTTTACTAGATATACAATAATAGAAAGTACAAATTTTTTTTTTATTCTCTTAACATTTTTCATTCTCTCTACCAAATAAAGTAAGTGTAAGGTTAAAGGCCCGACTCATGAGTGAGGTATGAATGGGAAGGTGGTCCGAGGAGGAATATCTCCTCGGATAAGCTAAGCACAGTTCAAATGTGTATCCTAATAATCAAGGTGACCTTCTAGGAAGCTCCAATGATAAAGACATGCATCATAAACGTACAAGAAGGATGGGAGCTCAAAAATATCTAAGAGAAAGCTGCTACTATCATATTGAATGCTTTATAGCTAACTCTCTAGCCACATTAATGAGAAAGTAATCTCTGAACAGTACTTTTCCAGCCTTACAAACTCTCTAGCCATATAAAAATAATATTACACTAATCACAATCGGCCATTTTAAATATTGAGAAATTTGTTATGTTCATAAAATTATTGATAAAATAATAGAAATGGACAAATATTTTTGTTTATTTAATAATCTATATTATCTCAACTTAGCCCACATATTAGACTTGCTCAAAGTTCAAAACCATCACCATACTTACAACCCTAACTACCGACAAGGAGGGTTCAATAGAGGTCACTATATAGATGTGTTTTCAACATGCTCCTAAGACCAAGCCATCTCTCTTCTCCAGCTTCTCTAAAGCAATTTCTCTCTCTTGCAATTTTCTCTCTCTAGCCAATCTATAGCCTCCATAGCCAAAAACTCTCAAGCTTTAGCTTCTCAGATGTCAGAACTAATCTCAAATCTAATCTCCACATCTCAAACTCTCTCTCCCTCTCTTAAAATTAAACCATAGATCTCTCCAATCTAGGTTTCTCTCTTTGGCTCGCATACTCTCTTTCCTCTTATCCATAGATGGCAATAATGGCTACAGATTTACAGACAATGATAGGTGGCAGATAATAAAAACGGTGGTGGAACCATAAACTTAGGCGATGCACTCTCTATTAGAATGTGGTGGATTTTTTTTTCTTTGATTTAAATGAAACGCATGTGTGTGTTGTTTTCCGTTAGTCACTTAACAAACAGATTAACGGATGCCTTTATTTGGCAAGCTTGTATAGTTCATAGAGCAAATTGGTCAAAATAAAAGATAAGGGTGTGTTCTGACCATTGCTTCAAAGTTTAGGAGGTCTCTTGACATTTTTTCCTAATTGCTATAATGTTATTTTAGCATCTAAAATATGGTCCACAGTAAAGCTGCCATACTTTAAACAAAATAACATCTTTAACAACTTACTGTAGCAATAAACTTAAAGAGAAGTGAGAATGTTAACGTAGACAAAGTGAGAAATACAATTACAGAGAAGTTACAACATAAAGAAATTCAATTAAAGCGATAAATAAATAACATATTCATTGACGGAAATAGTTATATGAGATGGTTTTGCCAAGTGCAAATCTTGTAATGAAATGAAGTTTATAGGCTATTGGGCTTTATAAACAACAAAACCCATAAGAAATTTGAGCTACAAACATAAGATTCAGAAACTTATACATACTATAGAGCAACTTGTACTCAAGGACTAAAACTAAAACAGCAAAACAGATTTCATAACAAAGTTATGCATAAACCCACAAAGCAAAGATTTTGAAAAGCAAAAAAAAAACGACCCAAATAGCTTATAAAGATAATCTAGTAGCTTCAAAGACAAAAAACCAACTAGCTTATACAAATAAAAAAAAGTGAAAAAAGAGAAAAAGATGTGTACTTTGCCATCGATGACGACCCAACAGTCATCTTTGGTGTTGTGTTTAGAGGCTTCTTGCATTGAATAGAGCTTCGAGAGAGTCGGCATCGTTGATGGGTTGTTGGGTTTTTTATTTTTCTGGTCAGGTCAACTTCTAAGCCTTAGATATTTCTTCTGCGTGTCGCCGATCTCCACAGAACAAAACCAAGCCACCGATCTAATAGAGAGGGAGAAAGAGAGCAAACCAACGAATCCACAACACTGCCGATCTGAGAGAGAGGGAGAAGGTTTGTAGATGCGATACCCATTTGCAGATGCGATCTGAGAACGTATGGGAAGCAAACATTTTTTGTTGATTTGAGAAAGAGAGTTTGAAATATTCAGATGGGTTTGGTGAGAGAGAGTTTGAAACATTTTCTGTGGTTTGCTCGGTTAAGTGCCTCTAGTTAAGTGTTCAACTTGAGTTAAAGTGTGTTTTAACATTTTAAACGACCTGGCACGTTTTTGAGCGTGGATCATTTCTAAAAAAGTCTCCACTGTGAATTGGACACTCTCCATTTCAAAGGGAAATGGAGAGGATCCGGATCTAGTTTTAGTGAGGTGGAATCAAAGATATTTGTTTGAGATTTAGGGATTTTGTTTGATTTACATTTTTTTTTTTAAATTTATGTTGATATGGTAGTCCACGTGGTAGTCTATGCGGCATAAAAAAAATTATACTTTATTTTGGCTATTAGTCACATCAGTATTTTTCATCAATTACTTAACGGCAGTAACTATTTTGACACAATATCAAAAAGTTAGGGACCAAATTAACACATTTGAAAAGTTAATGACCAAATTGACATATGATGTAAAGGTTAAGGACCAAATATGTAGTTTGCCCTTTAGCTTTTTAGTACCCCTGCTGCAAGTGCTCCAAGAATAAAAAAAATAAAGAAATAACATTTAAATGTGATGGTAAAAAAAAACCTATGTTGTGAGGTGTATTATAAAGTATGATGTTAAAATAGATAAAATAGCATTTTAAGTTGCTAAAAACTAAATTTTTAGCAACATTACTGTGAATGCTCTTATGAAAATTGCAATCAACGAATAAATGCCATAAAATCCTCTATGTTCTTATTGTGTGTTTTAAAATGCTCATTTCATTCTTTTAACTAAAACCTCTAATATAGAATAGGTTCTAGGATTAGTTCACTTGAAATAGAGAGTCTATTTCTATCTCCAAAAAAAAAAAAAAAAGTCTATTTCATGATTCAAATTTTATTTTATTTTTATATCAAATAGTATACATATTTTCATCTCATAATAAAATTTAAATGACATGACACTACTCATTAAATAAATTTTAAATTTATAATATTTAATTGGAAATATGAAACAGATCCATTAATGCACGTCTTTGAAACATCCATTACGGTGCCTTAGCTTATAACATTTGGGCAAGAAGCCATCACACCTTTTACTACAATAGAAGTGTTTGTTTATCATTTTGATTTAAAACAAATATAACTTATTAATTTATCCAAAGGAAAAACATCTGGCTACATATGTACCATAACAGCTACAATACTATAAAGCATTTGTACATATGATTGAATTCAAGAAATCCTATGCTTCCCACAATCAAAATTAGCCTTCTTCAGCTGTAAGCCAGCCAAGAATGTAGCCAAAATTTTATCCCTTAAGAAGGCCATAATTTTGTCATTACTTTGCTGGATAAAACCAGCAATGTAAGCTGTAATAATGAGTTCAATGCTTTCCCACTTCCTTTCTTTGGCATACTTCTTCGACCCCATTTCAATCCTCTTATATTCATCCATTTCTCTGTCATCTTTTTCTTTTGATTCCTTATGATAGTCCCAAAAATATACTTGTCCACCTGAGAAGGACGATAGACAAGGACGACCCCAAAGTCAGCCCAGCCTTGGGGAAATTGCCTGACAAAGACTTAACTGTCGTTCCTCAATCATGACGAAGCGTTACAAAAATAATAATGAACTTCCATACCATTGGAAGTATATCTATCCATTTAACACCCCATATGGGCATTACAGCTTTGGCAATGATTCCACCATTAAAGCAAAACCAATGGCTAAGAAGAAAGCGTCTATATATATCCATTGACAAAACCCGACGAAAAGGTACACTAAAAAATTTCTAGTACATCCACATTACTTTCTTTAAACTCTAGCTATTCTAACTTTGGCATCGGAGGTTCTGTGGCAGGCACCACACCGGTGACCATACACTTTCCTTTCAACTTGTCTCAGGATTCGGATTAGATGTGGACGACTCCCCTCTGGACGAACGTTTCTACTGCCGATTTTAGCATCATCAGTTTGGCGCCATCTGTGGGGACGATTCTTGAGCACCCAGTTCAAGAACTGTTCCATCCTAAACTATAAGTTCAGATGGAGTCCAGCACTAACCTAGATCCTGCGGCATTGGCCCTACAAATTCAGTCACTCGCAGCCATTGTGGAGGAACTTACCAAGCAAAACTAGGAAATGAGGTAGTGGCTACAACAAGAAGATAACCACATAGAAATCAACAGGGATGATGATGAAGACCGTCACAGGAGACGAACAAGCACTCCAGAAGAGGTAAACTCAGATTTCCTCAGGGAGATGAGAAAGGAGATGGACGAGCTGAGAAACGCTATCAAGGGAAAGACGAATCAAAGTTTGGACAGAATTGTCAAAGAGACGGATTCACCCTTTACCGTAGCAGTCCAGGAGTGCCCGGTGCCCTCCAAGTTCCGTCTACCCCAACTCGAGCCCTTTGATGGATTAAAAGATCCATTGGATCATCTAAATACATTCAAGACGAATCTGGGTCTTTAGCAACCACTTGATGAGATTCTGTGCGGCTCCTTTCCCACTACCCTCAAAGGGGCAGTAAGGGAATGGTTCACCAAATTACCAACGTCGTCCATTGATAACTTCGAGCAGCTAAGTAGCTCGTTTGTTCATCATTTTGTTGGCGGACAACATCTAAAAAGGACAGTTGATCACTTGCTCACAATCAAACAAGGAGAAAAGGAAACTTTGAGATCCTATGTAATGCGCTTCACCCAAGGAATGCTGGAGGTAGACGAATCAGAAGATAAGGTGCAACTTACAACCTTTAAGGTGGGATTAAAATCCAGAGATTTTGTGGTCTCCTTGGCGAAGAATTCCCCTAAGACGATGGCAGAGGCGCTTTTAAAAGCACAGAAATACATGAACGCTAAGGACGCTCTAGCAGCCATAGAGGGAGAAGAAAAACCAAAGGAGAAAAAGGAAAAAGAAGACGATCGAAGAGGACGAAAAAGGGATAAAGCGAACAGACAGAATGACGAAGGAAATAGAAGAAGAGATGACAAAAAATCCTCGACCAGTGAAGTTCACACCTTTAGTGATGCCTATTGACCAGATTTTGACGGAGATTAAAGACGATTAATACCTTAAATGGCCCAGGCCACTCCACTCGTCACCCAGCGTGCACGACAAGAGGAAATACTGCCGTTTCCACAAAGACCATGGGCATTACACAGAGGATTGCCGAGATTTGAAGGAGCAGATAGAAGAACTTATACAGAAAGGGAAACTACAGAAGTATGTGAAAAGGGGAGGTTCCAGCAAGTACAGGGACGATAAGAAGGACCAACACAGTGGTTCCTAAAGAGACGAAGATCATCTACCTCGTCCGCAGAGTGCAATAGGGGAAATAAAAACCATCACGGGAGGACCAATCACAAGAGGGTCGTTTAAATCCCTCAAGAAGTCACACCAAAGGTAGGTAAATAGTGTTCATAACCTACCTCCCCTAAAGCAGAGATAGACAAACCAATACATGTACTTCTCAAAAGAAGATGCCAGAGGAATAAAGCAACCTCATGACGATCCACTGGTCATTATGATCATGATCGAGGGGTTTAATACACGGAGGGTTCTAGTAGACAACGGGAGCTCGGCGGACATTATCTACCTTTCTGCCTTCTAGCAATTAAAAGTAGACTAGAAAATACTTCATCCTTTCGAGTCACCCCTTGTTAGTTTCAGTTGAGACAAGTGTATCCCTGTGGAATAATAACGTTGACAATCATGGCTGGTTCTTACCCCCTTCAGGTAACCAACAAACACAATTTTTTGGTGGTAAACTCGCCCTCGTCCTACAATACGATCATTGGACGACCTACCCTCAATCGCTGGAAAGCAGCTACTTCCACATACTGCCTGAAGGTGAAGTTTCCAACAGAACAAGGGGTCGGAGAGATAAAAGGGGACCAGGTGTTGGCAAGGGAGTGTTACCAGGCAGTCTTGGCTTCAAAAGAGAACCACATGTGGATAATCGAAGATAAAACACCAGAGGTCGTCGAGAAGCTAGAAACGGTAGAGTTTGTTGAAGGAGATCCAGCAAAGACGACCCAGGTAGGGACGAATCTAAATCCAAGGACGAAGGAAAAGATTGTCAATTTCTTAAAGGATAACCTTGACGTATTTGCATGGAGCCACGAGGACATGCTAGGTATCCCAGCAAACATTATACAACATCGCTTGAATGTAGATCTTGAGAAGAAGCCCGTCCAGTAGAAAATAAGAGTCTTTGCCCCTAAACGGAATAAAGCGGTTATGGATGAAGTGAACAAGCTGCTTGCTGCTAATTTGATCCGAGAAGTCTACTATCCTAAGTGGTTGGCCAACATTGTCAAGGTCAAAAAGGCAAATGAGAAGTGGCAAATGTGCGTCGACTTCACGGATCTAAACAATGCTTACCCGAAGGATAGTTTTCCCTTACCCAAAATCGATCAGCTGGTAGATTCAACCACCGGACACAAACTTCTTACTTTCATGAATGCATTTTCTGGGTATAACCAGATACAGAAGGTTGAGGAAGATCAAGAAAAAACTGCTTTCATTACTAGCCAAGGACTCTATTGCTACCGGGTCATGCATTTTGGTTTGAAAAATGCAGGAGCCACATACCAAAGACTGGTAAACCAGATGTTCAACAAATAAATTGGAAGAAATGTGGAGGTATACGTCGATGATATGCTCGTCAAGAGCAAAGAGGAAGAGGATCATCTGGACGATCTTAAGGAGACGTTCAACACACTCAGACAGTTCAGCATGAAGTTAAACTCATCCAAATGTGTTTTTGGGGTTTCATCAAGGAAATTCCTCGGTTTCATGGTGTCGTAGAGAGGAATTGAAGCAAATCCCGAAAAAGTGAGGGCTATCCTCGAGATGTCCTCACCAAGGACAGTTAAAGAAGTACAATCACTCACAGGAAGAGTGGCAGCCCTCAACAAGTTCGTCTCAAAGGCAATAGACAAATGCCTTCCTTTCTTTAAGACCCTGAAGTGAGCATTTGTTTGGACGGAAGAACGCGAGACAGCAACCCCCCACTCCTGAGTCCGTCCAAGGAAGTCGAGGACCTATTCCTCTACTTTGTGGTATCTGTAACAGCAGTTAGTGCAACTTTAATCAAAGAAGATAACAAGATACAACTTCTTGTATACTATATCAGCCAGGCCTTTTAGGGAGCTGAAGCTCAATATCCGCGCATAGAGAAGATCACCTTCACCCTAATAGTGGCCTTAAGAAAACTTCGTCCTTACTTCCAAGCTAACCCTATCATAGTAATGACAGTCCAGCCCATCAGGAAAGCGATGAACAAACCTAAGGTCGCTGGACGAATGGTACAATGGGCCATTGAACTCAGCCAGTTTGATATAGAATACCACCCTCAGACGGCCATAAAAGCTCAAGCATTGGCAGATTTCATAGCGGAATTCACCTTCCCCGAGCATACAGACAACCAGGAAGAACTTTGGACGATCAATACAGATGGATCGTCCACCCAGAAAGGAGGCGAAGCGGGTGTTGTCATTACCTCCCCACAAGAGGACGTTTTGAAGTATGGGGTCCAGCTCAAATTCCCCATAACCAATAATGAAGCAGAGTACGAGGCTTTGTTGACCGGGCTAAGAATAGCTCGGGTACTTGGAGCATAAAATATCGTGCTAAAAAGCGACTCACAACTCGTCATAGGGCAAGTCAGAGGAGATTTTGAAGCAAATGAGACAAGAATTCAAAAATACCTCAAGTTGACGAATCAGTTGGTGAATAACTTTGATCGCACAAAGTTTCTTTAGATCCCATAGGATCAAAATGCAGAAGCTGACGAGGTAGCATAAAGTGCATCAGCGGATGACAAGGAAAAGATAAACAATTGGAGGCTGGAAGAACAAAACTCCCCTAGCATCAAAGAGTTTTAAACCTTCCCTATGCATACCCGCTCCGGATGGATCAGTCCAATTTTGTCCTACCTTAAAGATGGACGGTTACTAGCGAATCTTGAAGAAGTCAAGAAGATCCAGAAACGAGCTTCCCGGTTCACAGTACTAAATGATGAGCTCTACAAAATAGGCTTCTCCCAGCCTTACTTAAGGTGCATAGAAGAGGAAGAAGCCAAGTATGTTCTGGAATAGGTGCACGGGGGAATTTACGGAGATCACATGGGGTTAAAGTCCCTTGTCAGGAAGATCACGAGAGCAGGTTACTTTTAGCCCGCAATGCAGCAAGATGCAACAGAGTTCGTATTTGATTCATAAACTTAGATTTTTATGTAATTTTAGACTACAAAAACTCAAAATTTAAAGATTTGATTGATGAAATAGCTATTGATTTTTTATTCTTTTTGAAACTTTGCAAATATGGAGAATATAAGAAGAAAATGCAATCCAATGGTAATTTGTCACAATTTACATCCAAATATATATATATATATATATATATTGAGTGAAGTTGTAGTCTTAGTCTACAATCAAGTTTGTTGTCAAATTTTGTCCTAAAATTAATTACGTTGAACCTAAAAAATTTTAGGGTGGTCACAAATATTTCTTAAGGATAATAAAATCATAAAATTTTTTTCTGACCACTCGATCTCACATCAGATACCATATTTTCCCCACAAATTGATTTGAACCAAGACAAAGACTGTTGCAACAACAGATACAAGTAACCCAACGCTAAATCAAGGCCACTATCCCCTACAACAAAATCCCCAATTTGTGGGTACCGGTCACCAGAAGAATCTAACAGCCCCCCTAAGCGAGCAAAAAGAAAGGCGATAGAGGGAGAAATATGCCTAAATTCAGTATAATCTACTATTAAGGAAAGATACGCAATTCCAAGAAGGAAAATAAGAATACAAAAGAGAGGAGTACAGTACAGCCAAAAAGGAAAAGAGCGTAGAAAAAAAAGGAAACATACCTGGAAATAAGGAAGAAAACCGAAAAGGCTGGGAGCAAAAAACATAGTGGCAACAGTGAGCTCAGAAAAATCAAACACAGAGAGAGTGAAGAGAAAGGCTAAGAGTCAGAGAAATCAAACACAAAAGGAAAAGTAAAGAGATGAGAAAAGAATGGCAAAGAGTTAAAAAGGTTTGCCTTGGAAAATGCAGGAAAACTAAAAAGGCACTCACCGGAAACGAGACTTACTCATCGATCAGAAGAGGACACGTGGCCATGATGCGTGCCTTGCCGCCATGAGACAATTAATGCAGAGAACATAACCCCAAGCGTTAGAAAACTTTTCAAAAAAAAAAAAAAAAAACTCTCATATTCCAAAGACTGTCCTAATTATGGATGACCTTGGAATAGGGGGGCAGCTGATAGTCCCAAAAATATACCCGTCCACCTAAGAAGGACGATAGACAAGGATGACCCCGAAGTCAGCCCAGCCCTAGGGGAAATGCCTGACAAAGACTTAGGGTCCGTTTGGATTGAACTTATTGTTGCTGAAACTGAAAACACTGTAGCAAAATAATTTTTAAATGTGTGAATAGTGTTGTGGGGTCCATTTTTAATATTTTTAAATACGTGAACAGTGCACGCATAGTGCGTGAATTGTGCATGCACTGTTCACAACAGTAAATTTTGCCACTGAAAGTCAACATAAGCGACTTAAAAAAAAACAAAACAAAACAAAACGCCAGACGCCAGACGCAGACGCGGAATCCAAACGGCCACTTAACCGTCGTCCCTTAATCATGACGAGGCATTACAAAAATAATAATAATGAACTTCTGTACCATTGGAAGTATATCTATCAATTTGACACCCCATATGGGCGTTACAGCTTCGGCAATGATTCCATCATTAAAGCAAAACCAGCGACTAAGAAGAAAGCGTCTATATATATCCATTGACAAAACCCGACGAAAAGGTACACTAAAAAATTTCATCCACATTACTTTCTTCAAACTCTAGCTATTCTAACTTTGGCATCGGTGGTTCTGTGGCAGGCACCACACCGGTGATCATACACTTTCCTTTCAACTTGTCTCAGGATTCGAATTAGCTATGGACGACTCCCCTCTAGACGAATGTTTCTACTGACGATTTTAGCATCATCACCTTATTTGTTTTTTCAGATAATGCCTTAGCAAGACACCTTGCTAAAACAACACGATCTTCTAGTGCAACACAACCACCTTGGACGATGTCTGGGATCATGAGGTAGAGTGCATCACCAGTTACACAAACATTGCCTTTGCTTACATTTCTCCAAAGAAGTTCCCAAGGATATCAGTAGCTTAATGGGTATGGTATAAAACTATCTAATTCTGTGTTTTCTATGACAACCCTTATTTGATCAAATACTTCTCCAAGCTTGTTTAACACAAAATGCTTCATTTTAGCTGGGCTATGCTCTCTCTCTCTTTCTCTACAAAGAAAAGAAAATGAACAAAAATTTTGATATGGCCACATGTTTATTCTAGTAAACAATATGCATTACAATTCTATATACTAACCAAACTTATGCATTCCAATAAATATTATTATTTAGAAAATAAAAACAATAATAGCCAAAATTGAATTAAATTGAGTATAAATTATCCGCCATGCAACGATGCACAAAAAAAGGTAGACAAAAAACCAAATTTGGCTGTATGCACTAATTACCAAACACAAATATTTTCATAATTTGCTTATATGATAAGTTGTGATTTGAAAATATAATTTTTTATATTGATTCACCACTTAAACTACTTGTATTATGCACAAATCATTTCAATTCATATTGACAGTTATGAAAGGAATAGAAAATTCTCCCCATTTGACTTAAAATGGAAAATTTTCATATCTCGTTTAATATTTTAGTTTTGGATCTAACTGAGTAACTGTGTATAAAATGCTATAGGTCATTTAATAATTTAAATGACGTGATACTAAATATTTGTAATATTTATTTTGAATTATAAAATGAATAAATTTTAAATAAGATTTAAAGTTTTATTTCATGGTAGACAATGCCATTGGTAAGAAAAACCACTAATTTTTTTTTGAATAACAATGACAGATATCTCATTTAGCACATCTCCTCACTTTATACTCATGTCAATTGTTAAAATGAAAACAAATCTATATATTACTAAAAGATGAAGCGTAGCGTTTAATGCTGCTGTTCTCACATTGCGCCACATCAGCTGCCACGTCATTTTTTTTAAAATATAATTTGTCCTACAATTTTAAAATGGTTTTCACAATTTTCAGCCCTATAAATGCAGCCCACTACTTATTTATTTACTTCCACTATCACCCTATAATAAATCTGTATAATTAATCACCTCTTATTTATTTAGTTCCACTATCAAGCCCAACCCAAAGCCTTTTCAGTTCAGCTTTAAATTTCTGTATGAGCCTTTTCAGCTTAAAGGAAAGGAAAAAAAAAAAAAAAAAAAAAACGTTGAAACCTTTCAAGCTTTAGGGTTTTTTTTTTTTTTTTTTTTTTTTCCAATTTTCCTATAATTGTTTTTAACATTTATTTTTTTAATCTTACATTTCTCCAACCTTTCTCTCTTCCTTACCATTTCATCTCCCCACTACTTCTTCAATCTTTCTCCCTCCCTTACCTTTTCATCTCCCCACTACTTTCTAAATTAATATCATTCTTCCTCTTTCCCTTCATCTTCCTTTATTTTTGTCTCTTCTTATTCACACCCTCTTACTATAAATTTGTCACTATCTCTTCTATTCTATGCATAGTTTTCCCTCACAAAAAAAAGTTTCCCTCTCTCTCTCTTTCTCTAAATTTTTTGGTGGATTTTTTAATTTTTCTTGCATCTCTACTTTAGGTTGATAATTTTTTATATTTTTTAAAACTCTATTTTGGGTTGGTGTTATTTTATTTTTTTTAATTGTTGTTGTTGTTGTTTTTTTTTTTTTTTAATTCTCTTTGATTGTTAAATATTATCCTATTGTGTTGTAAAGAATTAAATATAGCATATAAAAATATAATATTATTCTATTACATAACATTATTTGGATAATTTGCTATTTATTCTATAGCATGATTTTTTATAGTGCTGAATTTAGATGTTAAACTATGAGACTTTACTAATTTTTGTTTATTTTCTAATCCTTTGTAGTGGGCAAAGTACTCTATAATGCCATTTATTTAAAGAAAAGCAAAGGTTAGCCAAATGAAAATAATAGGATAGGTGACAAATTTTAACTTTTGCAATTTTATTTTAATTATTATTATTTTATAACAATGCATGTATAGAAATTTAATTCTTAGATTTTGCTAATAATTGTTTATTTGATAATATGTTTTGGGTGGCCGAAATTATAATTTCTACAAAGAAAATAACCTTAACAGATTATCAAAAACAAAATTTTATCCCAATATTGGTTTAATTAATCATTGTTAAGTTTTATTAATTTTTTTAAGTTTACGTTTTTTTTTTTTGGTGTTTTGGATTGTTTCTATACTACATTTATGATTGTTCCTATAATAAATAAAAATATAATTATGAAATACATTACTCATTATTAGATTAGTTTAAATTGTATTTTTTTTTTAAAATAAAACTACCATAAAATAATTATCACGCGCAACGCGCGGGTTCGCGGCTAGTAGCAATAATAATGCAAAACATATGTATACGCATGACTACATCTACATTCAAGAAATTTTGAGCTGCCCATAATCAAAATCGGCTTTCTTCAATAGTAACCCAGCTAGGAATGCAGGCAATATATTGTCTCTTAAGAAGGTTGTCACTTGTCCATTACCCTGATTTATAAAACCAATAAAATAAGCTGTACTTATGAGCTCAATGCTTCTCCATCTCCTCTCTTTGGCATACTTCTTCAACCCCAACTCAATCCTCTTATATTCCTCTTTTTCTTTATCAACTTTCTCTTTTGTTTCCTGACTTTGTTCTTTTAGTAAAGCCCCAGCAAGAAACCTGGCCAAAACAACACCATCTTCTAAGGCAGCACAACCACCTTGGCCAAGATCTGGGGTCATGGGGTGGAGTGCATCACCAGCTACACATACATTGTCTTTGTTGATGTTTCCCCAAAGAAGCTCCCAGGGATGTCTATACCTTAATGGGGATGATATAATGGAATCCAATTCAGTATTTTCAACAATGGCCTTTATTTCATCAGGTACATATACATTTCCTAACTTGCTTAACACAAATTGCTTCATTTTAATTGGGTCATGTTCTCTCTCTTTATCTGCAAGATATGAATAAGAACAAATTGTTAGAGACGTGACATTTTTTATGATTGTTGAAACAATCTGCTCTGATGGGAGTAATATTTTTACTTGGATCCACCACTGACAACAATTTAATTACAAACCAATTGCAATAGATCATATCAACAATTGTCAAAAAAGTTAGGAAAAAAATTGTGTTGTAAGAGTTCTTTTTTTTTTTTGTTGATAATTGTGTTCCTAGACTTTATTGAATAAAAAATGTGCACTACGATTATATTTGGAAATTATTAATATGGAAATTGGACTCAAGTAACCAATCATCCTGAATTGGGTCTTACACTATGCATCCACGCACAAAAAATAAGGTAGACAAAAAACCAAAATTGGCTTTATGCATAAATTACTAAACACAACTATTTTCATAATTTGCTTAAATGAGAAGTTGTGATTCGAAAACATCATTTTTTATATTGATTCACCACTTAAACTACTTGTATTATGCACAAATCATTTCAATTCACATTACAGTTATGAAAGAAATATAATTTTGTCCCCATTTTACTTAAAATGTAGAAATTTTATTTCACGTCTAATATTTTAGTTTTTGGACCTAACTGTGTATAGAATGCTAGGTCAATTGATAATTTATATGACGTGGTACTAGATACACTTTTTGATATTTATTCTTCTAAAAAAAAAGATTTGTAATATTTATTATGAATCATAAAATGAATCCATTTAAATTAGAGATGAAATGAAATAAATTATGAAAAAATTGTGTATCCTAGATTTCTTGTTCCAATTAACATGCTCCAAAAAGCAAAGAATCAAGCATGGACCGAATTGGTCCGGGGCTCACCTTCGCTTGTTACCAAAAACCAATAGACACCAGTGTCATTATAAGGAAGAAAACCAGATCGGAATCCTTTCCCAAAGAACTGAAAGAACTTAGTCTCCAACCCATGATTGGATTTAAAATTTACACAACCTCTGATGGAAGCTCTCCCTGTGAAAGTCGATGCCTTGAAGCCTAGCCACTTTGCCACCACTGAGTTCACTCCATCACACCCAATCAACACCTTCCATTTACAAAGTTGATACTCCAATAAGACCCAAGTAATTATACAATAAAAAGCAGATAGTTTAAGTACTAGATTATTTAATTACATTAATAATTGCACAGATGCTTTTGAGTTCAATTATGTTAAGCCCCAAAAAATAAAAAAAGGGCCTGGTGCGTTTAGCTTGTAGAAAAGGAGGCACAATTATGAGTTTATTGTGAGTGGTAAAACTATTCACAAGTATTACTTAAATAATTCATAATCACTGATCATATAATGTATTTAAAAATACATGTGGGTGAATTTATCAGTCCCGCATAATGAATTGGAAAGTTTTTCCTTAAATCTTTCAACTACTCCATAGTTCTTACCTAATCCAAGAAGAAATCAATATCCACTTTTGACAATTTGTGATAATATATGAATTGAACATATGTGGGCCCAATTCAAGATAATTGAGGGCCTAGAAAATAAATGGTCCACTCATCTATAAAATCTGTAAATATCATGTGTATTTTCTGGGTCTATATTATGAGTGAAGATGTATATATACAATATATGAGATAATTACAGTATCTAATGGGTCTTTTATTTCTTTTTTACATCAAATAAATGCTCTCAACATTCACAACATGAATATTACCCCAGAAAATGACCCAAAAGCAAGAAGAAAAAATAAACTATAGGTGATAGTGATACTAACACTTGGGTGAATTTACCTTAGTCTTGAGAATGGTTCCATTAGCAAGATGCACAAGCTTATAAAAACCTGATATTTCTATAGAAACCACCTTGGAAGAGAACCTAATGGTGCCACTTGGGAGCTCCTTTGAAAGGGCTTCCAACAACAGCATCCTATTCACACAACGAAATTCGTGGTCTCCACTGCACAAATAGCAATTACCGAGCTTGCTTAAAGTATCTTAATTATGAATTACAACATTAAAATAAAATTATTAGAATTGTTACAAATGTACATAAATTTTGGTTACCTAAGCTTAGTAAGTTGTTTCATTACAACCAGGAGTCTGAGAGAGGGTTGCAAGGGCCATTACACAATGTTAATCATGGCAGTAAGAGTATTATGAGAGATTGTTTTGGAGGTTAGTAATAAGATGTGTGTAAATAGGATGAGACTGGTTGGGCTAGAGTTTGGGATAGGAAATTTAGCTATCTTTGTCAATGCAATAATTATCTCAAACTCATACTGTAATACATTTCATATATAGTTCATATTTCCCACACTGTGTGGGTCCTATGGGATCCACGTACTATTAGAGCGAGAAATGAAGATGCATATAGATCATGTACAAGATATTTTCTCCTGTCAATGTGCCCACAGAGAGAGAGAGAGAGAGAGAGAATTATAACTTGGATGATATAGGTGCACTATAATCATTGCTATCTGCAAGTACTTACTGTTTTCCTTTGGCATCAAATGACATCGCTGCTGTTTGAACTCCTGAAATTGTAGAGGTACTCAAATTCCTGCATACAATTAGCTGCTGGTCAGTATACATGGTATGCATGTTCTTGTATTTGTGATGGGAGCTGGATAGTTAAAATTAACCAAATACATGTAGAAGTTTATGTAGTCTTCGAAAAGGTTTTTGCCTTCAAACGATTTTTTTTTTCCTCTAAGAAGCCTTGAAATGATATTAGACATAGGTATATATCACTCAACTAGAGTGAATAAGTGTAGGTGGTTAGCTATTGTCGTAGACTGATCATTAAGCTAACTCATATGCTGAAGCTCTAACAAAATTGGAAAGCACCCAACAGTTTCTAGTTTTAGATGGTCCCCCGATTGTATTATTACACTATTACAATTTTTTTTTTTTTTTTTTAAGTATTTGCACCCAGATTGTTTTTGCTTTTTCTTAATGAATTGCTAAGTTACCAAAAAAAGTGACACTAATTAAGAGAGAAAAAGTCTACTAATTAGTACTTACCAATAAATCTGTTTATGTTGTTGTCGAAGGGAGTCACCAATGCCAACAGCATCTAAGGCCTTCCAAGCATTTGTCCATATTGCTAAGGCAAATCCTGTGATCCTCAAACTACCTGAGGATTCCAATACTAAGCTTCGAATACCCAACCTACACAAGATTTTCGTTGTTAGTGTTGGTTTAGATTTGCTTATTTACTTGGAAGTATTAAGATATGTCAAGGTTTGGATTTTATTTATTCACTTAATGCATTAGGATCTCTCCATTTTGAGAAAGTGAAGTTCTAACAAACATGAAACTATAAATAAGTTGAATAAACCTTCAAATAAAAAAGACTAAACCAAAATGTACAAACATGTACATGGATATAAAAATAGAGAGAGGAAGGGTACTTATGAAGTCCTAAGGATGTTGTAAGACCAGCAATTCCAGCTCCCACAATCACAATGTCTTGCACTTCTTCCATGATATTTTGGCTTTTTTTCTCGGGAGAAGGAGATTTGGTAATGAGATATTTTTTTTCCCCAAGATAGAATGGTTCTAAAGATAGTAGTAGTGGAGCTATATTTAATGGCAGCAACATCAAGTTGATTGATGAAAATGATGCAGTAACAAGGAGAAGTTGATGATGAAAGCGCATACGAAAGTTTGAAAATAGCAGCCACGCAGGACAAATAAAATAATGAAATTTAAGTGTGTTTGGTAGAGGAGGGTGAAAAATAGGGGATGGAAAATAGTGGAGAGAGTGTTATTTTGTTTTTTATTTGATATGGGAGAAATTAAGGGGGAAGAAAAATGGGTCAAGGGAGTTTATCTCATTGGGCCTACAAATCTTTTTCTCTCTCCAAATTAGAGAAAGAATTTGGAGAGAAAACTTTAAAAAATGAAATATCAAAATTACTCCCACTTTTCCATCCTTTTACTTTTAATATAAGCGCATAATAATAATAATAATAATAATTAACTCTTTATCTATTTACTTTTCAATCTTCTTTACTAGATATACAACAATAGAAATACAAATATGAAAGCTCAAATTAGTGTGAAACACTAATGCTTGTTTAGACCCCCAATTTTAAATTACGACTTAATTGCTTTTACTCTAACTTATCTAAGTGCGGAATAAGAGTAAATGAAGCACAATAAACCGGTAACACTACTCTCTACGTCATAAGCAAGCAAGCAGTAATAAATGTAAAGCTTAAAGAGTAAGGAAAGAGAGATGTAAACATTCGATAACACGTCTTGGTGTTATCGAATGACAAAAAACCCTCCAAGTCGAAATTGATCCACTAGTGAATAAAGGTAAAGTACACAGATAACAAAAAACCCTCAAAGCCTAGTCTACCCCAAGTACTTGAGCCCATCTACTTGAGTTTTGTCTTCATTAGCTTTTCGGATCCCGCAATTCAGTCCGATTGCATCTGCCACTTAATGGCTCCTTCCAATGCTTCTCAATAGCACCAAAATTTGACTCAACACTCAGATTAGATGTGGTAAATGTTTGGGCTAAGAACCTCTCAATGATGTAGAGATGGAGAGGTAGGAGTAAAGGAAAACCAAGAGAAAATGTATAGATGATTGTAGGTATAGCAATCTTTAACTCAAGTATTTTTGATAGGGTTTTCTCTCTGAAAAGCACTCCTTACAATTCAGGGGTAATGAGGATATTTATATTGTGGGTAAAGAATTGGGCAAAACACTTTATCTTTTTGCTAAACAGAGAGTTTCGTGGGTACCTTGTGAGATGGCCTTTCTCGCAAAGTACTTGCAAATTTGACAGTTTGGCATGACTTTTCAGCTTCCAGTCATGTGCTTCACATGTGGCCTTTCGCGAGTTACTCTTCTCGCGATCTGGTCGCAAATTGCATTGATCCATCTTTGAAGCTTGATTCTTCACCAATCTCTCACACTCATTCCTTACAAATAAACTCACATAAATACAGGGAAATAATTGAAGAAATTATAATCAAATTTGGCACGAAATTAAAGCTAACAAAAGCTAGTTGGAAATCACAACTTTACATTATTGATTTGCAAATGAATTTACAATGATCATAAAAATTACATAGCTTTGGTCCTAGATACAATCTAAGATAAAGTACATAACTTTGTTTCCTAGTTACCATCTAGAAATTGAAAATTACATGGATAAGCATTGATCTATCAACTCTAGATTTAAGTTTGGAGGCTACGTTACAAAATGGGAAGATGTTAGGCCCCCATCTTGCCTGTTGAAACCGGTCTTTTAGATTATGGTGACCAACATCCATGTCATATCATCTAATATGTTATCAATCAATTTGCATGTTAAATTTAATGTGTGTGCATGTGATAAACCCTAATTATATTTATTAAGCATTGCATTTAGATTAAAGAATAAATTCTAGTGAAATGTATGTAAATGGTGATATCCTAGATTCAAGGATTTGAGAAAATTATGAAACTAACATGTTTTTCATATTTTGGATGTGGATTTAAGATCAAAATTAGTGTCATGCATGAACATGTTATAAACAACCAAGAACATGTGAAGAATGCATATGAAAATTTAAGAACATTCAAACATTTTCAAGGAAGTTAAATAATTACTATCATACTTTAATCTTAAATGCTCATCATAGCAACATAAAAAATAAGTTAGGGAAAGAGATTATACCTTCATGCAAGATTCACATGGTGGAGGAGGAGACTCTTGGTGGAGGTCTTAAGGGTGGAGTAGAATAGAAGAGTTAGAAGAAGGAGAGTGAGTCTTACTCAATACCTTGAGTCTTGGAAGACCAAGATATGACAAGACTACTCTACTTCACTAAAACTCAAGAGAGGAGAAGAGAGGGGGTTTTGTGTGTCTTGAAATGAAGGAGATGAGGGGTTTATATAATAGTGGTGGAGAAAATATGAATGGAATGTCATTTAATGAAGGTTGACAAATAATCAAAAAGAGTCATTGTTTGTTTTTAGACCCCTTTAAAACAACAGGATTAACCTAATTAATTAGCTAAGTGATTAACTTAGTCAAATTATGCAAATCTAGGTTATCACAATCAAACAATCATATCAAGTATATAGCAGTGGAAAAATAAATAACACAAAGATATGATCACCCAGGAAACCACACTGGTAAAAACTTGGGGAGGATTTAACCTAGCTATCCTCAAGGTAAACTTGAATCCACTATAAAAAGAATTGAAGTTTTACAATAAGACTTAGACCACTAACATCTTATTGCTACCCACCAGTAGAAACTTACTGACACGACCACATGTAAGCTCCGAGACCACAGACTCCTTCTTTCTAGAATTCTCCAGCAAGTACAAGCACACCCGCTTGTGTATCTTTAAGCTCTTATGGCAGCAAATGAATGATCATCAAGTTCTTAAACGAATCTTGAATCTTGATAACCTTAAACTTGTGTAAAGGAAAGCTCCTCACAGATCTCACAAGAGATTCACACAAACAGCAATATGAGCAACCTAAAAACGTGGCTAGGGTTTGCCTTATATACCTAGGGCAAAAACATAAAACCCTAAACATTTTAGGAGTTAGGGCTGAGTTGGAAATTCTGCGGAAAAACGCATCTGCCTGATTTTCGATTGATCAAGCCTAAGCTTCGATCAATCGAGCCACGCCGAGATGCACATTTAAATCTGCATCAACTTGATTCCAACTTTACATAAACATCACAACTTTGAGCACATCTAAACAAGACTAAACAACCTGTTTTGATCATGGTTTGCCAACAATACATATTAGAGTTCTAAATACATTAAATACTAAGTCTTTAGAACCTAACAAACTCCCGCTTTGGCAATCTGTGACAAAACACAAACTAAAAACTCAAAGTTTACAAAATAAAGCCATTTACATAACAAATCCAATCCTACTATCCGTCAGTTGCAAGAGTAGACAACAGCTCAATTAAATCAACCTGTATTTCCTGAAATACTCAACAAACATATAAACGCATGTGTGGAAAATACAAGTTAACAAAATAAATTTTTGATTTCACCAAAGCACCAAAAAAAAAACATATATCAATGAATAACTCATAAAGATAAATCAATAAGCAGTGAAACAAGAATCAAAAGAAATGTAACTCCCCCTAACATGAATAGCCCAAACAAAAAAAAACATCAAGAGCCAAAAGGAATGTAAAATACAAAGTGCAGCTCCTAGATACAATCTAATCACCACAGGCTCCAACCAACCAAAAAGCTCCCACTAAAAACTCTACAAGCTATACATAATCTACTCAAAATGCTACTCAAAATGCTAGATACAATCTAATCACCATAGGCTCCAACCAACCAAAAACCTCCCCCTAAAAACTCTACAAGCTACTCAAAATGCTACTCCCCCTTTTTGTGACGGAATGCCAAAAGACAATCAGAATCCATCATCAAAAGGAGGTGGCATAGGAGATCGTCTAAAATGCGCCAACTCTGCACGCATAGCACGAACCTCATCAAGCAAGTCCACCAAAACCTGTCCCTGAGCCGCCTGAACGGTTAAGACATGATCCAACGTACGTCGAATGTTGAACTCATCCGAAGTAGTCGGTGGAGAAACATAAGCAACACCAGCACCAGACGTCTCAGCCTGTGCATCACCTGTAGAAGAGGGAGGAGGGGGTACAGCACCAGAAGACTGAACACGAGGAGGTCTCAAATGAGCAGCCCTCTGCCTAAGGAAGGTGGCACCTATGGGACCAGTAATATGTACGGGCTCAGACGCGGGGAAATCATCTAATCCTAAAAACAACAAAATCCTATGAATGAAAATAGGATAAACAAGAGTATGACCTACAGCGCTACTCCTATGAATCTCGTTCAAAGAACGAAGAAACAAATGAGGAAAAGAAATAGAAGCACCAGAAACAAGGGCATTCAAAAACACACATCTCTCAATAGGGATGGTGTGAAGATGAGAAATAGGCCACAAAGAATGACACGCTATCTTAAGAAAAAGATAGGAGATTTCAGAAAGCTCAATGGACGTGATCCGAGGATCAAAACCCCACTGGATAGAAGACTCAGTGATGTATGACATGACGTCATCTAAGGGTAGAGACTCCTTATAAGGATAGTCAGGTTGCCTAATGACTGGGACCCCAAGAGTCTCAGCCACTACCCTAGGGGTAATGGTGAACTCAATACCTCATATCCAACTCCTAACAAGGGTGTTGGAATCATAGACGTGGCAAGAGAGGTTCGAGTAGAACTCTCTAATCAGGACGGTTGGGGGTGGATGATCTACCTCCAACAAGGACAGCCAGCCCCTACTCTCAAAATTTGCCCTAATGGCAGGATCTACCTCATCTAAAACAATAGAACGCTCAGCCCAAATTTTCCTCTTACTGTTCAGCTTATCATAAGCCTCTCTGCTTTTGGCATCCTTAAACAGCTCACTCCTAGAGGGAGACTCAGAAGAAGAGGCAGGGGCGGCGCTATACTTTGTTCAGGGGGTTCAAATGAACCCCCTGACTTCAATTTTTATATATATATATATATATATAATTTTTTTTTTTAGTTTAATACTTAGATTTTTTCTTAAAAATATTATTTTTGCACACCCTGACTTAAATTTTATACACCCTTATTACAAATATTTCCAACTCTAAGAGTAAGAATAAGTATTTGTAGATTGTAAGTGTCACTCTGTCATAAATTTATATTAGAGTAATGTTACAACCACAAACTATTTTACAATTTTTATAAAATGTTGATGTGGCCAACTTCTTATTGGTTTTTATTTAGACCTACCATTAATATCCATTTTTTCATTTACCAATAATCACTTACCACATCAGCAGTTCATAAAAAATTTTGTAAAATAGTTTGTATCTCTAGCATTATTCTTTATATTATATGTGTATGAGTGTATCTAATATTGATTGTGTGCATTATTTTTTGTTATAATGTTATTTGTGTAAATAATAATGTGTGTGGAAGTTTGTGTGTACAATATAAATATAAGAGAAATGTTTTGTCACTACTTTCATGGGAAATATAACAATTGCCCTAAGGATATCCGTTAACATGACCCTAAATATAATATAACTTTATATGATTTAGTAATTAGGAAATAGAGAAGGTTTGTTGCATGTGTGTGTATTGTTATCATGTTATAATAATTTTTTGTTATAAAGTCAGAAAAATTCAAGAAAAAAAATTGTAAAGTTAGTGATTGTTCAAGTATTTTATTGGTTTCTGCCGTTTTCTTTCAAAAAAAAAGTATTTTATTGGTTAAGTAGACACGTAGTGTATTATTTATGTATGAATGAATGTGGTTGTGTGCGTCAATAATTAATACAAAACCAATGAGTTGAGTTTATCTATTTAGTTTAAAATATTTTTATAAAAACAAAGACAAATAAATAACAACAACTGTATAAAAATAAAAATGTTAAACAAACTTAACAAAATAAAATGGTCATAGCTACCCATAATGACAATTAATACTCATAATGAACTATCATATAACAATTCAAAACTTGAAAACTTGTAGAAAGAAATTGTAAAATTTCAAAAAAAAATTTGTCAATAACTCGATATATTCAAGTTCTCTTTTTATTAATTTTTTTTTACATAAGTTTTTTAATGACCCCCCTAAACAAAATTTCTTGAGCCGCCACTGAGAAGAGGAGAGAGTCCTATGAGCTCTAGTCTTCCTAGGCATGGTGCTAAAGAAAGGACAAGGACACAAAGCATAACCAAAAAGAACAAAAAGGAAAAACCAAGGGCAGACTGCAAGTTAGCTCAAAACACATATAAAACAAAAATCTATTTGATGCATGAACAGTTTAAATATCATGATGCATGCTTGAATGCAGTGAAACTAAGTTCAATTTAAGGTCAAATTCACAAAGTTCGGCTTGAGCAAAGAGTTTCTATAAAAAACCCCAAAATTTGAAAAACCACTTGTTTGTTTGTAAAACAAATTGACCAATTGATTGTCACACAACACAACATACAGTTTAGAATGATCAATTACATCAATTAATCAAGCCAATTTCATCAATTTCACCCAATTTGAACAAAATCCCCAATTCGGATTAATTTCAAGCCCTAGAATTTTCAATTCATCACAAAACCCAAAATTGATCAAATTAAGCATCATAGATCAAGTTTAAAACATCTCCCAACAAAAACCCAATGATCAATTTCACAAAAAAATAGCTTGAATCATCAAAAATCCCAATATGCATAGGCTTGAAATTTTCAAAGAAAAATGCATCATAAATGCATGAAAATCGAAAATAAACTTAAAAGGAATGGTATAATGGACTTACCGGCCTTAAAGGAGAAAAACCTTGCAAAAATTTGGGAGGAAAACAACAAAAACTTGATGAGTGAGCTTGTCCGAGTCGGAGAGAGAGAGAAAAGTTAAAAACTTTTGAAAAAGTGAAGTTGAACAAGTCAAATCTGATCTTTTAAAAAACCTGATTCACGATATTCGATTGATTGAAAAACAGTTTCGATCGATCGAATCAGACAGAAACTTCATAAAGAATTTTTAAAACAAATTTGATTGATCGAAAAACAGATTGGATCAATCGAAACAAACAGAGGCTCACTTAATTTTTGAGAGAAAAACACAGTTTTGAAAAACAAAAACACATTTTGGGCATAAACTCCTCAAAGCATTGAAATAGATGAACAAAATGTATGAGTATGATATGAAATGCTTTTCAAAAACACAATTTTTAAACCCAATTTTCCCAAAATTTAAGATTTGCAAACAATCTCCCTTTAAATTCTCAAGCAATAAAACTATTTTGCATAAAAACTCAAAGTATTTTCAAACTTGGTTGGTCAGACCAAAAACACACACAATAACATGTACAATGTTTAGCAAAGAGTAACTCGTGTAGTGTGTGCAACTAGCAAAAGCTTGAGATACATGTGAGGTGATATGTGAATAGAAATCAAACACAAAGTCTACAAAATTCATCACATAGAATTTAAAAGAGACTATCACCTAAAGAGTTACATCATATGACTCCCACATCTCCTAGATCATAAGCTTGCAATCATGTAAGTTTCTTGAATTTGTCTCATATTGTACACACCAATTTTAGTTATTCAGAAACGTAATAAAAGCCGGGATAATGTACACACCAATTTACTTTATATGATTTAGCTTTAAGCCTAATAATGTACACACCAATTTTAAGCAATTAAACCCATGCTACACCTTATATTCTTTTTGTGCATGTGTTACATTTTCTCGAGCATAAAATCTTACGATATGCACTAAGGTGTTCATGATTAGCTAGTGAACAGTGGTGAGATGGTTATTTATGCGTTTCTCAAAAGGTTCAAGTCCGACAGTCAAAGACATGTGACTTCAAGATTAAGACGAAGTGATCAAAAACCATACACATCTTTCCCACACAACATGCACTACAAAGCTTCAACTAGTAAAGTGCAATAAATAAGCTCATCAAAGCTAAACCAGGTACATAAAACATGTTATGTGAAAATAAATTGATCAACCTTTGTTTTTAAAAACCAAGAGAATGAATACAAAACACAAATTGCTTCCAATTTTCTTCCTCTTTTTTTTTTTTTTTTAAAAAAGAAGAAAAAAAAATCCTAAAATGAAATGCATGAATGTTATGCAATGCAAATTCTAGAGACAAAAAGAAACAACCAAAGAACAATGGTCACAAAGAAAAGAGTAATGAAGCACAAGGACCAAGGAAGCCAAAAGAGACTAAGGACACCGAATCACACCGATAACTTGACGAAGTGTCTCAAACTTACTTCCATCAAGAGGTTTGGTGAAGATGTCAACATTCTAACGTTCAGTAGGGATATACTCAAGAACCACAATCTTCCTTTCAACCAAATCCCTAATGAAGTGATACCGAAGTTCTATGTGTTTGGTCTTAGAATGCTAAATAGGATTCTTAGAGATATCTATAGCACTAGAATTATCACAATAAACAACCATTGTGTCTTGTGGAATCCCATAATCACTCAAAAGCTTTTTCATCCAAAGAAGCTGAGAACAACAACTCGCAGCAGCAATATATTTTGCCTCAGTAGTAGACAAAGAGACAGAATTTTGCTTTTTACTCATCCAAGCCACCAGATTGGCTCCAACATAGAAACACCCACCAATGGTGCTTTTTCTGTCATCAGCATTACCAGCCCAATCAAAATCAGAAAATCCAGGAAGAGACAAATTTGACTCTTTGCTGTAAAATAATCCATAATCACAAGTTCCACCTACATATTTTATGATTCTTTTAACAGCATTTAAATGTAAAACCTTAGGATTAGATTGAAATCTAGAACAAACACCAACACTAAAAGAGATGTCAGGTCGGCCAGCAGTCAAATACAAAAGACATCCAATCATGCTTCTATACAATGTAACATCAATAGACTAACCTGATGGATCAATTGTTAATTTTGCATTTGCAGCCATTGGTGTTCTAGCATAGGCAGCCTTATCCAGTCCAAATCTCTTAACTAGATTTCTTGCGTATTTTGCTTGATTGATGTAGATCCCTGAATCTGTTTGCTTCACCTGCAATCCCAAGAAATAAGTTAGTTCACCAACTTTGCTCATTTCAAACATCGCCTTCATTTTATCTGCAAAAGAATGAGTAAAAGAATCATTAGTAGCACCAAAAACAATATCATTAACATAAATTTGAGCTACAACAAAACCATTCTTATCCTTTCTTATGAAGAGAGTAGTATCTGCAGATCCCCTTTTGAATCCATGCTCAGTGAGATATGCAGTCAATCTATCATACCAAGCCCTAGGAGCTTGTTTCAAACCATAGAGGGCTCTCTTCAACTTGTAAACATCATCCGGTCTGTGAAGATCAACAAAGCCCTTAGGTTGTTTAACATATACCTCTTCTTGTAGCATCCCATTCAAGAAAGCACTCTTGACATCCATTTGATACAACTTGAAGTTTAGATGACTTGCTATGGCCAAAAGTATCCTGGTGGATTCCAGTCTTGCTACTAGTGCAAAGGTCTCATCAAAATCAATTCCTTCCACTTGTGTGTATCCTTGAGCAACAAGTCTTGATTTATTTCTGATAATAGTGTCATGTTCATCTGACTTGTTCTTAAAGATCCATTTAGTTTCAATCACATTTACTCCCTTTGGTCTAGGAACTAATTCCCACACATCATTCCAAACAAATTGATGAAGTTCTTCATGCATGGAATTTACCCAATCAGCATCTTGAAGTGCTTCATACACCTTCTTCGGTTCAAATTGGGACAGATAGCATGAGTGAGTAATCACATTCAAGGCTTTTGATCTCAATCTCATGTTATCATTTAGACTACCCAATATATTTGTGGCAGGATGATTCAATTTAACTATAGAGGATGGACTTTTAATCAGAGATGTGGTGGTACCTTTCTGTTCAGATAGAGGACTAAGCTCACTTTGTGCTTGTTGAGTGTCATGAACCGGAGTGGATGGTTTTGAACTTGATGGTACTGAAACTGTATCATTCAACAACAACAACTCTTCCTCACTATGTTTCCCCACATAATCAGCAGGAAGTGAATCATCAATTTCTATAGACTTATCTTGAGCAGGAGTAGTGCTTTCTTAATGTGCTTCTGAACATACTTCATTATTGATCACAACATTTGAAGATTCCATGACTGTTTTGGTTCTCAGATTGTATACTCTATAAGCTCTACTAGTGGAAGAGTATCCTAGAAAGTATCCTTTATCACTTTTTGCATCAAACTTTTCTAGGTTCTCTCTGTCACATAGAATGTAACAATCACTGCTAAATGTCCTGAAATATTTGACAACAGGCTTCTTCCCTTTCCAGAGTTCATAGGGAGTTTTCTTGGAATCAGGTCTGAAATACACCCGGTTGAGTGTATGGCAGGCAATGTTAACTACTTCTCCCCAGAAGGATTTTGGCAACTTTTTTGTTGTGTAGCATGACACGTGCCATCTCCTAAACGACCCTATTCTTTCTTTCCACTATCCCATTCTATTGAGGTGTCTTGGGTGAAGAAAACTCTTGATGTGTGCCTTGATCATTACAGAAAGTAGCCAGCTTGGTATTCTCAAATTCTCTTCCATGATCACTTCTGATTCTAGCTATCACAGTATCTTTCTCAACCTGCAATTTCTTGCACAGATGTATCATCTTTTCAGGAGCCTCAGCTTTATCTTTCAAAAGCACAACCCAAGTATATCTAGTAAAGTCATCCACAACAACTAGAATATACTTCTTTCCACCTAAACTCTGAACTCTAGCAAGACCCATGAGATCAATGTGCAATAGCTCCAGAGGTCTTGAAGTTTGAACACTAGCTACAGACTGATGTTTAGATTTCACTTGTTTACCTATCTGACATGGTCCACATATGCACTTATCTATTTTCTCAAACTTAGGTAAACCAATAACTGCCTCACATCTGGAAATCTTCTCTAACTGCTTATGACTGGCATGCCCCAACCGTTGATGCCACAAATCCACTTGATCAATCTTTGTACTAAAGCACTTGTTGTTTATACTTAGTGTTATGCCATAATAGTTGTCAGTTGTCCTTACACCAACACACATACAGTCACCTCCTCCATCAAGTATCTCACATTCATACTTAGTGAAGAGAACATTTAATCCATTGTCACAAATCTGACTTATGCTGAGTAAGTTGGCCTTCAATCCATCAACATACCAAACATCTTTGAAAACTGGCAATCCTGGAATGTCCACAGTTCCAATGCATCTGATCACAGATTTGCTTCCATCTCCAAAAGTGACTGTCCCAATCTTTCCTTCAAAGAGTGTCTTGAATAAACCTTTGTTTCCTGTCATATGCCTGAAACAACCACTATCCAAATACCAAAAACAAGAATCACGTGCCTTTAAGGTAGTTAAAGCAGTATAACATACATAATTCTTATCACATGTGATTATACCAAGATACTCAAGGAAAGATTTAACAAAAACAACAAGGGGCAAAGACAACAAGTTGACAAGTTGACATATAAGCAAAAAGATTTTCCAAGAATCCATGACAACAGGGGTCAAGGATCAGCTCAGAGATCAAAAGATCTACAAACAGAGGGCTACCCATTCTGATACCACTTGTTTGTTTTTAGACCTCTTTAAACCAACAGGATTAACCTAGTTAATTAGCCAAGTCATTAACTTAGTCAAATTATGCAAATCTAGGTTATCACAATCAAACAATCATATCAAGTATATAGTAGCGGAAAAATAAATAACACAAAGATATGATCACCCAGGAAATTACACCGGTAAAAACCTGGGGAGGATTTAACCTAGCTATCCTCAAGGTAAACTTGAATCCACTATAGAAAGAATTGAAGTTTTACAATAAGACTTAGACCACTAACATCTTATTGCTACCCACCAGTAGAAACTTATTGACACGACCATGTGTAAGCTCCGAGACCACGGACTCCCTCTTTCTTGGATTCTCCAGAAAGTACAAGCACACCTGCTTGTGTATCTTTAACCTCTTATGGCAGCAACTGAATGATCATCAAGTTCTTGAACGAATCTTGAATCTTGATAACCTTAAGCTTGTGTAAAGGAAAGCTCCTTACAGATCTCATAAGAGATTCACACAAACAGCAATATGAGCAACCTAAAAACGTGGTTAGGGTTTGCCTTATATACCTAGAGCAAAAACATAAAACCCTAAACGTTTTAGGAGTTAGGGCTGAGTCGAAAATTCCGCAGAAAAACACATTTGCCCGATTTTCGATTGATCGAGCCTAAGCTTCGATCAATCGAGCCAGGCCGAGATGCACATTTAATTCTGCATCAGCTCGATTCCAACTTTACATAAACTGCACAACTTTGAGCACATCTAAACAAGACTAAACAATCTGTTTTAATCATGGTTTGCCAACAATACATATTAGAGTTCTAAATATATTAAATCCTAAGTCTTTAGAACCTAACAGTCATGAATCTAGACCCTATTTTAAACTTTAATGAAAGCTGATGCATTAAATGTAGAGATTGGTAGGAGTGATGAGCAAGCAAAATTCGATATTTCCCTAACAGCCTGTAGAGCCAAATTCAAAAAAATCATATCTTACTCGATTCTGATCGTAATTGTCTTGTTCTTATGCTCAAATTAAAGCCGTGGATGTCTAGTTTTTGGGAAAATTAACTTCATTCGTAGATTCAAAATATTCTGAGAGATATCAATGAAATGGTGAGCAGAGGTCATTTGTTAGAAAATAATTTCAGCACAATTAACATCAATAGGTCCCAAATTAGTTTCCAATTAACATTAATAGGCTCCAATCACTCCCATTTTAGACTTAATTAGTTCCAAATTTACCCTAATTAAAAAGATAATTGCATAAATTACTCATTGAACAATTAATGTTTGACTATCTAATTAATTAAGTGTGTACAACCTTATGAAAAGTGCTAGGCCAAAAATGTATTGACACCTTGTGATTAATTAGTAAAGTTTATTAATTAATCAAATTAACATTCAAAGTGAGTGGTCGCACAAACAAATCACCAATTAAATTAAGTGCAGCGGAAATTAAATTGACTCGGTGATTTGTTTACAAATGGAGAAAACCAACATGGCAAAAACCTCACCGGGTGATTTTAAGGTCACCACTCCTGAGAATCCACTATTTTCACAACAAGTGGTTACAAGTATAGGAATCCCAGTACCTTATACAAACCTACAGTTAAACCCTTACCCCAATACCTAATTGGACTTGTTCTGTAGTGACAATCTCTCCTTTTGATGCATGGCTCCCAGTACGTGACTAACCAGTTGCACGAATCCCAATACACGACTTCAATCACCAACTAGAGAAGGTTGTTGGCTGCAAAATTCTTCAATTCATCCACACGATAAATATCTAGATGATGCTTGATTACAAAACTCTACGGTGCACAAACACAGCAACTTCTTCACAAGAAAGATGAACTAGGTCAAATTCTGTCTCCGGTTACAATTTGCTTGAACAAACTTTGCTCAACACTTGTGTAACTTGTGTCTCCTTTAACGGCCTTTAAAATAATCTTTTTATATGTCTAGAGTTGTGAGAAAAGAAAGCTCAAACATACAATTACAGATTAGAGTCAAAACAGAACTGAAATTCTATTTTTCATAATCCTCGACAAATAGCCATCTGTCGAGTAGCTGTCGAGCCACGGGGCTAGAACAGCTCTTCAAGCTCAATAGATACTAGCTGTCAAGCTAGCTGTTAAGTTTTAATGAACTTGCACTTTTCAGCTTGAATCTTAGACAGACTTGCATGGCTTCAATACTTAATCTTGAAACAAGATTTCTTAAAGTATTAAACACATCCTAGATCCACTCAAATACAAGTAAAGTGCGTTTTGTCAAAAGATTAGTCAATTACATAAAATAGTGACATGTGTTCCTAACAAGTGAATCACATATGTCATAACAATCTCCCCCTTGGCAATCCATGACAAAACCACAACAAACAAATGAACATATGAGAGAAGTCATAAATCACTCAAATCATATTCACTTGTTGAATACAATAAAATCTATCCTAACACAAACTCTTGAAAAACTTTGCAAGAAGAGAGTTTATGGCAAGTAGACTTTGACAACCTGTATTTCTAAAACACTTTAAACAAAACTCATCAAGGCATTTTTGTGTGAAACAAAAATAATAGATTGCATACACCTAATAAGAAGCATGTGCATAAAGAGAGAAAAGAAACAACACATGTAAGGTTAGGTGAAAGAAACATACATCAACATATAAAGAAGATAAGTACAATGTATGTCAATAATGGTCACAAGACCTAAGGTACAAGGATAAATGTATCTAAAGTAGAGAAAAGAAAAAGATACAAGTAATCCTCACTACATCCCTCAGTTATCAACACTCCCCCTATCAAAATAGTCCTATACTAACTCTCCCCCTAAGTATGACTACTTTCATATACAAAACTACTCCCCCTTTTTGTCATAAGTGACAAAGGGTAAGAGTGTCAAGTAGACATCTCATCAGTACCAGAAGAGCTAGCATCTCCATCACCATCATCCTCAGCAGTAGCATCATCATCATCATCATCATCATCATTATCATCAGAAGCCTCTGGAGTACGTGAAGGAGAATCAATGAAACCACCCATGACCACCTGTCGTCGTGTAATACAGCCAACACGAATGTTCACCTGATATAGCTTAGTGGAGAGTGTATCAAGGCGAGTATCCATGCGCTAAAGCTACGTCATGATGTTTCCTAGAGTCACATCGCCCATAGAAGAGAAGGGAGTGGATGTGGATTGAACGGATCAAGATGGAGCAAAACGGGAGGGAAAAGCTGCTGACCCAGACTGCCTCGACCTAAACTGCACTTCGCTATGTTTAACGGTAGTGGCGTCTATGGCACAAATATGGGTAAAGTGGTCGGATGCTGGAAAGGTAACTGAAAAATGGCGTAAGATCCTCATGATAGCGGAGGGAAAGATGAGCTTATCACGAGACGCCGTATCCCTATAGACATCTAAGATAGAAAGAATAAACTGAGAAGAAAAATCTATGGTAAGATGTTTAAGAAGGGACAATAAAAAGTGAGCACGAAGCTCTGTGATAGAGTTATAATGAGAAAAAGGGTGAAGAACAAAAGTCATAACCATGTTCAAAAACCGAGGGCCTTCTGCAAAGTCCGAACAGTAAGTGAACTGACGCTCACCCTAAACAGAAAGGCGCTCATAGAAAGCAGATTTGAGCTCATCTTTGGACACAGTCCTCAGATGCTCACAACCAGGGTAGTCAGGAAACTCTACCCTAGGGACACGGAGCACATCCGCAACAAGCTGCGGTGTGACAGCAATGCGCATACCTCGAATGTAAGTATGAAAGAAAGGTACTGAAAAATCAAATCCATGCATGTTGGAGTAAAACTCCTGGATCAGCACAGATGAACAAGTGACCAGGACGTCACAAAGTGACTCCCAACCTCGATTATAAATAGTAGGTAGGTCAATGTCGGCAAAGTCTACCAATATGACTCAGCATTCAAAATGAATGCCTCGTCAGAGAAAAGTTCTCCGAGAAGGCCTTATGAGCATCCTCATCACGAAACCGAATATGTGATGGAGTAGGATCAGAGGAAGACGATGTCCTGGAATGAAGAGGGTTCCAGAACGGAGCAGACTTACGTTTAGGTACCATAGACACGACTAACGTAAACGGAAAAGAGAGGGAGAGAGAGAGACAATCAGAAAAGTCCCAACACATTTCAAATATAGCAAGTATATTGAAAAGAGAGTACGTATGCATGGAAAATGCATGAACATGTGACATGCAATATAAAAAGCATCATGGGCTCAACTCAATCCAATCCTACCAACACACAATCAATTTGCACACATCTAAATGCATGATAATACTGTTATAATGCTTATGTGATGCAATGTATGAGATTTTAAACTTATTTAAGCAAAAGCCAATCCCAAAATTTCAACAAAAACTCATCAATTTTGAAAAACCCCAAAATTTTTCAAAAACCTCAAAACCAAGGTTTCAAAACATGAAGTGCATGTAAATGAGAGTTTAGAAACTCACCAAGTGAAGAAAAAACTTGAGAAAGTTGAAAAACGCTTGAGAGTGAAGTTTAGAGTGAGTGAGAAAGTTTTGGGAGGTGAAAGGACGGATAGATCGAGAGAGATGTCGAGCAAAATGACAACCAGATCGCGCTGAACGAATAAATAGTAGTTCAGTAAATCTTGAGAGATAGAGGTGTCGAGAGGTGTCGAGACATGTGTCGAGAAGGTGTTGAGCATAAAAAATGTCAACAGATGCAACTGTCGAGGAACAATTCAACAGAAGACATAATAAACAAGCTCGATCGATCCACCAGCTATCGAGAAGCTATCGAGGGTGTAGAAAGTTTGTCGATTGATCCACCTAGCAGTCGAGAAGCTATCGAGATTGTGATAAGAAAAAGTTGAAAAGCTCGATAGATAACCAGGTGTCAAGGAGGTGTCGAGAAGCTATCGAGATTACTTAAAAACAGTTTTTCAAGAAGAGAAAAACACATTTATGAATGCAATCAAGTATGCAACTCAACCAATGATCCAATCAACATTTTAAGCTCTCAAAATCATCTCTCAACAACAATTTTAAGCACATGGATCCCAAAAATACACACACACACTAAACAAGTTTAACTAATTTTATATTTCAAAAACAAGTTAAGACAGTTTAGTGAGCATACATTAAAACGTGTAAAACCTTGTGATGTCTAAATCACATTGTACTTACACATGTATCAAGAGTAGCAAAGAATATTGCGTGTTGTGTGTGAAAAGCATCGCTAGATTGCATAAATGTATACATGTTATGACGATTTGAGATATGAGAAAATCACTTTAACTCACACACAATCATAACTGTTTGATGGGGACTATCACCTTCGAGGTAAATCCTATAACTCCCACATCTCCTAGAATACACGCTTGCAATCATATATAAAGCATTTTTATTCTTTTTGCTTTTGACTTTTCTTTGCATAAATTTTTTTTTTTTTTTTAAAGCGAATCATGCATGGGCATATAAGAGATAGAAAAAAAAAATACTCAATTATGTTAAGCATTTGACATTCCAATTTTGCTATGCCGAAGCACACAAATGTCATTGACATTGCACTTTTGCTATGCCAAAGCATACAGATGTCATTTCATGATTGGCGAGCAACAGTGGTGAGATGGTTATTTATGCCTTTCTCTTAGGATTTTCTAGTCCTTCCCGTCAAAAAGAGTGATACGAGTGTTAAGTACAAGAGATTACTTAATCTTACTCATCACAAACACGAGCCACAAATCTCACTTGCTTAGTTGTGCATAGATATGCTCATCTAAGTTACAAAAGATACAAAGTTTAGAAAACTTTGTTTCAATGGCCATCCAAGGTACACAAGTACCAATGTACACATATCACACACTCTTTTCGTATTTTTCTGATTTTTCAATTTTTTTTTTAAATTTTTATATCAAAAACAAAATAAATAAAACTGAAAACAAACAAACAAAAACATGTTAAACAAAGCAAAGCATAAAACTAGATGCAAATGCATGAGGAAAAAGGAGGAAAGAAAGAGATCAATCCATGGAGATAACACCAATGTTTTGACGAAGGAATTCAAAACGTTTGCTGTCAAGAGGTTTGGTGAACAGGTCAGCCTTTTGATCATCAGTGTGAATAAGCTCAAGAGTGAGAATACCATCTTCAACAAGCTCCCTAATGAAGTGATGTCGAATCTCTATGTGTTTGGATCAAGAATGTTGAACCGGATTCTTAGAGATGTTGATGGCACTGGTATTGTCACAATAGATGGTGAGATGCTCTTGACAAATACCATAATTATGGAGGAGTTTTTGTATCCATAGGAGTTGGGTGCAACAGCTACCAGCAGCGATATACTCAGCTTCTGCAGTGGATAAAGAAATGGAGTTCTGCTTTTTGCTCATCCAGAGAGACAAGATTGTTACCCACATAAAAACAACCCCTGATGTACATTTTCTATCATTAGCATTCCCAGCCCAATCAGCATCAGAATACCCAACTAAGACATCATTTGTGTCCTTGCTGTACCACACACCGAACTCAGTAGTGGTTTTGACATACTTTATAATTCTTTTTAAAGTAGCCATATGAGATTCTTTGGGATTAGCCTAATATCTAGCACACACTCTAACACTGTAACTAATGTCAGGTCTACTAGCAGTAAGGTAGTTATGCTTCTATATAGAGATGAATCTACAATTTTGCCTAACAAGTCCACAATGAGTTTAACATTTAGGCTCATAAGGGTTCTAACAGAACTAGCAGATTCCAAACCAAACTTTTTCACAAGATTCTTAGCATATCTAGATTGAGATAGGAATATACCTAATCTAGCTGACGAATCTGCAATCCAAGGAAGTGAGTCAGCTCTCAAATCATGCTCATCTTGAACTCGATTTGCATGAGTTTTGAGAAGTCATGAGCAAGTTCATCCATAGTCGACCCAAAGACGATATCATCAGCATAGACTTGAGCAACTATCAACTTGCCATCTTCCTTTTTGATGAAGAGAGTATGATCAGCTTTTCCTCTTATGAACCCCTGTGACACCAGGTATTGTGTGAGCCGATCATACCAAGCTCTAGGGGCATGCTTTAAGCCATAAAGTGCCTTCTTGAGATACAACACATGATCTGGAAAGTGTAGGTCAATGAATCCTTTTGGTTGAGCCACATAGACATCTTCTTTAAGTAGCCCATTCAA
This sequence comes from Quercus ilex subsp. ballota, assembly GCA_032727855.1. Taxonomy (NCBI): domain Eukaryota; kingdom Viridiplantae; phylum Streptophyta; class Magnoliopsida; order Fagales; family Fagaceae; genus Quercus; species Quercus ilex. The sequence goes on from CM064918.1 coordinate 55,383,902, forward strand.
GAAAGCAGTCTTTACATCCATCTGATAAAGTTTGAACTTCATATGACATGCTAGGGCAAGGAGAATTCTGATGGACTCCATACGAGCAACTGGGGCAAATGTTTCATCATAGTCTACTCCTTCCATTTGTAAGTATCCTTGAGCTACAAGCCGAGCCTTGTTGCGAATCACATTGCCCTCCTCATAAGTCTTATTGCAGAATATCCACTTTGTACTGATGATGTGCTCACCCTCCGGTCTAGGTACTAAAGTCCAGACATCATTCCTCTGAAACTGAAGGAGTTCATCATGCATTGGTTCGACCTAACTTTCATATTGAAGAGCTACCTCAAATTTCGTGGGTTCAACCTTTGATAAATAACAAGAATAAGACACAAAATTAGACGCATTTATCAACTGTACATTTCCTTAATGTGAGTTCATTCATGTTTCCCACAATAACTTCTAGAGGATGATTTAATTTAATCCTGGAGGAAGATCCTTTCTCTTCATGAGATTCAGAATCTGGTGAAGTAGGTATATCTATAGACTCTTCCATTACACTGGGAGTACCAGGAGTACTTGGAGATGCAGGTTCTTGTTCAACAATTTCTTGAACTTCCTTAGTCTCAAGAGGAAGAATTTCTTTGGGGAATTCCTCAATACCTTTCTCAGAACCAGAATTTGAAGACTCATCAATAACAACATTCACTGTCTCCATTACCTTCATAGTTCTTTTGTTGTATACCTGATAAGCCTTGCTTGTGGAGGAGTAGCCTAGAAATATACCTTCATCGCTCCAGGAGTCAAACTTTCCCACATTCTCTCTATCCTTGAGGATGAAACAAGTACTTCTAAAGATTCTGAAATACTTCACATTCGGCTTCCTTCCTTTCCATAAATCATATGGAGTCTTCTTGGTACCAAGTCTAAAGTACACCCTATTAACCGTATGACATGTAGTGTTAATGGCTTCTCCCCATAAGTTTCTAGCCACATCCTTGTTGTGTAACATGGCTCTGGCCATCTCCTGAATAACCCTGTTCTTTCTTTCTACTACACCATTTTGCTGAGGAGTAATAGAAGCAGAGAATTCTTAAGATATACCTGATCTTGTGCAAAAGGACTCCGTATACGAGTTCTTAAATTCTTTACCTCGGTCACTTTGAATTTGATCAATCTTCAGGCTATTTTCATTGTGCACAAAGCTTTAATGTGCTCAAGAGCATCAGACTTGGATCATAGGAGAATGACCCAAGTGTACCTAGTGAAGTCCTCTACTACAACCATGATGTATCTCTTACCACCAAGAGACTCAGTTCTAGTTGGACCCATAAGATCCAGATGTAGAAGCTCCAATGGTCTAGATGTAGCTGATGTCTAAGTGCCCGGATGCTTAGCTTTCGTCTATTTCCCAAGCTGACATGGTCCACACACTACATTACTCATTCTACTAAGCTTTGGTATCCCCAAGATTGATTCATGCTTAGATACAATAGAAAGATATTTGTAACTAGCATGTCACATCCGTTAATGCCATAGATATTCATTTGGCAAACGAATGCCATTGCACACAATATTAGCATCAGGAATCAATCCATAACAATTGTCTAGAGTGTGAATGCCACTTATGAGTTTCTTTCTAAACTCACCCATGACAAGACACTTTCCTTTTGAGAATAGCACCATGAAGGCTTGATCACATATCTGACTTATGCTCAATAGGTTCACCCTCAGACCTTCCACATATAGAACATTTGCAATGTCTGGCGGTCCAGGTAGAGAGATGATTCCTTTTCCTTTAATCTATGACTTGCTCCCATCACCAAAAGTGACATTGCCACCTTTCTTAGACTCGAAAACCTTGAAGAGAGATCGGTCTCTAGTCATGTGTCTTGAGTAACCACTGTCAAGGTACCACAAACACATGTCCATAACTTTAAATGCGAACTTCATCATAAAACACACTTCGTGCTTAGATGACAGATCAGTAGGAATAGTGCTTTCTCTCATGTGCCTTTTACAAGCTAAACCTTTAACTTTCACTCTTCTCAAACGAACTCTTTTGCACATTTTCATTATGAGAAAATCTAGTTTCTTCTTAGGCAAACTGAGACCTTTTACAATGGTCAACACAAGCGAATTCAATAATTTTTAGACTTGTATTTTCTGATACACTCAAACAAGAAGAGATTAGAAAAACAAGATGTATTTGAATTAAAAGATCTCTTCAAGCCGGTTGTAGCCATGACAACAATGGTCAATGGATCAAACATAGCAAAGATTAACCCTAATCAGAGTATGCCTGCTCTGATACCACTTGATAGGCCAAAATGTAATGACCTCTTGTGATTAATTAATAGATTAATTAGCCAAGTTTATTAATTAATCAAATTAACATGCAAAGCGCGTGGTAGCAAGTGCAGCAGAAATTAAATTGACTCGGTGATTTGTTTACGAATGGGGCAAACTAACATGGCAAAAACCCCACCAGGTGATTTTAAGGTCACCATTCACGAGAATCCACTATTATCACAATAAGCGGTTACAAGTAAAGGAATCCAAGTACCTTATACCAACCTACAGTTGAACCCTTACCCCAATACCCAATTGGACTTGTTCTGTAGTGACAATCTCTCCTTTTGATGCACAGTTCCCAGTATGTGACTAACCAATTGCGCGGATCCCAATGCGTGACTTCAATCACTAACTAGAGAATGTTGTTGGCTGCAAAGTTCTTTAATTCATCCACACGATGAAAATCCAGAAGATGCTTGGTTACAAAACCTTACGGCGCACAAACACAGCAACTTCTTCACAAGAAAGATGAACTAGGGTAAATTCTGTCTCCGGCCACAATTTGCTTGAACAAACTTTGCTCAACACTTGTGCAACTTGTGTCTCCTTTGATGGCCCTTAAAATAATCATTTTATATGTCTAGGATTGTGAGAAAAGAAAGCCCAAACATACAATCATGGATTAGAGTCAAAACAGAACTGAAATTCTACTTTTCATAAACCTTGACAGATAGCCATTTGTCGAGCAGCTGTCGAGCCACGAGGCTGGAACAGCTCTTCAAGCTCGATAGATACTAGCTGTCGAACTTTAATGAACTTGCACTTTTCAGCTTGAATCTTGGACAGACTTGCATGGCTTCAATACTTGATCTTGAAACAAGATTTCTTGAATTATTAAACACATCCTAGATCTACCCAAATACGAGTAAAGTGCATTTTGTCAAAGGATTAGCCAATTACATAAAATAGTGACATATGTTCCTAACAAGTGAATCATATATGTCCTAACAAAAAGAACATTTGACTACATATGTATCTTAACAGCAATAGTACTCCAAAGCATTTGTATGTATGATCAAATTCAAGAAATCCTAAGCTTCCCACAATCAAAATCAGCCTTCTTTAGCTGTAAGCTAGATAGGAATGTAGCCAAAATTTTATCCTTTAAGAAGGTCATTATTTTGCCATTACTTTGCTGGATAAAACCAACAATGTAAGCTGTACTAGTGAGTTCAATGCTTCTCCACTTCCTCTCTTTGGCATACTTCTTCAACCCCATTTCAATCCTCTTATATTCATCCAATTCTTTTTCATCTTTGCCTTTTGATTCCTTACTCGTTTCATCAAATAATGCCTTAGCAAGACACCTTACTAAAACAACACTATCTTCTAGAGCAGCACAACGACCTTGCCCAATGTCTAGGGTCACGGAATGGAGTGCATCACCAGTTCCATAAACGTTACTTTTGGTTATGTTTCTCCAAAGAAGTTCCCAAGGATATCTACACCTTATTGGGTATGGTATAAAACTATCCAGTTTTGTGTTTTCTATAATAGCTGTTATTCGATCAGGCACTTTTCCAAGCTTGCTTAACACAAAATGCTTCATCTTAGATGGGCTATGCTCTCTCTCTCTCTCTCTCCAAAGAAAAGAAAATGAATAACAATTTTGACATGGCCACATGTTTATTCTAGTAAATTAACAAAATGCATTACAATTCTATATACCAACAAAACTTATTGTAAAGTTGTAATTTACAACTATTTTATGTTGGCTTTAATTCCGTGCCAAATTTGATTTCATTGTAAGGGTTGTGTGAGAGAAAGAGAGTGTGAAGACTCAAGGCTATTGAAGAATAAAGCTGTTTTTGTGGGTAGCTCGCGAGTAAGCTTCTCGCGAAGTGAAGCATGTGCCCTGCACATGACTGGAATGCGAAGAGTTAGGATAGGCTAGCGACAGCTGGTTTTCGCAAGTGTCTCGCGGGTAAGGCCTTTCTGCGAGATACTCGTGAAACATTCTGTTTTGCTAAACTGTCATTTCTGATACACACTTTCTGTACCCACACTATATATACTCACATTACCCACAGATGTTGAGGAGTACTTCTGAGAGAAAACCCTAGCCATAAACCTTGAGAGTTAGAGATTGTTATACCCACAATTCTCTACACAATTCATTATGGATTTTCCTCAACTCCTACCTCTCCATTTCCATACACTTGAGAGGTTGATAGCCCAAACACTTACCACACCCTTTCAGAGTGTCAAGTGAGGTTTTGGTGCTGCTGGGAAGCATTTGAAGAAGCCAGGCTTTGGCGGATGCAATCGGGCGTATTGCGAGATCAGGAGAGATAGATAAGACACGGTTCCGATAAGCCTTGTTGGAGTAAGAGTTTGGAGGGCTTAAGTACATTAGGTAGATTAGGCTTGGAGGGTCTCTTACTACTCATGTATCCCAACTGATTGTCTAATGGATTGATTTTTGCTTAGAGGGCGGCGGAGAGGTTTTACGTTGAGTACTTCGGTTTCCTCTTCGATAACACATCAGTGTGTTATCTTATGCCTGCATTCTTCTTCCCTACTCTTGTACCTTTCAGTTTACTGCTATGTTATATTGATTATGGGTTAGAGTAGTTTATTTGTTTATTCGCTCGCATTTACTCTATTCTGCACTTAGTATGAGTTAGAGTAAAATCTATCGAGCCGTAATTTTTAATTTAGGGGTCTAAACAGCTCTTATGTTTTTAATACATTTTCTAGATTTCACTTATGGATTACAATTATTATTATTTAGAAAGAAAAAAATGGCCAAAATTGGATTAAATTGAGTATAAATTAGTCCGCTATGCATCCATGCACAAAAACATAAGGAACACAAAAGAACCAAAATTGGACGTATGCTTAAATTACTAAACACAAATATTTTAATAATTTGTTTAGGTGGGAAGTTGTGATTCGAAAACATCATTTTTTATATCGATTCACCACTTAAACTACTTGTATTATGCACAAATCATTTCAATTCATATTGACAGTTATGAAAGGAATAGAAAATTCTCCTCATTTAACTTAAAATGGAGAAATTTCATATCTCATTTAATATTTTAGCTTTGAATGATGATTACAGATATCTCAATTAGCACATCCTTTCACTTTATACTTATGTCAATTGTTAAAATGAACAAAAAAAAATAATAAATAAAATAAAACACAATAATAATGCAAAACATATGTATATGCATGACTACATTTAAGAAATGCTGAGCTTCCCACAATCAAAATCGGCTCTCTTCAACAATAACCCAGCTAGGAATACAGGCACTATATTGTCTCTTAAGAAGGATGTCACTTGTCCATTACCCTGCTGTAAAAAACCAACAAAATAAGCTGTACTTATGAGCTCAATGCTTCTCCATCTCCTCTCTTTGGCATACTTCTTCAACCCCATCTCAATCCTCTTATATTCCTCTCTTTCTCTATCACCATTCCCTCTTGTTTCCTCACTTCGTTCTTTTAGTAAAGCCCCAGCAAGACACCTGGCCAAAACAACACTATCTTCTAAGGCAGCACAACCACCTTGGCCAAGGTCTGGGGTCATGGGGTGGAGTGCATCACCGGCTACACAGACATTGTCTTTGTTGATGTTTCCCCAAAAAAGCTCCCAAGGATGTCTGTACCTTAATGGGGATGATATAATGGAATCCAATTCAGTATTTTGAACAATGGCCTTTATTTCATCAGGTACATATTCATTTCCTAACTTGCTTAAAACAAATTGCTTCATTTTAATTGGGTCATCTTCTCTCTCTTTATCTGCAAGATGTGAATAAGAACAAATTGTTAGGGATATGATATTTTTTACGATTGCTTAAATGATCTGTTGTGATTGAAGCAATATCATTTTTACTTAGATCCATCATTGACAACACTTTAATTACACACCAATTACAAAAGATTCGATCAACAATTGTTAAAAAATTTAGGAACAAAATTGTGTAGCTAGATTTATTTATTTATTTTGATAATTGTTTTCCTAGACTTTATTAAATAAACAATGTAAACTAAGATTATATTGGGAAATTATTAATATGGAAATCTGATTCAAGTAACCAATCATCTTGAAATCAGTCTTTCACTATCCATCCATGCACAAAAAATAAGGTAGACAAAAAACCAAAATTGGTTGTATACACAGATTACTAAACACAACTATTTTCATAATTTGCTTAGATGAGAAGTTGTGATTCGAAAATATCATTTTTGATATTGATTCATCACTTAAACTACTTGTATTATGTACAAATCATTTCAATTCACATTACAGTTATGAAAGGAATAGAATTTTCTCCCCATTTTACTTAAAATGGAAAATTTTCATTTCACGTTTAATATTTCAGCAGTTTTGGATCTAACTGTGTATAGAATGCTATAGGCCATTTAATAATTTAAATGACATGGTACTAGATACACTTTTAGATATTTATTCTTCTAAAAAAAAATTGTAATATTTATTATGAATCATAAAATGAATCCATTTAATTTAGAGATGAAATGAAATAAGTTAAAAAAAAAAATTTGTGTATCCTAGATTTCTTGTTCCAATTAACATGCTCTAAATAGCAAAGAATCAAGCAAGTACTAAATTGGTCCTAGGGGCTCACCTTCGCTGGATGTCAAAAACCAATAGACGTCATTGTCATCATAAGGAAGAAAACCAGATCGAAATGCTTTCCCGAAGAACTGTAAGAACTTAGGCTCAAACCCATGATTGGACTTAAAATTTACACAACCCCTAATAGCAGCTCTCCCTGTGAAAGTCGGTGCCTTGAAGCCTAGCCACTTTGCCACCACTGAGTTCACTCCATCACACCCAATCAACACCTTCCATTTACAAAGTTGATAATCCAATAAGGCCCAAGTAATTATACAATAAAACACATAGATAATTTAAATACTAAATTATTTAATTATATTAAAAATTGCATAGATGCTTTTGAGTTTAATTCTGTTAAGCACCCCCCCCCCCCCCCACACACACAAAAAAAAAAAAAAAAAGGGTATGGTGAGTTTAGCTTGTGGAGAAGGAGAGACAATTGTGAGTTTATTATGGATTCGAATCTAAATTCTCCTATTGGGAAGATTTGAAATATATATGCTACTAACTCACAATTCTCTTGATATTATTTGTAAAAGTTAGAATACTATTTTTGAGATTAGCTTAGGATTCTAGATTCCCATATAACTAATTACTAAAGAGTGAGAATATGTGTGACCTAACTGAGCAAGTATTCATTTTGAGTTTGATTTGGGATTCACAACTATAAAATCTTGGACAATTTTCTGTTCCAAATTTGTTAGGTTCTAAAAGTTTAAAACAATTGGTAAACCGTAAGAACAAACTTGTCTAGATATAGATTCCTAGATCTATAGGTTTGATTAGACAATACTCAAGGTGTTACAAGTCAGAACACAAGAACGTACAAGCTGCAGAAAGAAGAATTCAAATTCTGTGAAATCCGACTGATCGAAAATTAGATCCGATCGATCAAAAATCACAGACATGAAATTTTTGCAAAATTCTATTTCAACCCAAACTCTGCTTAAACGTTTAGGGTTTCATTCCAACTTCTTTACATATAAAAGGGAAACCTTAACTACGTTTTCAGGGATTTTTGAGAGACTTTGGAGGTGCTCTTGTGTGATCTAAAAGGTATTGTGCCTTCCTCTATCAAAATCACTACCGGAAATCATTTCATACCATTAGAATGGGTAGATCTGAAGTTGCTGCAACAAGATCATTACTGATGGTGATCTGAAAGCTTTTAGTGGGATCTCAAAGTCACAAGCAAGGGTGCTTGTGTTGGTATAAATCCAAGAAGAGAAGGAGTTCGTGGATTCGAAGCTTACACGTGTTCATGTCAGTAAGTTACTACATGAGGTTGCAATAAATTTAGGGTTAAATCTGATTGTAAAAACTTCAATTCTCTTTTAATGGATTTGCTTTACCTTGAGGATAGTTAGGTCAAATCTTCCCCAGGATTTTACCGTGAAACAATTAGTTTCATTGCTTTTCCTAGGTCATCATATCATGGGTTTTTTTTTTTTTTTTTTTCCCGCTGCTTTGCATGATATGATTTATTATTGTTTAACCTAAATTTGAATAATTAATCTAAGTAATTACTTGGTTAATATATTAGGTTAAACAATCTGCTTTAAGGGATCTAAACGAACAAACAAAATCAATTTGGAAGAATTTCCATCCACACCCAATATTATATGGAGATTGATAAAACTATTCACAAGTATTACTTAAACAATTCGAGATCACTTATTATATAATATAAATAAAAATATATGTGGGTGATTTTATTAGTCCCCGCATAATGAATTGAAAATGTTTTCCTTAAATCTTTTAACTACTCCATAGTCCTCACCTAATCCAAGTAGAAATCAATGTCCACTTTTGAAAATTTATGATATTATATGAATTGAACATATGTGGGCCCAATTCAAGATAATTGCAAGCCCAGAAGATAAACGGTCCATTCATTTACAAAATCTTTTAAAATCATGTATATTTTTTAGGACTATATTACGTGTGAAGATGCATATATCCAATTACATTATCTAATGGGTCTTTTATTTTTATTTTTTTACATCAAATAAATGTTCTCAACATTCACAACTTGAATATTACCCCAGAAAATGACCCAAAAGCAAGGAAAAAAAAATAAAACTATAGGTGATAGTGATAATAACACTTGGATGAATTTACCTTAGTCTTGAGAATGGTTCCATCAGCAAGATGCACAAGCTTATAAAAGCCTGATATCTCTATAGAAACCACCTTGGACGAGAACCTAATGGTGCCACTTGGGAGCTCCTTTGCAAGGGCTTCCAACAACACCTTCCTATTCACACAACGAAGTTCGTGGTCTCCACTGCACAAATAGCAATTACCAGGCTTGCTTAAAGTGTCTTAATTATGAATTATAACATTAAAATAAAATTATTAGAATTGTTACAATTGTACATAAATTTTGGTTACCTAAGTTTAATAAGTTGTTTCATTACAACTAGGAGTTTGAGAAAGGGTTGCAAGGGCCATTACCTAATGTTAATCCCACTTAAGTGAGGTTCTGGGAAGGATTGCACTTGACAGCCCAAAAACTTTTACTACTGCACCAAATAGTGAATAGGGATAGCCAACGAGGTGAGAACATGTCAAAGTCGTGGATTCCCGCCCCATCCCCCACCTTTGTTTCTTGTTTGGGATGAAAGTGGGGCAAGTTAAGTTGAGACAAGATGAATGCATTTAGTTTTGCTATCCCTAATTAAGTACTCGACACTGATGAGAGACAAGAATCACGGCAGTAAAGTATTAAGAGAGAATGTTTTGGAGGTTAGTAATAAGATGTGTGTAAATAGGATGAGATTTTTTGGGCTAGGGATTGGGATAGGAAATTAGCTATCTTTGTCAATGCAATAATTATCTCAATCTCATACTGTCAAACATTTCATATATACTTCATATTTCTCACACTGTGTGCCTGTGTGGGTCCTATGGGATCCACGAATTATTAGAGTGAGGAATTCAGATGCATATAGATCATGTAAAAGATATTTTCTCCTGTCAACGTGCCCAGTGAGAGAGAGAGAGGATTATAACTTGTATGATATATGGGCACTATAATCATTGCTATCTCCAAGTACTTTAACTTACTGTTTTCCTTTGGCATCATACGACATCGCTGCTGTTTGAACTCCTGAAATTGTAGAGGTATTCAAATTCCTGCATACAATTAGCTGCTGGTCAGTATACAATGTATGCATGTTCTTGTATTTGTGATGGGAGTTAGCTAGTAAAATTTAACCAAATACATGTAGAAGTTTATGTATTCTCTAAGTTTTGCAATTACTATGGGAAATTAATTTTAATTCATTTGTTCTGAGTTATGTAGTCTTCGCAAAAAGTTTTGCCTTCAAACGATTTTTTTTTTTTTTTTTTTTTCCGCTCTGAGCAGCCTTGAAATAATATTAGACACAGGTATCACTCAACTAGAGTGAACACGTGTAGTTGGTTAGCTATTGTCATAGGCTGATCATTAAGGTAACTCATATGCTGAAGCTCTAACAAAATTGGAAAGCAACCAACAGTTTCTAGTTTTAGATAGTCCCCCGATTGTATTATTACACTTCACATTTTTTTTTTCTAGTATTTGCACCCAGACTGTTTTTGCTTCTTCTTAATGAATCGCTAAGTTAACAAGAAAAGTGACACTAATTAAGAGAGAAGAAGGCTACTAATTAGTACTCACCTATAAATCTGTTTATGTTGTTGTCGAAGGGAGTCACCAATGCCAACAGCATCTAAGGCCTTCCAACCATTTGTCCATATTCCAATGGCAAATCCTGTGATCCTCAAACTACCTGAGGATTCCAATACTAAGCTTCGAATACCCAACCTACGCAATCTTTTCGTTGTTAGTGTTGGTTTGGATTTCCTTATTTACTTGCAGTATTAAGATATGTCAAGGTATGGATTTGTATACACTTAAAGTACAAACATGTACATGGATATAAAAAAAGAGAGAGGAAGGGTACTTATGAAGTCCAAAGGATGTTGTAAGACCAGCAATTCCAGCTCCCACAATCACAATGTCTTGCACTTCTTCCATGATATTTTGGCTTTTTTTCTGAGGAGAAGGAGATTTGGTAATGAGATATTTTTTTTCCCCAAGATAGAATGGTTCTAAAGAGTAGTAGTGGACCTAAATATAATGGCAGCAACATCAAGTTGATTGATGAAAATGATGCAATAACAAGGACAATGACGATGAAAGCACATACGAAAGTTTGAAAATAGCAGCCACGCAGGACAAATAAAATAATGAAATTTAAGTGGGCTTGGTAGAGGAGGGTGGAAAGTAGGGGAAGGACAAGATAGAATGGTTCTTTTTTGATAGTAGTGGACCTAAATATAATGGCAGCAACATCACGTTGATTGATGAAAATGATGCAATAACAAAGACAATGATGATGAAAGCACATATGAAAGTTTGAAAATAGCAGCCACGCAGGACAAATAAAATAATGAAATTTAAGTGGGTTTGGTTGAGGAGGGGGGAAAGTAGGGGAAGGAAAATAGTAGAGGGAGTTTTTTTTTTTTTTTTTTTTTTTTTTTTTTTTTTAATATTTGGTACAGGAGAACTTAAGGGGGGAAGAAAAATGGGTCAAGGGATTTTATCTCATCGGGCCTACATATATTTTTCTCTCGAATTTGGAGAGAAAACTTAAAGAAATAAAATATCAAAATTACTCTCACTTTTCTGTTCTTTTACTTTTAATATAAGCGCATAATAATAATAATAATAATAATAAAACTCTTTTTTTTTTTAACTTTTCTAATTTCTCTCCTAGATATACAATACTAGAAAATACAACAACAACCATCTCTCTGTGGGTTACAAAAGCTTAAAGAAGTGAATCTTAGTTGGTCAAAGTGACAATTTTTAAATCACAGATAGGTAACTTAAATTTTGGCTAAACCACAAAGGGTAAGTTGTAATTTTCTTAGTAAAGTGTAATCAAACAAACATGGAATTGAGGCTCACCTTCGTGGGATGTGAGAAACCAATAGACCCCAGTATCATCATTAGGAAGAAAACCAGATCGGAAGCCTATTCCCATGAATTGCAAGAACTTCGGCTCAAACCCATGATTGGAATTAAAATTTATTCAGCCCCTAACAGCAGCTCTACCTATGAAAGCCGGTGCCTTGAAGCCTAGCCACTTTGCCACCATTGAGTTCACTCCATCACATCCAATCAATGCCTTTCATTCAAAAACATCAAACCCCAATAAGGCCCAAGTACCATATTATTTAATTATGCTAAAAAACACATGTATGATTTTTAAATATCATCTTATTTTGAGGAAAAAATATAAAATGTAATATTTTCTTATGGAAGAAAGTTTGGCTCCAAACATGTTTGGAGCTATTTTGCTCAAACCTATTGTGTGGCAATTAAAAAGACTATGTTAGGTTCTAAAGATTTAGGATTTTATGTATTTAGAACTCTAATTTGTATTGTTGGCAAACCATGATCAAAATAGGTTATTTAGTCTTGTTTAGACTTGCTCAAAGTTGGGTCTTTCATATAAAATTGGAATCGAGTGGCTGCAGATGCATTGGTGCATTTCGGCCTGGCTCGATCGATCGAAGGAAATGCTCGATCGATCGAATCTCGGGCAGAATGTTTTTCTGCAGAATATTCCAGCTCAGCCCTAACTCATTAAACGTTTTGGGTTTTCTGTTTTCACCTTAGGTATATAAAGAAAAACCCTAACCACGTTTTTAGAGTTGCTCCAATTGTATTGTTGCTCATACATTGCGGTTTTGTATAAATCTCTTGTGAGATCTAGAGGAGCTTTCCTTTACACAAAGTTTAGGGTTTTCAAGATAGAGATTACTTCAACATCTTGGTGATCAACTCGGTTGCTACTATTGAAGCTTAAAGAATATCAAGCGTGGGTGCTTGTAGCTGATTGGAGAATCCAAGAAAAAAGGAGTCCGTGGATTTGGAGCTTGCATGTGGTCGTATCAGTAAGTTCTACTAGTGGGTAGCATTAGGAAGTCAAGCGGGGAGCTTGTAAGTCCTTTTGTATGAACTTCGATTCTTTCATAGTGGATTCAGGTTTGCCTTGAGGATCGGTGGGTCAAATCTTCCCCAGGTTTTTACCGTGTGGTTTCCTGGGTGATCATATCATTGTCTTTTATTTTTCCGCTGCTTTATATGTTTGATATGATTATTTGATTGCTTTAACCTAGAATTGCATAATTTGACTAAGTAACAACTTGGCTAATTAACTAGGCTAACCAATCTGGTTGTTTTAAGGGGTCTAAAACTGTACAGACTATTTATTTATTTTTTTAATGAGTCATGTGATTTGTATGAATAATACACATAAATAGTCCTATATATCGTCACGTAATGAGTTAGAAAATATAGCTCTAAATATGTTTGAAACCAAACTCTGTTCTTTCCAATGTGCTTGGACAATCACAAATGAGTGAGAATGAGTGTAAATTATAATAAGTACTGTTCATTATTACCTTATTACGTATTGAAATTTGAGTACAATTTTTTAGGTTAATGGGGATACCTTGTGAAAACATTTTTATATATAGATTAAAAAAAAAAAAAAAAAAGCTTAATACTATCTTGTTTTGCTTATTCTGGATATTAATAAATTTAGAGACAAATAATATTTTACAACTATTAATGTAAAATGTTGTGATTAATGTATAAGTAAAATGTTGTCGATGGTATGTCAATATGAAAATGATGTTGATGTAATTACAACATGCCACCTTATTATTATTATTATTATTATTATTATATATAAGAAATTAGTGTCCTAGCTTTTGGCCAAATTATTCCTCTATGTACTAATAAATTGAATTTATGACCTTACATCATGCCTAAACCCAAAAGTCTACCATCCGGGTATTCCATGGACTTAGCTCACCACCTTAATGAGTTATGCAAAAGATGTTTTGGACTAAGTTAGCAGATATATGATCCACTCAAAAATTGTGTCTTTAAATCTAATTGGGATTTCATAGTAATACCTTCCCTAGGTCTACCTATTTAGGCTACAGAGATACATCCAACAGGGTGCAAAGTATGAAAAAAGCAGTCTTTTTTTTTTTTAAGTTGAATGACTGCTCTCTTGGCTTATACCAACAAAAAAACAAAATTCAAATATAAAATATGGGTCACTGGTCACATTATCAACACCCTATTTAAATGGATTGTAAGAGCATTCTCATTAAATGTGTTAAAAATGCTAAATGTTTTTTTTAGCATTTTTAACACCTCAAATCATAAAAACATACCTACAATAAAGATGCTAAAAGTTAAATATTTTAGCACTTAGCTATAGTGAGCTGTTATTGATAACAGCTCACTGTAGTTGGATTGTAATATATATATATATATATATATATATATTTTATTTCTCACCAACCCTCTCTTTTCTCCCTTCTCTCTTCTCTTTCCTCTCTCATTTCTCTCTTCTCTCTCCCGTGCCTTTTTTTGTTCTTGGTGGTCCGTTGATGGTTGTGGTCAGGTGAGGTGATTTGATTTTGTGGGTATGGGTTTTGTGGTTTTATTTCATGGGTCTTGGTTCTGTGTTTTGAATTCAACGAGATGATTTGATTTTGTGACTTAGTGGGTTCGTGGGTTTCGGACCGGCGTGGGCATCGGTGTTGAGGGGAGATTGGCATGGGTCATCGACTAGGAGTTCGGCATGGGTCATCGAGTTGATCGACGTGAGTCTCTAATCGACGTGGGTCTGTGATTGGGTCTTGGTATTGTGGTGGTCGTTGGAATTGTGGTGGCTAATGGCTGGCGGTGGATAGGATTGCTGGGTAGAGAAAGAGAGAGAGAGACAGAGTTGGAGTGAGAGACAGTGAGACCAAGAGGGAGAGAGGATGAAAAAAATAAAATAAAAAGGAATAAATAAATAATATTTAAATGAAGTTGTAAAAAAATATATAGAAGTTTTGATGTTGAGTGTATTATAAAGTGAGATATTAAATGTTATAAAGTGACTTTTTGAGATGTTAAATGCTAAAATTTTTAAAACCCTTGATGTAAATGCTCTAAGATTAGGTAATTTAGATAGTGTCTTATGACATTCCCATTGGCTTATATATAAAAATAAAAATAAAATAAAAAATATGCATCATTAAAACTCACTTTATTTATTGGACAAAATTTAGTTACAAAATTAGTTGTACCTACAACCTTACTCAATAAAATAAACATTACTACATATTTTGAAAATTCAACTGATAAATTGCATGCTCTTTACACTCTTAATACACATGTCAAATTTTGTGTTAATCGTATATTTTATACTATATGATCTATAAGTTTATATTTTATGCATAATTTTAAACTACAAAATTTAGCAATTTAAACAATTTATTGATGGTATAACTATTGATCTTTAATTTTCTAGAAATTTTGCAATTATGAAAACTATAAGAAGAAGATGTAATCCAATAATGAAATTCTCAAAATTCACCTAAAAAAAATATATTGAGTAAGATTGTAGCTAAACTATGTCCTTATTTATTTTACTTTACCACTAACACACCCTACCTCACATTCTATATTTTACAACACATGCATTAGTGTTGGTGGTATTAAAAAACCAAATTGCTAAAATGCCAAAAAAATACCAAAAAAACATGCTGCAATACTGGTACTATAGGCAAAATTTTCACCACTTCAGCTACAGCATCTATAGCTATGCACTGTAGCCCCTATGTTAAAAAAATAATATATTTTATTTGACTTCACTCTCTTCCTTCTCTATCTTTTCTCTTTTCTTTTCCTCTGACTCAAAGTCTCAACACTCTCTCTTCTTCTCCTCTGACCGGCGTGGTGGGTTGAGATCGGCAAGCGTGGTGAGGTGATGGCGTGGTGGGTCGGTGGGTTGAGATCGGCGATGGCATGGTCGGTTTCGTGGGTGTGGTCCGATTGGTTGTGACCTGTGGGTCAGTGGTTTTCGTGGGTGTGGAAGCTGGAGGTGAAATGGGTTTGTGGAGTTCGGATTTTTGGGTTTGGGAGTTTGATTTTTTGGGGGATTTGGGTTGTTCTTGGTCTTGCTCTTTGTTTATGATCGCCATTGATGATGAATTTGTGAGGTTTTTGGAGCTTTGGGTTTATATAGAGCCACAGCAAATAGTGACTCACCGGTGTTGCTGACGTGGCCGGTGAGAGTACTGGCAGGAGAGAGCACAGCAGTAATATAGAAGCATAAACAATGATAAAATAGATGATAAAGAAGAAAATAGCAAAATAGATATATTCAAAATAAGTTAAAACAGAGTATGGAATATGAAAACTGAAACTAATAAAATCTTACTTGAAAATACTTCTGTCTTTGATTAAACTGAAAACTGCTACTTTGATACAAACTTGAAAATAAAACACTGTCTGAAGAGTTACAAGATTACAAAGTAAAACTGTCTGAGGAGAAAGGTTACAAGATTATAAAAGGAGAAGTTACAAAATTCTTTCGGAGAGAGGGAAGGCTATTACAAGGATTTTCTTAAAGGCTTTCTAAAACTTTCTCTGGAAATTTGGATCTGAGAATTGGAACCTAAGAATTGGACCTAAAACTTGGACCTGTAATTTTTGGACCTTAATTCTGGACCTATCTTCTATCTTCGGAGTCTGTCTCTTTATAGATGAAGTAAACCATGGTAAGTCTTCAAAAGTAACCTGAGTTAGGTCAAGTTAATCTGTCGGTAGAATCTTGAATAGTAACTTCAACATCTGCTCTGTCTTTTTTTGAACTCGTCTGTTCTGTCTTTTTCTGAACTCCTTTTGCGCATAGTAACATATATCTTTCTGTCAGGAGGCATGCTAGTGAATAGTGATCTGTTTGGTGTGTCTGTGAATAGTAATCTGTCTTTAGTGAATAGTGATCTGTTGTCATTATCTGTCCGGGAAAACCCTTCTGTCTGTCTTGTTAATCTGTATCTGCGTAGTTTTCATAATCTAGTGGATCGGTGTTGTCCTCATACTGCTCATGCTCATGGAGCACTCCGTAATCATTGCATAAAGCACAATATGAAATAAGAAGGAAAACAGGAACGTGATCCTTGGCTGTCATCAATCTGGGGTCTTTAACAATCCTTCTTTTCCCAATAAGCCTCCTTGCTGAAGGTCTTGGGCCATACACTGCTATTCTATCTGTGTAGCCATATAAGTGGAAACTTCTGTCTATTTCTTTCTGAACTTCATAAATCTTGTTACACATAAAATTAGACCATTCTTGAGCTAGAGCACCTGGATCATCGAGTGATAAATAAGTGTCTCCTGTATACCAGTTGTATTCAGGGATATATCCCCAATCATGGATAAGGACCAGAATATGTACTGGCTGAGCTTCCATATAATAGCTGGTGTCCCAAACTGGAAGGGTACTCCAGATTTCCATCTTCATATAATTGAGTCCGCCAATCTGTGCAGCTGCTTCTTGGATGACCTTGGGGAATAAACTAATCTGAATTGCATAAGTTATAATTAATTTGCTAATAAACCCTGTTTCTAACATTTCAGATAACCATAAAGGGTCACGGACCACTGGATCCTCTGTCTCTGTGTTAATAAGTAGTCCCGGGTAGGGATTATATCTTTCTCCTGTTCTTTCATAAACTCTGTCTGCATTTCCAAAGCTTTCATACCATGTGGCTTTATGAGATAGCCATATAACATCTGTCATGTCTTCTGTTCTGATAAATGTTGTAGAAACTAATACCTTAAAAAGATACATTCATCTGTCATAAAAACTAGTTAAAGCTGTATGGGTTAATATCTTCTGTTGGATTTCAGGAAGTAAACTTCTGATGGCAAGCCTCGTTTTTTGCTGAATCTTAGGGTGGAGCTTTGAAAAGCTTGTTCCCATAAGATAGCTTTTTAGAGACTGTGATTCTGTCTTTGTGGAGCTTGAATCTCCAACCTCCTTGCCAGGGAGTTGACAACCGAGAGCTTCAATAAATGCCCCGATGCTAACAAGATGTAATTCCAAAGCCTGAAGGGTCTTTTGGAATAAGTCTTTCTATTTAAGGGTAAAAGCTGCCTGTAAATTATCAAGAAGTAGTTTAATATGGAGAGGAAGGTCTGTAAATTCTCCGTCCTGAAACATGAGATTAGTGCTGAGCACTTTCTGTAAAGTTACACTACTTTCTCCACATGAATACCTTGCTTCTGCTAGCAACGTATCCTGAAGGGATATTGTCTCTATCGAGACGCCTTCCTGCCCATCCATAATTCTGACTAAAGGTTTTTGAAAATGTTTGGGCACTGCAAGTGCTTTGCCCTTTCCTTTCCTATCTGGCTGGGGGTTTCTTTTACTCATGTTAGTCTACAAATGGGGTTGGGTAAAAGGATTATGTTCTGTCTGCAAATGGGGTTGAGGAAAATTGAGTTTTGAAGTATTATTTTGAGAATAAGCCTTTTCATTCAAAGTTTCTTTCGAACTCATTTTTAAAATCCTTTCATGAATATCTTTCTGTGAAATCTCTTTAAAATGTTCTATAGTAAAATTTAAAGTATTTATAATAAAACAAACTTTTCTCTGTACACTTTTGTGCTCTTGCTGAGTAGTGGTATAAGAGTAATCATAATGAAGTCTTTCAATATTAGAGGGATTGGAATTTAAAAACTTTACAAAATCTATCATGATTCTATCCGTTTTATATGTGTCACTATATATCTCATTTTGTGAAAATATGTGAAATAAAGCTTCTCCATAAAGTCTATTATCAACTGCTAAAATAGTTTGGGGAAAATCTGTCAGAGACTTATAATTAATTCTGTCTATCAAGAGATTAAATCTGTCTTTACTCAAGAAATTATTAATATCTTCTTTAATAATTATTAAAGGAGAATCTGTCAGGACTTCTTTTATTAAAACATTTGTTACATTAGTATTTGAGATTACTACAAAGGATGCAAGAATGTCGTCTATTATAATTTTGTTTGGTATATCTGTCAAATTCTTAGTTCGTTCGGTCCAATTATATTGACTTGTAAGCATAGTTCTGTCTTTTGTGCTAAATCCTTTTTCATAAAGTGTTTGAACTATTGTTTGGATTATATATTGGTATTTATACAAAAGAGCAACAGGGAAATAAGAACGAATCTCTGTCTCTATGTCATGTTTAGGCTTTTCAATGTCCTTATCTGTCAACTGGTGAACAACTGATATTTCTATCTCAAAAAATGACAAACGTCTTTTAGTTCCATAGATTCTTTCTTTATTAGTATCCTGTAAGATAGTGACCTTGTTCAGAAAATAAATTTCTTTCTGAATTATGGGTGAGATGGATTTAAAAAGTATTTCTTTTCTTAAATCATTAAGTTTAACTTCTTTATTACATATGTGATCATTAATCAACTTTTCTTCTCTATTGTCTCGAATTAATTTGTTAAATCCTCTTTCATTTTCAGAAGGTATTAATCTTTCATTCATGTTGTCAATATCTAAGTCTGTTAATGTCTCTTCTATTAAAGAAATTTCTTTATTAATAATTTTTGTATTCCTTTTTTGAAAAATAACTCTGTTAATTAAACTCAAAGAATTCTGTCTATTGCCATCATCTTTTCCGAATAAAGGTAAGTCTATCACGTGTTTAGAACTTTCTTTTAAATCTATTAATTCTGCAGTATTTTGTTCAATTATATCTATGGAATTATCTTTAGAATTATTACTGTAGTGGCTATACAGTAATATGAGTTCCTAGTAACTTCTTAATTGCAAAGAAATAAAACTCATACATCTACATCTATAGATTATGATGAAGGTTATAGCATGAGAGATATAGACAATAATTGGTCTAACAGTAATATGGATTATGAAACAGATTTTGATTCTGACAGTGATATGGATGATTATAATTATGGTTATAATAATAACACAAAAAATCGGAGTATATTAACAGAAGATAAAACCAATCGACAGACTAATAGACACAGCTTCTTAGAAATAATTAACAAAAAATTAGAATCTTTAGAAAACGATGAAAGATCTACGATATATGCTAAAGCAGAAATAAAAAAATGATAGTTTTTTGGACCTCTATGAAAGAATGAAAGTTTTAAATTCACCTTTAGAAAAAGAAAGAGAATCTGAACCCCATCAAAGATCACCTTTAACTAATACTGTGACAGATAATTGGCATAATAGTCAAGACCATAGTTCAAAAAGTATCGACAAGTTAGTAGACAGTAGAAAAGTTAGCTTTTTAGAAAAATCAAAAGCAACTGACAGAGCTATACCTATAGCATTTGAAGATAAAGAAATAGACTCACAGACTCTAAATGTAACTGACAGAAATGTTGACAGGAAAACTAACCTAATTAAGGAAATATCAACACGTATAGAAGATAAAGAAAAGAATCCCATAAAAGAAAGAAGTGCTATAGACAAAGAAAAAGACATGATAAGGAAAGGCATAGTAAAAGAAATACTAGAAAAGATTGAAAGACAAAATAAGCAAGAGATAGAAGTCATATGTAGAAAAACAAATACTAAAGATGAGATA
This sequence comes from Quercus ilex subsp. ballota, assembly GCA_032727855.1. NCBI lineage: Eukaryota > Viridiplantae > Streptophyta > Magnoliopsida > Fagales > Fagaceae > Quercus > Quercus ilex. The sequence goes on from CM064918.1 coordinate 55,404,312, forward strand.
GAAAGAGTCAACAACTGTTGGAGAACTAGTAATAATAGTTTAAAAGAAATGATAGAGACAATAGAAAGACAAAATAGTAGAAATACAGACAAGAAAGAAGAAGTAGGAAAAGTTAAAGACATACTAAAATCAAAAGAGAATAGTACTCTTGAAGATTATCCACGTAGGAAGATAGAGGTAGAAGAAGAAAGAACAAAAGCTAAAGAGATAGTCAACAAAAGTAGGAAAACTAATAATAGTTTAAAAAAGGAAAATAGTGTAGTAAAAGCAAAAGAAGTCAACAATAGAAGGAAAATTGATAATACTGGTAGTTTAAAAGAGGTAATTGATGAAAGACTAAAATTAATTGAGAAATCTATGATAAATAACAGTTTAGCAGAATTAAAAAGAAAGATGAAAATTTTAATTTCACCTTTAGATACAAACAAAGAAAAAGAAATAGCAGTTTTAAATACTACTGATGTTTCAGATAATGAGAACACTGACAGACAAGTTAAACATACTATTTGTCATAAATGTAAAGAATATGGACACACTAAAAAACAATGTGCTCGACAGAATAAAATTGCTAAACAAATAAGTAAATTAGAATTTGAAAGAGATACAATAAATAAATTAATGGAAATATTTAATGTTAATCAAAAAGTGATAGATCAAGTAAAGAAAAAGGAAGAACTAAAATCAAACAACCCACTTAAAGTTAATAAAAGAAAAAGAAAACAAAAAGACATAATAATAAAATTGATAGATAATCTACCTAATCAAGACAAAAAAGACTATTTACTAAAATTGAAAGATTCTATAGATATACCTATTGCTTGTATTAGATGTAAGAAATATGGACACCATGTTACGGAGTGCAGAAAAGAAGAAAGAGCCAAAAAAGAAAAAGACAAGCAAGAGAAGATAAAAAAGAAAAAAGATAATGTAGAGATAGAATCAGTAACTTTAAAAGACTTAATGACAGAAGCAAAAATAGTAAAACAAGAAATTAAAGATATTAAAGAAGATAATTCCGTAGATATAAATGAACAAAATATTACAGAATTAATAAATTTAAAAGAAAATTCTAAACACGTGATAGACTTATCTTTATTAAAAAAAGATGATGGCAATAGAAAAAATTTCTTAAGCTTAATTGACAGAGTAATCTTTCAAAAATGGTATACAAAAATTACTTTAGTAATTAATAAAGAAATTTCCTTGACAGAAATTGCTTTAATAGACTCAGGAGCTGATATGAACTGTATACAAGAAGGTTTAGTACCTTTAATGTATTATGAAAAATCAGCTGAAAGATTAACTCAAGCCAATGGAGAAAAGCTAATAATTAATTATAAAATACCTAGTGTCCACATATGTAATGATGGAGTATGTTTTGAAACAGTTTTTGTCTTAATTAAGGACCTTTCTTCTAAAATCATTCTAGGAAATCCCTTTATGGCTTTACTTTACCCCTTTTTAACGACAGAAGAAGGAATTAAAACTAATGTGTTAGGAAAAGACATACTTTTTAAATTTATCTTGCCACCTATCTCAAAAGAAATCTATTCCCTTGATAGCGTCTCCATAATAAAGGAAATTGATAGAAAAAGAATTGGCAGAAAGAATAGACATTTAGAATCTCTAAAGACAGAAATAATATACAAAAGAATTGCTGATCAATTAACAGACCCCATATTGCATCATAAAATAAAATCATTTAGACAACAGATTGAGGCCGAAATTTGTTCTAATCTCCCCACTGCCTTTTGGCATAGGCATCGACATATAGTACAATTACCTTATGAAAAAGACTTTAATGAAAGACAGATACCTACTAAGGCTAGATCAATACAAATGAATAATGAATTATTAGAACACTGTAAGAAAGAAATTGAAGATCTTTTAAATAAGGGTTTGATCAGAAAAAGCAAGTCTCCTTGGAGCTGTGCTGCTTTTTATGTTAACAAACAGGCAGAATTGGAACGAGGAGTTCCAAGATTAGTTATAAATTATAAACCGTTAAATACAGCATTACAATGGATAAGATATCCTATTCCTAATAAGAAAGATTTGCTTGACAGACTTCATGAAGCAACCATATTCTCTAAATTTGATATGAAAAGTGGATTTTGGCAGATACAGATAGATGAGAATGATAGATATAAAACTGCTTTTACAGTTCCTTTTGGTCATTATGAATGGAATGTTATGCCTTTTGGTTTAAAAAATGCACCAAGCGAATTTCAAAATATAATGAATGATATATTTACACCTTTTACAGAATTTTCAATTGTTTATATAGATGATGTTTTAATCTTCTCTAAATCAATTGATGACCATTGGAAACATCTAGATATATTTGTCACAGTAATTAAACACAATGGTTTAGTTGTCTCAGCCACTAAGATAAACTTATTTCAAGATAAAATCCGGTTTTTAGGACATAATATTTATAAAGGAACCTTAAGCCCCATTGACAGAGCCATTCAATTTGCAGATAAATTCCCAGATGAAATAAAAGATAAAAATCAGTTGCAAAGATTTCTTGGTAGCTTAAATTATGTTTCAGATTATTTTCAAGGACTAAGAAAAATATGTAGACCCTTATATAAAAGGTTAGAAAAGAACCCCCCTGCTTGGACAGACAAACATACTATGATAGTTCGACAGATCAAAAAATATGTTAAACAGCTCCCTTGCATTGTTATTCCTTCACCCCATGCTTTTAAGATTGTTGAGACAGATGCTTCTGAAATAGGCTATGGCGGAATCTTAAAACAAGTAATAAAAGAAGAACAAATTGTTAGATTCCATTCTGGCTCTTGGACAGCTACCCAGCAGAACTACAGTACTATTAAAAAAGAAATTTTATCTATTATATTATGTGTTTCAAAATTCCAAAATGATCTTTTTAACCAAAAGTTTTTAATCCGAGTTGACTGTAAAAGTGCTAAAGAAGTTTTACAGAAAGATGTTCAAAATCTTGTTTCCAAACAAAGTTTTGCTAGATGGCAGGCTATCTTAAGTGTTTTTGATTTTGATATTGAATATATTAAAGGAGAATCCAATTCTATTCCTGATTTCTTAACCCGAGAATTTCTACAGGGAAGATGACCTCCCATGCAGAAAAGAGCAACTCCCCAAAGCCCAGATCTAGACAATCTTATGCTGCTCCACCAATCCCTCCTCCCCCTAGTAGATTCCTCCCTTGCCCCTCTTTCAACTCACCTAGTTTTTCTTCAAACAGACCCTAGGAAAGAACCCCAATACCCTGTAGCCCAAACCCTTTCCAACCACTTTCCCCAAGCTCCAATCCAACATCCAGACAGTCTTATGCTATGCCCACAACTCCTCCTCCTTTAAAAACACCATTTAACATAGTTGCCTCTTCCTTTCCCCCATTAACCTCTCCTTCTCCCTCTAAACATTCAACCGACAGACCTTCTACCTCTCAAACTCAAGCCCAAACCCCAAGAGAAGATCACAGTGTTGAACTCCCAAAAAATTCTTGGAATTTTATTGTATGGATTGAAAGTGAATACCAGCATATTACAGATCCCCTCTCACTAGTCAGACAGCTGCTACCCCCAGGATGGGAGCACCCTAAGACAGAAACGTTAAAGACCCAGACATTCTATGAGTTTATTTTAGTGGACACAGACTCAATCCTAGTTACACACATGCCTTGCTCCCAAGACCCAAACAGAATTGGTTATCCTAAAGTAGTTATAAAACAGATTCTCACCCCTTCCCAGTGGAGGGCAGAGCCCTGGATTCCCAGGAAATTTTCTCAACCCTTTGAGCCTCAGTTTTATAATTATTATGACTATATGGAAGCATGGGACAGATTCCTTTTATTCCAAAACAGTATTCACAGACACACCTGGTTTTTTCGATTTGATATGTACAGAAAGAAAGATATGATGGTACCAAGATGGTTTATTGACTGGTGGATTTCTTATGGCCCTGAAGCTATGATTCTTCCTCCTGATCTCCTCAAAGCCTATGAAAGTTTCAAGAAAGAGCCAAACATTCCGCATCTTAAAGATTTTTCACATCTTTTACAGTTCTTTTACAGGTTTCCAGATCTACCATGGATCATCAGATGGGAATACAAGATAGAAAAGCATCCTCAATATCCTTTTCCTATGCTCACCAGGAAGTTTAAATTAAAATGGTGGAATAAGTTTAATTTTGATCATATTTGCCAGGAATTGCAGAAAAGGACCTCTCCATCCCAGACAGAAAATCCTAATTTCTTTTTAGAAAAAAGCCAAGTCCAGTGTCAGCTTGCCTCCGTCTCAGACAGAAGACAGCTTAAAAAGCAACTACTTGAAGCTGCATCACAAATATCAGATGATGAAGATGACACAGTAATGGAATCATCCTCTCCAAACTTCAGGACTCATCCAGATGCATTTCAAGATTCCCAAGACCCCTACGACATGTGACAGATGAAAGATGAAAGATAGATAAGACAAAAAGACAAAAGACAAAAAGATCTAGAAAGATATTTGACAGAATTGCACGTGTACTTCGACAGATTTTCCACAGATACGCTCAGATAGACTACTTTTCAGAATTTACTTTTACTGTTCAAGATCCTGCCGACAGATTAACTTGAGTTCACTTTATTTAACTCAGGTTACTTTTAAAGTTTTACCATGGTTCACTTCATCTATAAAGAGACAGACTCCGAAGACAGAAGACAGGTCCAGAATTAAGGTCCAATTCTCAAGTTCAAATTTCAGATTCAAGTTTTAGGTCCAAGCTCAGAAAGCCTTTGTAATAGCCTTCTCTCTCTCCGAAAGAATTTTGTAACTTCTCCTTTTATAATCTTGTAACCTTTCTCCTCAGACAGTTTTACTTTGTAATCTTGTAACTCTTCAGACAGTGTTTTATTTTCAAGTTTGTATCAAAGTAGCAGTTTTCAGTTTAATCAAAGACAGAAGTATTTTCAAGTAAGATTTTATCAGTTCCAGTTTTCATATTCCATACTCTGTTTTAACTTATTTTGAATATATCTGTTTTGCTATTTTCTTCTTTATCATCTATTTTATCATTGTTTATGCTTCTATATTACTGCTGTGCTCTCTCCTGGGTAGTTAATGGTATCAGAGCAGATGTATGAGTTTTATTTCTTTGCAATTAAGAAGTTACTAGGAACTCATATTACTGTATAGCCACTACTTGCTCCTTGATAGCGTTGGTCAGCCTCACACTCGTTGGCAAACCATAGTGTTCGCGTTGGTCAGCCCGTTTTGTTAACCGACGAACTGGCGTTGTTTGGGTGGTCCCGCAATGGAGTTTCCCGAGGAGGTGGTCCCGATAGCAAGGATACCAGTGGTTAGTAATAGTTCCGCCAGTAATTATTAATTGCTTAGAAAGAGAATAAATACATTTATCAGCTCATAATCTGTTTGCTTGTTCACACTTAGGCTAGGCACACACTAATTTGAAACATGGACTATGATGATATAGATTATGATGAAGGTTATAGCATGAGAGATATAGACAATAATTGGTCTAACAGTAATATGGATTATGAAACAGATTCTGATTCTGACAGTGATAAGGATGATTATAATTATGATTATAATAATAACACAAAAAATTGGAGTATATTAAAAGAAGATAAAACCAATCGACAGACTAATAGACACAGCTTCTTAGAAATAATTAACAAAAAACTAGAATCTTAAGAAAATGATGAAAGATCTACGATATATGCTAAAGAAGAAAGGAAAAATGATAGTTTTTTGAACCTCTATGAAAAAATGAAAGTTTTAAATTCACCTTTAGAAAAAGAAAGAGAATTTGAACCTCATCATAGATCACCTTTAACTAATACTGTGACAGATAATTGGCATAATAGTCAAGACCATAATTCAAAAAGTATGGACAAGTTAGTAAATATGATAGACAACAGAAAAGTTAGCTTTTTAGAAAATTCAAAAGCAACTGACAGAGCTATACCTATAGCAGTTAAAGCTAAAGAAATAGACTCACAGACATTAAAAGCAGCTGACAAGAGAGTTGACAGGAAAACTAACCCAAGTAAGGAAAGTGTAACACGTGTAGAAGAAAAGAATCCCATGAAAGAAATAAGTGCTAAAGACATAATAGATGAAGACAAAAAAGATAAAGTAATGATAAAACAAGGAATGGTAAAAGAAATGATAAAAGTAATAAAAAGACAAAATGTCAAGAAAGATGACATAGTAAAAGACCAAGAGATAATTGAAAGACAACATAGTAAAAAGCTAGAGACAAAAGAAGATGTAGGGAAAGGACATGTGTTTAAAAAATCCCTACGTAGTAAGATAGAAATAGAAGAAGAACAAGAAAGAACAAAAGCTAAAGTAATAGTCAACAATTGTTGGAAAACTAATAATAATAATAATAGTCCAAAAGAAGTGGTGGAAAGGCAAAAAGCTAGTTCAATACAAGTGATACGGACAAAGCTAGAGCAAAAAGAAGAAATAGAAAGAGATAGACTAAGAGAAAGAGAAATAGTCAACAAAAGTAGGAAAGATAAAAATAATAGTTTAAAAGAGGTAATTGATGAAAGACTAAAATTAATTGAGAAATCTATGATAGATAACAGTTTAGCAGAATTAAAAAGAAAGATGGAAATTTTAATTTCACCTTTAGATACAGACAAAGAAAAAGAAATAGCAGTTTTAAATACTACTGATGTATCAGATAATGAGAACACTGACAGACAAGTTAAACATACTATTTGTCATAAATGTAAAGAATATGGACACACTAAAAAACAATGTGCTCGACAGAATAAAATTGCTAAACAAATAAGTAAATTAGAATTTGAAAGAGATACAATAAATAAATTAATGGAAATATTTAATATTAGTCAAAAAGTGATAGATCGAGTAAAGAAAAAGGAAGAACTAAAATCAACCAACCCACTTAAAGTTAATAAAAGAAAAAGAAAACAAAAAGACATAATAATAAAATTGATAGATAATCTACCTAATCAAGACAAAAAAGACTATTTACTAAAATTGAAAGATTCTATATGTCTTTTTGTTTTCTTTTTCTTTTATTAACTTTAAGTGGGTTGGTTGATTTTAGTTCTTCCTTTTTCTTTACTCGATCTATCACTTTTTGACTAATATTAAATATTTCCATTAATTTATTTATTGTATCTCTTTCAAATTCTAATTTACTTATTTGTTTAGCAATTTTATTCTGTCGAGCACATTGTTTTTTAGTGTGTCCATATTCTTTACATTTATGACAAATAGTATGTTTAACTTGTCTGTCAGTGTTCTCATTATCTGATACATCAGTAGTATTTAAAACTGCTATTTCTTTTTCTTTGTCTGTATCTAAAGGTGAAATTAAAATTTCCATCTTTCTTTTTAATTCTGCTAAACTGTTATCTATCATAGATTTCTCAATTAATTTTAGTCTTTCATCAATTACCTCTTTTAAACTATTATTTTTATCTTTCCTACTTTTGTTGACTATTTCTCTTTCTCTTAGTCTATCTCTTTCTATTTCTTCTTTTTGCTCTAGCTTTGTCCGTATCACTTGTATTGAACTAGCTTTTTGCCTTTCCACCACTTCTTTTGGACTATTATTATTATTATTAGTTTTCCAACAATTGTTGACTATTTCTTTAGCTTTTGTTCTTTCTTGTTCTTCTTCTATTTCTATCTTCCTACGTAGGGATTTTTTTAAACACATGTCCTTTCCCTACATCTTCTTTTGTCTCTAGCTTTTTACTATGTTGTCTTTCAATTATCTCTTGGTCTTTTACTATGTCATCTTTCTTGACATTTTGTCTTTCTATTACTTTTATCATTTCTTTTACCATTCCTTGTTTTATCATTACTTTATCTTTTTTGTCTTCATCTATTATGTCTTTAGCACTTATTTCTTTCATGGGATTCTTTTCTTCTACACGTGTTACACTTTCCTTACTTGGGTTAGTTTTCCTGTCAACTCTCTTGTCAGCTGCTTTTAATGTCTGTGAGTCTATTTCTTTAGCTTTAACTGCTATAGGTATAGCTCTGTCAGTTGCTTTTGAATTTTCTAAAAAGCTAACTTTTCTGTTGTCTATCATATTTACTAACTTGTCCATACTTTTTGAATTATGGTCTTGACTATTATGCCAATTATCTATCACAGTATTAGTTAAAGGTGATCTATGATGAGGTTCAAATTCTCTTTCTTTTTCTAAAGGTGAATTTAAAACTTTCATTTTTTCATAGAGGTTCAAAAAACTATCATTTTTCCTTTCTTCTTTAGCATATATCGTAGATCTTTCATCATTTTCTAAAGATTCTAGTTTTTTGTTAATTATTTCTAAGAAGCTGTGTCTATTAGTCTGTCGATTGGTTTTATCTTCTGTTAATATACTCCAATTTTTTGTGTTATTATTATAATCATAATTATAATCATCCTTATCACTGTCAGAGTCAGAATCTGTTTCATAATCCATATTACTGTTAGACCAATTATTGTCTATATCTCTCATGCTATAACCTTCATCATAATCTATATCATCATAGTCCATGTTTCAAATTAGTGTGTGCCTAGCCTAAGTGTGAACAAGCAAACAGATTATGAGCTGATAAATGTATTTATTCTCTTTCTAAGCAATTAATAATTACTGGCGGAACTATTACTAACCACTGGTATCCTTGCTATCGGGACCACCTCCTCGGGAAACTCCATTGCGGGACCACCCAAACAACGCCAGTTCGTCGGCTAACAAAACGGGCTGACCAACGCGAACACTATGGTTTGCCAACGAGTGTGAGGCTGACCAACGCTATCAAGGAGCAAGTAGTGGCTATACAGTAATATGAGTTCCTAGTAACTTCTTAATTGCAAAGAAATAAAACTCATACAGCTACCATCCATGGCTCTGATACCATTAACTACCCAGGAGAGAGCACAGCAGTAATATAGAAGCATAAACAATGATAAAATAGATGATAAAGAAGAAAATAGCAAAACAGATATATTCAAAATAAGTTAAAACAGAGTATGGAATATGAAAACTGAAACTGATAAAATCTTACTTGAAAATACTTCTGTCTTTGATTAAACTGAAAACTGCTACTTTGATACAAACTTTGAAAATAAACACTATCTGCAGATATCATTTTTTGAACTTGAGAGTTGGGTAGTTAATGGTATCAGAGCCATGGATGGTAGATGTATGAGTTTTATTTCTTTGCAATTAAGAAGTTACTAGGAACTCATATTACTGTATAGCCACTACTTGCTCCTTGATAGCGTTGGTCAACCTCACACTCGTTGGCAAACCATAGTGTTCGCGTTGGTCAGCCCGTTTTGTTAGCCGACGAACTGGCGTTGTTTGGGTGGTCCCGCAATGGAGTTTCCCGAAGAGGTGGTCCCGATAGCAAGGATACTAGTGGTTAGTAATAGTTCCGCCAGTAATTATTAATTGCTTGGAAGTAGAATGAATATATTTAGTCGCTCATCATCTGTTGCTAGGACACACTTAGGTCAGGCACACACTAATTTGAACATGGAAAATGATAAGATAGTCAATTCAGAAGAATATAGCATTCAAGATATAGATAGAAATTTGTTAGAATGGAACAAATGGAATATACCAACAGAAAGAATTGATAAAATCTATAGACAGACTTCTTTTTCTAAATTATCATTTTTGACAGATTACACTATAAAAACTGTAGAAAGAACTTACTCTTTATTCAATGAATATGAAACAATTCAGTTATTTTCAACAGACTCAATCGACAGACATAAAGAAAAATATGCATTTTTACATGTTGGTTTAGTACAGGTAGCTGTAAAACCATTAACAAGAGAAGCTTTAAACACAAGTATTTTACTTTGTTTAAGAGATGACAGGCACTTAAAATTTGATGATTCACTCCTAGGCATGATGGAAACAAGTTTACATAAGGGACCAGTATATTTTAATTGTTATCCTAATTTTTCTTTAAGCTTAACTGACAGAAATATTATGGATGCTTTAACTTTGAATATAAAGACAAACGGTTATTATATGAAAGAAGGCTCAGAACCTTTAGCTATTATTTACAGGATTTATTATAAACTTATGAAAACCACTCTAAATCCTGAATCTATGGTTGAACCCTCTCCCAAAGGTCATACTCTCCTTCTCCAATCCTCAACATCAAATATCAGACTTCGTGTACCCCAACAGATACAATGGAAAGATATAACCCTTCCTGAAAGATGGCAACTAGAGGCCATTGCACCCACACCAAAGATAGAAAACACTGAACCAGATTTTATAGCCCAAAAGACAGATGGTACAGTTATCATTTCCTTCAATAGTAATGATAGACACACTGACAGCCTTATAAGACCTAGAAGTTCTACAGGCAGAAAGACTCCTATGATGTTTACTCCTAGAAGCTCCTTTTCCTCTAGAACACCTTTCTCTGATTCTAGGCCTTTACCTCCCCAGAATCTTCCCCCAGTTATACACCTTCCACCTATAAACACCAATAGAACCCCAGTAAGGACTGGACCAGCCTATTATCCAACAGAAACCACACAACCAACTCCCAATGTTCACCAAGCCCTTTATGAGCCCCAGCCTCAACCGGATTCTCCTACCCATACAGATATATTAGGATTTACAGATGATAGAAATGATAGACAGATTAATGTTTTGGCTAAAGAATTTGTTTTAGATAAAGAATTATTAAAATATGACTACCTAAAACCTGAAAATAGTGACAGGAAAAACCAATTTTTTAAAGAATATAATGAACAAGAAAGAAATAATTTAAAAGCTAAATATTATAAAATGGTGACAGACTTACAGACACATTTTAGTTTCTTTGACTTTTTGGACTATTATAACAAAAAGATAGGTGTTATAGAAAAAACTTTGTCATGGACGAAGACAGAAAACCATGAGAAAATCTTTCAAACCTATCCACCCTTTGAATCAATCATACTGAACCAAAACAGTGGGGTCCAAGTGTTGGCTACTCCAATCAAAAGACCTAGTCTAAGTGATGACAATAAGAACCTAGATAGTATAATTCAACAAAATAACTATACTAATACTTATCTAAAAACAATTGGTCAAAAGCTACAAGATATAGAAGACAGAATAACACCCCCTTCCACTTCCATAAAGAAAGAAAATGCGTCCAATACTCCTTTATTTATCCCTCATGAGATACCTTCTCACCTTAGAGCACCTTTAAAGAAGCCCAAGACAGAAAGAACTGATAATCTGCTTAATGAAATAAATAAAAAGCTAGACTTAATGAAACTAGAATCATTAAAGGACATGGAGCCATTAAAAAATAAGAATATTATAACGTTAGGACGAACTGACTCTTCAGAGGATGAAGAAACAGAAGACAGTCAATTGACAAATTTAACAGCCTTATCAGATGTAGATAATTTAGAATCACAATTTACAGACAAATTACAAATTAATAAATTAACTTTAGCATCTTCATCGCAAGATCGTAAAAAAGGAAGAATTGAAGATATATACCCCAGAAAGAATTGGTATCCTAAACCCACTCCTCCTAATTTACAATTTGAAGAAAGACATACTTATGTCAATTCATCTTACTCACCAGATTTAATTTATGAATGGAATATTGATGGAATGTCAGAATATGAGATAATAAACCTTTTACATGAAATGACTTTACTCACTAATGTTTATAAAAATCATGGAAAACAAGATCACCAGATAGCTCATTTAATTGTTACTGGTTTTACTGGCCAATTGAAAGGCTGGTGGGATCATTATTTAAATAATGATGACAGAAATGAAATATTATCAGCAGTTAAAAGAGAAACAGATAGAAGCGTTATAATGACAGATAGAAAGCCTTCACAGGATGCAGTTAATACTTTAATTTTCACCATAACTAAACATTTTGTTGGAGATCCTAATCAATATAAAGAAAGAGCTTCAAATGTTTTGATTAATTTAAGATGTCCACAACTTTCAGATTTTAGATGGTATAAAGATGTTTTCATTTCAAAAGTTTTAAGTAGGAATGATTGTCAACAATCCTATTGGAAAGAAAAATTTATTGCTGGCTTGCCTTATTTCTTTGCTCAAAAAGTTAGACTTGATATAGCCACTAATGAAGGAACTATAGACTATCCTGGCTTAACTTATGGAGACATAATATCTTCAATTAATAAAACAGGTCTATGGTTATGTAATGATTTAAGACTAAAAAATCAAATAGAAAAAGAAAAAAGATTTGCTAAAAAAGAATTAGGAACCTTTTGTGAGCAATATGGCTTTGAACCATTAATTGCTCCATCTAGGAAAAGAACAAAAGAAAAGAAAGATACGGATAGATATAAGAACAATAATAGAAGATATCATAAAGGTAGAACTAAAGAAAAGAAAGAAGAGTCCAAAAGAAAGAAAAGTGACAGATATAAAAATATTATTTGCTTCAAATGTGGGAAAAAAGGACACACTAGTAGATACTGTAACTTTCAAACAAAGATAAATAAACTCGACCTATCAGGAAATATAAAAGATAAATTAATTAGTATATTAGAACAGACTGATAGCGAGCAAACAGATAATGAAATTCACCAGATAGATAATTGTGATATTACCTCGACATCGACAAACACTTCTTCAGATAATGAGAAAATTAAATTATGTAATTGCAATAATCCTGATAACTGTTATTGTAAAAGAAAATTAAAAATGAGTGTTTTAACTAAACAAGAAGATATAATAATAGACTTAATAGATAAACTTTCGGACTCACAAACTAGGAAGGATTATCTATCTAAATTAAAAGAATCCCTAACTCAAATTGACAAATCTGAAATAGATTTGAAAGATTATAAGTCAACTTATAATTTTTCAGAAATTACGGATAGATTTAAATTCAATAAACCTACAACTGTGACAGATTTACAAATAGAAATTAACGGCTTAAAAAATGAACGGAAGGAATTAAAATCAGAAAATTTCATCTTAAAAGGTATGGTTGACCAGATAGCTGCACAAGTAATTAGTATAAAAGATAAAATTAAATTTTATAATAAACCCTTGATAGATCCCTCTCCTTTTGACAGACATAAGGGTGAAAGTTCTCACAAAAATGATTATGAAGATGAATTTTTAAATATAATTGACAGAATGATATTTCAGAAATGGTACACTGAAATAACCTTGGTTGTTAATAAAGAATTCTCATTAACAGTTATTGCTCTTGTTGATTCAGGTGCTGATATGAATTGTATACAAGAAGGATTAATACCTTCTAAATATTATGAATCAACAACAGACAGATTAACTCAGGCTAATGGTGATAGACTTAAAATAAGTAATAAATTAACTAAGGTATACATACAGAATAATGGTATCAATCTCAGAACACCTTTCTTCTTGACAGATAAGTTGTCCTCTAAAGTTATACTAGGAAATCCTTTTTTGGCTTTACTTTACCCATTTTTCACGACAGATAATGGAATATATACTAATATTTTAGAAACAGAAGTATTTTTTAAGTTTCTCTTACCACCAATCCCCAAGGATATATACTTATTGAAAGAAATTTCCATCTCAAAAGACACAAGTATTAATAAAATTGCACCAGTAATAGATGATGAGAGTCCTACAAATTCAATGATAGATGAAACTATGCTACCCAGTAGTAGTAGTATCTGAGTATATATATATATACATAAACATATATATAAAAGGGAGTTTTGAAAGTCTTCCACCCCTTGTTGACTAATCTTCTTTTCACTTTTGTATCTAGCTTCCTATTTCACTTTTGTATCTAGCTTCCTACTTCTTCTTTTGTATTTAGTCTCTTACGTACCCTCCCCCCCCTTTTTCACATCTCCTTTGTCCTTATCATATTTGCCTTGTACCATATAATCATGACTTTTACTCTCAAATAATACTTCCTTACAAGATATTGTTGCACTGGCTTTAATTAGTTAATTTTAAAATTAACGGTCAATTGCCTGGCAAGCAAGATAGCCATTCTAAGGCTAAATTCACAGACCATATTTTGCCAAAATAGAAATCTTTAAACAGATTTCAGTCAAAGCATGAAGGCATCTTAATAGAGATAATATCCCTTCAGAATACATGAAAGAGTATTCAAGTTGTGATCAGAAAGGTTTCTCAAAATAGCAAAATAGTTATGCCATTATCAGACAAAATAATAAGTATAGACAGCTCATTTAAGCCAGATCAATATTAATCTACACGAAAGATTGATTTCCAAATAAATCCAAAACAGATCCAATTCAGTCACGGATAGTACTAGAGCAGATATAGACAGGTGCAGATACAGACAGATGTCCAAAAGATAGATAGAGCAGATATAGACAGGTGCAGATACAGACAGATGTCCAAAAGATAGATAGACGTTCCCACTACTGTTTGTTAGCATGCGTAAAAGTATTAAAGTTCAGACAAAGACAAGTGTATCAGAGTTCAGACAAAGACAAAGACAGCATCAGAATTGAGACAAAGAGAGTACATATTCACTAGCACGCGTTTACTGACAGATTACTACTGTTCAAGATTTACTTTTACTGTTCAAGATCTTGCCGACAGATTAACTTGAGTTCACTTTATTTAACTCAGGTTACTTTTAAAGCTTTACCATGGTTCACTTCATCTATAAAGAGACAGACTCCGAAGACAGAAGACAGGTCTAATTCTCAAGTTCAAATTTCAGATTCAAGTTTTAGGTCCAATTCTTAGGTTCCAATTCTCAGATCCAAATTTCCAGAGAAAGTTTTAGAAAGCCTTTAAGAAAATCCTTGTAATAGCCTTCCCTCTCTCCGAAAGAATTTTGTAACTTCTCCTTTTATAATCTTGTAACCTTTCTCCTCAGACAGTTTTACTTTGTAATCTTGTAACTCTTCAGACAGTGTTTTATTTTCAAGTTTGTATCAAAGTAGCAGTTTTCAGTTTAACCAAAGACAGAAGTATTTTCAAGTAAGATTTTATTAGTTTCAGTTTTCATATTCCATACTCTGTTTTAACTTATTTTGAATATATCTGTTTTGCTATTTTCTTCTTTATCATCTATTTTATCATTGTTTATGCTTCTATATTACTGTTGTGCTCTCTCCTGGGTGGATTTGGGTTGTTCTTGGTCTTGCTCTTTGTTTATGATCGCCATTGATGATGAATTTGTGAGGTTTTTGGAGCTTTGGGTTTATATAGAGCCACAGCAAATAGTGACTCACCGGTGTTGCTGGCATGGCCGGTGAGAGTACTGGGATCTTTGGGCTCTTGGCCGGTGTGGTGGGTTGCTCTTTGCTGGTTCTCTTTTGTGGGTTTGCTTGCTCTGTATCAGAGAAGAGAGAGACGAAGAGGAAGGGAGTGAAAGAGAAAGTTATATTTAAATTAAGTAGCAAAAAAATAAAACTAGTTGGATGTGATATAAAATAAGATGTAAAATAGAGAGTGTAAGTTTTTTTTTTTTTTTTTTTTTTTTTAAAGAAAGAGATAAAGTAATTTTTTATGGTATTAAATTGTTAAATTTATGATTCTATTAATATAAATATCAAGATAATTTAAATAATTTTTAATAGTACCAAATTGTAAAATTTATAGCTTTACCAACGTAAATTCAATGATTATCTATAGTTTTAGTGAGAAGAGATGAGAAAGGGAAAGCTTCCCTGCGCTAGAGACTAGAGGATATTGACAAAGTCAAACATAAAAAGTGCTTAAAAAGAAATGCATTTGAGCTACAGTATCCTTTATATTTTAGAGAAAATAGTAGCAACATGTAAAGTTTTCAACAGTGATGCACAATGGGTTGGACTTTGGAGGTTCGTTTTTAGTGCTTTTTTTGCTACAGTATTATCTAAATTGCATTTGGATAAGCCTGATGCATGAGCTCTTATGAATCCATCAACTCTCAATACTCAATATTCTTTATTAATTTATTGCACCAAATTATGGTCCCAGTAGAATAAAAATAAAATAGTTAATAATAGTACTTCAGGTGATTTTACCTTAGTCTTGATAATAGTTCCATCAGCAAGATGCACAAGCTTATAGAAGCCTGATTCCTCTATAGAAACTACCTTGGAAGAGAACCTAATGGTGCCACTTGGGAGCTCTTTTGCAAGGGCTTCCAACAACAACTTTCTATTCACACAACGAACTTCATGGTCTCCACTGCACATCATACAATAATTATTCGAGCTTGCTTATAAAACGTCTCAATTATGAATTATAATTTCAAAAGAAAATAATAGGTATCATGTAAAAATTTTGGTCACCTAAGTCCACCAATGATCAAACTTTTGGGTATAAACATGAAAAAATAACATAATAACATTGTCATTACAACCAGTTGGAGTTTGAGAAAGGGTCATAAGGGTCATTACTCAATTTTAATATTACTTTGGTGATATTCTGAGAGGGATTGCACTTGACAACCAAAAAACCTCTAACATTGTACCTTACAATGGGTAGGGATGGCAATGGGACAAGATGAGGTCAGATCATGAGTGTCATATGATCTATCCCTAGTCTCCTCTTCCAGGTGGAGAAAGCTAGTGCAATGTGGGAGTAGGGGCAAGTTGAGGTGGGGCAGACAAAGGCATTTTGATTTTTGTCGCTCCTAATAAAATACACCAACACTGATGAGAGAAAGTGACATGAGACAGAAGAGAAAGGGTGGCGGTGAAATTAATAAGATTGATGATTATTTCGGAAATCAATTTGTAATTATATATTATCTATAAAAAAAGTTTATATAAAAAATTTAAATGTATATATATACACACACATTTAGGATGGGGTAGGGAAAACCCCGAGTTAGGTGGGTAGGGATATGTCGCCATCCCTATCAATGAGAGAGAGAGAGAGAGAGAGAGAGTAACAACAGGTTATAACTTGCATGATATATGGGCACTATAACCATAAGTAGAGCTTTGACTAACAGTTTTGCTTTTGCTTTAAATGACATGGCTGTGGTTTGTTGTCCTGAAATTGTAGAGGTGGCCACATTCCTGCATACAATCATCTGCTGGTCAGTTACATGGTGCGCGTTTTCTTGTATTTGGGCTGTGCACTGCTGGGAGGTCAGTTCTATTTTCTAATATAAAAAATGAGACAACATACTTTAGTGATTACTAGAACTTCTCATAGCTAATTAGTAATATGAACCAGCAATTAATCATTGGACCAACAACTAATCATTGTATTGTCAATGAAACAATGGCAAAAACCAATTCCAAGTTAGAAGTTTATGGGTCAGTTTGGTTCAGCTTTTTGTAAATGTGCATAATGAAAAAGTGGAGTTTTTAAAAAGTGTATAATGAAAAAGTGCATTTTCAAAAAGCTGAGTTTTGGTAAAAGCTGTTAAAAAATGCTTTTTGAAAAAGTTGAGTGTTTGGTTAGCATTAGGGGTATTCGCGGTGCGGTGCGGTGCGGTTTTGGGCCATTTTTAGCACCGCACTTTACGGTGCGGTTTAGATAAAACCATAACTGCACCGCACCTTATTTTTGCGGTCACATATGCGGTGCGGTGCGGTGTGGTGCGGTTTAGAGTTTAGCCAAAACCATAACCGCACCGCACCTCATTTTTGCGGTCATATGTGCGATATTATGTATAAGATGCGGTTTGAAATTGGTATATTTTTCAAATTTTGGGTTTTTCCTACTCAACCCAAAACTAATTTTTCCCTTTTTTTGGGCCAAATTTTAAATTATTGAGCTAGTTTTTCTTTATTTTTGGTTGGCTTTTCTAGTCAACACTTGTTAGGGTTACTAAACTTTTTTTTTTTTTTGGAAACTAGGGTTATTAAACTATTAATAATATATTTAATATTAAAAATAAATAAATATATTAATATATAGAGAGAGTGCGGTGCGGTGCAGTTTGTGCGGTTTTCTTATTATAAAACCGCAAACCGCACTGCACCATGCGGTGTGGTGCGGTGCGGTGCACTATTACTTGCGGTGCGGTGCGGTTATGCCATTTTGCCGGTGGTTTTGGTGCGGTTTTTGCGGTTTGTGCGGTTTATGCGGTTTGATGAACACCCCTAGTTAGCATTTATAAAAGTGACAGTTTGAGGGATAAATTACCAAAAAAGACAATGTATATATAAGAGAGTTTATTTCATTTTTTTTTTTTGGATGTGAATTTATTTCATACTTAAATTAACTACTTCATATACTTAAATTAATTTTTCTCTTTTTAAAAAAATTATTTTTTTCTCATCAATATTAGCTAATAATAACCTACCACTTAAGATTTATTGTGAAATTATTGTGATAATTGATACTGATTTTAATTTGAACGTATTAGCTAATAATAACCTACTCTTTAAGATTTATTGTGAAAATACTGTGATAAAAATTGATACTGATTTTAATTTTAACGTACTATTAAAATTATTTTTTTCACTTTCTAAAAAAATTAATTTTTTCTCACCAATATTAGCTACTAATAACCTACCCTTAAAATTTATTGTGAAAAAATTGTGATAACATTTCCTTCTTTCTTTTTTTTCCTTTTTTTTTCCCTCTTTTTTTCCCCTCCACACATACCCTTCTCTTTTTTCTTTTTTCTTTTTCTTTTTTTTTTTTCCTTCTTTCCCCATTTTCCCCTCCAGAACATTCCACTTTTCACTTTGTGTTCTTTCTTTCCCCTTTTTCTCTTTCACTTCCTCCAGAACGTTCCACCGCTAAGGTTTTTTTTTTTTTTTTTTTTTTGACAATTCGAAAGCCGAGAGGAAGAGAGAAGATGATGATGATGATGATGATGATTGAAACATTGGGTTTGTATTTGATTTTGATTTTGGGTTTGGGTTATGGGTTTTCAATTAATAGTTTAATTTTGAGTTGATTTTCTATGGATTTTGGGTTTGATTTTGAGTTTATTTTGTTTTGGGTTGATTTTGAGTTGGGTTTGGGATGGGTTTTGCAATGGGTTTTCCAATGGAGGAGACGGAAGTGATGGACTTGGCGAAGGAAACGACGAATTTGGCTTTGTCCTACGGCGGAAGATACAAACTTTTTGGGTCCTGTGGTGGCTGAGTAGATTGATGGCAGAGCCAGCGGTGGCGGAGGAGACGGACTTGGCAGAGCCAGAGGTGGCTGTGGAGACAGATTTGAAGAAGACGAAAGAAAGAAAAAGAAGAGGAAGAAGGTTCACGGATGACTTACCACAGAGAGGGCAGAGCAGAGAAGAGATGAGTGTGAGTGAGCTTCAGGGCTTTACGGCAGAGTAGAGAGATGAGATGAGAGGAATGAGGGACAGCATGAGAACTGATGTTTATGGACCTTCAAGGGTAATTTGGTAATTTTCGAAAGAGCCAACGGATAACTTCACAAAATGTGCATTCCCTTTTTGTTTATGGACCTCCTCAGCTCCGTAAACCTTGCGCGTTCCCAGAGGGTTATTAGCCTTGGCCCAAAACGTAACTTTTTCCAAAAAGTTGCATTTTGGGCTGAACCAAACGCAAATATTGCTTTAGCTTTTTGCAAAACATGCATTTTGGGCTCAAAATGCCCAAACAAATGGGCACTATATACTTTCCAAGCTTTGCAATTTATATGGGAAATTAATGTCAATTTTTCTAGGATATCTTACCTACAGAAAAGGTTTTGCCTTCAAATTTTTTTCCCTCCTGTTGCGTAGCCTTCAAATGTCGATGGATATATGTAATTATGTATCACTCACTCAACAATAAGAAGTGGTTATTGAAGTTGTATTTGAATATAAATCCTTTTCCATCTCATTCATAGTGTTTCACTTTTATAACTCCACGAATTGTAACATAAAGTTTAATTTTTTTCAATTTAAAACTTTGGTTACTTGATAATAATAATAATAAAAGAAAATGTTGTGTGAAAAGTTGCAATTGGTAAATTAATCAATTAATTAGCCAAGTGAAATTAATTAGATTCAATTTCATGCAATAAGCGTGGTAGCACAAACAAATCACCAAATAAGTTAAATGCAGCGGAAAATAAATTTGACACGGGTGATTTATTTACGAATGGGGAAAACCACCTAGGCAAAACCTCACCGGGTGAATTTAAAGTCACCACTTCCGATAATCCACTATTATCAAAACAAGCAGTTACAAGTAAAAAAAGAAATCACAGTACCAAATACCAACCTATAGTTGAACCCTTACCCCAATACCCAATTGGACTTGTAATGTAGCGGCAATCTCTCATTTCAATGCATAGCTCTCAGTATGTGACTAACGCTTTGTTTGTTTCGAGGTAAAATATTTACAAATGTAAAATATTTTACATGTAAAATATTTTCATTTTACCTTGTTTGATTGTCAACATGAAAATTTAGTGAAAATTATTTTTCAATTGTATGCTTCACTGTAAAATAATTTTATTTTTCGTACTTCTCAAAACTCAACTGGTGCACAGACTTTCAACAAATAAATAAATAATAATTGGTTCACAAACCTATGCAGTGTGCACAGACCTTCAAAAAAAAAAAAAAAACTGGTGCACAAACTTGTGCAGTGTGTACAGACCTTCAACAAAGAGAAATTGGTGCACAGACCCCCCCCCCCCCAAAAAAAACTCCACATCGGAAGGAAAAACAACCACCAACTATTCAAAAAACAGCCACCAAACAACAAACCACCACTGACCACTCAAATGACAAGTTGACAACCACCATCAACCAAAAATCCAGATCGAAAAAACCCAAAAAAAAAAAAAAAAATCGGAAAAACCAGCCAAAAGACAACCACCATCAACCAAGAAAAACCTTCACTAACTCAGATCGAAAACCCAAGAAAGAAAGAACATAATCTGAAAATCTAAGCCTAGCGAAGGCAAGATCGGGTAGTCACCAAAAACTTAAGATCATCGTTAGATCCAAGGCGGTGAAAGAGAGAAGAGAAGAAGGATTTGTGCAGACATGATGAGGTTGGTAATGCTGATGATGGCGGTTGGGGTCGGTCAGTGGCTGGGCAACGGTATGAGATGGGTGGAGATGAAAGGGTTCTAGCCTTGTGACTTGTGACTGAGAGGGCTGAGAGATGGAGAGAGGAAGAATTGAGAAAGTTAAGAGAGCATAAGCTAATTAAGTGTCAGGTGTGAGAGAGGAGAAGAAATTGTAAAATGTTTTACCGACTTTTCAAGTGTAAAATATTTTACCATTTTTGCCTTTGATTTTTCCTTTGACTGAAAATATTTTATATTTGACTAATTATTTTACTGCAAAACAAATATGGTAAAATGTGAAAATATTTTCTTGAAAATATTTTCCATGAAAACAAACAGAGCGTAACACACCAACTTGAGGAAGATGTTAGTTGCAAAGTTCTTCAGTTCATCCAACAATGAAGATCAAGAAGCTTCTTGGTTACAAAATCTTTAGCGCAAAGACGTAATAGCTTCTAGAGAGAATATGATGAACTAGGGCAAATTGTCTCCGGTTCAATTCATCCAACAATGAAGATCAAGAAGCTTTTTGGTTACAAAATCTTTGGAGCAAAGACGCAGTAGCTTCTAGAGAGAAGATGATGAACTAGGGCAAATTGTCTCCGTTCACAATATGCATGCAACAACAAGTGCAAAAACCTTTGAATCTCTTGAGACGGCCCTTAAAATAATCTTTATATATGTCTAGGGTTATGAAAAAAGAAACCCTACACAGATACACATGGATATGCATGAAATCAGATTTAGAAATTCTAATTTCGCAATTCTCGATAGATACAACTTCTGTCGAGCTACTGTCGAGCTCCATCATTAAACCTCAATAGATATGATTTTGTCGAGCTATCTGTCGAGTTTTAATAAACAGCACTTCTTCACTTGTTTCTTGGACAGATTTGCATGGCTTCAATACTAAACTTGAACTCTTGCTCCTTGAAGTACTAAACTCATCCTAAATCTACCCAATTATAAGTAAAGTGTGTTTTGTCTAAGGATTAGCCAATATACATAACATATGTATCTAACAATTTCACATATGTCCTAACAGTGGTATCTTATGGAGTCCTCATGATATATGGACCCATGAGTATGTGGATAAGTGTTGGTGGCTAGTGTCTTTGATTGATCATTAAACTAACTCATATGCTAAAGCTCTAACAAAATTGAAAAGCACCCAACATGATGTAGGACAGAATCTTCAAATTAATATATGTAATTTGTTATTTTTGGTATCTTTATATAATTTTCGTTATTTTAGGTATAGGACATTTATTTCCTAGTTTTTAGATGTTTTTAATGTTTTTAATGTTTTTTAGGTCAAATTTGGTTCCTGTTATGGTTAGGTATTAATTAAGAGTTATTTTAGAATATATAATCTTGTCTGTCAAGTTTTATAGAGTCTTTAAATAAGCCCCAAAGTCTGTACACGTTTTTTAGACTTTTGTCTTTTTACTTTCTGGTGAATTCTAGACCCTTTCTCCTTGTGGATTCAAGGACCCTTGTGGATTTAAGGAACCCCTCGTGGATTCGAGGTTTACTACTAGAAACTAACAGTTTAGTTTTCATTTTATCAAAGAGAGTATCATGTGTGCTTTTTTCAAGCTTCCACAACATCAGTTGGTATTAGAGCCTTGACTTATCCTAGTCTGATTGCTAACTAGTGAAATGGTATCCACCATCACAACAATGACGAATAACTTAGCGAGTATTACATGACGTACAAAAGCACTCACAAATATCTATGCTAGGATGACACCATTGAAGAATGTAAATAATAGTGATAACTACAGCGGAGACGTAACTCATAGGCAACCTATTGGTAAGCAAATTTCATATAGACCTTATCAGAGAATCGCAAGTTTTAATGATTATTTTTTAAAAGAAGATTTGCTTGATTGACTACTTGATCTAGATGATTTATTTGACTTTGAGAATATTTCTTAAGAGAGAAAAGTTGGACTTGCTTTGTATAAGCTTGGTGAGTATGCCTTACATTGGTGGGAATGAGTACAATCTAATAAAACCGAACAAGGTCAACACAAAATTTGTTCATAGTCAAGGATGAAAAAGATGCTTGCTATCAATTTTTATCCTTTGGATTGTGATGAACTTTTGTCGTATACAAAACAAGATTATCATTATTGGCCAAGAAATTCATACTTGAATTATTTTAAAGAGCCAAATATTCCACCATTAAGGGACGAATTGCACGTTGAAAAAAAAAAATTCTTGAAGAATACGTAGAGATCAAAGAAGAAAATATAGAGATTTTTAAGGAAATTAAAAAAAAGCCTTGTTATTGAAGAAGAACATGAAATCAAGATTGTGGAGGAGATTAATGAAGACCCTATTATAGAGAAAGATCCTAAGATCGAGATAGTAGAGACCATTAAGGAAGAAATTATAGAGAAAGTTGTCAACGATCTCAATGAAGTCAAGTTAGACAATTGCAACATTCAAGCTCCTATTATTTTGGTGGGAGACTCCAAAATAAGGTTTATTGATTTTATTGGGGTGGAAAGATTTGATTTAAAGACAAAGAAGATGAAGTATTCAAAGTATTTGTTCTCTTGACATGGGAGATTTCATATTTCAAAGATGAACTCGAGGATAAGTTTTTTTCAAGTGTAGGGGTCTAATGTAGGTTAGAATCTTCAAATTAATTTATGTAATTTGTCATTTTTGGTATTTTTATGTATTTTTCATTATTTTAGGCGTAGGATGTTTATTTCCTTGTTTTTAGGTGTTTTTAATGTTTTTTAGGTCAAATTTGGTTCCTGTTATGGTTAGATATTAATTAGGAGTTATTTTAGAATATATTTTCTTGTCTGTCAAGTTTAACAAAGCCCTTAAATAGACTCCTAAGTCTGTACATGTTTTTTAACAATTATTCAATCAATAAAATTTAGACTTTTGTCTTTCTATTTTTTGGTGGATTCTAGACCCTTTCTCCTTGTGGATTCAAGAAACCTCCCGTGGATTCAAGAAACCCCTCATGGATTCGAGGTTTACTACTAGAAACTAATAGTTTAGTTTCTATTTCATCAAAGGGTATCGTGTGTGCTTTCTTCAGGTTTCCGCAACATCACAATAGTTTTCTGGTTTTTGATAGTCCATATGATTGTATTATTGCACTTTTATAGTGAAAAAATTTCATAGTATTTGTACTCAGCCTGTTTCTGCTTCTTCTTAATGAGTTCTTCACTTATTACCACCAAAAGAAAAGGCGTTAATGAAGAGAGAAGTCTACTTAGAACTTACGAATAAAACTATTTATGTTGTTGCCAGAGGGAATCACCAAGGTCAACAGCATCTAATGCCCTCCAAGCATTTGTCAATGCTGTAAAGGCAAATCCAGAGATCCTTAGACTGTGAGGATTCCAATACTAAGCTTCGAATACCCAACCTACAAAATATTTGCATTGTTAGGACTTAGGAGACAAGAATTTAATCCCTCTAATGTTTTACTTAGGAAAAAATAGGACTTAAAAAATCAAACCAAAGATTTTTTTAAAAAAAAAATGTAGTATATGCATATATATAAAAAGAAGGAGAGGAAGAGTACTTATGAAGTCCTGAGGATGTTGTAAGGCCAACAATTCCAGCTCCCACAATCACAATGTCTTGCACTTCTTCCATGATATTTTGGCTCTTTTTCTTAGGAGAAGGAGATTTGGTAATGAGAGATTTCTTCCCCAAGATAGAATGGATCAAAAGATAGTAGTAGTGGACCTATATATAATGGCAGAAACATCAAATTGATTGATGACAATGATGCCGCAACAAGGAGAAGTTGCTGATGAAAGCACATACGAAAGTTAACTTGCCTGTTTGAATTTGGAAGCCAACCGAGAATTTGATTTAAGTTTGAAAATAGCAGCCATGCACGATAAATAAAATAATGGAATTTAAGATTATGTTTGGTAACAGTTTTTATTTTCTATTGTCAAAAACATATTTTTGAGAATATAAAGAAAAAACAATTTTCTTGTGTTTTTGAAATCAAAAACATGTTTAGTTAAAAAGTACATAGGGTATGTTGTACATAAAGCCCTATAGCGGCGTTTATTGACCGCCGCTAAATGGCCACTTGACCCAAATGGCAACCTCATGTGGCGGCGGTTTTTAGCCCGCCGCTAAATGGTAGATCTATTGCGGCACTTTTCGCGCCCGCCGCAATCAAACTATAGCGGCACTACAGCACTAACAGGACGGTTCCGCCGCAATAGCTCGTTTTTCTTGTAGTGGTTAGTTAAAATTAAAAAGATAGTTTTTTGAAGAAAAAATAGAAAATACTAAAATATGTTATTACTAAGATTTGAACTCTAATCCTAACTCATTAAATAATAGATTCATTAAATTAAATGGGTGTTTTCATTGACTTTTAAAAATTAGAAACTAAAAACAGCTTTTTGTAAGCTTTCAGTTTCCTTCACAAATTGAGTTTTGAGAACAATTTTTGTTTTCTGTCAATTTTGGGTTCCCAAACAAGTTTTTTAGTCTCAAAAATAGAAAAATTATTTTTGAAAACAGAAAATAAAGTGAAAAAACAGTTACCAAATATACCGTAAGTGTGTTTGGTAGACAAGGGTGAAAAATATATAGGGGATGGAAAATAGGAGAGAGTGTTATTTTCTTTTATTTGGAAAGGGAGAAATTAAGGGGAGAGAAAAATGGGTCAAGGGAGTTTATCTTTTCGGGCCTACAAATCTTTTTCTCTCGCCAAATTAGAGAAAGAATACGAAGAGAAAATTTAAGGGGCATTTGGTTTGCTTGATGCTACATCAGTGTAATGCTACATCAAGCGTAATGTTAGATTCATGTAATGTGATTAAAGGAATGCAACATTACAATGTTTAGTTCATTACTTAAATTTCCATCACATTTCGAAAATGTAATGTTGCTTTATTTGATTAGTTTCCATAAATGTCACTTCAATTAACTTTACCAAATTTAATAAAAACATTTTTATAAGTAACCAAAAATTACTAATGAATTTTTTATTTATTTATATTTATTTTCCTCCACTTTCTACCCAACCAAACAACCCATAAAACTCAGATTAGAAGAAAAAAAAATTCTTTCACTTTCGCATCAACCAAACAATAATTACAATCCTCTATTTCATAATAAAATAATCACAAAACATCCAAACAACAATCCATTTTCACTTTCTCAGATTTTCTCACAAACCAAACAACTCAAATTTAAGACAAATTAAACAAAATTTTCTCAAATCCTCCCACCACCACCACCACCAGACAAACCATCATGAACGACTGTGATAAAGCTCCTAACCAACTCGTTCATCACGTCATCCACGGGCCCACACCTGCACCACCATAAATCTTAAGATTTCAGCTTTGATTCGACGATCTCTTCATCTTGATTCCTAGCATCGCCAAATCGGAGAAAACGATGCAATAGGAAAGAAAGAAAGGAATTTAAAATTCATAAAGCTAGAGAGAGAGAGAGAGAGAGAGAGAGAGAGGAGTGAAATCATCCATGGTGGTTTGTGATGGAGGGAGCAGAGAGAAAGGGACGGCCATGGATTGATCTGAAGAGAAAGAGGCTAGGGTTTCAAATTTGAATGGGATGAGAGAGAGGCTAGGGTTTAATAAATTTATATTAGGATAATTTTGTAAATAAAACTTATTAGTAAGGGTAGTTTTGTCAATTGCTTAATTATCATATTCTCTCACAATAGGTAATGTAAGATTACCCCCATTTAAGAAGATGATGTGATGTATTTTGCAATTTTGCATTATCCTAATGTTAGAAAAAATTAAGTGAACCAAACACCTTAACATCACATTACCTTAATGTCATATTACCATAATGTGCATCACATCAAAGACACATCACAGCAAACCAAACGCCCAAACGAAAAATCAAAATCAATCCCACTTTTCCATTCTTTTACTTTTAATAAAAGCACATAATAATAATAATAATAATAATAAACTCTTATATTTTTACTTTTCTATCTTCTCTACTAGATATACAATAATAGAAAATACAAATATATATTTTCTATTCTTTTAACATTTTTCATTCTCTCAACCAAACAAAGTAAGGTTGTGAGTAAATTTAGCAGAGTCAAGTATTAAAATTTAAAAATTGTTCATTTATTTTTATTTTGAATACTAGCTCATTTTTATTTTATTTTTTAACAAGTTCGAGCTTGTTTACAAGCTATTTGATTAACATTTTCTTTTTTCCTGTACAGTAAACACCACAATTAAAATCTGTTAGCCCTTCTCAATTCCATACTAATAGTTAAAAACTAAATTATTGCTGAAATAATATTATTTGGTTTAATTAATATAATATGTTTTTGATTATGAAATTATTTGAGTTAATAACTAAGAAATGAACTATTTATTTGAAAATTATAAATAATAATAACAATTTTATGTCTTGTAAAATGTTTACAAACATGGACAACGCAATATCAAGTTTACATAATTACGTTTTTGTACATGTATACATGTATACATATAATATTATGTATACTAAAAATTGAACTTCATACTCATGAGCTTATCACAAAAAGGCCCACCAATTAGCCTTCCAAGTATGTTCTATCTACTCTTAAGCCACAATAAGGGGAGAGAGAGAGAGAGAGAGAGCATTATAATAAAACTGTTTTGCATAATAATTTTTTAGAACAGTTTTCTAAATATTATTTTGTGAAAACAAGTACCAAAAGCTTAAACTATTAGGAAATAATAAATTTAATCATTTAATCTAACACACCCCCTTTACGTGTAGGCCGCCTAAGCTGCCCTTGAGTGGGGGCCCCACATGTAGAAATTTAAATGGGAGGTAAGGTGGATATAGGGGATTGAACTCGTGACCTCTTGCTCTAATACTATGAGAACTTACCAATTCTCCCAAAATTTTAAACTTTCACCTTATGTTTAGGGGAGGGTGTTAGACATATTATGGCCTAAGTGGCCCAAACCAATTACAATAAGCTTTTGTACTTATATAACATGCATATTAACCTTAGTTTTGTCTATAGTTAGCCTAAAGTTAGTCAAATATTTTCTAGTATATAAATCCTACATTGGGTTCATTGTAATACAAATACTTCATATAATATGTAGCCATAAATAGTTTAATAGTTTTCTCATTTGGATGTAGGCCATTAGATTGAACAACGTAAACTTTTGTGTACGCTCTCTCTTTTATTCTTCCATTCATCACTCAATTATCACACAAAATCCCACAACATCTTTAATACTTAAATACAAAAAACATTTTTAAAAAAAATGACTGCCAAACAAGCATGAACACTGCGAAGGTTTCTTAGTTTATACTAACTGACAATTATTAAAGTGAAAAATACCAACAATAATACAAAGCGTATGCATATGACTGCATTCAAGAAATGCTAAGCTTCCCACAATCAAAATCAGCCCTCTTCAAAAGCAACTCAGACAGGAATGCAGCCAATAATTTGTCTCTTAAGAAGGTGGTTAATTTCCCATCACCCTGCTGGAAAAAACCAACCACATAAGCTGTAGTTATGAGCACAACGCTTCTCCATCTCCTCTCTTTGGCATAATTCTTCAACCCCATCTCAATTTTCATATATTGCTCGCTTTCACTATCAACTTTCTCATTTGATTCCCCACTTTGTTCTTTCGTGAGTAAAGCCCTAGCAAGGCACCTTGCAAAAACAATTCCATCTTCTAAGGCAGAACAAGCACCTTGGGCAATGTCTGGGGTCATGGGGTGGAATGCATCACCAAGCACACAAACATTGCCTTTGCTGATGTTTCCCCAAATAAGGTCCCAGGGATGTCTATACCTTAATGGGGATAGCATAATATAATCCAATTCAGCGTTTTCAACAATGGTCTTTATTTCATCAGGTGCATTTGCTAACTTGCTTAACACAAATTGCTTCATTTTAGCTGGGTCATCTTCTATTTCTTTCTCTGCAAGATATAATAGGAACAAAAATTGAGATCATGCTACAACGTAACAATGGGCTATGATCATAGTGGAAAAATTGTAATATGGGAAACTGTTTTAGCCACACAAAAAAAAAAAAAAAAGTGAAATGGTACTCATGGATCCAATTGTCTTGAAATGGATCCAATGCGGATTGAGATCCACTGTGCAATTGCCTTTGACATGTGAGAGAGAAAAGTAAAACACATTAAAAAAAAATTTTAAAAATAAAAATTGAGAACCAAGGATTGAGATTAAAGTTAATTTTTAAACTTAATTTCAATCTCAGCCCTTAAAATACAGTTGCATGATGCAATAATCCTTATGACACTTGATCTCAGACCGGTCCTACACTAAGGATGCATAGCTCCATCCTCTGTGCACAAAAACATACATTACACATGACAAAATACAAAACCTGGATGTTTGCTCAAATTACTAGAAAACATTTTCCAATAAACATGCACCAAATGTTAAGAGTCATGTTATATAAACAATATTTTTCACAAAATATTTAACAATTATTGAGTTGTCAAATTTTTATTAATTCTCATTTAGGTCCAACACTAACATCAATTTATTTTTAACTATTTACAACCCGTTACCTCAACGGTAGTAAAAAAATAGAAAACAAAAAAATTTGACTCTATCTTTTCCTATATATAATTTGGATTTTACCCTTTGAAGTTTGGAGTATCTGGATTTTTTACCCTAATATTTCAAATTTTGGATTTTACCCTCCTAAAGTTTAGGAGTGTTTGAATTTTACATCCCCAAATTCTAAAATTTTAGGGTGTAAAATCCAAAAACTCCCAAATTTTAGGGAGTAAAATCCAAACATCCCTAAAATTTTAGGGAGTAAAATCCAAACTATTTAGGATGCAAAATCTAAACACCCCTAAACTTCAGGAGGTAAAATCCAAATTCTGAAACTTCATGATGTAAAATTTAAACACTCACAAACTTTAGAGGTGTAATTTACAATTTACCCAATATATATATATTAGAGAGTTTTAACCTATGGTGCCCACTCCTGATGATGCTCTTTATTATCAAAATAAGATACTAATCAATTTTTGGTGTAGGCGGGGATTGAATCCCAGTTCTCTTATTCAACTATTAGAGATTTTACTAGTTGAACTAACTAGAACCCACAAACTCAATATATAGTTTAGTAAAGTGCAATCAAACAAACATGGAATTGGGGCTCACCTTCGTGGGATGTGAGAAACCAATAAACCCCAGTATCATCATTAGGAAGAAAACCAGATCGGAAGCCTATCCCCATGAATTGCGAGATCTTAGGCTCAAACCCATGATTGGACTTGAAATTTATCTAGCCCCTGATAGCAGCTCTCCCTGTGAAAGCCGGTGCCTTGAAGCCCAACCACTTTGCCACCATTGAGTTCACTCCATCACATCCAATCAATGCCTATCGTTCAAAAACATCAAACCTATTATGCTTTTTAAATATCATCTTGTTTAGAGAAAAAGAGTATAGAACATAATATTTTCCTATCGAAAAAAGTTTGACTCTAAACATGTTTGAAGTTATTTTGGACAAACCTATTATGTGGCAATTAAAAAGACCATTTATCTATTTTTTAATGAGTTATGTAATTTGTTTGAATAATACACATGAATAGCCCTATAAATCATCACGTAATGAGTTGGAAAATATAACTCTAAACATGTTTGAAACCAAACTCTGTTCTTTCCAATGTGCTTAGACAATCGCAAAAGAGTGAAAGTAAGTGTAAATTATAATAAGTGTTCATTATTACCTTATCACCTTACGAAGTTTGAGTACAATTTTCTAGGTTAATGAGGATACCTTGTGAAAACATTTTTATATATAGATTTATAAAAAAGCCTAATACTATCTTGTTTTGTTATTTAGGATATTAATAAATTTAGAGACAAATAATATTTTACAACTGTTAGTGTAACATGTTGTGATTAGTGTATAATTAAAATATTGTCGATGGTATGTCAATATGAAAATGATGTTGATGTAATTACAACTCGCCACCTTATTATTGTTATTATTATTATTATTATTATAAGAAATTAGTACCCCAGCTTTTGGCCAAATTATTCATCTACTTGCCCATGAAAGTTTCACTACAACTCAACACAACCACACACCACACCCCACCCCAACACACACAGATTTATCGTTAATATGTACTAATAAATTGAATCTAAGACCTTTACATCATGCCTAAACCAAAAGTCTAACATCCGGGTATTCCATGGACTTAACTCACCACCGTAATGAGTTATGAAAAACATGTTTTGGACTAAGTTAGCAGATGAATGATCCATTCAGCAATTGTGACTTTAAATCTATTTGGGGTTTCATAGTAATGGCTTCCCTAGGTCTACCTATTTGGCTACAGATACTCCAACAGGGTTCAAAGTATGAAAAAAGCAGATTGCTCTCTTGGATACCTACAAGACAAAAATTCAAATATAAAATATGGGTCAGTGGTCACTTTATCAGCACCAGTGCTATTTAAATGGATTGTAAGATTAGGTAATTTAGACAGGGTCTTATGGCATTCCCGTTGGCTTATATAAAAAAATACGCATCATTAAAAAAAACTCACTTTATTTATTTCACTTTACCACTAACACATCCTACCTCACATTCTTTATTTTACACCACATAATAAGATAATCTATAGTTTTAGAGAGAAGAGATGAGAAAGGGAAAGCTTACCTGCGCTAGAGACCCGAGGATATTGACAAAATCAAATATAGAAAATGCTTTAAAAGAAATGCATGTGAGCTACAGTATCCTGTATATTTTAGAGAATATAGTAGCAACATGTAAAGTATTCTACAGTGATGCATAATGCTTTGGACTTTGGAGGTTTGTTTTTAGTGCTTTTTTTTGCTACAGTATTATCTAAATTGCATTTGGATAAACCTGATGCACGAGCCAATGATCATGCTCTTATGAATCCATCAACTTTCAATATTCTTTATTAATTTATTGCACCAAATTATGGTCCCATTAGAATAAAAATAAAATAGTTAATGATAATACTTCAGGTGATTTTACCTTAGTCTTGATAATAGTTCCATCAGCAAGATGCACAAGCTTATAGAAGCCTGATTCCTCTATAGAAACTACCTTGGAAGAGAACCTAATGGTGCCACTTGGGAGCTCATTTGCAAGGGCTTCCACCAACAACTTTCTATTCACACAACGAACTTCATGGTCTCCACTGCACATCATGCAATAATTATTCGAGCTTGCTTATAAAACGTCTCAATTATGAATTAAAATATCAAAAGAAAATAACCAGTATCGTATATAAATTTTGGTCACCCAAGCCACCAGTGATCAAACTTTTGGGCATACACATGAAAAAATAATGGAAAAACATTGTCATTATAACCAGCTGGAGTTTGAGAAAGGGTACGTCATAAGGGTAATTACTCAATTTTAATACTGCTTAGGTGGTGTTCTGAGAGCGATTGCACTTGACAACCAAAAAGACCTTTATCATTATACTTTACAATGGGTAGGGATGGCAATGGGACAAGATGAGATAGTATCATGAGTGCCCTATCTCCGGTCTCCTCTTTTAGGCGGAGGAAGCTAGTGCAATGTGGGAAAGTGAGATGAAAGAGAAGAGAGGGGTGGTGGTGAAATTAATAAAAGAGATGATTATTTTGAAAATTTGTAATTATATATTATCAATAAAAAAATTTGTATAAATAATTTAAATTTATATATACACACATTTAGGATGGGTAGGGAAAACCCCGAGTTAGGTAGGGTAGGGAAATGTTGCCATCCTTATCAATGAGAGAGAGAGAGAGAGACACAACAGGTTATAACTTATAACCTGCATAATATATGGGCACTATAACCATAAGTAGAGCTTTGACTTACAGTTTTCCTTTCGCTTTAAATGGCATGGCTGTGGTTTGATGTCCTGTAATTGTAGAGGTGGCCACATTCCTGCATACAATCATCTGCTGGTCAGTTACATGGTGTGTGTTTTCTTGTATTTGTGCTGTGCTGCGAGGTCAGTTCCATTTTCTAATATAAAAAATGAGACAACGTCCTGCAGTGATTAATACTAGAACTTCTCATAGCTAATTTGTAATATGAACCAGCAATTAATCATTGGACCAACAACCAATCATTGTATTGTCAATGAAACAATGGTACGTAAAACCAATTCCGCAAGTTAAGAGTTTATATATTTTCCAAACTTTGCAATTTATATCGGAAATTAATGTCAATTTTTCTAGGTTATCTTGCCTGCAGAAAAGGTTTTGCCTTCAAATGTTTTTCCCTCCTGTTGCATAGCCCTCAAATGGGGATGGAAATATGTAATTATTAATCACTCACTCAACTACAAGAAGTGGGTGAAGTCGTATTTGAATATAAATCTTTTTCCATCTCATTCATAGTGTTTCACTTTTATATTCTACCAATTGTTGTTGAGCTTTGTGGGGCCTAGTTGTGTTTGATCCAGATGATGATCCAATCTGAAATAATGTTGTGTAGTTTTTAATAGGAAATTTTCTGAGATTTAGTCCATAGAGCAGAGACTTGGGCCGACAGGCCCAAGCCGTAGCACATTGTAAATCATGTGCGCAGGATGTAGAAAAATGTTGTTTTGGTGATTAAGGTTTATTATTGTCATTTTTTAGAGTGAAAAAAACTGTATTGCCGCACTTTGTAATTTTTTCCTGATAATAGTAAAATCCCTACAACTCCATGGACATAGGCAAATTGTTGAACCACGTAAATACTGTCTTATGCGTGTGATTATTTTTCTTTTGTGTGTGTTTTCTCTATTTCGTTTCTCACAGGTTTCGAAATTTTGAGTTAATTCCCTACAACTGGTATCAGAGCCTAGAGTTAGATTTGAGTAAGAGTAATAGCAGAGGAAGCAAGAAAGTCGTCTAGAATAGAAAATTTTGATGGCACAGACTTTGGATTTTGGAGGATGCAAATCGAGGATTATCTTTATGGGAAGAAGTTACATCTGCCACTTCTAAGGGAAAAACCTGCAACTATGAAGGATGAGGAATGGGCTATTCTTGACAGACAAGTACTAGGAATCATCAGGTTAACTCTGTTTAGATCTGTTGTATACAATGTTGTAAAAGAGAAGACCACAACAGATCTGATGAAACCTTTGTCTGGTATGTATGAAAAGCCGTCAGCAAACAACAAGGTGCATCTGATGAAGAAACTGTTCAATTTGAAGATGGCGGAGAATGCATCAGTAGCACAACATCTGAACGAATTTAACACTATCACAAATCAATTGTCGTCTGTAGAAACTGATTTTGATGATGAGATCTGTGCATTGATTGTTTTAGCTTCTTTGTCAAATAGTTGGGAGGTAGTGAGGATAATAGTAAGCAATTCTACAGGAAAGGAAAAGGTGAAGTACAATGACATATGAAATTTAATTTTGACTGAGGAAATTCGCAAAAAAGATGCAGGTGAAATCTCAGGATCTAGTTATGTCCTAAACCTTGAGACAAAAGGCAGAGGTAATGATAGAAATTCAAATTGGGGCAAATCAAAATCCAGAAATTCTAATCAGAAAAGAAGTAAATCTAGATCAGGCCAACAACTACAATGCTGGAACTGTGGAAAAACGAGTCACTTTAGGAGGCAATGCAAAAGCCCTAAGAAGAAGAATAAAGATGATTCTGCTAATGTTGCAACAGAAGAGGTATAGAATGCATTACTTCTTGCAGTAAACAGTCCACTTGATAATTGGTTTTGGACTCAGGAGTTTCGTTTCATACCACTCTACATCGAGAAATCATACAAAACTATGCTACAAGTGATTTTGATAATGTGTATTTGGCTGATGATACAGCGTTGGATGTAGTGGGTATGGGAGACGTCTGTATATTGTTGCCCAATAGGTCTATTTGGTTACTGGAGAATGTTTGACATATTCCTGACTTGAGAAGGAATCTGATTTCTGTTGGACAGCTTGATGATGAAGGGCATGCAATACTATTTGTTGGTGGTACTTGGAAGGTTACAAATGAAGCTATAGTATTGGCTCATGGAAAGAAGACTAGTATTCTATATATGACCTTAAGTCCAAAAGACACAATTGCAGTTGCTAAAGTAAGTACTAATACAAGCCTATAGCACTGCAAACTTGGTCACATGAGTGAGAAAAGGATGAAGATGCTGCTGTCAAGAGGAAAACTACCAGAATTGAAGTCCATTGACTTTGACATGTGTGAAAGCTGCATCTTAGGAAAGCAGAAAAAGGTGAGCAGAACACCAAAGGCTGAAAAATTGGAGTTAGTACACACTGATTTGTGGGAGCCTTCTCTGGTTGCATCCCTTAGAGGTTCAAGATACTACATCACTTTCATTGATGACTCAAGCAAAAAGATATGAGTTTATTTTTTGAAAAATTAATCTGTGTATTTGAAACTTTTAAAAAGTGGAAGGCCAGGATTGAGACAGAAACAGGTTTGAAAGTAAAATATTTGAGGTCAGATAATGGAAAAGAGTACATAGATGAAGGGTTCAGCGAGTATTGTGTTGCACAAGGAATTAGGATAGAGAAGACCATTCCTGGGACATCACAGCAGAATGGTATAGGTGAGCGCATGAACAGAACTCTCAATGAGCGTGCTAGGAGTATGAGGTTGCATGCTGGACTACCAAAAACTTTCTGAGCTGATGCTGTTAGCATTACAGCTTACCTGATAAACCGAGGACCATCAGTTCCTATAGAGTTCAGACTTCCTAAGGAGGTTTGGAGCGGTAAAGAGGTAAAGTTTTCATATTTAAAAGTTTTTTGGTTGTGTTTCTTATGTTCATATTGATTCTGATGCTCGTAGTAAACTTGATGCAAAGTCTAAAATATTTTTTTTCATTGGCTATGGTGATGAAAAATTTGGCTATAGGTTTTAGGATGAACAAAACAGGAAAATCATCAGAAGTAGAAATGTGATATTTAATGAATAGGTTATGTACAAGGACAGGTCAACTGTAGTGTCAGATGTTACAGAGATAGATCAAAAGAAATCCAAGTTTGTTAACTTAGATGAATTGACTGAAAGTACTATCCAGAAAAGGGCTGAAGTCTGTAGATCTTCCAGGACCATTAGACCTCCATAGTGTTATTCACCCACTCTAAATTATCTCCTGTTTACTAATGGTGGTGAGCCAGAGTGTTATGAAAAAGCCTTGCAAGATGAAAATTCAAGCAAGTGAGAGTTAGCCATGAAAAATGAGATGGATTCCTTGTTAAGGAATTAGACATGGGAATTGACTGAATTGCTAGTAAGAAAGAAGGCTTTGCACAACAAATAGGTATACAAAATAAAGAATGAGCATGATGGCAACAAGCGTTACAAGGCCAGATTAGTTGTCAAAGGGTTCCAACAGAAGAAAGGCATTGACTACTCAGAAATATTTTCTCTAGTTGTGAAGATGTCAACAATCAAACTAGTACTGGGAATGGTGGCTACAGAAAATTTACATCTTAAGCAGTTAGATGTGAAGACGGCATTCCTTCATGGTGACTTGGAGGAAGACATTTACATGATTCAGCCAGAAGGGTTCATTGTTCAGGGACAAGAGAATCTAGTCTGCAAACTGAGAAAGAGCTTGTATGGCCTAAAACAAGCTCCAAGATAGTGGTACAAGAAATTTGACAATTTTTTTCACAAAATTAGGTTCAAGAGATATGAAGCTGATCACTGTTGCTATGTTAAGTTCTTTGACAA
This sequence comes from Quercus ilex subsp. ballota, assembly GCA_032727855.1. Classification (NCBI taxonomy): domain Eukaryota; kingdom Viridiplantae; phylum Streptophyta; class Magnoliopsida; order Fagales; family Fagaceae; genus Quercus; species Quercus ilex. Next base: position 55,440,943 of record CM064918.1, read on the forward strand.
TTCTTATATTATTTTACTGTTGTATGTGGATGATATGCTCTGCAGGGTCTAGCATTGAGGAGATTAATAATCTAAAAAAGTAATTGTCAAAGCAGTTTGCAATGAAGGATTTAGGAGCTGCAAAGCAAATCCTTGGTATGAGAATCATTAGAGACAAGGCTAATGATACATTGAAGCTTTCATAGTCAAAGTATGTGAAGAAAGTTCTCAGCAGGTTCAACATAAATGAAGCTAAACCAGTGAGCACGCCCTTGGGTAGCCATTTCAAATTAAGTAAAGAACAATCACTGAAGACAGAAAAAGAAAGGGACCATATGAGCAAGGTCCCTATGCCTCAACTATTGGCAATTTGATGTATGCTATGGTGTGTACAAGGCCAGACATTGCACATGCAGTGGGAATTGTGAGCAAATTCATGAGTAGGCCAGGAAAGCAACATTGGAAGGCAGTCAAGTGGATTCTGAGATATCTAAAGGGTTCATTAGATACATGTCTTTGCTTCACAAGTGCAAGTTTGAAACTGCAGGGTTATGTAGATGCTGATTTTGCTGGTGATATTGATAGTAGAAAAAGTACTACTGGGTTTGTATTTACTTTGGGTGGTACAGCTATATCATGGGCCTCAAATCTACAAAAGATTGTTACTTTGTCTACTACAGAAGCTAAGTATGTTGCAGCAACTGAAGCTGGAAATGAGATGATTTGACTACATGGCTTCTTAGATGAATTGGGTAAGAAGTAGGAGATGGGCATTCTGCACAATGACAGTCAGAGTGCAATTTTTCTAGCCAAAAATTCGTCTTTTCATTCAAAGTCGAAGCATATACAAACAAAATATCACTTTATTTGTTACCTTATTAAAGATAAGTTGGTATTACTTAAGAAGATTTGTGGATTTAAGAACCCAGTAGACATGTTGACTAAGGGTGTCAATATTAAGAAATTGAAGCTATGTGTAGCTTCAGTTGGTCTTTTAGCTTGAGGATAGAAGGATGAGTTGCAGGGATGAGGGATTGTTTTTTGGAGGATTGCGGTTGATATTGGTGATTGAACTAGTCTCCAAGTGGGAGATTTGTTGGGTTTTGTAAAGTCTAGTTGTGTTTGATCCGGATGATAACCCGACCCGAAATAATGTTGCGTGGTTTTTAATGAGAAATTTTCTGAGGCTTAGTCCATAAAGCGGAGATTTTAAGGTTTGTTGTTGTCTTTTTAAGAGTGAGAAAAATTGTACTGTTGCACTTTGTATTTTTCCCTGATAATAGTAAAATCTCTGCAACTCCATGAACGTAGGCAAATTGCCTAACCACATAAATACTGTCTTGTGCGTATAATTATTTTTCTTTGGCATTTGTTTTCTCTATTTCAATTCTCACAGGTTTGGGAATTTTGGGTTAATTCCCTACAATTGTAACATAAAGTTTAATTTTTTTTTCAATTTAAAACTTTGGTTACTTGATGATAGTAATAATAATAATAATGTTTGAAAAGTTGTAATTGGTAAAATATAAAATAAAACATGAATTTTTTTTTATTCGTGGTATCTTATGGAGTCGTCATTAGGGTTGTCCATCTCATCCGCCTAACCCGCCCGTACCTGACCCGCTACAACCTGATCCGACAACTTCGGTTTCGGTTCCATTCCTTAAAAACCCGTTCAACCCGACCCGCCCAAAGAGAGAATGACGAGCTGCGATTTCAAGCTTTCCGGCAAGTTTTCCAACACGATTTGGCAGATTTCGGCAACTAAAACACCAGAACCGGTGATTCTCGGCACGATTTGGGGGAAAAAAACATTAGATTTGGATGGATCGGGAGAGATCTCGCCGATTTTCTACTTTTTTCATCCTCTCCAGCGGGTTTCGGCCTCACCCGAAACAGCCACTCACTCAACGGGAAACCGACCCGTAAAACCCGACCCTAATACGGGTCAGTTGCGGGTCCAGCACCTCCCTACCCGATCTCCGGCAAGTCGGTTGAGGGTTGGGCACAAACCCGACCCGCCCGACCCATAGACAACCCTAGTCGTCATGATATATGGACCCATGAGTATGTGAATAAGTGTTGGTGGCTAGTGTCTTAGATTGATCATTAAACTAACTCATATGCTAAAGCTCTAACAAAATTGGAAAGCACCCAACAGTTTCTGGTTTTTGTCTTTTTGATAGTCCATATGATTGTATTATTGCACTTTTATAGTAAAAAAATTTCACAATATTTGAACTCAGCCTGTTTTTGCTACTTCTCAATGAATTCTTCACTTATATATTAATATTACCACAAAAAAAAAAAAAAAAAGGCACTAACGAGGAAAGAAGTGTACTTACGAATAGAACTGTTTATGTTGTTGTCGGAGGGAGTCACCAAGGCCAACAGCATCTAATGCCCTCCAAGCATTTGTCCATGCTATAAAGGCAAATCCAGTGATCCTTAGACTATGTGAGGATTCCAATACCAAGTTTCGAATACCCAACCTTCAAAATATTTGCATTGTTAGGATACAAGAATTTTAATCCCTCTAATGTGTTGCTTAGGGAAAAAAAGGACTTAAAAACTGTACATAAGCTGAATAACAATTTTTATAAATCAAACCAAAGATTAAAAAAAATGTAGTACATGCATATATATATATATATATATATATATATATATAAAAAAGAAAGAGAGGAAGAGTACTTTTGAAGTCCTAAGGAAGTTGTAAGGCCAGCAATTCCAGCTCCCACAATCACAATGTCTTCTACTTTTTCCATGTTATTTTGGCTCTTTTTCTTAGGGGGAGGGGAATTTGGTAAAGGGATTTCTTATTCCCCAAGATGGGAAAATAGTAGTAGAACACAAAGAAGTAGAATGGATCTAAAGGTTCTAGTAGTGGATCTATAAAAAAATAATGGGAGCAACATTAAGTTTATTATAACCATGACAATGATGCTGACAACAAGGACAAGTTGACAATGACAGGCAATATGAAAGTTTCATGCATGCATCATGCATGACATAATTAAATTCTAAAGTACAAAAATAATACTACACTAATTATAATCACTCATTTTAAATATTGTGGAGTTTGTTGGATTTGTAACATTATTGATAAAATAATAGAAATGGACAAATCTTTTTATTTATTTTACAGTGTATATTCAAACCCATCACCTCACTTTCAACCCAAACTACCGACATGGAGAGCTCAATAGATGTCGCTTAAGTCAAGAAACACAAAGAAGTCTTTGGTATTATAAGATTGATTCCTCTAAGATCTATTTTTCTGGGCCCCACTAATTAATAATGATAGAATGTTAATAATTCATTATTATTCCATTATAATTAATCTATCTCAAATGCAAATCATGTAGCTAGTGGTGTACCTTGATCTTAACTTTATGGGATAATTTGTCTCGACCCCAAGAACTAACAATGATTAGGATGTTAATAAATCTTTATTGTTATTAAGGACAAAATGGGCTTCTATCCTTTTCGGGCAAATTATATAGGGAAATGTTTCCCTTCCCAAACTAAATAGGAAAATGCCCCTCTTTTAGAACTCGATTTTTGATAAATAGAGTTAGAAAAAAAAATTTCTGAAGCCCTATAATGGCGTTTTAAGGAGCCTATAATGACGTTTTAAGGACCTATAGTGACTTTTTTTAACTTGACTTCAAAGAAATCGAGTTATAGGTAAAAAAAAAAATGCCACTATAGGTTGATTTCTTTGCCTATAACTCAATTTCATTGAAGTCGAGTTAAAAAACGTCACTATAGGTCTTTAAAACGTCACTATAGGCTCCTTTTAAAAATGCCACTATAGCGCCTAACTCGATTTATCAAAAATCGAGTTTTAAAAGATGGACATTTTTCTATTTAGTTTGGGAAGGAGGGCATTTCCCTATATAATTTGCCCAAAAAGAACATAAGCCCATTTTGTCCTTGTTATTAATCTACCCGCAAATCATGTAACAAGTGGTGTATAAATTAGTTCCCTTATGTCCCCTTAATAAAAAGACAAACAAAACAAAAATAGAAAGAGTCCAAATTTGATAAGGATGAAGTCTAAAACTCATGTTTTACATCATTTAATAAGAGATTGTTACATTAGTATTTGGAAAATTATTAGGTATTTCCGGAGTACCATAAATGCATAGTCCTTCATCCCATATGAATGGTGAGTCTCATCATAAATTTAATTAGTGGGACTCATCATTCATGTGAGAGGAGGAAGTACGTATTTATAGTACTCCGAGAGTACACAATAATTTCTCTTAGTATTTTACTTAAAATTTAATACATCATACCACTCCTAATAGCGTCTTAATAAACTCTCAATTTAGTTGGATTTTTATATATGGGTATTAAAATTGATTGGATGTGGTGTGGTTATGTTTATTCTTAAATATATGATAAGATGATGTGGCATGTTATAATTGGAGGGCTGAAACATAAGTTTTACACTATATCCTTATAAAATTTAATCTCAAAACGAAAACATAAACAAAAAACAAATCAAAACTCCCTTTATGGCCTTTTTTTTTTTTTTTTTTTTTTTTCATTTTAACTGGGAAGGTTGGATTCAAATCCGACGTATTTTTTTGAAATACCGATAAACACCATTTGAACTATAAAGTTAATTGGTGAGGTTATCTCCACTACTTGAAAAATAATAGTAGAAGAAAAACCACTGGAAATATGTTGGAAATGAACAATTGATACCCCAAGTTGCCTACTCTGTTACTCAGTTCATATTTATGGGAATTGCAAACAATAAGTATATGCCATAGAAAACCTCTATCTTCTTATTGGTGATTGAAAATTGTCATTTCAGTCTTTCACAAAAACCTCTAATATGGAGTAAGATCCTCTCGGTTCTATATTTCTTATACTGAATAGTATACATATTGTCACTTCATTTAAAAATGTAAATGACATGATACTATTCATTAAATACAAATTTAAATTTATAGTATTTAATTAGAACCATGAAATGAATTTATTTAAAATGCACGTATTTGATTTAATACTTCCATTATAGTGCCTTATAACATATGGGCAACCAGCCTTCACACATTTTACTACAAAAGAAGAGTTTATTTATCATTTTGATTTAAAAAAAAAATATAACTTATTAATTTCTCTAAAGAAAAAACATCTGGCTACATGTGTATCTTAACAGCAACAGTACTATAGAGCATTTGTATGTATGATCGAATTCAAGAAATCCTAAGCTTCCCACAATCAAAATCAGCCTTCTTCAGCTGTAAGCCAGACAGGAATGTAGTCAAAATTTTATCCCTTAAGAAGGTCATTATTTTGCCATTACTTTGCTGGATAAAACCAACAATGTAAGCTGTGCTAATGAGTTCAATGTTTCTCCACTTCCTCTCTTTGGCATACTTCTTCAACCCCATTTCAATCCTCTTATATTCATCCAATTCTCTTTCATCTTTGTCTTTTGATTCCTTACTTGTTTCATCAGATAATGCCTTAGCAAGACACCTTGCTAAAACAACACTATCTTCTAGAGCAGCACAACCACCTTGGCCGATATCTGGGGTCATGGGGTGGAGTGCATCACCAGTTACACAAACATTGCCTTTGCTTATGTTTCTCCAAAGAAGTTCCCAAGGATATCTGTACCTTATCGGGTATGGTATAAAATTATCCAGTTCTGTGTTTTCTATGACAGCCCTTATTTGATCTGGCACTTTTCCAAGCTTGCTTAACACAAAATGCTTCATTTTAGATGGGCTATCCTCTCTCTCTTTCTCTACAAAGAAAAGAAAATGAACAACTATTTTGATAAGGCCACATGTTCATTCTAGTAAACAATATGCATTACAATTCTATATACTAACCAAATTTATATGCATTACAATTATTATTATTTTTTTTTTTTTTTTAAAAGATAATAGCTAAAAAATTTGCACAATTTTTTTTTTTTTTTAATATTGTTCGCAACTTATTAAAGATGAAAACTTACTTTTATTGGAGTGACATCTTTATATGAGTTCGCCATTAACATCATTATTATAGAAAAAGTTACTGTATTTTTTTTTTTTTTATGGTGTTCTTAAATTGCGTTGTAGCATCATGAAATACTTGGACAGAAACAAACTCTAACACAACTTATACGGACTGCTTGCAAAGAAATTTCAGAAAACAGCTTCCAAAAAAAACCATGTTCCAAGTAACTTTCGACATTGTTTGATTTTTGCATTGGTGCTATGTGCCTCCGAACTTTATTTTTTATAGTAGACAAAGTAACAAACAACTATGTAAATTTGGGTGAAGAGCTCACCTTGGCTAGATGGAGTCCAAGTGAAAAACCAATAAACAGAGTTGTCATCGCAAGGAACAAAACCAAATCGAACACCATTCCCAAAGAATTGCCTGGACTTGGGCTCAAACCCATGACTGTAATTGAAATCCACAGATCCCCTTATGGACATTCTCCCTGTGGAAGCTGGTTTCTTGAAGCCCAACCACCTTGCCACGACTGAGTTTACTCCATCACACCCAATCAACACCTTTGATCAAAACACTTTTTTACTCCAATAAGGCCTTAGCAATTGGAATGAAAAACATTTGGGTAGTTGTTATCTACTTTTTACTCAATTCAAAAGTAATTTATTTTATTAGTATACTATAAATGCATCCAGTAGGTCATGAACCTCTGACCTCATCTTCCATCTTATATGTTAGGTAGAACTAATGGAACCATTAAAAAGTATATAAATTCTATTTTTTTTAACCTTCTAAATAATTGGGGTTTTTGAAAAAAAAATGTAGCAAGATGTGGCTTCTTTCTCATTAAGAAAATGCAAATGAATTTACCTTGGTTTTGTAAGTGGTTCCATCCGCAAGATGCACAAGCTTATAGAAGCCTGCCTCCTCTATGGAAACCACCTTGGAAGAGTACCTAATATAGGCACTAGGAAGCTCCTTTGCAATGGCTTCTAACAACAGATTCCTTTTGACACGACGGACTTCGTGGTCTCCACTGCACATCACACAACAATTATTCAAGTTAGTTCAAACATCTAAATTATTATTTTTTTTTTTTTTTTAATCAAAACTATACCATGATTTCATTTTGTGCAAAAGAAATAGTAAAATTGTTTCTATGAAGTGTTAAAAGACAAACCCAAAGGACCTTAAGCCCATTGTACTTAAGACACAAGTAGTTCAGAGTTATGGCTCTTTTACCATGTTTGAATTGAGAATGAATTCTCTATTTATCAAATTGTGTGTAAAGCTATACAAGTGACTGTTTTTAAATATACATATACATATAATGAGTGGTGTATAAGTGTGTAATTACTCAATGCTCTAGGTGCACACTAAATGTGTTCTCCCTTGCTCTCACCATGACTCTAATTAGTGACATACACTGTTATATGAGAAGAGGGTGTACACATTTATCATGGTCCCAAAATATTGAATAATTACATGCTACATGTAAGTATAATGGGCTTAGGGCCCATTGGGCTTGTGATCTAACAAGAAGAACAAAGTTGCGCAATACTTTTTAACGAGTTAGGAACTTCTTGGTTTTGCAAGTTGCAAAAGATGGATACAAGAAAAGATGTAGCATTCACATTGGGTGTGCTAAATCACCAAAAATGCTATTTTAGCACCCCAAAGACCAAAAAGAGGATTGCATTTTTTGTGCTATGTACAAAAATTTTGCAAGTGCTACTTTTCAAAAATAATTTCTCTCTTATTTTTTAATCATTTCTCTCTTCTCTCTCTTGGCTAATTTATATTATTGTAATTGGTTGAATTTAAAAAATAAAAATTAAAAAAATTAAAAAAGAAAAAGAAAAAGAAAAAAGAAGAGAGATATGTAGGGTGAATTGTAAAATAGTATGCTAAAATAAATAAAGTGACTTTTTGAAGGTGTTAAATGAGGTTTTTTTTTAGCACCCGATTAATGCTTATATGATGTTGGTTTGAGCAGTAAATAATATATATATATATTGTGCGTAGGAATATGAGAAATGACAGACACAAATAAATTATGGAGAAACTATTACTATTATTGGTGATCTAACTTACTTATTTCCTTTGACCTTAAATGATGTGTTTGAAGTTTCAAGTCCCGAAAGAGTAGAGGCAGACACATTCCTACAGTCAAATCCCTGCAGTTAGAATTATCATTGAATTAACAAATTGGTAATAAAATAAAATCAAATGTCAAAATATTTCTCTGTTTTTCGAAGTTGTGCATTTTTAATAGCTAAATAATATTGCTCACAATTACTAGCAGTTTGATTCAAGGGAGTCAATACCGTGCTTAAGACCTGATTTGGTCCGGAGAATGAAATATATTGGTACCAATTAATACTGGTTTTATTTTGAGATTATCACTATATATATATATATATATATTCATGAGCATTTGCATTTAATTAGAAGTTTATATAATATAAATTATTAAGAGTTTTAAAAAAAAAAAGGTAAAGCAATACCCACATCCACATCCCAATATTCTTGCCTAATTATATGTTCACACCTTACCAATCAATTTAACCAAATGTATATATTGATCCAATTAATAAAAATTATACATGGAAGTCCTTCCAAAAAAAAAAAAAAAAGTATCCATGGAGTTTTTCAAAAAACACATGTAGAATTAAATATTATACACTTCAATACTTTTTTTGTTTTTTTTTTTTTTGAATAATCAATGGTATTTAGACCTCTTCGAGTATCTAACAATTCTTTTGGGTATTTACAATCTCCCCATCCCACACATACCAAATTATTACAGGAAAGAATCTATTAGGAGTGGCCCCAAGGTGTTAGCAAGAGATTTCAAACTTAAGATCTCATAAATATCAAAAAGCCTTAGGAACCACCAAGCCAACCTTTTAAGATTATACATGTCAATTCTTAACACCAAGTGAGGAAGAGGTAAATAAAACAGAGAAATTGTACAGAAGCACTAACACCTAGTAAGTAGTAGTGTCCTACTCATTTGATACTTATCTTATGTACACAAAAAATGATAAAACAAAAAGAAGCAAAACGTAGTTTGAAATGTCACTCGTTGGAAGTTTGAAAGCTGGAACGGACAAAACGAAGAAAGAAATTAAATGACAAAAGAAAAGAACAAGTAGCAGCAACTGTCCCAGAAGAGAAGATGAAGATAAGGTGAAAAGTGAAAGATTAGAGACAAAAAAATAAATAAATAAATCTAACAAATAATTTGATAATTGTTAATGAGGGAAATTGTTGCTAATAAGTAAAAAAGTGATGTCAATTGTGTGTCAAGATGAGAACCAGTAAAAGTTTGCCCACTCAACTAGTATGAAAAATGTTGTCAAATTTTTTGTTTATATAGAAATATTTTGAGGTGAAATTGAACCAGATGTTTACTGGCCAAAATGGCCAAAACAGACTGAATCAGCTCAAAAAAATTCTTTTTTGATTTAGGGGGTTGCTAATATGGTATGAAATTCACTACATTGATTCAATCCCCACCTACATAGTGCCAAAGCTAGAATTTAGCCATGTGTTGCAATGCAGCATAAAATGTGTTATTTTGTCAAATAAAATCAAATATAATTATGTAATTCATTGATCAAATTGCTTACAAATTAAGGTGAACAAATATAATTGATGTCACAAAAAACACATAAAATTATTTTATTGAAAAATGATATAACTACTACCACATTTACAAACCAATTTGACAATGAATGTGTAGTAATTTGTGACACATCAATTCAATTGTGTGAAATTGTAATAGTATAGCTCTCATAACTAAAAAGTTCTTTAATGTTTTTTGAGTGTTTGGCAAACTACGTGCTTTAAAATTTTAGATTTATAAAGCATTAATGGTAAATTGTATCCCTCAAATAAAAATATGGTGAATTGTAAAGGTTTTTTAACTGGTTAACAAACAATTTTTTTGTTTGGGTCAAATGAAAGAGCTTCTAGCTTTTAAAGTTAAAAGCTCTTTTATATGTCCTTGAACAGGATAGAACATATATTGGCTGGCTATATACTAGTATAATTAAATATTTACAGGAGCCACTTTTCAACTACTATGATGTAGAGAGAATGATTTGTAGTTACCCATCAAGGAGATCATGTTGAAGACGGAGGGAATCGCCAATGCCAACAGCATCTAAGGCCTTCCATGCATTGGTCCATAGTGTCAAGGCATACCCTGCAGTCCTCAACTCATCCGAGGATTCCAATACTAGGCTTCGGATTCCCAACCTTCAAAACATTCCCATCATTTCTATGATCATGTTAATAGTGCAAAGTCCAAACTGCAAAGACACATGCATTACAAACAAACAAAATGAGTGAGAGAGAGAGAGAGAGAGAGAGAGAGAGAGAAGATTAGGTACTTGTGAAGTCCTAAGGATGTTGTGAGACCAGCAATTCCAGCACCCACAATCACGATATCTTCATCTACTTCCATGATACTTTCGGCACTTTTTTTTTTTTCATAAAGAGTGGGGCAGGATTGGAATTGGCATTGTGATGAACCTTTTGGATCTAAGAGCCTTTTGGATTGTTTGAAATCTTTTGCCGTGACTCGTGTGGCGAAGAATAAGATAACGTTTGACCAAGAAGGGAAAACAAATACAAATGAAACAAGCAAGTAGTGATGGCAATGGATGGGACATGGTGGGATATCATTGGTATTCGGTGAGAAAATTTGAGACCATAACTTTTTGTGCCACAATTTTGAAGTAGCATACTATTATTAATAGAGAAAAAATGGTAGATGCATGTGAAAATGACAAGTAACTAATTATAATTTGTCATGTGAAAATATTGTAAAAGATGGTGTAGTAAAAATTGTGGTCCTAGAATAGCTCGTATCTCATTCTTGTCATGTTCCATTTTCAAGTTAGAAAAATCTGTGGGATGGAAGCAAGACAAGTGGTGGAGTGAGGTAAAGACACATCATCCTTAATGAGATGGCTTTGACATTTTTTTTTTTTTTTGAGAAGCAGATGGCTTTGACATTCATGGGATAAATATAAAGAAAAAGGAATGGATGGAGGTGAGAGTGCTTTGGGATGTTAATAGAAAATATATATAAAATTAATGCCAAAATGCAAAAAGACCGCATGGGGTTTGGGTCAGTATACTATCAATTTTGTATTATTAACCTTTGAGCTTTAAGAATTGTTCAAATTGACCCCTACGTCTTAAATTTTATTAACTTTAACTAACAAAATTTGTCACGTGATATTCCAGGCCATGACCATTTTACTTCTTTTTTTTTTGAAAAAAGATGTATTTAAAAAATAATACGTGCACGACACATGACAATTTTTTGTAAATTATAGTTAACGAAATTGAGATGAATAGGTCCATTTGGAAAATTTTTAAACTTTAGGAGTCAATAAACGCAAAATTATACCATATATGTCAATTTGCAGCTGACCTAAACCCCATGGGATATTTTTCCCTTTTTCCCTATAACAAACCACCATAAGAATGGGGAGCATAAAAGAGGCCGGCAAATCGACGTAGATGTCATTTGGTGTTGGACACACCATACATGGTAGCAGCAGCACGGTCAAGATCTGTCCCTCAGCTCATTGGCCAGATCAAGATCTTCAATACTTGATTTTCAATTCAAAGATTAACGGAATTTTGGCATAATGTTCAACTTGAACAATTCTTAAACCTTAAGGGTCAATAATACAAAATTAAAAAGTACTGAATGAGTACCAAACCAGCATGTTGTCACTCTGAATTAGTAAAAGCAGGGCAAGAGAATTTTCCATTCCATGAGAGAAGAGTTTAATGTGCTTCATGAAATAGACCACCATGCATGTATGGTTGATCTGTACGTATGAGAGATGGAAGAGAAACTAATAAGAAGTGTAGGAGATGATGGGGCCTAGTATGTCCAGTTTGCCACTGTCTATGCTGCAGAGGGAAATGGAGTTCATACATTCAATTGTGATACATCTCACTATAAAACAGTGGATGTATACAGAGGTACAGACAAATTTTGGACTTAGAAATGTATGTACTAGTGCCTTGACATGCAATACATAGTGCTCAAACCATGCAAAAATATTAACAAACGTCTATATAAAGAGAGTATATATCCAGTTCATTTCAATGAAGGCTTGTATCACCTAATGGTTTAAAAACCTTTTCTCATGAAAAAAAAAAAAAGGACATATAGACAACTCAACATAATCCCAATTTTAAGCTTCATCTTGGATATTAATATAAAAAATGATTCTATATAAACCAGAAAGTTCAAGTCATTTTCCTCTTTTTTTTTCTTTTCTTTTTTTTTCATTGAGTAAACTTCAATAGTTCAAGGAACAAGAAAATAAAAATAAAAATTACCAAAGGAAGGGTAGCCCTTTCCTTTTCTTTCCAAGTCCTCAAGTCCCTAAAATATTACTCTAAAAGGGTCACAAAATTATCCTAGATCTATATAATTACACAATCCCGACCAGGAGAACCTTAGCCTTTGTCTCACATGCATATAATACCCATTCTGAAAATAGCAACCCTTGCAAAAGCAAGAACCCTAGTCTATTTCCTGTTGAAAAAAAACATTATTAAAAAAAGGTACTGCAAAATCTAATGCAAGGAAAAAAAAAAAGAAAAGGAAAACTCAAACATGTCATACAATGATCAACAAAGAACTAATAGCATCGAAAATTAATGTTCCAATTTAATTCAATTTGTCAATGGTGGTAATAAGTTTGTGATTACCACAAGAGTCTCAAAATCAAATCAGTATAAGGTGTCAATAGTTGACTACATTGATACTACTACATGGTTAGTTCTAATCTAATAAGAAATAAATTATAAATGTACTCTATTTACCATAGTTTACACTAGAAACATGTTGCTAAATTTAAATTTTCAAATAAGAAAGCAACATCAATCAACTAATCATACCAATTAAATAACCACATCAAACATAGTGCAAAAATGATAAGGGTGCATCTAAGCCAAAGGTAAACAATGCCTATTAATCCATTGTCCATTTTCTTGGGTCCATTAGCTATTATAAGATTAGTCTTTTATTTGCCTATATTATATTTTGTTTATTATTGTGACTTGAGCATTTTGTATCCATTTGACTTACATGTGCTTCATATAATACTTTATTTGCATATTATGCAAACTTGTCTATGTGCGTGCTCTATATAAAAAAATCAACTAAGGAAAAAAATGAAACCAAATCAAATGGTGTGTATTCTGTGAACAAAACATACCCAGCTCATATCATTGTTTTTGTTCAAAATAAAAACACTTAAAATGAAATAGAAAGAGCACATCATACGGTTATAATTCTTAAAGCATTTTCTAATTCATGCTATCCCATTATTTTATGATTATCAAGCAACATTATTGCAACACCTTGAATTTAAAGGTAATTAGTTCAAATCTCCCCTTTCCCCTTTTGGCCCAAATCAAATCCAGATTTCCAAGTGTGCCCACTTGTTTATTCTTGTCTAGGTGATTCCTACGAAATTTGAGCAAAAAGCTCTTTCACCAATGAGCTCTATGCCTCTATCCCAAAGGTTCCATACCTCAGTATTGTTACAGTTAACAAACCATCAAAATTTTTAACACAATAATTAGCCAAATTACCATCTCACAACCATTTAATTCACATAAAACACACAAAAAACATTCAAACTGTTACTACTAGTAACAGCCTATATGTGTGTGTCTATATATATATATATATATATATATATATATATATTGTATTAGTTAGGAATATTTGACAATGTCATCAATAAAATTTATGCCTAACAAGATGAAACAGAAAATGTACCTCTGTAGGAAGGTCCCATCAATCAAAGTTCGGTTTCTTCTGCTTTGATGTATAAAATCTAGCATCCCTGCAAGTGTTACATTTAGAAGGCCATGGGTTAACTCTTTGATAAGATGTAGCCTCTTAGAATTTTGAAGAGAGGTAGAAACTTACAGCAACAGGGCATCCAAGATTTCTAGTCCGCGATCCATGGGATATTTATCAGTCAATACAACTGCAATATTCAACTCCCTGAAACCTTGAGCATCCTTGTCCTGCTTTAATATCTTTACTATTTATAAGAGGATTCCCCTTTTTGGATTAGACTTTTATATGATTCAAAAATAACCACAAACCTTAGGTTAGGAAAAAACTTGAGGACAACTCAATAAAAATATATTTCCAACTCCACTTAAAATGCCTACAAAATAGGACATTCTCCTGCTAATCTATGTTTTCAAAAAAAACTTATCCAAAAAATTTAATTAAAAAAAAAATATGACACTAGATAAAAAATTTTAAAAAAAAAAGTCATATCTCACATGCAAGGCGTGTGTGATAAGGCTAATGTGTGTGTATATATATATATATATGCAACAACTTATGTGCATTAGTATTTTCCCTTATGTATATATAACGTTGTCAACTACAGTGGTATTTATATTGCTAGAAGTGCCTTTGATCTTCTAAATTTACTAATAGTGAAATGTTATGGTAGAATCCTTTTGCAGGAGTTAGTACATATTTGCCTTGATGAAATGTTGTTGCATAATGCAATATTGTTTGTATTGGTGGAATGATGCACTATTATTATCATGTTGTGTTAGCAAACAATGTTTAAGGTTATTATTAATGATATTTTGGGATTCCTAATTTTCACATGGGGATTAGTGAGTTTTGACTAGGGTTGTTCCCACTAAGCTTATGCAAGATATATATATATATATATATATATAAGTAACAAGCATATCTAACAAGGCTTCATCATTCCTAAATGCCAAATAGTTCCTCAAATTTCGGGAGGGCGGAAGGAAATCCAACACAAAATAATATAAAGGTAAACCAAAAAAAAAATAGAACATCTTAAAGCCTTCACTTAAAGAATACTCATCACTTTGACTAGTCAAAGAGCTTTCGACATGAGGGACTTCAAAATGACCACAATCTTTATCAATATATAGAGAGAGATGCACAATTCAGGAAGTAAAAGCAAATGAAATAAACAAATTGCAAATATCATGCAATGCTGATTAAGCACGAGTAAAGGAGATATGAGCTAAGCTTCCTTCATCTATCAGTTGTTTGCATCACGGCTATAAAACTGATCAACCACCTTGGCCAATGTCTGGGGTCATTGGGGTGGAGTGCATCACCAGTTTCACATACATTGTCTTTGTTGATGTTTCCCCAAAGAAGCTCCCAGGGATGTCTGTACCTTAATGGGGATGATATAATGCAATTCAGTTAAGTTGAGAAGCTCACGTGGGAAAATACGAAGGAGTGTCCATGCCAAATCTTGCGACTGAGTGATATTGCAGGTGTTGTAAGCTCCTTGGATCACAAATTTCCTCTCCAATTTATCCAAGAATTCCAAATACAGCAGTTTTATAAAGACCAAAAATAAGTCTCATTAGTTCCTTTTGTTCCTTATAATGACATAGTTTTACTCATTAATGAAACAAAACAATCTTTATGAGAAAGGGAAGAGTTAAGAGACCAAATCCTCACAGGAAAGTGCCTCTTCTCCAACCACAGCTTTCATTGCCTAGACATCTTTCCCAATAGCATTGTTTGCATATATCTTAAAATAAGTCTAACAACGCTTGAAAATGAAAGAAAATAACAAGTAATGAAATTCAACCCGAAGGATGGCTTTGGTTTTATTAAAACAATTTAAAAGCCATTTTCCTTGAACTCGATGTGATTCTTGATGAGCAATAATATATTATGAGATTTCTACACCATTCTACTACCAAAAAGGCTCATAGAGAAAACATTTTAACTGCAAACTGAGTTTAACAAATCAATAGAATTGGAACTTTGGGAAAAAAATCTGCATATCAAATCTTTATCAAGCAAGAAGATAAAAGAATTCTGGTAATAACCCCTCTCAGGAATTCTGTGCAGATGTTGTCCAGTTCGTGAAGGGCTTGATACCCAGTTCATCAACAAGGCTAGATATGTTTCAGTGAGGATACCAATAACCTGCAAAGTAGAATCCAATTTCATTGTCGACCTCATACAAAACAAACATTCAAACATCATTAAGAGAGATTATTGTAAATGCAATATGTGAACACATACCTATAATTGTGGCCAAACTAAATGCAGTAGGCACATTGGTCTCTACCTCGACTGCCTGCTGCAATTCCAAATGCCACACTCTGCATAACATTTAAACCTGCACAAACAGAAGCAAGCTTCCCACCAACCAAGCAATCACCAGCCCCTGTGAGCCTCACGGTCGCAACTGATGCTTGGAAAATGCACAACAAAATGATGAGAATCTCTTTCCAAATCTGTAGTACCAAATCAATGTGGATGAAAGCTTGATGTCACAATCTTATAAAATTTCCCACAAGGGCCACACGGTTTGATTCTCTCCAATCCAATTCTCATGAAACTGGATCCCCCTTTAGTGCATAAGAACACTCCATCTGAAGCTGAACAAAGGGTCAAAACAACTATTCTGATACCCTTTTCTAGCAAAAGCCAGTTGCTGGTTTTAGTTTTTGTAATAATGATTGTGTCGAATTTTTATTTTCCCTCTCAATCGGAGGAAAGCCATTTGCACAAGACAAAGCAATTCCCAAGGCAATAAGTTCATCTTCATTAGGTAAAGCCAAACTTATCTGCAGAATACATCCATATCAGTTGGAGGCTTAAAAAATGTGAATAAAGTGTAAGATCATGAGTAGCATGTCTTCTTATCAGTTTGGCCAATAAGGTCTGTCTCAAATGCCATCTCCTTACCTTGTAATAGTAATGTGGATGGTGAGGCAGTGAGTTCAAGACCCATTAGGAGTGTGTGAAACTTAAGAATAAAGAAGACAATGTGTTTTTTTTTTTTTGTTTGAGTAAAAGAGTAGTGGCAGCATAAATTAATCCATATCCTAAAAGTTTTGCTTAAATATGTCCTGACAATGTGCCACACAAAATGAGGTGCAGTGCAGAACTCGAAACATGGAAATGACCACTTTCTCAAAAATGAACTTAGCCTTCAACCTAAGATGAAAAGATTTTGAATGTACATACATACACCAAAAGGCATAGCACTCACATATTTGGCAACTGAATGGACTTTGTAACTGATACAGGCACAAACCAAACAGGAATGCTAGATTCTTCCACTACTGGGAAATAAACTAATATAGATAATTGAAAAGTGGAGAATCATTTCAGATCAAAATAAATGAGAGAGAATCCTTATGTACTGTTTTCAGTCAATAACCAATTGTTGTAAACCCAGCAGTGTAATTCATGACATCAATTGTAAAAATCCCAGTTTATATCGTATCCTCTTGATAGGTTCTCTCACTAGGAAAACGTTCACGGCATCATTATTATTTTCAAAGAAGTTTGTGGTCCAAAGAAATAAAAAGAGTGGGATTGAGCCCAAAAAAAAAAGCCTAAGGCTTGCACAACTTTGCTTAGCAAGAAATTAGTAGTAATTGAATGAATTATGATTGTTGAAAATAAAAATTTTTTTAAAAAAATCTCCGCCCAGTGAAAATAAGTAGATGCCTATGTTAATTCTTTAATTTATGCATATACGTTCGGTATGCTAAAAGGCCTAGGCCCAGCTGCGTATGGCATGGCCCAGATTTTATGAGTCGGTGATTCGGAATCGATCTCACTGGGTTTTCTTTATATCTCTGTATCTTTTTTTCCTTCATTGAATCTCTCTAGCTATTTCTGTATCTTTCTTTTTCAACAATGGCTCCCGCTAAAGACGACGGGTTTAAGAAACTCGAATACTGCGACCGTATGCTTCTGACGATTATCCACGCCATTCTTCCTCCTCCGAAGCCGAACCCAAAGTTGGAGAAGCTGGAAAGCGTTGAGAAAGCCAAGTATAGAAGAGAAAGGGATGTAGAAAATGATAGAAGAGATTACAGGAATTAAGGAAGGCATAGCAATCGCCATTGCCATCGCTATGAGAAGCATAGGAGAGACGATGAGAGTGAAGACATTGGTGATAACGTTGATCATAGGAGAGGTAACTCGGATAAGCCGGAATTGTATAAGGTTTACAAGGGAATAAGTTCGCCGGAGAAGTGGGAAGCGAAGCAGTTGATTGCTTCAGGTGGTTTGAGTCTTAGGGACTATCAAGGAGATGGATTGTTATATCAAGAAGAAGAAGAAGAAGAAGAAGAAGAAGAAGAGGGTGCTGAGGTTGAGATTGAGATGAATGAGGATGAACCAGCGTTTCTACAAGGGCAGAGCAGGTATTCAAGTTCAATGGATATGTCACCTGTTAGAATTTTTAAGAATCCAGAAGGGTCTTTGAGTCGTGCAGCAAAGCTTCAGTCTATGCTTAGAAGCAAGCAAACAGCAACAGAGAAACCATGCTTGACTCCACTCTTAAGGATTGAATCGTCCTTGGGAAGGCCCTATGCGGCATAGACGGGTGAGAGGCACCTAGCACATGAGCTTAGAGGTGTTGGTTTATTATCGGCTTATGATACGCCGGAGTGGAAGAAGGATGCTTATGGACATGGACAATCCCTTAACTATGGGCAGAGGTCGAAGTTGTCCATTCAAGAACAGAGGCAGAGCTTGCCAATCTACAAATTAGAGAAGGAACTCATTCAGACTGTGCATGACAATCAGGTCCTTGTTGTAATTGGTGAGACTGGTTCAAGTAAAACAACTCAGGTAACTCAATATCTAGCAGAAGCTAGATACAAAACAAAGGGTAAAATCGGCAGTATTCAACCTCATAGGGTGGCTGCAACGTCTGTGGCTAAGAGGGTTCCTGAAGAGTTTGGGTGAGGAAGTTGGATATGCTATTTGATTTGAAGATTGTATTGGTCCAGATACTGTTATCAAGTACATGACTGATGGTATGCTTCTTAGGGAAATTTTGATAGATGGTAACCTTTCTCAGTGCTCTGTTATTATGCTCGATGAAGCACATGAGAGGACTATACACACGGATGTTCTTTTTGGATTACTCAAGAAACTAGGGAAACGAAGACCCAACCTTCGCTTGATTGTCATGTCTGCAACACTGGATGCAGAGAAGTTTTCATGGTATTTCTTTAACTGAAATATATTTACAATTCCTGGTAGAACTTTTCCTGTAGAGATACTCTACTCCAAACAGCCGGAAAGTGATGACCTTGATGCATCCCTACTTACTGTGTTACACATCCACTTGACAGAACCTGAAGGAGACATCCTTCTCTTCTTGACTGGTCAGGAGGAGATTGATTTTGCATGCCAGTCTCTTCATGAAAGGATGAAAGGGATACGTAAAAATGTTCCAGAATTGATTATACTACCAGTTTATAGTGCTCTTCCAAGTGAAATGCAGTCAAGGATATTTGACCCTGCACCTCCGGGGAAGAGGAAAGTGGTAGTTGCTACCAATATTGCTGAGGCATCTTTGACGATAGATGGAATTTATTACGTCATTGATCCTGGGTTTGCAAAGCAGAATTTGTCTAACCCGAAGCAAGGGCTTGATTCACTTGTCATAACTCCTATTTCACAAGCTTCAGCCAAGCAGCGAGCTGGGCATACGGGGCCTGGGAAATGTTATCACCTCTACACTGAGAGTGCATACTGCAATAAGATGTCTTCTATTTCAATTCCTGAAATACAGAGGATAAATCTTGGGTTAACTACGCTTACCATGGAAGCTATGGGGATAAATGATCTTCTGTCTTTTGATTTCACGGATCTGCCTTCACCCCAAGCTCTCATTTCTACCATGGAACAGTTGTACAATCTAGGAGCTCTTGATGAGGAAGGGCTTCTGACCAAATTGGGCCTGAAAATGGCAGAATTTCCTCTTGAACCACCATTATCTAAGATGCTGCTTGCCAGTGTGGACCTTAGATGCAGTGATGAGATTTTGTCCATTATTGCATTGATTCAAATAGGGAATATCTTTTACAGGCCCAGAGAGAAACAAGCACAAGCTGATTAGAAGAAGGCTAAGTTTTTCCAGCCAGAGGGAGACCATCTAACATTACTTGTGGTTTATGAGGCTTGGAAAAGTAATAACTTTTCTGGGCCCTGGTGTTTTGAGAACTTTGTTCGGTATAGATCCTTGAGGAGAGCATAGGATGTGAGAAAACAGCTGCTCACCATCATGGATAAATATAAATTGAACATAGTGACTACAGTGAAAAATTTTACAAAGATCTGAAAGGCGATTACTGCAGGGTTGTTTTTCCATGCATCTAGAAAGGACCCACAAGAGGGCTATAGGACCCTAGTAGAGAACCAGCAATTCTATATACATCCAGGCTGTACTCTTTTCCAGAGGCAACCTGACTGGGTCATCTACCATGAGCTGGTGATGACTACAAAGGAGTACACGCAAGCGGTCACGGTTATAGATCCTAAATGGCTCGTGTAACTGGTGCCTAGATTTTTCAAGGTGGCAGGTTCTACAAAGTTGAGCAAACGAAAATGACAAGAAAGGATTGAGCCACTATATTACAGACATCACGAGCTGAACTCTTGGCTTTTGAGTAAACGCCGTGCTTAAGATGTCTCGATGTCATTCATTTTGATTATGGGTATTGCTGTAAATCAGAATGTTGCTATTTGCATGGTTGTCCCTTGTTATTTGATGTGGTGCATTCAGCAAGAGGGAAATAACCGGCACTTGACGATTCAGAAAAAAATTTCAGATCTTAAACTATTCTTTTTAATACTCTTTAGGACTAGGTTGCAGTGTTAGGTTTTCGTTCTTTTGTTTCAGTTCATGGTTTAATGGACTTTTGTACTTTATGCGCTTGATTTTATTGTAAAAGGGAGCTGTTAGTTCTATTCAGATTATTGTTACACTACATGAATTTTATATTGTTATTGTTGTTACACTACATGAACTTCATTGTAAAAGGGAGCTGCTAGTTCTATGCACTGTTTTCAGCCATTAACCAGTTGTTGTAAACCCAGTCACTCTAAAAAATTCATCAAAACCAAGCTACAATAGAGAAGGTAAAATTCTTAATGGTGGCATAAAACTATTAAGTCTGTTTCCTTAGATACAGTTTGTTGCATTTAGTTTATTATATGACACACACACACATATGTTCCTATTAAAAATATTGTTTTACATGTTGACATCATGTATACATGGCACTAAATTACTGTGATAATAACACATATGTTCCTATTAAAAATATTGTTCTACATGTTGACATCATGTACACATGGCACTAAACTACTGTGATAATAAGAAACCCACAACCACATGAAATTTATTTCCCATCAGTTGTTCAACTGCCTTTTAATGTATATCTGCCCCTGTGATATATCTAGTAAGATCTAAAGTTGGATGCATAATGTCTGAGCAAACAAAGAAGTCAGTGTTCAAGATTTTTTTTTTGTAAATCAATGTTTAAGATTTTTTTTTATTTTTTTTTTGGTAAATCAATGTTCAAGAAATGATTTGTCATTAAAACAAGATCGAATAATAGGTGAGATGATTTGAGAATCCATTACCATCGTTAGGCAACGCTAAAATCAGAATGTGCAATTGAGCCTTTCCGCCCTTCAATCCTTCCAGCACACTCATAAATTGTTTCCAAATCAGTATACATATACCCAAGATACCATGCCTTCCAGGCACTTCTTGACAGGCACCAGAAAACTGCACAGTAGCAATCAGTTGTTTGCATCTAGCAAATTGTTTTAGAAAGCTTTTGAGGCTCTTACAGAGTACTCAAAATACTCCGGACAAACAGCAAAGTCTTGACTTTCAAATATACTAGGAAGCTATGTAAATTTTGCAAATATATTATATATTTCTAAGTATTAGAACCACAAAAAGATGTTGAAGGATGTACATAAGGCTTCATGCATCCTGACACTGACCTTTGTTTTTTTCATAAAATACAGTACATGGCACAGCCCCAGTGCAAATTAAGGCATAAAGATTTTGCATTACCTCACGAAGAGCATCAGCATAAGAACTCATATCTGTAAGTATGACAAGAACATGCTTCCCACATTCATAAGCCAAATATTCAGCAGTAGTAAGAGCTATAGGAGTAATAATACATTCAAATGTAGGGTCATTTTCCTGTAAAAGAGCACATCAGAGAACACAGTTTAGGAATGCAATTCAGACACTGTATTACTGAACTCATAAAGAAACAAGTATATCAAGATATGGTCCAGATGTAGATTTCAAATTATACCAGATTCAGAAAGAGCGCCACGCTCTCCATAGAGCCATTTTCCTCAAAATCACGTTTGAAAAAGAGTGCAATATTTACACCCATAGCTACAAATTCAATGGAAAAATTGTCCTCTTCTGCATGCTGTAAATTAATAAAGTAGGTCAGCATTATCACTTAAAAGTTAGGGGGGAAGAAAACAACAACAAGGAGATAAGAGACATTGTAACACGAGTGGTGATGTAAGAAATAATTAACTCAGTGAATTCTAGGGAAAAGGAAACAACTGGATCAGTAGTAAGCAGTATCATAAAACAACACTTCAATTAAAGCAGCTGGGCTCCTATATTTGAGCCATTTCAACTCTTTCAGAAAATTTAAATTTACTTCATACTACAAATCTGGGCAATTTTACCAAAGAGAAAAAAATTTAAAAGTTCAGTTACTTTAACTCACAAAGAGAAGTAAAAGAAACTGCTCTTATTAATATAACTTGGAATTTCTATTTGCTAGGAAGGTATATAATTCTAGCACTACACGAATTTCATTGTAAAAGGGAGCTGCTAGTTCTATTCAGATTATTTTTTTGATAAATAACGGAATTGTATTAATCAAAAAACCAGGTACAGCGGGGGTGTACATGGGCAGCAGTGCATCAAACTCTTAAATTACAATGATCAAGCAATTCAAAAAAAATAGAACATGGAAAAAGAATAAAAACCAAACTCCAATCCAGTAAGGTGTGGAGAAGGAGAGATTTAATTTCCGAAATAGACCATTCCTTCCCTTCAAAACATATTGAGTTCCATTCTCTCCTAATTCACCATAAAACACAATGTGGTACTGCCCTCCACAAATCAATGCTTCGATGTCCACCAAAGGAACCTTGCCAACACAAAATAATGTTGTGCATGCATCTAAGTACACCTAACAAAAAAATCAGGAAAAAAAGGCCGATTCATTAGAAATTATAGGGGGATCCTTTTGGTGCTCTCCTGCATTCAGTCACCCAACCAGTTTAATATTCGGTTATCTTAGCTAACACATTTGTATGGCAGATATACCTCAGAAAGATTTTGAGGACTCTCCATTGCTTGACCAAACCAGCCTAGCAACATATCTGAGCAGATATTTCATAATAGAGAAGACCAACAGCAGAGAAAAGTGGAATCTTGTGTCCTCTAGCAATGGAATTAATGACATCAATTGTATCATCTCCTCATGATAGGTTCTCTCACTAGGTTTGAAGAAAACGCTCATGACATCCTTTATTGTTTTTGAAGAAAATGTTCATGGTTCAAAGAAATAAAAAGAGTGGGATTGAAGTGCATAACTCATTGAAATAAGAGGTCCTGTTGCTTTTAGCCTAACACACAAAAACAAAAGTTTCTAATTCCAAATGATCATTTCTGTCAATTATAATTAATAGAAATTTGACAGAATGATCAACTTGAACAATTCTTAAACCTTAAGGGTCAATAATACAAAATTGAAAGTACTGGATGAGTACAAAACCAGCATGTTGTCACACTCTGGATTAGTAGAAGCAAAGAAAGAAAATTTTCCATTCACTTGTGGTCAAGAAGTTAGCTGGTTGTAGCTGGGTATACGTAGAAAATGGAGTTCACACATTCACTTGTGGTGATACGTCTCACTATAAAACTGTGGATATATACAGAAGTCTAGCTTGCTTGTCTTAAAAACTACCATATGAAATAGCGTGGCTGCATGGGGCATTGCATTGAGGTCATCTTTGAATGACAGTGTGACAAAGTGACAGATTTTGGATGCTTTTGGACATAGAAATTCATGGTTTAGTCTCCAAAGTGGAGGCCTCCACCTGCTCGATAAAATGCTTGTGAGAACACTGTATCGGGTTGGGAGAAAAATAGAGGATGTGGCAGAGAAGAGAGTCAGGTAGAGTGCTAATTATGTCATCATCTTCTCTCGGCTTCCTCTGACTCCGTTTCTCCCCTCTCCATGCTAGCTCTAGTCTGAAAGTGTGAGCGTGTGTGTTTTTCGCTTCGGAGAAATATTTGAGTGAGTGAACTGTGAAGTGAGTGAGTGAGAAAGAAACTATTCAGAGCAACAAATTCTGGAAAAGCTCCGACCCGTAAGACCGCTATACCCACAAAACACACACACACACACTCTCTCTCTCTCTCTCTCTCTCTCTCTCTCTCTATATATATATATATATATATATATAAAAAGCTACAAAGCTCTTGAGGTTATGCTATTTTTCTTTTTTTTGCTTTTTTCTTTTTTTTGTATATATATGCTATTGCTATTGGTATTAAGTATTAATTAATATGTTTCTCAAAAAAAAAAATATTAATTAATATTGTAGGGTCTGCTTTTGTAGTCCAAGTCCAGAAGATAAGGATTAAAGGCCCAACGAACCCAGGACAATGAATTTGTAGAGAGTGGGCGAGAGAGCTGGGCTGGTTATGAAGTAAACAATGGTTGGCTAGGTTACTTGCAGTGATGATAACATGAAATAATGCTTGAACAACTCCATGAACGAATGTCTGAAGAGATATTTTATTAAGTGAACAATGATTACAACATGCAGAGCTACAGTAAAGCTTTCCTTTCTTTTTTCTTTCCCCCGTCTTATCAGGGACCCTTCTTCTTTATATAGCACCATTTCCCATCGTCTCCATCGTCCACCTGTTCTTCATCCGCGTATCTACTTGAGTACATGTCACGTCATGTGCTTACTTTAGTTCTTTATGAGTGGCGGTAGCTGAGGTTACACTATTCAGGGGTCTTCTCCACATAAATGCAGCCAGAAAAGCTATTGCAATGCATTAAATACGGTGGTAGCAGCTTTTCCTTTAGATATTTCATCGTTCTAATCATCTCCAGACCTACCCAGAACTTATCATTATCATTGGGATTGCTAGGAAGATTATTCGGACCTTCCACACGTTTGTTTGATCAAGGCTATTTGTGGCCGAGGAGTAAGACATCTTCGGACCAGTAGTGACCTCTTCGGACGGTACTCCCCCTCTACTTCTGGGCTTCCTGCCTTCAGATGGGCCGTCCCTACCCAACTATTGCTCCTCGGAAATATAATACTTCTTAACATGGTGCCCCCGGCCCGTTAAGTAGCTCTGGGTTTTTACCCCCCACAATAGCCCTTCAAAATCTTAATTTTTCCCTGTCATCCGAAGAGGAAAAATGGGATTTTGACTTGTCACAAAGTAAAAGCTTGAAAAACAGACAAAAATACGGCCTGGCACGTGTGTAGGTATAGACGCGCGCGCTCCATCATTGCTGCCGTTGTTTTCCACATTCCTAAAGCGTTACATTAATTACTCCAGGGGGCGCCTTGTCCTTTGCATCCAACGGTGGGCTATTAATCTAACGGACGGGGTTCTTCCTCGGGATTTGGGCGAAATAACTTCCGCCCCTTCGTTTGACCTCGTATAAAATCTCAGAGGTAGACATTTCTTCCTCACTTTGCAACTCTCAGACCATCCCACAAGAACAAGCACACAAACGCTCCGAGCTCTTCCAATCGCCGATTTCAATCCTTTCCAGAGTTTTCAAGAATCCTTCTGTGAGTTCAGAGACCGGTCTCTAGTTCAGTTCCTATAAGTTTTCATCATCTCAATCCTTCAGTTTTATCTTCGGCCATCCTTTTTTTTCCTTTTGAGCGACCATTTCCTCACTGCCACATCGTACCTCCGTTTTTTCCGTCAAGGAGCGATGGGTAAACTCGAGTATTTGGTAGACAGTCCTGCCCAGTTGGAGAAGTTTAGGGCTACATACCGCATACCTCCAAACGTGGGTGTGAGGTATTGCCCTCCAGAGAAAATACTAACTGATCGGAAAACGGGGGAAGTCGTGATTCCTGTCATTGCCTTCCTAGAAGGGGGAATGACAATTCCTATAGGCCCTATCACCACTAGCTACCTTCGAAACCATAGGATTACCCCTTGGCAATGTGCGCCTAATATGTTTAGGATTTTAGGAGCAATTGAGGACCTTAACCGCCACCTAGGATTGGGGCTCACTTGGCTCGACGTGGTGCACATGTATGAGTTCCACAGCCAGCAAGGAGCGGGATATTATTTAAAATCTCGTTCCGACATTGTTAGGCTTATTTCTTGCCTCCCCAAATCCAATAAAGGGATGAAGGATGACTATGTGATCATCTCGGGCACATGGCATGACGGCCCTCACTGTCCGACCAAGCCAGGAGAGCCAGGTGGGGCACATTAGACTTAGGCATACTAACCATGGGCTCAGGATCTTCGTCTCTTAACAGTTTTTGATTCTTGTGTTGCTGTTTTCCAGTTTCTAACAAAGCTCTGCTGTGACTTGTAACAGATAAAAGAAACATCTCTCCTCGGCTCAGCCTCACCAACGTCGCCGCGCTTAACTTTTTACTACTGTCCGAGATCTTTGTAAGCGAGGACAGACAACTCCGATCGGCTCCCCTCATCTTAGGGTACAAAGCGAAGCCAAAAGACTTCCAACCGGTCGGCAACGCTATTACTCAAGGAGATCACCGCCTCAACCGCATTGACCTCGCGTGGAAGGGTTTTTTGGCACCGCACGATCTTCCACCAGTACCACACCCAAACTCCCAGGGTATACCCCCTCTAGTTCAGCCACTTTAGCAAGTCCCCCTCGGACCAGAGGTTGAGGGTGAAAAGGTTGGTTCCTCCACCTCCTCACTAGAGGAGCAAATAGACAAGTTTCACTTCGGAGGGGAAGCTTCAGGGGCAAAACAAGTGGTAGGGGTCTCGGACGCTGAGGAAGAAGGTGACAGGCAGTCCAGCGTCCACCCACTTTTGATAACTGCCTTCCCCGACGACTCTTCGGACGAAGACCTGGCGGATTTAAAACGCCTAATGAGGAATAGGGGCCAAAAGGCTGAGCAGAAAGGCACTAGGACCTCTCAACCAGTAGAGACCCTGCCTCCAATGCCTCCCCAAGCTCCTGAACTCGGCTTGAAGCCCATGCCGAACCTACAGAAGAAAAGGCCCCTCGAGCCTGAAGAGAGAGAGGTGGGGGTGCCACCAAAAATAAACAAGTAACAGAAGACGGCGAAAGATCGAGGCAAAAGGGCCTCTTCTACTGAGAGCCGCGACGAGGTCGTCGGGGTTGAGGTCCACCGAGGAGGAGGGCCTCGCATCTGGTCCCCATGGCTAGAGCTGGATGGCGCTCCCATTCCTTGGGATACATCCCTCAGGAATTACGATGGGGGAAGGGCAGGATACGTTGTTGAGGCCCTGCAGCAGCCACTCCTCCTCCCTCATGATATGGAGTCCTACAGGCGCTTTAACCAGCAGGAGCTCTTCTTATCCCTTAAGAGGGATATAGCCATGGTAAATGAACTCACTCCTTTAATTCAGGTTCTATTTTTAATTTGCTTTGCTTCCTTTCTTCACCTTATGCTGAAAATGTTGTCATGCAGATTACTCAGCAAATCTACGTGGCCGAGGAATAGAACAAGAAGTCCTACCTCGAGGCCCAAGTAGCAGCCCAGTCTCAATCCGAGGCGGAGAAAGCTCTTGGCCAGCTGAAGGAGGAGTATGCCCGCACGTCGGAGCAACTCGAAGCCGTGACCAGGCAGAGTGACAACCTTAAGGCCGGGCTTAAAAACGCCGAGACCCAGGCCGAGGAACAGCGCAAACAATTAAACATGTTAGAGACTAACCTGGCGACCGAAAGGGAGCTAGTGAAGGGTCTCCGGGCCGAGCTTCAGAAAGCCAGGGAGAATGTCCAAGTAGCTGAAGAGAATGCCCGGCTGGCAAAGGAGGCAGTTGAGGCTGAGAGGAAGGCAGCCTACCAGCTGGGGGTAGAAGAGGTCGGGAACCAGCTTACAGAGCAATTTGCCACAGTTGCCCGAGACTACTGTGATGTAACTTGGCAAAAGGCGCTAGACGCAGCTGGAGTCCCCATCGATTCCGACCTGAGGTTACCTGGGAGCGTTTATTACGACCCTGAAATCCAAGTGCTCCCAGGGTCTGATCCTCCTCCTCCCATACTACTTCCTGAGGCTTCGGAGCAAACCATAATCGACGAACACCCCCCAGCTAGCCTCGAGGTTGCCAAGGAACCTGGTCGGTCCGACGAGCCCTTTGAAGCTCCTCAGGACAAGGGCAAAGCTGTGACGGAGAAGAAGACCCTTCCAGAGTCCAAATACCAAGTTGCTGATCCTTCGGTCTCTCAGAGGAAAGCCTAGGGACTTAGGGGTTTCTTATTTTGTATTTAATATATTTTCTTCTGTTTGGTGAGGATTTTGTAAACTTGTCTCCTTTTTAATTAATGAAAACTCTTTCGATTTTATTTATTGTGTCTCCTGTTACATTCTTTATGACTCGTTATTGCTGCACATGACTGTTACTTTTAATTGAGATAACAATATAGCCAAACTCATTCATCATATCATGTAGAAGATGTAAGCAAAAATTAGTGCTAAGAGAATCCGATAGTATAAAACTTACTAACAAGCTATGAACGAGCTTAAGTTGTAACGCTTAGGAAAACTGTAAGGGGGTGCCAACCAACCCATATCATCTGGTCTAAGGACTACAGGCATGAATGGGTTTAAGTTTAAACACTTAAAGAAATCGTGACAGTGTTAACTAACCCATATCATCTGGTCTGAGGACTACAGGCATGAATGGATTTAAGTTTAAACACTTAAAGAAATCGTAACAGTGTTAACTAACCCATATCATCTGGTCTAAGGACTACAGACATGAATGGATTTAAGTTTAAACACTTAAAGAAATCGTAACAGTATTAACTAACCCATATCATCTGGTCCGAGGACTACAGGCATGAATGGATTTAAGTTTAAACACTTAAAGAAATCGTGACAGTGTTAACTAACCCATATCATCTAGTCCAAGGACTACAGGCATGAATGGATTTAAGTTTAAACACTTAAAGAAATCGTAACAGAGTTAACTAATCCATATCATCTGGTCCGAGGACTACAGGCATGAATGGATTTAAGTTTAAACGCTTACAGAAATCGTAACAGTGTTAACTAACCCATATCATCTGGTCCGAGGACTACAGGCATGAATGGATTTAAGTTTAAACACTTAAAGAAATCATGACAGTGTTAACTAACCCATATCATCTGGTCCGAGAACTACAGGCATGAATGGATTTAAGTTTAAACACTTAAAGAAATCGTAACAGAGTTAACTAATCCATATCATCTGATCCGAGGACTACAGGCATGAATGGATTTAAGTTTAAACGCTTACAGAAATCGTAACAGTGTTAACTAACCCATATCATCTGGTCCGAGGACTACAGGCATGAATGGATTTAAGTTTAAACACTTAAGAAATCGTGACAGTGTTAACTAACCCATATCATCTGGTCCGAGGACTACAGGCATGAATGGATTTAAGTTTAAATACTTAAAGAAATTGTGATAGTGTTAACTAACTCATATCATCTGGTCCGAGGACTACAGGCATGAATGGATTTAAGTTTAAACACTTAAAGAAATCGTAACAGAGTTAACTAATCCATATCATCTGGTCCGAAAACTACAGGCATGAATGGATTTAAGTTTAAACGCTTACATAAATCGTAACAGGTTGATATGCTGATTAAAAGAAAATTTTGATTAATAATAATACCTTTTGAGGTTATTTACATTTCATGGGCGTGGTATCACATGATTGTCCAAGTCTTCAAGGAAATATGCCCCAATGCCAGCTCCTGAAGTAATACGATATGGCCCTTCCCAATTAGGTCCTAATTTTCCCCAAGCTGGGTTCTTTGCAGTGCCAACCACCTTTCTTAGTACCAGATCACCAGGTTCCAGAGGTCTGAGCCTTACGTTGGCGTCGTAGCCCTATCTAAGTTTTTGTTGGTAATGCGCTAATCGGACCATTGCGTTTTCCCTCATTTCATCAATTAGGTCCAAACTCTTCTCTAGCTGTTCATTGTTACCTGTCGGACTAAACGAGCTCGTTCTCAACGTCGGGAATCCAGTTTCCAAAGGTATGACAGCTTCAGCCCCGTAAGTCATTGAGAAGGGGGTCTCTCTAGTAGACCTGCGTGGAGTAGTTCTGTAAGCCCAAAGCACATGCGGCAATTCTTCTACCCATTTACCCTTCGTGTCATCTAATCTCTTTTTCAAGCCATTCACAATGACTTTGTTGACAGCTTCGGCCTGGCCATTACTCTGGGGATAAGCTGGGGTGGAGTATCTATTCATGATCCCCAGTTCGCTACAATAACTCCTAAAAGCTTTGCTATCGAACTGCAGACCATTGTCCGAGATGAGAATACATGGGACTCCAAATCGAGTAACTATACTCTTCCATACAAACCTTTGCACGTCTACGTCTCTGATGTTGGCAAGAGGTTCCGCCTCGACCCACTTGGTGAAGTAGTCAGTGCCGACCAGCAGATATTTCTTGTTTCTTGCAGCCTTGGGGAATGGTCCCACGATATACAAGCCCCATTGGGCAAAAGGCCATGGGCTGGATAGCGGGTTGAGGGTCCCCCCTGGCTGATGAATGTGTGGGGCAAATCGCTAACACTAATCACACTTTTTAACATAATCCAAGGCTTCTTTTTGCATGTTTGACCACCAATAACCTTGAGTGATGGCTCGGTGAGCCAAGGATCTACCTCTAGTGTGGCTTCCACAGATTCCTTCGTGCAATTCCTCTAATAACAGCTCAGCCTTTTTAGGATGCACGCACAACAAGTACGGTCCTGAATAGGAACGTTTGTATAGTTTCTGATCTTCAGACAACTAGAACCTGGCTGCTTTCCTCTGAATTTTATCGGCTTCTCCTTTCTCTTCAGGCAAGATATCTTCCTTTAGAAACTTAACTAAAGGGTCCATCCAACTGGGTCCAGCCCTGACCTGATGTACTTGAATTACTTCTTTTCCTGCTTCGGTGGGTTTATGCAAGTCCTCAACGAGGATAACTCTCGGCAAATCTTGTGCCGAAGAGGTGGCTAGAGTGGCCAAGGAGTCAGCGTGTGAGTTACCATTCCTAGGAATATGCAGCAAGCTGAAAGACTCGAACCCTGACTGCAGATGTTTAACTCGGCTCAAGTATCCCTGCATTCTTCCGTCCTTTGCCTCAAACTCCCCCTGTACTTGACCCACAATCAGCCTTGAATCCAAGAATACCTTTACTGCCTTTCCCCCCATCTTTTGGACCATACTCATCCCCATCAATAGGGTTTCGTATTCCGCCTCATTATTTGTTACCGAGAAGCCCAGCCTTAATGCTTTTTCAATAACGATTCCCTCGGGGGATATCAGCACTAGCCCCACTCCAGAGCCTCTCTGGTTTGTAGCACCATCCACGTACGCCTCCCAATGGGAAAGGCCTTGGTAAGAGATCATACCAACCGATTTTTCATCCATGTCTGATGTCAGCTTTACTTCTTCTAATCGAGGCTCCGTGAACTCGGCTACCAAATCGGCAAGCACCTGGCCCTTGACCGAGGTGCGTGGCATATACTTGATATCAAAAGCCCCTAGGATCGTCCCCCATTTTGCAATTCTTCCAGTGTAGTCTGCACTTCGGAGTATAGCCCTGAGCGGAAGCTGGGTGAGAACGACGACTGTATGGGCTTGGAAATAATGTGGGAGCTTTTGTGTACCGAGTACCACTGCTAGAATAGCCTTTTCCAACGGTAAATAACGGACCTCGGCATCATGCAGCGACTTGCTTACACAATAAACGGGTTTCTGCACACCGCCATCTGCTCGGATCAGCACCAAGCTTACAGTATGGGTAGCTACAGCGATATACGCGAACAAGACCTCGTCGGGCTCAGGGCTGGACATGATTGGTGGTCGAGCTAGATAATCTTTTAACTGTTGGAAGGCCACAGCACACTCTTCTGTCCACTCGAATCCTTTCCACTTGTTAATCAAGGAAAAGAAGGGCCGACACCTATCTGCTAATCGAGAGATAAATCGATTTAGGGCTGCCGTCATCCCTGTCAGTTTCTGAACCTCCTTGGGATTCCGAGGAGCTTGCAACTCATTGATGGCCCTTATCTGATCAGGGTTGACCTCAATTCCCCTGTGAGTCACCATATATCCTAGAAACTTGTCTGATCCCACACCAAATAAGCACTTAGAAGCGTTCAAGCGTAGCTTGTATTTCCAGAGAACTTCAAAGGTACTTTCTAGGTCTTTCACATGCTCGGCCACCACTTTACTCTTCACCACCATGTCATCTATGTAAATCTCAATATTTCTTCCCAGCTGTGGTTCAAACATCCTCGTCATCATCCTTTGGTAAGTAGAACCCGCATTTTTCAAACCGAATGGCATCACTTTATAGTGGTAGTTACCCATGGGAGTCACAAAAGCAGTCTTCTCCTGGTCTTCCAGGGCTAAGGGTATCTGATGATGGCCTTGGAATGCGTCTAAGAAGCTCATTTGGGGGTGTCCGACAGTGGCATCCACCAGCCGATCGATTTTTGGCATGGGAAATGGATCTTTAGGGCATGCCTTATTTAAGTCAGTGAAGTCCACACATACTCGCCATTTCCCATTCTTCTTCTTCACCACCACAGTATTTGCCAACCACTCTGGGTAGAAAACCTCTTTAATAGCTCCAGCTTGTTTGAGCTTTACTACTTCTTCTCTGACTGCTTCAGCATGTTCCCTCGATGGATGCCGAGGGGGCTGCTTTTTAGGGGTGATCATGGGGTTTACTTTCAAATGGTGGCATATAAATTCCGGATCCACCCCTGGGGCTTCATAAGCGTCCCAGGCGAATACGTCGAGGTTCTCCTTAAGAAGTCGCACTAACTCCTCTTTTTCCTGCAAAGGTAACTGGGATCCGACTTGAAAGAACTTTTCGGGATTATCCCCAATGAGGACTTTTGTCAAATCTTCGCACCCTGCGCCCTTGTCCGGATCTTCAGTGGGCGATGACCAGTGCTTTGGTTGCTATAAGCCCCTTTCGGCTCTGGTTGATGACTCGACTCCTGGCTCATGCTGAATGGCAGCCACTAAGCATTGTCTAGCTACGGATTGATCCCCCCGGATTTCGCAAACCTGGCCTTCGGATAGGTATTTGATTTTCTGATGCAAGGTGGAAGAAACCGCCCCTAGCGCATGCAGCCAAGGTCTGGCTACAATCGCCGTAGGTGGATTTCATAGCTGTGGACGTTTTTTCACCTTATACGGCGATTGCAGCCAAGGTCTGGCTACAATCGCCGTATAAGGTGAAAAAACGTCCACAACTATGAAATCCACCTCCACCACCTCTAAGCCAGTCTGCACTGGTAGTCGTATTTGGCCTTTCGGGGTAACAACTCTTCCTTCGAAACTTATCAGTGGTGTTAAGTCACTAAGTTTGAGGTTCAGCCCCCTATAGAGATCAGGGTACATTATTTCTGCAGCGCTGCCTTGGTCAACCATCACCCGTTTCACATCATACCCCCCAATTCTGAGGGTGACGACCAACGCATCATCATGAGGTTGGACAGTGCCCACCTTGTCCGCGTCCGAGAAACCTAAAACTAGTTGATCGCCCAGTTTACACCTCTTCGGACCCTGGCCTGATTCCCCTACAGGTAACCGACCCACCGACATGATCTTGGATGGCCAGGACCATGTTCTCCCTGGGGCTGCAAAGATAACATTGATAGTTCCCAGAGGGGGTTTTAAAGGATCATCCCTTCGGGACTCCGCACTCATCGGACCTCCTCGGCCACTGGTGTGATGTAAGAGATGTCGCAGTTTCCTTTCGCCGACCAGTTGGTCCAAATGAACCCACAAACTCCTGCAGTCCTCAGTCATGTGTCCATGATCCTGGTGGTATTGGCAATAGAGATTGCGATTACGTCTATCAGGATTCCCTACCATCTTGTTCGGCCACTTGAAGAACGGCTCGTTCTTGACCTTTTCTAAAACCTGATGGACTAGATCTCTGAATACGGTGTTGACAGTCTGGGGGTTGGCTACTCCTGACTGCGCCGAAAAATCTCTCCTTGGTTTGCTGTTGGCGTATCGATCCGACCTGAAATCCCTCCTCTCCTGGGGGATAACCTTCTCCTTGCCTTTTCCTTGTTGTTGGTCTTCTTCAACTCTCTTATACTTCTCAATGCGGTCCATTAGCTGACGCATGCTAGTAACGGGTTTACCAGACAAGGATGTCCTTAAACCATGATCAGTAGGGAGGCCGAGCTTAAACGTTTCTAGGGCCATTGCATCAAAATTGCCCTCCATGTCATTAAACGTCTCCCAATATCTGTCCGAATACACCTTCAGTGTTTCTCCTTCCTACATGCTCAAAGACAGCAGAGAAGACAAAGGTCGGGCCACTCTTCGGCAGGTGACAAAACGTGAACCAAAGGCTTGAGTGAGCTCTTTGAAAGAGTTAATGGAATTTAGGTTCAGCCCATCGAACCACCTCATGGAAACTGGCCCAAGACTGGAAGGGAAAACCTTACACATCAGCGCTTCGTCCCTGGAGTAGACAGCCATCCTTTGGTTAAAATGGCTCACGTGTTCCACGGGGTCTGTTTTGCCGTTGTAGATGGTGAACGTTGGTTGGTTAAAGCGCTGAGGAAGTCTCGCCTCTTCAATCCTGCGCGTGAAGGGTGACCTAGAAATCTGGTTTAGAGCCCTGCTCATGGCGTAGTGTCCCACGTCTCCACGTGATGGACTTCTACGTTGCTCCTTGCGATGAGATTCCTCTTCATAGGTATAGGACTCGCTGGCTGGTGTCCTGGATTTATGTTGGTAAGTGACGTCCGGCTCGTCATCAGGGTCCTCATCAGAATACGAGGAAGCCCATTTCCTCTTCGCATGGCGTAACTCCCTTTTTAGCTTTTCAATCTCCCGCTGCAAATCTCGGTTCTTCTCTGCATGGGACATGCGACTCCCACCATGTGATTGATTCTGACCAGGGGGCACGGTGTGTATGCTACCCTCGCGGTCTTGTCTTCGCTCCAGGTTAAGAAAAGGGTCCACGTGCTGAGATGCCCTAGACTTTGCTTCTTGTTGACCGTGTCCAGCCATCACCTACTGTTGTCTTCGCCCCTGCACAAGCTCTCCCCACAGACGGCGCCAATTGTAGGGTCTGCTTTTGTAGCCCAAGCCCAGAAGATATGGGTTGAAGGCTCAATGAACCCAGGACAATGAATTTGTAGAGAGTGGGCGAGAGAGCTGGGCTAGTTATGAAGTAAACAATGGTTGGCTAGGTTACTTGCAGTGATGATAACATGAAATAATGCTTGAACAACTCCCTAAATGAATGTCCGAAGAGATGTTTTATTAAGTGAACAGTGATTACAACATTCAGAGCTACAGTAAAGCTTCTCTTTTCTTTCTCTCCCTCCCTCTTATCAGGGACCCTTCTTCTTTATATAGCATCCTTTCCCATCATCTCCATCGTCCACCTATTGTTCATCCGCGTATCTACTTGAGTGCATGTCACGTCATGTGCTTACTTTAGTTCTTTGTGAGTGGCGGTAGCTGAAGTTACACTGTTTAGGAGTCTTCTCCACATAAATGCGGCCAGAAAAGCTGTTGCAGTGCATTAAATGCGGTGGTGGTAGCTTTTCCTTTAGATATCTCATCGTTCTGATCATCTCCAGACCTACCCAGAACTTATCATTATCATTAGGACTGTTAGGAAGATTATACGAACCTTCCACACGTTTATTTGATCAAGGCTATTTGTGGCCGAGGAGTGAGACATCTTCGAACCAGTAATGACCTCTTCGGACAGTACTCCCCTCTACTTCTGGGCTTCCTGCCTTCAGATGGGCCGTCCCCACCCAACTATTGTTCCTCGAAAATATAATACTTCTTAACATGGTGCCCTAGGCCCATTAAGTAGCTCTGGGTTTTTACCCCCCACAAATATTATCTGTTATTTTCAAACTATAATATTAAAATAAATAAAAAAGTAATGCTAGAGATACAAATTATTTTTAAAAAAATTTACAAATTGTTGATGTAATGAGTGATTATTGGTAAATGAAAAAGTGATGTTAATGGTAGATCTAGATGAAAACTAGTAAAAAGTTGGCCACAATATTAGTTTGTAAAAATGTTGTAAAACAGTTTGTGTCTATAGCATTACTCTAAAAAAAAAAATTATGTAAATCAAAATTTCTTTTTAGGCGTAAATGCACTTTTAGTCCCTACATTTTGACGTTTTTCCATTTTAGTCCCTACATTTTATTTTTTCCACTTTTAGTCCCTAAAACCAATTAACGCGTTCCATTTTAGTCCTTTCCGTCAGTCATCCGACGAAAATAGCTGAGGTGGCAGCCGGAGCAATTAAAATATTATAAAAATGCCACATCACCCATGACACGTCAGCATATAAATTTAAAAAATTAATTTATTAATTTTAACAAAATTTAAAAACATAAAAACAAAATTTAAAACATAAAAATAAGTCAGAAAATCAAACCAAGAACACAAATTCAAAATTAAACCCAGTGAATCAAATTAAACCCAAAACATCCTCATCAACCCACAACCCAGAAAATCAATTACCTCTTCTCTCACTCTTCTTTCTTCTTTATTCTTTCTTGGACTCTCTCTCTCAATTTTTTGGCAGTGGATTAGAGGGGCTGTGGATCAGTGGTGGGTCTTGTGATTTGGGTGTAGTGGGTTAAGATTTTGGCCAGTCGTGGGTTTGCTCGCCGTGGATTAGTGGTGCTCGTCGTTTGCTCACCGTGGGTTAGTCGTGGGTTTGCTCGCCGTGGGTCTGTCGTAGGTTTGCTCGCCGTGGGTCAATCGTGGGTTTGCTCACTGGGTTTTCTTGCCGTGGGTCTGGGTTTGCTCGCCGTGGTCTGTCGTGGGTTTGCTCGTCGTGGGTCAATCCTGGGTTTGCTCGCTGTGGGTCTGGGTTTGCTCGCCGTGGGTATGGGTTTTGTTTGTTGTGGGTTTGCTCGTCGTTGCCATTAGCCCCAACTCCACTTGCCTTGCTTCCCATCGATCACTCAGTCAAGCTCTACAAGTTTATCCATCTCTGTTTCTCCATTTCTTGTGTTGAGTATGAAGTTCATGGAATTTTGATGCTGGGATTTTAAAAAAAAAAAAAAAAAAAAAGGAAAATTGGGTTTGATTTGTGTTTCAGCTTGGTGGGTTTTCTTTCTGGGTGTCATTTATCGATTTAGTTGTTAGATTCGCAGTGTAATTATTTTGTGCTCTATTGGGATTCTCTAAAGAATCAAGCATGATGTGCGAAATGTTTAATTTTTGTAGGAATGCTGGTCTGCTCGTATAGATCTGTGTTGTGGGCTGGTGATGGATGTTCTTGGGTTTAATTTGATTCAATGTTCTTGGGATTAATTTTGAATTTGTGTTCTTGGTTTGATTTTCTGACTTATTTTTATGTTTTAAATTTTGTTTTTATGTTTTTAAATTTTGTTAAAATTAATAAATTAATTTTTTTAATTTATATGCTGACGTGTCATGGGTGATGTGGCATTTTTATAATATTTTAATTGCTCCGGCTACCACCTTAGCTATTTCCGTCGGTTGACTGACGGAAAGGACTAAAATGGAACGCGTTAATTGGTTTTAGGGACTAAAAGTGGAAAAAATAAAATGTAGGGACTAAAATGAAAAAATGTCAAAATGTAGAGACTAAAAGTGCATTTACACCTTCTTTTTATTATGTTTAATTTGACTCAATTGAATTAATAAATGCAATTTTTTTTTTATTATCGACAGTTAATATTAGATGTACTCTCTTTTTTGGTAAACAATATATTAGATGTACTCACCAATCTAAATGAAAATATTCATTTTGCAAATTAATGTTATACTAAAATGTAAAACTCACTATAGGGGGATGAACTTGAGCTCGGGCTGAGGACCAAAGGCCCAACAGATCATATCTTAAAAGATGGGTCTGACCCAGATGTGAATATGAGCGAAGAAGCCTGAGGTATAAAAGACAACTCCTAGGAACAAATCCCGTTGAGCTCTGTGGTAGCTACCATTACCAAGGCTCCCTACCAAGGTAATAAGCAGGGCTTTTCAAATAGCAAATACGCAAGGAACCACAGGTGACTAGTTCCCCTCTAGTCTGAGATACCACCGTCATCAAACTCGCCATGGGAAACGCCATGAAGAGATAAGGACCACAGAGATAGTCACCTCTACATTAATGAGATATTCTCAACCTAAACTCTTCCACATTAAATGTTAATTGACTGACTTGAACAATGAAGACACCTCCAAAAGTCCTATTTCATGATAAAAAAATGGCAAAACCAAGGGGTGATAAGACAAGTATCCCCCAAATCCAGTTAGGAACAGAATAGTTGGGAGAGAGGGAAGGGAAAATTCAAAATTGTCTATAAAAGGAGGAGAGGTGCAACAGGAAAAGGGATTTAGTAAAATTGAGAGAAAAGATTTAAGGAAGAACAAGAGAGAGAAAGTTGTAATAGCAGAATAGGAATAAGAGTTTTTAGTTTTCAATCCTATCCTTTGTACCACGGGAAAGTTGTTCTTATATTAATAGAAGCCTTTTTGTTCCTTATTATCTTACAATCTGTTGTTTAGATCTCCTATTGTGGAATTTCTTACCTTTTTCCTTTCATAAATTAATTGTTTAAGTCCTTTTCTTTGTCACCATTTGAATAGTGGTTGTTTTTGAGCCCCACACTCACTTTCTAAGTTCTATTAGTTTTAGTCCTTTGTTTTTGTTTTTGTCTTTCTTTCTTTCTTTTTTTTTTCATTTCAGTCCTCTATACTTCAAGTTAAATTAATTAAAGCCTCTCCATCAATTTCTATTAAAAATTTCTTTAAAAAATCTAGAAAATATGTTTTAATCATTAATTCAATTTTTTATTAAAAAAAAAAATTTGAAGAAAAAAATTAAAAATTTAAACAATTAATTGCAACATTTAACAAAAGTTAATGGATAAATCTTAATTGAATGAAATTGAAATTTAATAGACTGAAATAAACAAAAGCAAAATTAGATAACTGAAATGAATTCTAGTTAAATATAGATAGTGAGTTTTACATTTTAACCTTAATATTAAAAGATTTTGGTTTCTCTTCTACTTTGGTTACCTAAAAGAAGGGAAAAGGTAGTGGAATGAAAGAGTGTAAAAGAGGATTAGGCTTGTCGACCTCTTATCCTGGGATCTTTAATTCAGTTGTCCCAGTCCTACCACCTTTAGCAAGAACATCAAAAGAAAGCTAAATCACAATTTAATCCACTTGATGGTCATTTTTAATTAGCTTCTTCTGATATTTCTTGACAATTTAATTCATTATACCTGCTTTATTAGAAGAAGTTGCTGGAACAAAGCAGTTTCGCCAAGATAATTAGGTGCAAAACAAGAATTAAGTTACCACTAACATTGTCAACTATAGTCTCCTATTCCTAAATAAAATCAAATCATAATTGTTATATATATATATGTATATGTATATATATATATATGTTAGGATATGTGTGATTCAATGTTAGGAACATATGTCAATATTTTATGTAATTGGCTAATCCTTTGACAAAACACACTTTACTTGTATCTGGGTAGATCTAGGATGTGTTTAATACTTCAAATAACAAGAGTTCAAGTATAGTATTGAAGCCATGCAAATCTGTCCAATAAACAAGTGAAGAAGTGCTAATTCATTGAAGCTCGACAAATGGCTATCTATTGAGGTTTAATGAGGCTCGACAGATACTATCTATCGAGGTATCTATTGAGAATTACGAAATTCAGATTTTCAGATCTGATTTTCGGCCCATGCTTATGTATTTGTGTAGGGTTTCTTTTCTCACAACCTTAGACATATATAAGGCTTATTTTAGAGGCCGTCACATAAGAGAATACAAGAAGAACATATGCAAAAGGTGACCGATACCTTATTCTCTCTGAAAGAAGCTACTGCGTCTTTGCGCCTTAGGGTTTTGTAACCAAGTGCTTCTTAATCTTCATTGTTGATGAAGTGAGAAACTTTGCAGTCAACATCTTCTTCAAATTGGTGAGTTAGTCACATATTGAGAGTTGTGCATCATTGGTTAGTCACGTACTGGGATCCATGCAAAAAGGGTAGCGTCATATATTGAAAAGGTCAGAGGTTTTGAAGCGGTAGAAGGTTTCTACTGTAAGTTTATCTCGGGGATTGTAGAGTCTAGGGACAAAGGTTTTGTACTAGATCTGAAACTTCTCTTTACTATAGTGGATTGCTTTTCGGAAAGGTTTCCCCCAGGTTTTTTACTGTGAAACTAGTTTGTTTCATTAGTTTTCCTGGGTCATCATATCTTATCTTATTTATTTTTCCACTAAATTTATTTTTAACATGATATTGATGCTTATTTGTTTTAACAAGTTTTATTCATAATAAATCTAATTAACAACTTGAGTTTAAAACTTGTTAATTCTTTCAACCGGGGTCTAAATTTCCCAACAATATATATAAAATTTATAGAGCAAGCATATCCAACAAGCCTTCATCATATGGTTCCTCAAATTTTGGGAGGGGAGAAGGATATCCAACGCCCAAACCACAAATTGGTGAAACAAGCTAATAAAAAGGCAACCCAGAAACAAAAAAAACAAAAAAAAACAAAAAATTACAAGATCTAAAAGCCTTCACTAAAAGAATACTCATCAATGTTTGCATCGCTACTATAGAACTAATCAAGAGTCTTTGCAGATATCCTGTGGAGAAGCTCATGCGAGAAAATGCAAAGGAGTGTCCATGCCAAATCTAGCAACTAAATGATATTGCGGGTGTCATAAGCTCCTTGGGTCACAAATTTCATCTCTAATTTATCCAAGAACTCCAAATACAAAAATAATAGTTTAGCCAATTTTGATTTAGCTGCATCCTGTACCAAAGTGAAATTCAAAATAGTATAAGTGTTTATAGCATTTCAGAACTTACACTCACCCATCAATGGATTCATTTCTCTAGTATAGAGTTATTGAATGACATGAAGAAGTTAGTCGATCTCAAAAAGGGATCAGCCTTATTGAAGATTGTTTATTCCCAGCTGCCCCCTGATTGAATCAAATGAACATGCTGTGCTGATACTCAAGTGTTTCTAAAAGAGCCTTAGTTGGAATTATTACTTCAACCTATTGGCATATAAATGTGAAACATAGCAGCCAATGATTTTACTAATTCTTCTTGTGGTTGTGAAATATTGAATTCGAAAATATTAATTCTTAACATCCCCTTTTCCACTTTTGGCAGAAGCCAATGTCCCAGGGTCCTAGGGACTCATTCTGGCTGGAGATTACACTTAATTTTTTGTCACAAAGTAACATAAATATTGGCTGCCAAGTACCAACAATTTTTCAAATACCAATTGTGCTGACGGAACTCTCAAGTCTCATGGCAGGGTCTTGGAAGGAGTTCATGCTTCCTTTGTAGAGTCAGAAACATTTTATACATTGCCTCATTTACAATCTTCCAATTTGTATACTTCCTGGTCTTTTTGGTGTAACATGGATTCCTATAGCTGGAATATTGTTCCCCTTGCCTTTTCTTCTTTCTCATCAGCATAAGTCAGCATATTCTCCCTAAGCTGATTCCAAAGCATCATTTGAAGGAACTGGATGCAGCTGAATATGAGGAAGTCACCGGTGCCCCAGGAGTTTCTATCAGCCTATCTTTCATTTCCTTTATATTACAACCATTTGCCTTTCTCTTTTTAATTTGTATTTTCCAATGCTTGAAATTTGCATCTTTGTTTAATAATAAATTTTTGTTTTTGAAATTTAAATATTCACTGCTAATGCATAAATTTTGATAATGTGAAATATTATTTGCTTAAGTTTGTTTCCATTTTTGCATTGAAATTTGAAGCATAATCTGATAAGGAATAAACTTGCTTGAGGTTATATATGTGTGTCTGTGTGTTTTAAAGTTTGTATTAAAAAAATTGATATGATTGGTGAATTTGAAAATATGCTGCTGAAGACAGTAAGTTTTATTTAAAACTAACCGTGAACCTGCGCGTTGCGCGTGATAATAATTTTTATGGTGGTTTTATTAAATTTTTTTTTTACAATTTAAACTAATCTAATAATGAGTAATGTATTTCGTAATTATATTTTTATTTATTATAGGAACAATATGTAATATAGGAACAATCCAAAACACCAAAAAAATGTAAACTAAAAAAAATTAACAAAACTTAACAATTATTGATTGAACCAATATTAGGATAAAATTTTGTTTTTGATAATCTATTAAGGTTATTTTCTTTGTAGAAATCATAATTTCGGCTACCCAAAACATATTATCAAATAAAAAATTATTAGCAAAATCTAAGAATTAAATTTCTATACATGCATTGTTATAAAATAATAATAATTTAAATAAAATTGTAAAAGTTAAAATTTGTCACCTATCCGATTATTTTCGTTTGGCTAACCTTTACTTTTCTTTAAATAAATGGCATTATAGAGTACTTCTAATACAATTATTAAGAGTACTTTGTCCACCACAAAGGGTTAGAAAATTTATAAAAAAAAAATTAGTAAAGTCTCATAGTTTAACATCTAAATTGAATACTATAAAAAATCATGCTATGTAACAGAATAAATACCGAATTATCCAAATCATGTTATGTAATAGAATAATATTATATTTTTATATGTTATATTTAATTCTTTAGAACGGAATAGAATAACATTTAAAAATCAAAGAGAATAAAAAAAATAAAAAAACAACAACAATTTAAAAAACAAAACTAAATCACAATTTAAAAAACAAAACTAAATCACATTAACCCAAAATAAAGTTTTAAAGAATATAAAAAATTATCAACCAAAAGTAGAGATGCAAGAAAAATGTTAGGACATATATGTTTTAACTTGTTTAAGAACATATGTCACTTAGTTATGTAAATTGGCTAATTCTTTGACAAAACGCACTCTGCTTGTAATTGGGTAGTTCTAGGTGTTTTTAATACTTCAAGAAATAATGTTTCAAGGTCAAGTGTTGAAGTCATCAAGTCTGTCCAAGAAAAAGCAAGCTGAAGTGCAAAGTTTTTAAATCTCGACACCTCTCGACAGCTACCTCGACACCTGCTATCTGTCAAGATTTAAAAAGTCAGATTTCCAATCTGATTTTCTTGGGATCTGTGAATATGTTTTTGGGTTTTCTTTTCTTCTAACCCTAAACATATAAAAGGATTATTTTAAGAGCCGTTTTGGGCGACACAAGTTGCATTATCATTGAGCAATCTCTGTTTAAGCAAATTGTGATCAACAGACGAAGTTCTTGACCTAGTTCATCTTACATCAAGAAGTTGCTGTGTATTTGCACCATAGGGTTTTGTAACCAAGCATCTTCCTGCTATTCATCAAGTGGATGAACTGAAGAACTTTGCAGCCAACCATTCTTCCTCAGTTGGTGTTCTGAAGTCGCGTACTTGGATCCGCGCATTGGTTAGTCACGTACTTGGGAGCCGTGCATCAAAGGTGGAGACTGTCACTATAGATCAAGTCCAATTGGGTATTGGGGTAAGGGTTCAACTGTAAGTTGGTAAGGTACTTGGGATTCTTTTACTTGTAACCGCTTGATTTGATAATAGTGGAGTTTCGGGAGTGGTGACCTGAAAATCACCCAGTGGGGTTTTTGCCATTAGGGTACCGTGTTATTTATTTTCCGCTGCATATTTAGTTGATTGGTGATTTGTTTGTGCTTCCATAAAATTGCATGATTAATTGATTAATTAATTACTTGGCTAAATTAATTAATTAGGGTTAATCACAAGGGGTCATTCAGATTGTGACCTATCAAAAAATATTAAAAAAAAATCCACC
Organism: Quercus ilex subsp. ballota; assembly: GCA_032727855.1. Classification (NCBI taxonomy): domain Eukaryota; kingdom Viridiplantae; phylum Streptophyta; class Magnoliopsida; order Fagales; family Fagaceae; genus Quercus; species Quercus ilex. Next base: position 55,484,827 of record CM064918.1, read on the forward strand.
AAAAAATTTAGAGAGAGAGAGAGGGAGAGAGAGGGAACCTTTGTTTTTGTGAGGGAAAACTATGCATAGAATAGAAGAGATAGTGACAAATTTATAGTAAGAGAGTGAATAAGAAGAGACAAAAATAAAGGAAGATAAAGGAAAATAGGAAGAATGATATTAATGTAGAAAGTAGTGGAGAGATGAAAAGGTAAGGGAGAGAGAAAGATTGAAGAAGTAGTGGGGATATGAAATGGTAAGGGAGAGAGAAAGATTGGAGAAGTGTAAATATTAAAAAAAAAATGTTAAAAAAAATTATAAGAAAATTGGAAAGAAAAAAAAAAAAAAAAAGAGGTGGGCTTGATAATGGAATTAAATAAATAAGAGGTGGGCTAGATTAATTATACAAATTTATTATAGGGTGATAGTAGAAGTAAATAAATAAGTAGTGGGCTGGATTTATTATAGGATGATAGTAGAAGTAAATAAATAATTTGAAGTAAATAAATAAGTAGTGGGCTGGATTTATTATATGGTGATAGTGAAAGTAAATAAATAAGTAGTGGGCTGCATTTATAGGGTTGAAAATTGTAAAAACCATTTTAAAATTGTAGGAAAATTATATTTTAAAAAATAAAAGAAAAAAAAAGAATGACGTGACAGTTGATGTGGCGCAATGTGAGAACAGCAGTATTAAACACTACGCTTCAGCTTTTAGTAATATATAGATATAGATGAGATGTGATTTTGACTTGTATTAGTGTGTGTCTGTCAACCACTGCTTTGTTCACTCAATGTAAGATGAGTCATTGAAGTGAGATGATGTGAACTAAATAATGAACAAGTAGTAATGTTAATGTAAATGCTTTTCTCTTTTTTTTTGGTTTAAGGTGGTTCATCATTCAATTTTGTCATGTTTGTTCAATTGCCTTCTGTTTATTTGTTAAAATACTTTCCTTGTTTTCATAATTATAATTGTTTGTTCAATGTTGTTCAGGATCTTCTTCTGTAAGAGCTGAATCAATCCTCACCAAAATGCATAAATATTGTCTAAATGTGTTGGATTCTTCTTCATATGCAAAGTTTACGGTTTCTTTGCACATTTGTTAGTAGAATAGCGATTACATTTATTTGTAATTTCATAGAAGTGAGTTAAAGCACTGAAGTCTCAAAAATTGAATAGACATAGTCATATCATGTTTTATGTAATCGCATGTGTTATGATACTGGATTTGAAACTTAAAAGTTGGCATATACAATTTACCTTTGGCTACTGGTCGCTGTTGTGGTTTAGAATGAGTGAAAATATATTATAGTTTACTTATTCATAAAAGTCACAGGTAATATGACATTAAACTATTATGTTTTATATACAAGATATTTGATAGTAAAAACATTAACATACAAAATGAACTTATTAGCACTTTTGAGTATGTATTGCTTGGTTATGGCCAAAGCTAATCGGATTTATGCCCAGGCTAAAAGATTGACATTGGGAAATAAGGGAAAATTTATGGTATTTGTGATTGTAATTTTTTTTGATAAGGTGATTAACCCTTTGGGAGAGTTAGAAATATGAGAAATAGTAGGGCACCATTGGAGGACTGAAATACCAGAGAAGGAAACGTAGGCAAAGGATTTTCTGGTTGCTATCTATTCGTCTCCCCCAGCCCATGCCAAAAAGCCCCACAGTTAGCCCCTTTTATGTTTACAATTCTCCGTTCCTTTCACTTTTAAAATTTTATTTCACGTGGCATATTTGATTAAGCCATATAATTAAAATTTAGGGGTCTAAACTATAAACTATTGCCTAGTTCAATTAGGTAATTTCTCAAGTTGAATATAATATGGTATTTGAATTGAATTGGATAACCTGATATATTTCACCTGAGGTGCTATAAGTAAGTTTTATCCTAAAATTTAGTGTTTTGCCTTCGTTGAGTTTTTTTTTTTTACTTTTTTGTTATAATTCAGCAATGTTAAGGTGTGAAGAGTTGATTAGGGGGAAAGAAAAGCTTTTAATTGAAACCAATACAACAATACCCCAATTAAAAATTTTAAGAACTCCTAGTCATTCTCTAGGGATCATTTCCGAAAATTCCTCCTTGAAATTATTTGGGTTCAAAGAGCCAAGGATTGGCTTAAATAAATTATATATATATATATATATATATATATATAAAAGCCAATTCCCCAATTAAGTACCTTGGTATTCGATTTTTGTGTTAAATTAAAATTACTCTAGCCATTTGTAAATTGGTGATGGAAATAGGGTAAAGTAAATCAAAATTGTAAAACTGTGTATTTTTATGTTAAGAGGGGTTAAAAACTTAAAATGAAGTGAGTATGTTGTAAAAAATTAAAAATTAAAAATACGTTAGTTTTTTTGTGAAATAAAAAATAAAAAAAATCTGTAATAGAACTATGGAAATAAATTAGGATGTTCCTTCCAACATGCATTATTGTTTGTATGGGCCCTCTATCTTTTGGAAAACTTAAATTATTCTTTGTACTGCATTGCGCGTGGTCAGAAAATTACTGTTTCTAGTCTTTACTTTCCAGAGAAAAAACAACGAAGAGAAAAAGCGTGGCACTGCTAGTGCTAGATCGAATAATTGCAGTTGCGACGAGGAAATTTCGTGGAAGAAGGATATACAGCTAGCGAGCCTGCCTCAGCCTTTTGCTAAAAATTATTTAGCTTAAGAGTGCGCTAAAATATATTTTTACACAAAAAAAAAAAAAAAAAAGTAGGAACAAGTGAAGAGCTAAAAGGTGAAAAAATTAGCTTATAAACTTGTCCGAAACACACAAATACAAAGATGTCAATAGCCATAGATAATGTAAATTTTATTAACATATTCTAAGGTCTAAATTAATGTCAACCAGATTAAACTTTTCAAAACTGATCAATTTAGTCTTTAAATCAAACTTTGTCCATAAATACTGTAAGGCCAGTTAGTGATTTTTCACGACAGTATTTAAGATCTAATTTGATATTAAGAACCAAATTAATTAGTTTTAGAAAGTTTTGAAAATGCTTGACAGTAACTCAAACATCAAGTTATGTTCATGGAATTTATCCGAATAAATAATATTGGCATTATGCGTTTATCTATCATCCAAGAAATTAACGGTACTCTATGCATTGTGAGAAAAGTAAGCAAAGCTTAGAGTAATTTATGTCATTTTCTCACTTTTTCTTTTCTTGAAAAACTGAAGACGCGCAAGCTTTCTACTGAAGTTGGTGGAAATTTTGTGGAAACAGCATAACTATTGACACATATCTTTGCTGTCAGGAAAGTAAGAAAAATTGAGCTGAAAATGCACCGAAAGTGTTACACTTTACAGCTAATACTTTTCACCTATTTTGAGGTCTTTGAGCTTTCTCAAAAAATATTTTGAGGTCTTTGAGGTCGCAAGTCACAACCATTTAGACTTTTTAAAATAATATTTATTTAATTTTTTAAATTAAAATTTTTATTTAAAACTCTTTTTGTAATATAAAAGTTTTATATTTAAGTTTGTTAAGAGGAATCGAATAATTATTAATACCTGTATAATAGAAAAATGACGACATTTTAGTTAACAAATTCTAAAATTCACACACATAAAGTCATGCAAAATTGTGTAAAAATACATAATTATTATAATAATCGTGTAAATTTAGCCTAGCTCTATTAATTTGTTATTATTATTTTTATTCTCATTTTACATATCTTGAGAATGAAATAAATGAGTGGATGATAATTATTGTGTGTGTGAAGAAATATAAAAAATTAAAAAATTTAAGAAAAAAATAATATTTTAATGAAATGTAGTGTAAAATAGATAATTTGCTGTAAAGTATTTTGAAAAGTGAGTATATAAAATAAAAAAGTAAGTTCTTATGTTAAAATAAACATAAATTTTTGCACGAGTTAATGCAAATACTCTAACATCTACTTCTCAATTGATTATAAGACAAATCCATTTAGTTTCATTATGCATAATAGATTTTAATTAGGATTGAATTTTAATTTTAAAAAACTTATTTTGATGAAACAAAAAATGCACTGGGAAAATAATTTAATTTTGTTATAAGTCAAATATTATTATAAGAAAAAAATTTTCAATTTTTTTTTAACATTATTATGATTATTATTGCCCTTATAATCTTTTCATTATATTATTTCTTTATCTTCTAATTTGGTTTTGATAAGATTTTCAAAAAAAAAAAAAAAAAAACCCTCAATTTTGATGAATTCTCATTGACTTGTGAGCTTTCATATAAATTTTATCTTATATTATTATATTCCTAGTAATAGATTAATCAAAGGATCCTATGTGATAATCAATTAAAATTTCTAGTTTTACCTTTTTTTTATTAATTTTTTATATCTATGTCAATTATTTATACTAGACATTTCTAATTAAGAAATATTTATAACTGAAAGAAATACATTCTATAAGATAAAAAGTTATGATTATGATAAAATAGAATAAATTTAAAGCGTATGACAATATGATGTAATATCTCAAATGCACTATTACAACTTCACTTCATAATATAATCACCCCATATCAATGATTTCAAATTGGCAAAATAAAGACGAAATTAACATATGAAAGATTAACCCGTTTGTGTTTTTAAATTTAAAATTATTTAACTAAAAGATGTGGGTATTTTAGAGAGTTTAAGAATTTGTGTGAGGATATTTTAGTATGCAAAATGATGAAACCCAAATAGAAAATCATGTTATTAGTAGTATAGATTAACTAAGAATTTTGGGACTCTTTTATACTGGGGCCTAGGCTACTTCTGTGACCTTACCTTAATGGTTGACCTGAATTACAACAATTAATGTTTTGAATATTTCGGTATCCATTTGAACAAAATATTTTGGTATCGGTATATTTTGGCATACCTTTTTAGGATTACTGCTAATATATAATTATTTATATAATAAATTATTATTTATTATCTCTATTTAGTTAAATAATAATACAAATCAATTATTTTAATATAGACAATAAAGAAAATCCCTAATAAACTAATCAGTTAGTTATTTAAAGACTAAAACAATTTGGTTCTTTTGTAAATAAATATAGATGTTGGGGCATTTGCAAAAGATGAAGCTTCAAAGAATTTTCCTACCCCACTGATTGGCCAGCTTTTCAAAGTCTTTCTTTCATGAAGATTTTTCAATCCCCTACTTTTATTACATCATTTCATCTTTACAAACTGTTGCTTGGAATGGTGTGGTAAACAAACTGGAAGCAGATAGTCTGATGAACAAAGAAAAACTCAAAAAGGTTGATTCATTTTGATGCAATTTACTGGGGCCATCTCCACAGATCTTCTCCAAATAAAAAGGACTGCAAAAAGCATTGTGGCAAATGGTGAACTAGAGGCCAGCAAAGAGCCATGCATTGCCTTAGATAAATTATATATATATATATATAAGGCCAATTCCCCAATTAAGTATACCTTGGTATTCGATTCTTTTATAGAAAATAAAAGAATGGGATTCCTCATCAGTAAAGGGGAAAAAAGTAGTAGCTTTTTTGGTGTTAAATTAAAATTACTCTAGCCATCTGTAAAGTGGTGATGGAAATAAGGTAAAGTAAAATGTGTATTTTTATGTTAAGCGGGGTTAAAAACTTAAGAATGGAGTTTTTGTAAAAAATTAAAAATATGTTAGTTTTTTTCTGAAAATAAAAAATAAAAAATTTGTAACAAAACTATGGAATTAAATAAGGATGTTCCTTCCAACATGCATTATTGTTTGTACTGCATTGCGCGTGGTCAGATCAGGAACAAAAGTGATTCCCTGATTTTTTTTTTTTTTTTTTTTTTTTTTTCCATCAGGAAAACTTGAATTTTTTTTTTTTTTTTATGGGAAAACTTGAATTATTGTTTGTACTGCATTGCGCGTTGTCAGAAAATTATTGTTTCTAGTCTTTACTTTCCAGAAAAAAGAGAAAAAACGTGACACTGCTAGATCAAATAATTGCCGTTGCACCAAGGAAATTTCGTGGAAGAAGAAATGTACCTACTTTCATAATTCACTGTTGTCTCTTTTTTCAATGTGTTTAGTGTTTACTACTTTACTCCCTATCCTACTCGTTTTTTTACCTTTAATCAATCTTCTGCTCGTACATCCCAAACCTGCCTCCTATTTAGCTTTTTGCAAAAAAAAAAAAAAAAGTTTTTTAGTATAAAAGTGTGCTAAAATATATTTATATAAGAAGTGAAGATTTAAAAGGTAAAAAAAAATAATTATAATAATTATAAATTTGTCCCAAACAACAAATATTGATGTCACAAAAGTTACAATAAAACAAACACACTACTTTCTGAATGAAAAAAAGAAACTAAACAAGTTAGCTTCTGAATAAAGACCTCAAATCCATGAGGGGTCTCTTGGGTAGGGTTCTGGAATCCACCAAAGAGAAATGGACAAAGTCTATATTTTTTTATAAATTTCAAAATTGAACTACCTTTGAGTTTGAGGCTACAATATGTTTAAATAGCAAAGAAGAAAACTTATGGTGGCTAGGAAAACACCCAGAAACCCTAATTCGCGCTAATCATGTGTAATTTTTGCTAAAAATAGAAAAATTGAAATAATTTTGAAAATTGAAAATATTGTCCCTAAGAGACATCCCAAATTGCAAATACTGGTATTTTCCAGAGTATTAGGTAGAAAGGATATCCTATGCAAATATTGTCTTGAAGAAATTTGCCTAAATTTAGGTGATGCCCAAACTCGAGTCTGAATTAAAATGTTGTTTCCCAAATTTCATGCAATTCTAACAATGTTGCCTCTATGGCCTCTACTGGCACCCTTCTTAGTCTTGCGTTGTGACTTCCGGTACCCTTACTACTCTAAGAAGGCCTATCCGTCTGTTCTACATCAAATATAAAGTTGTCAATAGCCATAAATATTGTAAATTTTATTAACATATCTTGAGGTTTAGATTAATGCCAACTAGACCCAAAACTTTTTAAAACTAATTAATTTGATGCTTAAATCTTACTGAGTCTCTAAATACTAATAAGTCAGTGAGTCATTTTTCACAACATAATTTAAGGACTAATTTGATGTTAGAGACAGAATTAATTAGTTTTAGAAAGTTTTGAATATGGTTAACAGCAACCCAAACGTCAAGTTATGTTCATGGAATTTATCCGATAAATAAAATTGGCATTCTGCGTTTATCTATCCACCAAGAAATGGACGGTACTTTATAGCGGGATTTTTTATAAAATAACTACAAAACTCAAACAATATTATTAGTTAGGCAACGTTTCAAACATATTGCATTTCTAACAATTCGACTTCAGAGGAGTCAATTTTACTGTTCATATCGCCCATTTTTGTGTCACGTAGATCAAGAAATCGAGTCCATTTAACTCATTTTTTATACATAGAAATCGACTTCAGTGGAGTCGTTTTCCATACAAAGAAAACGACTCCATTGGAGTCATTTTCTTTGTATGGAAAACGACTCCACTGAAGTCGATTTTCCCATAACCCACCGCTGGAACTTAAGCTTCAGTTGTGTCACAGAAGAACCCAGCCGCTGACGAGCGCCGACGAGCAAGCAGATGAGCAACGACGAGCTGACGAACCCAAGCACCGACGAGCGCCGACGAACCCAGCAAACGAACCCAGGCGCCGATTTCACCAGACCCAGACGAGCAACACCAACGGCGAAGCATTCGATCCAGGCGCCGATTCTGACCAAACCCCGGCGAGCTTCAGGTGATCGGATCGGATCAATGGGTACGACTCCGTTTTGGATTTGAAGGTTGTGAGGTTTTTTTTCCGGTTGCAATGACGTGAATGTTTCTTTGAAATCTCTACACAGTGAAATCGACTTCACTGAAGTCGATTTCAATACAAAGGAAAAGACTCCAGTGGAGTCGTTTTCTTTGTATTGAAAACGATTCCACTGAAGTCGATTTCTATGTATAAAAAACGAGTATAATGGACTCGATTTCTTTATCTACGTAGCACAAAAAATCGGCAATATGAACAGTAAAATCGACTCTTCTGAAGTCAAATTGTTAGAATTGCAATATGTTTGAAACGTTGCCTAACTAATAATATTGTTTGGGTTTTGTAGTTATTTTATAAAAAATCCCCTCTATGGCCTATGCAGTATGCATAATGCATTGTCAGAAAAGTAAACAAAGCTCAGAGTAATTTGCTATATGCCATTTTCTCACTTTTTATCTTCTTCAACAACTGAATACGCGCGAGATTTCTACTAAAGTTGGTGGAAATTTCATTGAAACAGCATAACTGACTAAAACAATTTGGTTCTTCTGTAAATAAATATAGATGTTAGGGGCATTTGAAAAAGACGAAAGCTTCCAAGAATTTTCCTACTCCACGTAAATGGCTAGCTTTTCAAAGTCCTTTCTTGAAGACTTTCATTCTCCTACCTTTATTGCATCATTTCATCTTGTTTCTTGGAATGGTACGGTAAACAAATTGGAAGCAGATATAATAGTCTGATTTAAACAAAGAAAAACTCAAAAAGTTTTACTGAAGGCAATCTCCACCGATCTTCTAAAAAAAAATAAGACTGCAAAAGCATTCTCTCAAGGTGAACTAGAGACCAGCAAACGTCAGTGTCTTCTTCACTCATTCCTACCATTGCAATTCTCTCAAGGTGAGCTTCTTTTCAATTTCTCTTCTCTTCTCATCTTTTCCTTTTTCTTTGATTTTTTGGAGTTAGATTTTAGAGTGAAATGAAACGAAGTTTATAAATTTGATTTGCAGTAAAAAGAAAGTAGTGAGTTTTACTTTAAAAATACTGATTTTTTTTTTAAATTTGAAACTTAGAAGATTAAATTGAATAAAAATGAAGTTAAATAACTTAAATGAGTTTCAGTCAAAATTTAAAAGTTTACATTTGCATTTTTTATTATCTCGATTTATCTTGTTATTTATCATTTATTTAACTACCAGTAAAAGGACGGAAGCTCCCAAAAAGACATTTTTGGTAGGAAATTCACATAAGACTACACGTATTGATGGGTTTGTACAAGTCATTTACATGTATTTGTAGGCCTAACTTTGGTTCGGAAATCAAATAGAAAAGACATTGGATTCGAACATTGTGAGTTTCAGAAAAGCAAGAAAATTATAGTACGTGGTTGTGATATTCGTCCCCTGTGATATTGAAGCTACCACACAACCACCACCTTCAACCTCCAGGCTCCGGTCATCAAAAAAAGGTAAGCCTCTTTTTTTTTTCTTTTCTTTTTTTTCTTTTTCATGTGTTCACTCATCCCTTATAATTCCCATTTTATAACATCTTTGACCTTCTCAATCTTCTGCTTGTATGTAGACTCCAATGACTTCCACTTCTTCTTCTACTCACCGGTGGGAGTATGATGTCTTCTTGAGCTTTAGAGGTGAAGATACCCGCCAAGGTTTTACGGGCCATTTATATAAAGCTTTATGTGACAAAGACATTTACACCTTCATGGACGATAAACTTCGGAGGGGAGAAAAAATTTCAGAGGAACTTCTCAAAACCATCAAAAGGTCAATGATTTCGGTTGTTGTGTTTTCTGAAAATTATGCATCTTCCAAATGGTGTTTGGACGAACTTGTTTGGATTCTTGAGTGTAAGAAAAATCATAGCCAATTGATTTTACCAGTTTTTTATGGAATAGATCCATCAGAAGTACGTAAGCAAGAGGGAAAGTTTGGGGTAGAATTGGCTGAACATGAAAAAAATTTCAAGGATAACATTGGCAAGGTGCAGATTTGGAGGGAAGCTCTAAATGAAGTTGGCAATTTGTCTGGATTCCATTACAATAACAAGTATGTATCTCATGATTACTCTCATGCTTTCATTCGTTTTTTTTATTATTTTAATGGTTTGTCATAACCACTAGATGAAATTGTTCTATTTTGATCATAATATATTTAGCTATGAAGGTAGTAGCCAATTAGGCTACAAAGAAAATTTTAATCTTACCAATTAAGAGTTTCTTCCATGTATTTTTTTGAGAAGAAGTTCATTTCTTAATCGTTTCAATCTGGTATCATATGTGGGTTTCCAATAAGTTTGGTTCCTCACCTATGCGGAGTATTCACGCAACTACTTGATAGAAGAATAAAAAATTTGTAAAAACTATATATTTAGAGTTTTGCTTATCTTCATACATACATTTTCCAGATAATCCATTTCATAACATGCCTTTTATGCTATGTGATTGGCAGTTGTCTTGAATCAAAATTCATCCAGGGAATTATCAAAGAGATATCAAGTAATATACTTTGCCGCACACGTTTATTTGTTGCTAAATACCCTATTGGAGTAGATTCTCGTGCAACAAAAATAGAAAAGCTTTTACATATTGAGTCAAATGATATCCGAATTGTGGCGATCCTTGGCCTTGGGGGAATAGGTAAGACTACAATCGCAAGAGCTGTGTATAACAAAATTGTTGATGACTTTGAAGAAAGTTTCTTTCTAGACAATGTTAAAGAAAGGTCTGGCACAATTGATGGCATAGTTCAACTACAGGAGATACTTCTTTCTAATATCTTAAGGTTAAAGGTTGACAACAAATCTAGAGGAATCAATGTGATAAAGGAAAGACTTTGCCATAAAAGAGTTCTTTTAGTTCTCGATGATGTGGATGAACAGAAGCAAATAGAAAATTTGCTTGGAAAATGTGATTGGTTAACTCCTGGAAGTAGAATCCTTATAACCACAAGAGATAAAAATGTGTTAACCACTCTCGAACAAGATCCTCTAATCTATAAGGTTGATGAAATGGACCAATATGAAGCTTGTGAACTTTTTAGTTTGTATGCCTTCCAAACAAATAAACCTGAGGAAGCTTACTTGCAACTTTCAAAGCAGTTTATCAATTATGCCAATGGCCTTCCACTAGCTTTAGAAATAATAGGTTCTGATTTGCGTAGAAAAAGTTTATGTGAATGGGAAAGTGCATTAGAGAAGTATAAAAAGATTCCCAACAAGAAAATTATAGAAATACTCAAAATTAGTTATAAAGGATTGGACCAAAGGGAAAAGGATATTTTCCTCGATATTGCATTTTTCTTCAAGGGGGAAAAAGAAGAATATGTTGTAAATATATTAGAGGCATGTGATTTATATCCAAAATATTATATTCCGAAGCTTATTGACAAGTGTTTGATAACTATTGATTGGTTGGGCAATTTATCGATGCATAACTTGCTACAACAAATGGGTGAAGAAATTGTTCAACAAAAATCACCACAAGCGCCTGGAGAACGAAGTAGGATACGAGATTATGCGAGTGCTTTTACTGTACTAACAACAAATACAGTATGTCTTTTTCTTCGCTTCTTTCCCTCTTTTAATCAATTTAGAAGAAATTAATTACTTTCTTTAATTTTTATTAATGTGGAAGCAATACAAGCTTATCAACATATTTATTTTTGTTTAAATTTTTATATTTTTGGAAAATTTTATTGCTTAGTGTTGTTCACTTAATGCTTTGTCCAACCAGGGAACAAATGAAATTCGAGGCTTAATGTTGTACCCGCCTAAACCTGCAAAATTGGAACTTCATGCTCAAGCTTTCAAAAAGATGCAAACTATCAAGTTTCTTATAGTTAAAAATGTGCATATTCATGGATGTCTGGAATATCTCCCCAACAGTATAGTGTTGCTGGATTGGGCTAATTGTTCTGTTTCCTTGCCATCCGATTATTGTCCTCAAAAGCTTGTCTACTTCAACATGCCACATAGTAACATTAGAATACATAAGTTATTCAAGCAGGTATGATTATTAGTTTTCTTAATTATGATTTATTTCTACAGTTCATTTTAAAGCTTGTTAAAGATAATTGTTGTTTCGTTCTACAGGTTTTGCCTTTTGAAAATTTGAAAGGAATCAATCTCAGCGGTTGTGAATATATTCAGAAATTACCTGAGTTGTGGGCTCCAAATTTAGAGATATTAAACCTTTCTAATTGTACAAATTTAGTTGAGATTCGTGAGCTTGCTGGATTTGCTGATAAGCTTAAAACTTGGAATCTTTCTGGTTGCAAAAAACTTCAAGCTCTTCCTAGAAGACTTGAGTTCAAATGTCTTGAAGACTTTAATCTCTATTGTTGTAAATCTATTCAAGAATTACCTGAGTTGTGTGCCCCAAATTTGAAGACATTATCCCATAGTTCTTGTGAAAATTTAGTTAAAGTTCATGAGTCTATTGGATATCTTGATAACCTTGAAGATTGGAATCTCAGCAATTGTGGAAAACTTCAAACTCTTCCAAGAAGACTTCCGTTGAAATCTCTTCAAATTTTTAATCTTAGTCACTGCACAAGCCTTGAGAACTTCCTTGATATTGATTCAGAAATGAAATGCTTATCGTGTCTAGAAATACGAGGGAGTGGTACTAGAGAATCGCTTTCCTCAAGATGCACAAGCCTTGAGAGGAACTTTCTAGATAGCATCTATAAATTCCAAAATATCAAATTTTTAGGTATTTCTACTAACCTACCAAGACCAAGCTGCAATTCTTTTGATGGCTGTGTCAGATATTCGTTTCTACAGTTAACAACGCTTGTTCTCTATGGTGAATATGTAACTGAATTAGATTTTCTGGAGTTCGATTACTTTCCCGCATTGACACGGCTAGAACTACGAAACACCAGTACTATTACCATCCCCGAAAGCTTTATCAAATTTACTACATTACTTGATCTTTTAATATTCGATTGCAAGCACTTTGAGGAAATTCAAGGACTTCCACAATCTTTAACTGTTTTGAAGGCTAGAAATTGCCCATCATGGAATCGAAAATCATCAAACAAAATATTGAGTCAGGTCTTTCTCTATCACTCTCTCGCTCTTAGTTATAAAGAAATAATTGTATTGCCTTTCCCCAAATACCTAACTCGATATGCCAAACTGCAGGTTATTGCTAAAAAAATTGCTAAATGGAAGCAAGTGGGAGAAAGTCAAGGCGTTTTAGCAGATAGAGTACATGAAGGAGACCGATCTTCGCATCCGCTTTACCGCTCGATTGGTATCTTTGAAGCACCAGGGTTTGAGATTCCAGATGAGTTCAACCACCGAAACGATGAAAATTCCAGATGCATTCCTATTGCTGTTTGTGTTACCTTTGTACCGATAAATGAATATTTTAGTTATGTGGTTGATTTTGTCGTCAATGGTTGTTCAGAATATAAGCGTAGTGGGGTTTTCGACGAAGAATCTTGTCGTATGTGGTTTATTTTTAATTCTATGTATGAATGGGAGAAGAAGTTGAGGGACTCAAATCTATCTAAACAGAGTCATTTTGAGGTTATCTGTAGAATCAGGAGGTGGAGAGGTATGCATGACGATGAGCCAATGGATCCTACAACTATCCCAAAAAAGTTGGGGGTCCATGTAGAATGCATCTGTTGTCCTCATAAATCTTCCATCCCTGATTCGCTGCCTTTACTACCTCTGTTCCCCACGTCTTGCCATGAAGAAGATTCAGGGTATGCAATTGCAATGGAAACAACAAATACTACTGGGTTTGAATATGATGCGAAGAGATTTCATGGTAATTTGAATGTGTCATTTTCGTTCCCTATTGACCCCGAGGTCCACCCTTTAATACCACTTCCTTATTCCTCAAATATGGATCATGAGGCTTTCGAAACTGTAAGTGATTTGGGGCATTTGAATGACTTTCGCAATGATGGGTATGATTTGAGCTTGTCACCAAATGACTCAGATGCAAGTGAACGAGTGCCTCCTCAGGTACCTGATACATCTAATGGGTCTAATTTTGTTTGGCTCAACTGTTAGTGGTGGGTTTGATTTGGGTTCGTCTTCAGTGACCCATGAATTTGTGAATGATGACTTTGATTTGTATCTGTCTCCACCCTCGAAGAAAAAGAGGACATCCTGATCAAGCTTTGAAGAATTATGCCTCTCTTCCTTCCCCTTGATTCCCATTTCCTCCAACTCCAAGTTAGTTCCCTTCACTTGTAAGTATTTACAACTTCAACCCCCCTCACCCCCATTTTATATGAAAATTTTTTTTAATGTACAATTGAGTGCTTTGTTTGTTTCTTGGGCATATATATCTTAAAAAGTTCTTTTATGGTGATGAATCGGGCTTGTTTCAGCTTGTGTTATTGAAGTTTTTGTTATGTTCTACATGCTTGGCTATTGTATGAGTAATAATAAGTTCAGTGAACTGTTCACGGCCTTTGTGGTCATGTGGTATTTGTTTTTCGATCAAAACAGTTTATCAAGTAGAAAGAGAGTTTTTAGAATGGAAGATAATTACCCTATTGAGACTGTGTAGCTGTCTATGTTTGTTTAGTCAAGTAATAGTAATAGAGAATGTACTCTTTAACAGTGCATAATTTGATTATTCATTGAGCTAGTTGTGTGACACAATTAAATTCTGCTGCTTGGAAGGCCTTTCACCAAAAACAATATTAAATATTAGAGGACTTCATCAAATGCTTGGTCTGCATGAACAAAAAGCAAATGTTTAATGAGGTCCTTGACAAGGTTATTTCTAGAGCACAATCTTGGAACGCTAAAATCCTATCCCAAGCTTCCAGAATTACTCTAGTTAAATCCGTCCTAGCATCTATTCCCACCTATACTTCCTCTACCTTCTACCTTTCAAAAAACATTTGTTCCAAAATTGATGTCTTAAGAAATTTACTTGGGGTCACTTTGAGGACAAGAATTCTTTTTTCCCAATGTCCTGGACCAAGGTTTGTAAGCCCAAAGATTGTGCATATATATATATATGCACACCAATAGAATTCCTTTCACGCGTAGTTTGAAGAGTACTAGCCCACTTCTTCTCTCCGTCAAATCCTAATAAGCTCTTACACATTCTGCAGTTATAAATTCACCAATTATTATTTTGTGTTTGTAAATTTCTGAACCTTTCTCTTCCTTATCTCTCTCACCTCTTAAACGTATTTCTCCTCTATGGCATTCACACACAGCCTCACATAATATGAGCACCTATATAGTGCAAAAGCTCTCTTCCTGTAGAACTTTAGCTCCGTATCGATCTAAAATACGAAAAACAATCACTATATTTACCCCAAAAATAAAATTGTTTTTCTTCTTTTTGACTTTTTTTTTTTTTTTTTTTAATACCATTCAAAGGGAGAAAACAGGGAGTTTGTTACAAATAGCTGGTCTAGACCAGCATTGGTGAAATGGCATTGTAGTTGCTATATTAGCTACATAACAGACACAGTTTATAACAACTTTGGGAACAAAAGGCATCTTCAAAACAAAGCCATTTTGATGAAGGGAAGATAGATCAGCAACCATCGTCCTCTCCTGCCAGTTTGGGTTTCTTTCTTTGTTGACAGTTTGGACCAATCTTCTGCTATTGCTTAGGATCAGTACTTGATGAAAGCCAGCGTTCCTAGCTTTTAAAGATGCCTCCACCAGAGCTTCTTGAGATGCCCCATAAGCTGAGTCTGCTGCACTACTAGCTACACCACAAAACATAGTCCCCCCCTGCATACTCTTGGCCTCATAAGCATACGCACTCCTCCTTGCTCTCTTCCTCCTGACTCCAGCAATTTTGATTATTAGGTGCCAAGACCCTGCTAGTGACTGAGTGCCTGAGATTGTCTCCTTAGCATTCCTGTTGATGTATGCATTTTTTGTAGGAGTTTCCTGGTACCTGCAAGAAAGGATTTGAGCTGTTAGAATTACTTCCATGGGTTTAGGTTGTTTGCCTTCATGAACCACAGTGTTTCTGTGGTTCCAGATTGTCCAAAATGTAGTGAAAATGGCTTGAAGATAAATCATTGACTCAGCCTCCAGTTTTTTGTGTCTGTCTAATAAATTCCCAACCCATTGCTGCACTGAGACATTGGCTAGATCAAGTATGAACAGCTAACAGAGATCCATGCCAGCAAGCTCTAGCAAAAGGGCAAGACAGAAATAGGTGAGTTGTGGCTTCATCTTCATCATTACACAGGGCAGGTGCTTTGGGTTGGTATTCCTCTATTTTTTAGACTTGGGAGAGTGGGGAGGCCATCATGCATAAGCTTCCACATAAAGTTTCAGATTCTCAAGGGGACTTTTACTTTCCAGATCAGATTCCAAACCCCTCTATGGACATGATTCTGTCTGAAAGGATTTGTGGAAAGGCAGTGAGACCCCTCAAGAAGCAGATTGTAGGCATTCTTTTTGACATTTGTTTTCCTATGGCAGAGTCAATGACCACACCAACTTGGACATCAAACAGTCTTCCATGACCATGAGGTCCATTTCATGCCTCTTCTTCTTCCCTAATTTTTTTTCCCTATGTCAACTGTTCTATTTGAAAATTTCCATTGGATTGTTTTCTGAATGATTATTCAGGAAATTCGTTGGGATTATTTTGTTTACTATTTTTATATTTTTATTTTTTCTCTTTTGGAACTAACAACTATTAATGTTTTGAAATTAATAGCGTTGACCATTGGTAGTTTCATTACATCTTATCAAGCCCTTAGATTAAATAGCATTGGCCTTTGGATTGACCTCTTAGAAATTGCCTACAACTTGTCTGTCAAAATACTTGACTATAAGATTTTTGTGACATTAGGGCTTTGAAAGTGTATTTCTAGGATCCTTTGACTATTGTGTTTGTTATACTTGAGTTGTGAGCTTTGGATTGATGCTTTAGGAGACAAAGAAAGCCTTAAATTTTCAATATGTTAGAACTCCATCTAATTTAAAATTGTTAAGTCCCTTTTAAGTCAAGTTTTTGTGTTTTAAGAATTTGCATGAGCAGTTGGTCTATTGAGAATTACGAGTTATTATTGCTGGCTTTGACACAAACCTCTTGAGAGCAAAATATCCATTGTATTATGTGGATAGATGACCTGATTTGAAAATTTTCAATTGGTTAATTCTAATACAAAATGTCCTTTTTAGCTTGTTGTATCCATTTCAATAAATCTTCATATTTTATTTATTTTTTCTTGCATTAGTTTTAACATAGCCAATAATATGTTATTGGGACAGTTGTTGAATCACTCCGCGTCATCCCTCATCAAGCAATAAATCCCAATGGAAGAAAGCAATAACAGATTTTCATGTTGTTTGAACCCATAACATGCATTAACATCGAATACATCCGAGTCATTTTGCATCCTACCAGCCTCTGCTGTTTTAAGATGCTATTGTGAATGGGGTTGCAATTGATGCTATTTATTTTTTTTGTTCTTATTTTGTTGGTCCAAAATTTAATATTAAACTAGTCGCAGACCCACGCGATGCGTGGGAATATATATTTTGTAATATGATATAATTCATAATTTATTCTCTAAAATTTATTGAAGATAGTTTTCTCCTAAAAACTTGAACTATTTCTAAAATTATTTTCCAACTCTCTATCTCTACAAATATATCATTATATTATTTTCGTTTTTTATTTTATTTTTTTAATTTTATAGATATGATATTTGAAAACCAATAATGGAGGGACATGCCAACACAACATTAGATTTCTATTTTTCTTCCCATGATGAGATTGTATTATATTTTAATTCTTCTAAATTTTGAGGTGCAACCTTCGTACCAGTTGCTAAATCCTTCGTTCCCAAAAGTGATGTCTAGTTAGTTGCCAACAAAAAAGAATAAGACCGCAAAAAAAAAAAAAAAAAAAAAAAAAGAAGAGGAAAGTGAAGTTTTATAGGTTAGAGTCATTACGTACAAAAACTTATTTACAATAAGGTATATAAATAAAATACATATTAAACAAACCTTACTTCAGCAAAATGATCAAATTTAATAGATCCTCACTTATATCAATTTCCATCAAAGACCACCAAATTGTCAAATAGTAATATGCCATTGATTCCACGCATGTCTACTACAGACATTTATCAATGTGTCCCTATACAAATCACTCAATTATTATTGTTTTGAATTCCCACAGAAAATCAAAATAGAGCGTATACGAATTGTAACCTTGCTAACTCGGCCAATTGTTCTTACCTCGGAGAAGATGTCTATTAACATTCCAAGTTATGAATTTCAAATGGCTACAGGAAGTTATCAGATTGTATCAGTTGCTATGCCCAAAAAT
The DNA here is from genome assembly GCA_032727855.1 of Quercus ilex subsp. ballota. NCBI lineage: Eukaryota > Viridiplantae > Streptophyta > Magnoliopsida > Fagales > Fagaceae > Quercus > Quercus ilex. The sequence goes on from CM064918.1 coordinate 55,502,885, forward strand.
AGCAATTGCTTCTGCCTTCATTGGAACACATCAACTATATCATATTGTGTTTAATAAGGAAAAAAATAGTAAAATCCAAAAGAAATAGTATTGTTAAGATTTGTCTAAAACTCATGTGCATAGTATTCTAGATATTCAAAAAAAGAAAATCAAGTTGTTGAAAAAATAGCATAATTCAAAATCTAAAACTAAAAATCCAATTATTGTTCATGTACACAGTATTAAAGATAGGTATTCAAAAATCAAGAACCAATTAATTTTTCTATCCTCACAACAGTTAGCATAAAGCTAGGTACTAATGGAATTTAAAAATAATTCAATTCTTTGAATTTCCTCACTCCTAAAATACCAAAAAATTTCTCATGAGCTAAATAATCCCCAAAGTTATTCGTCAACCAAACAGGCCAACTTAGGTCCCAAACACAAAAATTCTAGCCACAATACAACAATCTACTTAAGCTAATGTACTTTGAAGAATTAGAGTTTCCTTTAAAATATTAAGATAAAAAAAATTTAAACTATGACATCCCAAGTTCCATACACAAAAATAAAATAAAATAAAATAAAATAAATAAGATTCAAACTTTACTCTCTTTTCTTTTCCATTTTCCCACAATTTTTGGGACACCAAATAGTCAAATTAAACAATAAAAAACAAATTATTAGTATAAGGAAATGAAATCTAATATAGCTGTGTATTGAACCATAAAAAGCAAATTATCGAGCACCACCCAAGAAAAGCAACAATTTTATTCCTCTTTCCTTCAAAATATTCTAAGAAAAGAATGGTTACCAATTGATTAGTATGACCTTTAATAGATTAAAAAGTCTCCAATGATTGCGAGTCTTGATCTTTGACATCTGTCGAAGAATTAACAAACAAAACAGAGATAAAAATGAAATTTAGTTTAGCATATAAGACGATGGGAAAAAGAGAACAATAAAAATTTCTCTTTGATGAAAATGAATAACGCTCTTACTATAAAACAAAGACCAAAATAAAAACATCACATTGAACAAACATATTGAGAGTAACATTCCTACAGTCTAGAGAATGGCAACCATAAAACAATTTATAACAAACATGATCAAAATTGAAAACTCAATCTCGCTCATAATGAAAACTCAAAATTGAACTACGTTTTTTTTTCCTAATAATGAGATGGGAATAAAAAAAGAATAATACAAATAGCAGAACTCATTTTCAGTTTATACCCTTTGGACTTGGGCTACCAATGTTCACCTCTCATTTGCTTTAGTTTCGTTTGCAAGCTCTAGAATCATTATCTATCTCTTGCGCTCACTTGATTGGGTCTTGGTAGACAAACTTGAGGCATGACCAAAAGAACGGAAAAAACACTCAAGAAACTATCGCATTGAAGGCCATACCGATCAATTTGTAAACAGAGAACAATTGAAAATTTATAGAAAAAAAATGAGAGGTGAGGAGGTGAGGAGGTTGCAATCTATCGGTGACTATAAAAATTCCATATAATAGCGGCATCTCAAGAGTCTGGGTTAATGGAAAGACACATGATAGATGTGGAGATAAAGTATTAGTGACTATAAGAATTCCATATAATAGCGGCATTTCAAGAGTCTGGGTTAATGGAGAGACACGGTAGATATGGAGATAAAGTATTGGCAACTATAAGAATTCCATATAATAACAACATCTCAAGAGTATGGGTTATGGGTTAATGGAGAGACACGCGATAGATATGGAGATAAAGTAACACCTGAATTTAAAAAGAGACTCAATAAATGGCAATCGATAAAACAAAAAATAAAATAATAAAAGAAAATAAAATAAATGATGACATGGTGCTGACGTGGCTTAACTGGAGCGTAGCAACATTAAACGTTACGCTTCAGCTTTTAGTAATATATAGATTTAGTCTCTTAAGAGTTAAATGAACTGATATACATTAAAATTAGAATTAACTTCTAACCTTGCATATACTTCCATATAATGCTTCTCAGATCCACTTGAATAAATCAATGAGCTGAATAAATCCAGAGCCAGAGGCACAAAACTTGGTGTTTCATCCACTGCTAAAACAAATGCAAGTGCCAAAAGCAGATAAAGATTCTTATTACTTCCTCAAACTTAAGCAATTCTTATTAGTGGGTACATAATTTGCGATGCATGTAAGCATTCAAGAAGGTCTTCAATTGTCAAATTTGAGAATTTTCCCATGGGTAGGGTGCATAATATAGTTGGTGAATGATGGGTCCGTTTGGATTGGACTTATTGTTGCTGAAACTGAAAACTGAAAACTGAAAACACTATAGCAAAATAATTTTTAAATGTGTGAATAGTACTGTGGGACCCTTTTTAATATTTTTTATTGCGTGAACAGTACGTGAACAGTAATAAACAGTGCATGAACAGTAATTTTTGTTCCCTGCACAGTGATTTTACTGTTCAATTGCAGGGAAAAAAAAAAAAAAAAAAGAGAAAACGCGGAATGCAAATCGTGAACGCGGAGTACAAACACTCACGATAAGATGAATCCTCAAGAAAGTTCATTTATGTGGCTTATTTGTATTTGATGCAACTAAGAACCTTTATTTTATTTTTATTTTTTTTGTGTAGAAAAGGTATTTTCATATAATTGAGAACTTTAGTGGAATAATGGATATGATAAACAGGTTTGAAAAGCTGAGTTTCTTATTTGAATGCATGGAATTCTCAGATTTTTAAATTATTCCCAATTTTATTTAATGGCATATCATTTTATGTTCATGTGTTTCATATTTCATCCAATGATGGGTAAACAAGTTTAAGTGAGTAATCATTTTTTCTTTCGAGAATTCCTAATACATGTAGAATGGTCAGGAGGAAGAGAAATAAGAAGAATGGTGCGGGTGGTGCTACAATCATGGTCCCCTAGTCCTATGCTAATGGAGGTTAAGAACATTCTTCAAACTTAGGTACTGCCTTCATTTTTCTCTTTTTAAAAATTTGGAATTGTAGAGGGTTTTGTATGATTGTTGAAGTTGGAAAAGTGAGATAAATGGGTTTATTGAGATTTGAGGATCAGTTAAATGATGGACCTTGCATATGTTCTTTTCAAGAGAGAATGTGCTATCAATTTTTTGTTATTTTGATGTGCAGGTTATTTTCTTTTCTTGAATATAATTTTTTTGAAGTTCCTCACCTTTGATGACCAATTCATGGACATCTTTGGGCATAAGGCTCTTATTAGTAGTTGGAACTAAGTTTTGGAATTTGAAAATTTCCTCTTTATTTTTAAGTGAATATTACCCATGGTGTTTTAAGCATTTGTAAAATAATGTAGAATAAAAATCAGTTAACGTGACTTCTCACTACATAACTAATTCACCTACTAACTTGGCCCTCCATAATTTTTTTTTCCACAAGTGATAGGTATTTTTATTATTTTTAGGAAAGCCATCATGTCATGTAAACCATATTGTTATGTATGTATTTTTCTTCTTTATTTGGTTATTAGAAAGGATTATAACAATGTCAAAGACATTTTTGTAAGGTGGTTCATGACTTCATTCTCAACAATTTAGGTAACTTAAATACTATTACTTTATAACTAATGATGTATAAAACCTCGAGGATGTAACTGATTTTTTGTAATGCCTTATTTGCAAGTATAATCTACCTTCCAGAATATCATGAAAAGAAGAGTGCCAAACAATTTTGTTTTTTTTTTTTTGGTTTTTTTTTTTCTTGAAAGTGCCAAATTAACATTATTAGAATTGGTAACGGTAATTAATGTGGCAGAACACCATACTGAATGACATTGGGTAAGTTTTCCTGATTCTTCTTATGACCCCAAAATTCTACAATAACTTAGTTGTAGAATGAGTCTTCAAGGTTTTAATTTATTCAAGGGGTAATCATTCTTATGTGTGCGATGATGTATTATACAAAATTTTCCCATGCATCACGAGTTAGTGACCATCCCTTGGAAATTGAGATCAAAGCACAATATATGAGAAAATCGATGATATATTAAAGTCAAAACACAATCAAAATTTAAATTAGCTTCTAATTGTAGTCTATAGTATCCATTTTAACTTTCTTAATTTTAATGCCAAGTGACACACTTATAAAAGTCAATGAGAAAGCTGAGATGACCGTTTCATTATTATTCTTTGCTTGACGACCATTTCATTATTACTATTACTAGTCGCAGACCCGCGCAATGCGCGGAAAAATATAAAACACAATGCAATAAAAAAAGTAATCTCTTATTTTATAGTGTGAGAACTATTAGACCAATTTGTAACCATATATACTTTGTTAATTACTATACAAATACATGCGAATCAACTCTTATAGGTATATTTTTCTCCTAAACATAGATCAACATTTCGTTCTTTCTCATAATCAATAAATCATATATCATAAAGTGAAAATATAAAATAAAATAAAATTCAAAAAACAATTTTTTTTTCATCATATGAACATTTGAATAAATCCTGCAATATAAAGCTCTTCAAATTCATAAACCATATGATTACTTAGATTATATAGTAAAATAAGACCAACCTATCCATCATAACATTACAGTATTGTCTAAATATAATTATATAAAAGTCATGTTTTGTTGATATTGTCTCATTAATCCAAAAGTAACATCTATATAGTTAATAAGATCTTTAGAGAGTAAGATATGACAGGGAATTCTTAGTTTGAATAATCGATTATAGATATATAAATCATCCAACACAAACATCTATTAGAAGATAGAATCTATAACTTCAATACAAAAAATTGGCAAAATGATTAAATAGTATACTACCTTCAAATTAGTGATATTAAGATATTTTTCATAAGGAGTGTAGACATTCAACCAAGAGGAATTAATCAAAGAATTTTTAATCACTATCGACTATGTTAGTTTGCTCTTTGTTTTTCATGGTTTCTCTTCCAAATGAAGGTGACATTGACAAATTTAAACTACAACAATTATAGAGTAGTTATACAAAACTATTCAAGAACTATTATTCAAAACTTTGTACAAATAAATTCTTTTCCCTGTTCCATATGTTGTACATACTTATGGAATTTAAAAATCCACTCTCCATTAAGGCTTGCATTACAAATACCAATGACTTCATCATAGAAATCAACCCTATTGATAAGTTTATGTGGTGTAATTCTTAATTTGTCAAAAGTGGGGGCACCTTAGGCATTGTTTCTGTTGTTACCACAACATAAGCTTAATCTGGTTCTATGAAACAGAATTTGTGCAATTTCAAAATCACAAAGAGACAAAAAAGGGGGGGGGGGGGGGGGGGCGGGGGGAAGCAAAAGACTAATTCAAAAATGTTATATGAATTAAGAATTGCATATATGAAAGATATAAGCAAATAATGGGACATAAAATTTTATTCAAACTAACATGAACACTAACCTTTTTTTTTTTTCATAGGTAGATAGTGGTGGAGGGGCGATGGTGGGGTTTGAACCACAAATATGGGAACACCACAAAGAATGTATTTACCTCTAGGTTATCATTTGCACCCCTAAAAATTAATCTAGAAAGCTAGACAAAAGAATAATTGGAATTCCAAAAAAGAAAATAATCACAAGTTCCTCAAGTATCTATACATAAAAACATTAATAGCATAATGATGCTCTAGAGTAAATTATATTTTTTCTTATTCTTTTTTTGATATTTTCCTTAAATATGATCAACTAAGCAAAGTAAAAACTTGCCAAAAAAACTCAGATTAACTAAAATTGTGTTGCCAATTCCAAGTTAATTAAGAGTAACAAAAGTCAATATCATTAAAAATTTTGGGAAGGAAAACAACAAAATCACTTCACATAGACTAAATGTAAGAATACCAAAAAGAAAAGGAAAAAAAAAGTTCATTTCTATTTGTGCGTTTTGTTCACCTCAAAGGTCATACTTTTGCCGACTTAACTTTGAAAATCTCTAACAAAAACAATCAATGTCTTCTCAAAATGGTGAAAACTAAAGCTTGATTGAAAAATCTAAAGAACAAATAGTATTGAACCTTTTTTTTGGGGTAAATGATGGGGTGATCATATCTAGAATGTACATTGGTAGATATATTGTAAAGCTTAAATAAAAAATGATTGATGTGTGAGTGAGAGAGAAATACAGTTGTGAAAAACTAAAAATTTGGAAGAGGAAACATTGTAACTGTAAATAAACGAAGAGACACAAAACTCATCTTTGGGTTGTAGATTATTCTCGAAATTTTAATTATATCCACTAAAAAGATAATGAACTATTCAATTTTAATAATTACTTGAAATTAGAAAGAAGAAAATGAAAAGTTGAAATCAATTTGAGTGGCTGAATAGTCAAAAATTTGTATCTAATATATAGTAACGTTTGTAATTTGAATATTTATTATTAGATATTTAGTTTAATAAGCCCACCTTATATCCATATCTTTTCAAAGAACACAATCCTTAAACATTCAATCTAAAATTAAGAAATGCAAGTTTTGAAACTTAAATATATTTTAATCCTTCATTAGTTAAAGATTTTATCTCGGTGAATTTTTGCATTGTCAAATGCAATTTCTAGAAATTTAAGATTATTTTAACAAATTTCAAATAATTAGATGAAAAGTTAAGTATATTTTTGAAAAGATATTAACACGAGCAATTTCCAAAAATAATCCTTGGGTTCTTATTTACTTACAATTATTTTGAATTGTAAAGAAAATTTTCAAATTTCAACAATTATTGAGAAATTAATTGTTGAAATTTGCCATATGTCAATCCAAATGACACATAGCACCTCAGCACCTTATCATCCAAACATAGCTCACTTACAAAGGATAATGACTAACATAGGACAATGTTAAAGTGAAAATTCAATTAATAAGACTATATATTGCATAGAAATTATTACCAAACATAATCACATAAACGAATGTAACAAAAAAAAAAAACATAAAGGTGAAAAATATATATTATCAAGATTATAAAAATTTGTATAAATCAAAGCAATGATTATTACACATTTATAGAGTTGGAATATGTCCTAACTCCACCACATTCTAAGTCCTCAAACAACAAACAAAGTCTATTCAACACATTTACTTCAATTTCACTACTTAAAGGAAACAAAAAATCCAAATATCATTTTCTATACAATAAGTTACGTATAAAATGTTTCTCAAAAAAAAAAGTTATGTATAAAATTTTTGAGTTCTAAAAAAATCTAACAATTTATAGTTTGATTATCACTAAATGAATGTTAAAAGAATCAAGTCAATTTAATGTTGCAAATATATCTTCCACAAAAGATATTGATATTTTTTCATTCTAAACAACTATAAAAACACTTTAATCCAAGTAACCCATAATTACAATCCCATTACATAAAATAATTCCAAACCCTAATCAATTACTTTATGAATACAATATGATCAAAATTATGAGAATCCACTAACACAAAGAGATCAAACAATCAAAATAACAATCTAGATATTTTTTATCTGGTGATTGTAATAAAATATTGAATTGTGAGGAAAGAGAAAAAGAGAGAATAGAAGCTTACTAAGTAGAGATGTCAAATTCATTAAGATATGAGTCTTTAGAGGGAGACAATTCCGCCATTGAAGAAATGCCAAGTGATTCTATTTGGCTTCCATAGACAAAATTTGCCAAGCAAATAAGTTTTATGTTAAGAAAAATTGACATATATGCACAATAATTTTTGTATAAAATAGTTCAAACTTTTATGTCTACCTAGAAAGATTGGAACTCCGAGCTACTCTAAAAGTCACTTTTATTCTCCTTCAATATCCCTTAAAAATTAAAAAACAAACAAACAAAAATGATGACAACATAATTGAGTTTTTGTTTAGTATGAAATCTATTTGTTGTAAGGGCCAACCTTAAGGGCAGAAAAAAAAAAGGCATCAAAAGATTATATATATATATATATATATATATATAAGTTAGATAGATAAATACAAACATGATACACATAAGAAAAATGTAATGAGAGAGAGAGAGAGAGAGATACCTCAAAAATAATAAAGGCACGCATTTTTTACAGACCAAAATGTGTATATGTAAAGAAAATAAGTCAAAATACATAGCCAAGAGAAGAGTTCATGAATATTGCTAAACACATAGATAGAGGTGCTAGTGCCAATGGTTGGTAAAAATACAATTTGTATTGTGACTAAATGAAAAAATACAAAATAATAATAATAATTTTTTTTAAACATGAGTTACATTGATTGGTTGGCTACCTTCTAGAAATATAACATCATGCATATTGTGATCAAATTAGCATTTAGTCTTAACATTAAACAAAAAATACTAACCATTCAAAAAGTCATTAGAAGATGTGATACAAATATAGTGGTAATTCAACATTGTGAGACACACCTAAACAAAAATCAAGAGTGTTAAGAAAAGAAATTGATTACCCAAAATTTCAATAAAGAATCGATAAATTGCTCTAGGATTGTAAGCAATAATCAATAGTGGACTTGAATTCTTGATAGTTTGCACACCTTTGTCTTGCATATTCACTGGGCATTGGCTAAGTACAGAAATTTGGGAGGGGGGGGGGGGGGGGGAACTAAAGTGGAGATGGAGAGAGAGAGCTTACAGGCAGAATATATAAGATTTGGATTAGGTATTGGAAGTGGAAGGGTGATTTGAATAGAGGACTCTAACTCTACATTTATGTTACAAAGAAACCGTTTTGCTTTCAAATTCCAATTTTGGATGGAAGGATGTGAATAGTCGTAACTGAAGATAATAACTCATGTTGTATGGATAACAATTGAGATGATTTAGTATATGTTGTAAATTAGTAGCAAATGAATAGTCATCTTTTTTTCTTTTCTTTTTTTGGGGAGATGAATAGTCATCTTAATAGAGTGCATTAACATGTTTGCCCATGATCTATATTTAATTTTTTTTTTAAAAAAATAGAGAGAAATCACAAAGGAAAAAAGGATTTTTAAAAAAAAGTATGAGGTAGAGGATGAGGTGGCTCAACTGGAGCGTAGCAACATTAAATGCTACGCTTCAGCTTTTAGTAATATATAGATTGAATATTTTTGTGTGTAAGCATAAATGACCATTTCATTATTACTTCTTTTTACACTCACATACTACGCAACCAAATGGACTTTGCAACTGATACAGGCACAAACCAAACCAGAATGTTAGATTCTGCCACAACTGAGAAATAAACATAGATGAGAGAAAAGTGGAGAATCATTCTAGATCAAAATAAATGAGAGAGAGTCCTTATGTACTATTTTCAGTCAATAACCAATTTTTGTAAACCCAACAATGTAATTCATGACATCAATTGTAGAAATCCTAGTCTAAATCATCTCCTCTGGATGGGTTCTCTCACTAGGGTTGAAGAAAACATTTACGACATCAATTTTTGTTTTCAAAGAAATTGTTCATGGTCCAAGGAAATAAAAAGAGTGGGATTGAGCCCAAAAAAAAAACCCCAAGGCTTGCACAACTTTGCTTAGCAAGAAATCAGTAGTAATTGAATGAATTATGATTATTGAGAAAAAAAAAATTTTAAAAAAATCTTCACCCAGTGAAAATAAGTAGATGCCTATGTTAATTCTTTAATTTATGCATATACGTTCGGTATGCTAAAAGGCCTAGGCCCAGCTGCGTATAGCATGGCCCAGATTTTATGAGTCGGTGACTCGTTCTTCTCATCATATTCAAAGGCGGCGATGTAATTTTCCGAACTCTCACTTGAGTTTTCTTTATATAAATCCTCGTATCTCTCTTTTTTCCTTCATTGAATCTCTCTAGCTATTTCTGTATCTTTTTCAACAATGGCTCCCGCTAAAGAGGATGGTTTAAGAAACTCGAATACCTATGACTCGTCTCCAAGGTCTACTATGAACTCGAAACGATTTGGGCAGACACTGCGACACCGTCGTCGGATTCGACTCCAAACTGAAAGAGAATGGCGCTGAGTTGCCCGATAATCCACACCATTCTTCCGAAGCCAAACAAGAAGGAAGGTGTCGACAAACCTAAGTATAGTGCCCTAGCGATTGCAGATAGTAAAGAAAGGCATAGCAATCGTGAAGATAATGGTCATAATGTTGATCATAGGAGAGGCGACTCGGATAAGTCAGAATTGTATAAGGTTTACAAGGGAATGAGTTCGCCGGAGAAGTGGGAAACGAAGCAGTTGATTGGTTCAGGCGTTTTGAATCTTAGGGACTATCAAGGAGATGGATTGTTATATCAAGAAGAAGAGGGTGCTGAGGTTGAGATTGAGATGAATGAGGATGAACTAGCGTTTCTACAAGGGCAGACTGCAGAGCAGGTATTCAAGTTCAATGGATATGTCACCTGTTAGAATTTGTAAGAATCCAGAAGGGTCTTTGAATAGCAACAGAGAACCATGCCGGAGATGGGTGAGAGGCATCTAGCACGAGCTTAAAGGTGTTGGTTTATCAACGGCATATGATACGCGGGAGTGGAAGAAGGATGCTTATGGACATGAACAATCCCTTAGCTTTGGACAGAGATCGAAGCTATCGATTTAGGAACAGAGTCAGAGACTGGTTCGGGTAAGACAACTCAAGTAACTCAATATCTAGCAGAAGCTGGATACACAACAAAGGGTAAAATTGGGTGTACTCAGCCTCGTAGTGTGGCTGCAACATCTGTGGTGAAGAGGGTTGCTGAAGAGTTTGGTTGTCGTTTGGGTGAGAAAGTTGGATATGCTATTCGATTTGAAGATTGTGCTGGTCTAGATACTGTCATCAAGTACATGACTGATGGTATGTTTCTTAGGGAAATTTTGATAGATGGTAACCTTTCTCAGTACTCTGTTATTATGCTTGATGAAGCACATGAGAGGACTATACACACGGATGTACTTTTTGGATTACTCAAGTAACTATTGAAACGAAGACCCGACCTTCGCTTGATTGTCACGTCTGCAACACTGGATGGAGAGAAGCTTTCAGGGTATTTCTTCAACTGCAATATATTTACAATTCCTGGTAGAACTTTTCCTGTAGAGATACTCTACTCCAAACAGCCGGAAAGTGATTACCTTGATGCATCCCTACTTACTGTGCTACAAATCCACTTGACAGAACCTGAAGGAGACATCCTTCTCTTCTTGACTGGTCAGGAGAAGATTGATTTTGCATGCCAATCTCTTCATGAAAGGATGAAAGGGCTAGGTAAAAATGTTCCTGAATTTGATTATTCTACCGGTTTATAGTGCACTTCCAAGTGAAATGCAATCGAGGATATTTGAACCTTCACCTCCGGGGAAGAGGAAAGTGGTAGTTGCTACCAATATCGCTGAGGCATCTTTGTCAATTGATGGAATATATTATGTTATTGATCCTGGGTTTGCAGAGCAGAATGTGTATAACCCGAAGCAAGGGTTTGATGCACTTGTCATAACTCCTATTTCACAAGCTTCAGCAAAGCAACGAGCTGGTCGTGCTGGGCGTACGAGGCCTGGGAAATGTTATCGCCTCTTCACTGAGAGTGCATACCGCAATGAGATGTCCCCTACTTCAATTCCTGAAATATAGAGGATAAATCTTGGGTTAACTACGCTTATCATGAAAGCTATGGGGATAAATGATCTTCTATCTTTTGATTTCATGGATCCACCTTCATCCCAATCTCTCATTTCTGCCATGGAACGGTTGTACAATCTAGGAGCTCTTAATGAAAAAGGGCTTCTGACCAAATTGTGCCAGAAAGTGGCAGAATTTCCTCTTGAACCACCATTATCTAAGATGCTGCTTCCCAGTGTGGACCTTGGATGCAGTGATGAGATTTTGACCATCATTGCAATGATTCATACAGGGAATATCTTCTACAGGCCTAGGCCTAGAGAGAAACAAGCACAAGCTAATCAGAAGTAGGCCAAGTTACCATCTAACATTACTTGTGGTTTATGAGGCTTGGAAAAGTAATAACTTTTCTGTGCCCTGGTGTTTTGAGAACTTTGTTCGGTACAGATCATTGAGGAGGGTACAGGATGTGAGAAAACAGCTACTCACCATCATGGACAAATATAAATTGAACTTAGTGACTGCAGGGAAAATTTTTACAAAGATCCGAAAGGCGATTACTGCAGGGTTCTTTTTCCATGCATCTAGAAAGGACCCACAAGAGGGCTATAGGACCATAGTAGAGAACCAACAATTCTATATATATCCAGGCAGTACTCTTTTCCAGAGGCAACCTGATTGGGTCATCTACCATGAGCTGGCGATGACTACAAAGGAGTACACGCAAGAAGTCACAGTTATATATCCTAAATGGCTCATGGAACTGGCGCCTAGATTTCTCAAGGTAGCAGATTCTTCAAAGTTGAGCAAGCAAAAACGACAAGAAATTATTGAGCCACTTCATGACAAACATCACGAGCCGAATTCTTGGCGTTTGAATAAACGCCGGGCTTGAGATGTCTCGATGTCATTCATTTTTATTATGGGTATTGCTGTAAATTGGAATGGTGCTATTTGCATGGTTGTCCTCATTATTTGATGTGATGAATACCGTGGGAGATAAATAACAATTTCAAATCTTAAACTATTCTTTTTTAAGACTCTTTTGGACTAGGTTGTAGTGTTAGGTGTTTGTTCTTTTATTTCAGTTCATGGTTTAATGGGCTTTTGTACTTTATGCACTTCATTTTATTGTAAAAGGATTTGCAAGTTCTATTAAGATTATTGTTACACTATATGAATTTTATTGTATTATGGTTACACTACATGAACTTCCTTGTAAAAGTGGGCTGCTAGTTCTATTCAGATTTTAACTTCATTAGTTCTACAAAATAATGTTGTGCATGCGTCTAAGTACACCTAACATAAAAATCAGGAAAAAAAAAGCCAATTCATTAGAAGTTAAAGGAGAATCCTTTTATTGCTCTCCTGCATTCAGTCATTCAACTTGTTTAATGAGTTCTCTTAGCTAGTACATATTTGTATGGCAGATATGCCTCAAAAAGATTTTCAGGACTCTCCACCAGCCTAGTGACATATCTGAGCAAATATTTCATTAGGGGGAAGACCAGCAGCAGAGAAAAGCGGTCCTCTAGCAATGGAATTGATGACATCAATTGTAGAAATCCCTCTGTATCATCTCCTCATGATAGGTTCTCTCACTAGGGTTGAAGAAAACGTTCACAACATCCATTATTGTTTTTGAAGAAAATGCTAATTACTAATTAAAAATAAGAAAATATCACACAATGGAACCCTGCTTCAAAATAGAATGTAGTGTGAGGAAGGTTTTCCTTATATGCAAAAAAGATGTTCTTACCACAAAAATAATAGAGCGATAACAAAAAAAAATTTCGCTGCAATGATGCATGGCACACACCCCTCAATCAACACTTTAAGCCTTAATAATGGAATTCAAAAAAGTACTTGCACCATCTATAAAATAACATTCCCAAGCATGACTCATGCATTGAGAACTGAAACTAGCTGCAAATTTAGCGTAATAGCTTCTCACAACTCTCAACTAAAAAAAATTATCTCTAATACTTGGAAGCCATGTAAAATTTGCAAATATATTAAATATTTCTAAGTATTAGAACCACAAAGCTTTGTGCATCCTGACACTGACCTTTTAAAAAAAAATTACAGTATATGATACAGCCTCAGAGTAAATTAAAGGCGTCAATATTTTACATTACCTCATGAAGAGCATCATCATAAGAAGTCATATCTGTAAGTATGACAAGAACATGCTTCCCGATTCAAAAGCCAAATATTCAGCAGTAGTAGGAGCTATACGAGGGGTGAAAATACATTCAATTGTAGGGTCATTTGCCTGTAAAAGAGCACATCAGAGGACACATTTTATGAATGCAATTCAGACACTGTATTACTGAACTTATAACAGTAATACGTATATCACAATATGGTCCATATGCAGATTTCAAATTATACCAGGTTCAGAAAGAGCGTCACACTTTCCATAGAGCCATTTTCCTCAAAATCATGTGTGAAAAACTGTGCAGTCTCCATATTTACAACCATAGCTACAAATACAATGGCAAAATTGTCCTCTTCTGCATTCTGTAAATTAATAAAGTAGGTCAGCATAATCACTTAACAGTTAGGGGGGAAGAAGACAACAACAAGAAGATAAGAGACAGTAACAAAAGTGGTGATGTAAGAAATAATTAACTCAGTTAATTCTAAGGAAAAGGAGACAACTGGATTAGGAAGTAAAAGAAATTGAGATTCCTATTTACTAGGAAGGTATATAATTCTAGCACTACATGAATTTCATTGTAAAAGGGAGCTGCTAGTTCTATTCAGATATTAACTCCATTAGTTCAACAAAATAATGTAGTGCATTCATCTAAGTATGCCTAACATAAAAATCAGGAAAAAGGCCGATTCATTAGAGGTTATAGGGGAATCCTTTTATTGCTATCCTGCATTCAGTCATCCAACTTGTTTAATACTCAGGGATTTTCAGGACTCCAATCGCTGGCTACATATCTGAGCAGATATTTCATTATGGGGAAGACCAGCTGCAGCGAAAAGCGGAATCTTTTGTCCTCTATCAATGGAATTGATGACAACAATTGTAGAAATCCCTGTCTGTATCATCTCCTCATAATAGGTTCTCTAACTAAGGTTGAATAAAACGTTCATGGCCTCCTTTATTGTTTTGGAAGAAAATGTTCATGGTCCAAAGAAATAAAAAGAGTGGGATTGAATTGCATAACTCATTGAAATAATCTATCACGGAGGTCCTGTTGCTTTTAGCCTAACACAAAAACCCAGAGTGACCCTGAGGCAGAATCCTTTGGACCTGGCCCTCCCTCACCTTTATCTACCCAATCCGATCCTGGCCCAAGTCCTTCTAGGCAGGTTGGTACGTATTCAAAAAAGAGGTTAAGGAAGGAGTTTAACAGGTTTGGTCGTAATCTTAGGCAGCGTTTGTTATGTGGTTTCTTTGCCAAGAGGGGGAATGGTAGTGATCAGAGGTTGGAAGAAGAGTCTAGGGAGGATAATTCGGGTCAGGCTCAAGCTGTTGATCAGCCACCAGTTGTTTCAAGCTCCGTACATCCAAATGGGTTATGGGAAGCTGTCCCTGATCAGCTTCCCCAACAGCCATGAGGATTCTCAGTTGGAATTGCAGGGGTTTAGGCAAATCCTCTGCAACTCGACAATGTCAGAAAATTGCCCACGAGTCTCGACCTGATATTATGTTCTTAATGGAGACTCGGCTTGTGAAGGACAGAGGCAAGTTGATATGGGGAAAATGTGGCTTTTCTGAGGGTTGGGAATTTCCTAGAGCTGGTTTTAGTGGTGGGTTGTTGCTTGCTTGGATGCCAAAACAATGCTTCATCATCAAATATAAGTCAAAGCACCTTGTTCACACTGATCTCCTTGACAATAAAGGTAACCCTCTCTCTATTACTTTTATTTATGGCAACCCGGTTCAATCTCATAGAGTTGAAGTGTGGAACAAACTTAGAAGTTTTAAGTCTATCTCCCACCCAAATTGGTTATGCATCGGAGACTTCAACCAGATTCTTTGTATGGAGGATAAATTTTCTTTCCACTTGAACCCAATCACAGGGGCTAAATCCTTCCAACAAGTAATTGATGACCTTGCTTTGTGTGAGTTGGTATCTTCTGGTCAAAAGTATTCCTGGATGAATAGGAGGGAGGAGGAGGACTTTGGGATGGAAAAGCTTGATAGAGCTTTTGCTAGTATGGAGTGGGTGAATTCTTATCCCAAATATGTTCTTAGGAACCTTCCTATTGTTAGGTCTGATCATGGTCCCATTTTATTGGACTGTGAGTCCTTCCCACCTTTTCGGCGTAGACCCTTTAGATTTGAAAAGATGTGGCTCTCACATCCTTCTTGCAAGAGTGTTGTGCAAAAAGCCTGGCTTAATCGAGTTAAGGGTTTAAGAGCTTTTCAACTAAGACACAAGCTCATACTAAACTACAAGTATATTACTAAACTACAAGTAGCTTTAGTCTACATTAAAACTATAGTACTACAACAATTACACTACATTGCTGTTGTTTATCTCAGACTTCATTTCTTCTCTTCTTTCTTCTTTTGCTTCGTTCCTTTTCTTCCTTTCTGATCTGATTCTTTAGTTGCACAACTTTGATAAACTTATCCAACTACAAATAAGTTATTTTTTCATGAAAAATCCAAACAATAGTCACATGTAGACCATTGCTACCTTCAATCATAATAAGTTTACCCTACTTGTTCTGCCGGACTGCCATGAAGTAATCTTACTCTAACAGAGCCTTTTGCTATGGAGGTTCGTGCTATCAGTTTTGCCACGACTAACTTATAATAAAAAGACATAAATTATTACTCTTTTTCATGAAAAATCCAAACTATTGTCACATGTAGACAGCATACCCATCAACTTTGAGTTTTGCCCTCAATCCAACGACAACCTCAACAATTATTCACCCTATAAATTGATTGCTCAACCTTTTTTGTTTTACCATTTGGTACTAGCAATGGGGAGTAATTTTATTCCTCAGATTTTGTTGTTTTTAATGTTTCCCCCTCTATGGAGCTATCTCTTTCGGCAAGGCAAAAGATAAGCCTTTATTTTATTTTTTATGTGTGGATGGTAAACAAGATCTTGGTCTAAGAAACGCAAGCAAGGCACATAGTACAGGAAAATATTTCAGGCCAGGCTCCAAGACCATAAGCTACAAACACGAGAACCAGTTTAGCATAACATACCATTTAGACTACCAACAAAATGTTAGGAACCCATAGAACTCACCCTTGAAAACCGGCTTGCAAAGAGAGAGTGCCCAAAAGCTTATGGTTAAACTTACACTTAGTCCATGTGGAACACTAGGATCATAACATGAAAAGGCAATAATTGACCTATAAATATTAACTCCTTATATTTTGATAGCAAATGGCAATAATAACTTGATAAATCTAACCTCTTTTTACAATCTTTATCGATTCACAAATCATATGCCATACCTAAGGACAGTATCATACAAAAGACTCTTTCTCTCTCTCTCTCTTCCCTCCAACCCCCAAGAAAAATTCAAAGGCATGCAAATGTCAACTTCTCACTGCAGATCCATAATCCATAAATCCTATCTACTATCAGGGAACTTAGCCTGATATGCCTGGGGCACCTGCATGCATTTGTAGAATTTACTCTCCCTCTCTAAATTGAACCTAGTTTGTCTCTCTTCTCTCCATCGGTTTCACTTTCAGATGCTTAATTTTGGTAATTTTTATGTTACACATGTCTCACATGAGCAGTCTGTTAATTTATATATATATTTTTTGATGGGACTGTTAATTTATATATTGACAGCAAAATAACTATTCTAATTTGGCAAATATGTGAAGTTCAGGGAGTAAACCGACTATAATAAAAGTTTAAGTATGTAATAGCCACTAGCCTCAAGTTCAAAGAGTGTCAAGGTATTTTTCTCTAAAATTCTACTATAGTTCTTTGGGATTTTATGTTGCCTATTGGCTTATTAAAGCCTAATTTCAAAGGTAAAATTTTCATTGGCAATAACTAGTAAGGAAATTTTTATTTTATATTTGTAAGTATAACTAGTAAGGAAATTTTATAAACTTATTGTGCATATCCTTTGCTATTAAATTCTTTCTTATTTTTTCTTCGTAACCAAATAAAGAAAATATATATTGGTTTTCTATTCTTTTATTTCTCTATTCTTCCAACCAAACATGTATGGTGGAAAACTAAATCTAATATATCTTTTCACTTTTCTATCCTCCCAATCTTTTCTAAATGTCATTCTATCGTTTATAAATCCCCGAACACAATTCCCATGCCCCTCCTCTCCAATTTCTTCTTCAAAAAATAAAGGGAAAGGGAGTGACAAATGCAAAGTGATGTTACAAAAAACAAAAAGGAATTTATTCTTACCACACCCAAATGCTAGCCACTTACTTCATTCTTTTGGGTTATAAATTGACCCCGGTTAATTAATTCAATTACTCAATTTGATTAATTAGGTTAAATTATATGCAAATTATGGAGGCACCAACAAATCACCAAATAAACTAAGTACAGTGAAAATTAAAATTGACCCATTGATTTATTGACGAATGAAAAAAACCTCTCGCAAGACAAAAACCTCACCGAGTGAATTTTAAGTCACCACTCCCAAGAATCCACTAATCAAGAGCAAGCAGTTACATTTATAAGGAATATTACCACTACGTTGGCCTATCCCAAAATACCAATCTACAGTTGAACTTTTACTCCAATCCCCAATTAG
Source organism: Quercus ilex subsp. ballota (assembly GCA_032727855.1). Lineage (NCBI taxonomy): Eukaryota > Viridiplantae > Streptophyta > Magnoliopsida > Fagales > Fagaceae > Quercus > Quercus ilex. The sequence continues at coordinate 55,521,155 of CM064918.1, forward strand.
ACTTAATCTTGTAGAAGACTTCTTCTTTTGCATGAATCCTAGTACGTGACTAATTCCTAGCAATTGATTGATTGTTGTTGGATGCAAAGTTCTTCACTCCAAAGCACATTGAAGGTCTAGAAGCACTTGGTTACAAAACCATAAGGCGCAAAAAAACGCAGTAGCTTCTCATAGAGTGTATGAGTTCTTTAATTGAGTTTATGAGTGTTTGATTACTTTAAAATAAAGCTTTCATACGGTCTAGAGGTTTAGTGAAAGAAAACCTAGCAATCCAAGTCTTCATGGGCCGATATTCAGATTTGAGAATTCTGAAATCATAGAGCTCAATAGATTGAGAGGTATCGAGCTTGTGTCGAGAATCCTTCATTAAGTCTCGATAGATACTAGTGTTGAGATTAGTGTTGAGTTTCACTGAATCAGCTTTTCTTCACTTGTTTCTTAGTTCATTTTTCATGTCTTTAATGATACCACTTGTAAAGTAAACTTCACATACATGTTGATACATTAAACCCAACTTAGATCTACCCAATTACAAGTAAAGTACATTTTGTCAAAAGATAAGCTAATACATAGAAAATATTACCCTAACACATTCAACGCATGTTATAAATTTACATTCCCTGGTTATTTGCCTCAATCTAAAAAAATTTCATGCTGAAACTCAAATGAGCCGATAAGAAAACTGCATGCCTCTCCCACTACTATAATCAATATATATATATATATATATATATAAGCAGAGACCTCATACGGGAGTGTTTGAGGTCTTGCCAAGCGGCGCTCTAATTTTGCATTTAGCCTTTTTTTACCTCTTTTATTAAGTTCTTCTATATCAATATGTTCTGTGATGGTCCCAAGCATTTTCACTTTTCATTTTTCTATTAAAAAGTGAGAATACATAATTTGACCGATTTGCCAATATTTCATACTTTTTTTCTTTTTTGATGAAGTTCCATACTTTTCTCACAACCCATAATTTTGAGAAAAGTTTGTGTTCTTGCAATTTTCTTAGCACAATCCTTTAGATGGTCCCATTATTTTTTTCAACGAAGACCTTTCTTTCAAAGAAATTGTTTAATGCAATCCTTCTATGTACAACTCTCTCTTCTTCCCTTTCCCTTCCCTTAGTTTTTCCTCCCTTCTTTCCTTTTCATCTCGCTTACAACCAAACAGGATATTAGTTTTCAAATTCAGCTAATAAAAAAAAAAAGTGTATTGAGGATATTAATAAAAAGAGTTTGAATTTGGTAAGAATGTGGTGTAAAATTCATGTTTTACACCATCCAATAAGAGATGTCACATCATTCTTTTACTTAAAATTTAGCACATCATACCACAATTAATAACATCTTAATAAACTCCCAATTTGGTTGAGTTTTCATATGAGTATTATAATTGATTGAGTGTGATTGTTCTTATTCTTTAATACGTGATAAGATGATGTGGCATGTTGGGATTGGAGAGTATAAAACTTGGGTTTTAAACCATATCCTTATAGAATTTAATCTTTAATAAAAATATGTAAAAAACATGTTTAATTACCGTTTTAGTCTTTAACACTTGTACTATGTATTAAAATGGTTTTTAACATCTTAAACGTGTCAATGTTGTTTCTAAACTTTTGGTATTGTGTCAAAATAATCCTCATTATTAAGCGGTACATGAAAAGAATTGATGTATCTAACATTAATATCAAAATAACATTTTTATGTCATCCAAGCTATCCTTTGAATTATCACGTGTCCTTAATTAGAAAATAAAATAAAATATTTGAAAATATATTAATTGCATCTCCATAAGTAAATGAGATGTCATTTTATTAGCAGAAATTGAAAATTTCTTTTCTTTTCTTTTCTTTTCCTCTGCTTTCTTGGCAACCAAATGGGGTTTAAGTCTTGACTTTTTGGTTAAAGTGCTCATGAACATCATTTAACAAACATACTATTTACCTAATTTTAAAATGAAAATTTAAAAAAACAAACAAAAGCCAAATGTCAATTTTTTACATTGTCATTCTTTTAAGAAGTCAAAGTTATTACCAATTATATTATAAAAATCTTGTAAACTAACATGGTAATGAATATAATTAGTGTCATGTCAACAAGGAAATAAATCAATTTCCTAATTATTTTTCTATTTTGTGTTTAAAATTGATACATTCATTTAATAAAAGTAGTGTGTAACCCCATGTATATACACATGTACATTTAAAAACAATCACAGATATATATATATATATATATATATATGATTTAGAATCTAATTGGATTTAGACTCTTCGATTTTAGTACCAAATAATTCACTTGCTATAAAAATTAAAAAATTAGATGGGACACATGGCACAAAATTGAACTCCAATTAAAATTCAATTTAGAATTTAACTGAATTTAGACTCTTTGATTTTTGCACCTAATAAGTCACTTGACACACAAATTTAAAAATTAAATGAGACACGTGGCGCAAAACTAGAATCTAATTTAGAATTTAATTAAATTTTCTCTCAGTTCTGGCTATATATATATATATGTATGTATGTATAGCAACCTACCATCACTCTATTTAAAATTACATGTTTATGAAATCACAGTCCCATATATGGCCCTTTTTTAGGAGCCACTATCTCATCAAAAAAAAAAAGAGTTAGTATATTGCGGTGTATTTGGAATGGTGAGTCCATTGGTATTTGGAATCAATGTTTTTTTTTTTTTTAAACCTTAAATTGGACACATGGCACAAAATTAGACAACAATTGGAATCCAATTTAGAATCTAATTGGATTTTCTCTCAGTTTGCCAACTTATCAAACTAGAGTTTTTAGTACCTATAGCAATTTCACAACATCAAGAACAAACCCCAGTGTATACAATGTCAAATTCCATAGTCTCCTGTTACATCAAATGAGTGTTTAATTTTTCTCGCAAAGTATTGAATAGTAAAACTTTTGGGCCATAGTCTCAACTACAACTCTCAATCATGTTGAACTTGGATGACACCTATCAACAAAGTATCATTATGAGATGCAAAAAAAATTTGGAGTGTACACAATGTTTAGTGTGGATGGGAAGAAATTTCATCCTATTCCAATTAATTAGGTCAGTAAGGGACCTATTCCAATTTAATGATCCTAGAATTTTGTATACAAGTAATAATCAAGGAAATTCCGCCTAAAATAAGTTAGACTTTTGGCAAGAGAGAAAATTGATGTCTAGAGAAATCAAGCTAAGGCCGATCAAAATGAACCATATTCTTAATTTTTTATCTCTATTTGTTCCATGTACAAGACTTACAGTCAATGCTTAGCGTATAAAAATTGAACATCTTATTTAAAGTCCATCCTCTAAAAGCTTGAGAAAAAATTCATTTAAACCAACACAATATATAAATTATGAAGGAATCAAAGAAAAATTGTCAAAAATAATGAAAATTTAATCTATGCTTTAAATTCTTATAAGGATGAACACAATAGCAATATCCTTTAAAAAAAAATAAAGATAAAAAAAAAAATCTATGCTTATTTTGCACGTATGATAAAGTCCTAGCACACAGTTTTTTTAGACTTATGCTGATTAGTGATTAGGAGTTATAAAGGAATAGTCATCACTACAACTCTTAATCATGTTCGACTTGGATGACACCTATCAACAACGTATCATTATGAGATGCAGAAAAAATTTGAAGTGTACACAACGTTTAGTGTGGATGGGAAGAAATTTCATCCTATTCCAATTTAATGATCTTGGAATTTTCTATACAAGTAATAATCAAGGAAACTTCTACCTAAAAGAAGTCAGACTTTTGGCTAGAGGGAAAATTGATGTCTAGACAAATCAAGCTAAGGACAACCAAAATGGACCATATTCTTAATTTCTTATCTCTATTTGTTCTATGTACAAGACTTATAGTCAATGCTTGGCGTATAAAAGTTGAACATCTTATCTAAAGTCCATCCTCTGAAAGTTTGAGAAAAAATTCATTTAAACCAACACAATATATAAATTATAAAGGAATCAAAGAAAAATTGTCAAAAATAATAAAAATTTAATCTATGCTTTAAATTCTTATAAGGATGAACACAATAGCAATATCCTTTTTTTTTTTTAAAATAAAGATTAAAAAAAAAATCTATGCTTATTTTGCACGTATGATAAAGTCTTAGCACAAAGTTTTTTTAAACTCATGCAGATTAGTGATTAGGAGCTATAAAGGAATAGTCATCACTATATATATATATACATAAGCAGAGTTCTCATGCAGGATTGCATGAGGTTTTGCCAAGTGACTCTCTAATTTTGCATTTAGCATTTTTTTACCTATTTCATCAATTTTTTTTACTATTACCCAAAAGTTTACATTAACTTATTTTACTGTTATCTCATTAGTCTCTCACTGATTGCCTAAGCTTACATCACACATTTCTCTCTTTTTCATGTCTTTTTGTATACCCACCATTTTAATATTTTTTTTAAAAAAAAAAGCAAAAAAAAAAAAACCTTAATGAAATAGCCATAAATATTGTAAATTTTATTAACATATCTTGAGGTTTAGATTAATGCCAACTAGACCCAAAACTTTTTAAAACTAATTAATTTGATGCTTAAATCTTACTGAGTCTCTAAATACTAATAAGTCAGTGAGTCATTTTTCACAACATAATTTAAGGACTAATTTGATGTTAGAGACAGAATTAATTAGTTTTAGAAAGTTTTGAATATGGTTAACAGCAACCCAAACGTCAAGTTATGTTCATGGAATTTATCCGATAAATAAAATTGGCATTCTGCGTTTATCTATCTACCAAGAAATGGACGGTACTCTATGGCCTATGCAGTATGCATAATGCATTGTCAGAAAAGTAAACAAAGCTCAGAGTAATTTGCTATATGCCATTTTCTCACTTTTTATCTTCTTCAACAACTGAATACGCGCGAGATTTCTACTAAAGTTGGTGGAAATTTCATTGAAACAGCATAACTGACTAAAACAATTTGGTTCTTCTGTAAATAAATATAGATGTTAAGGGCATTTGAAAAAGACGAAAGCTTCCAAGAATTTCCCTACCCCACGTAATTAATGGCTAGCTTTTCAAAGTCCTTTCTTGTAGACTTTTCATTCTCCTACTTTTATTACATCATTTCATCTTGTTTCTTGGAATAGTGTGGTAAACAAACTGGAAGCAGATATTAATTCACCTACTAACTTGGCTCTCCATAATTTTTATTTTCCACAAGTGATAATATATATATATATATATATATATATATTTTTTTTTTTTTTAGGAAAGCCATCATGTTATGTAGACCATCATGTTATGTATGTATTTGTCTTCTTTATTTGGTTATTAGAAAGGATTATAACAATGTCAAAGACATTTTTGTAAGGTGGTTCATGACTTCATTCTCAACAATTTAAGTAACTAAAATACTATTATTTTATTCTGCCGTTTATCCTCAAAAAAAAAAAAAAAAAAAAAACTGTTAGATTGATGAAACTGAACATCAAACTAACTAGTTTTTTTTTTTTTTTTTTCCCAGTGGCAACCTGGACAGAGTGCCTTAGATTATACAGACCCTGTGCCTTAGATTATAATCTAAGGCACTCTGTAATATTAGATTGGGAATGAAATAAATGATTGGACGATAGTTATTGTGTGTAAGAAATATAAAAAATTAAAAAATTAAGGAAAAAAATTAATTTAATAAAATATAGTGTAAAAAAAATAATTTAATGTAAGGTATTTTGAAAAGTGAGTATATTAAATAAAAATGTAACTTCTTGTGTTAAAATAGACATAAATTTTTGCACGAATTAATGCAAATGCTCTAACATCTACTTCTCAATTGATTATAAGACAAATCCATTTAATTTCATTATGCATAATAGATTTTAATTAGGATTGAATTTTAATTTTAAAAAACTTATTTGGATGAAACAAAAAATGCACTGGGAAAATAATTTAATTTTGTTAAATAGTCAAATATTATTATATGAAAAAAATTTCAATTTTTTTAACGTTATTATGATTATTATTGCCCTTGTAATCTTTTCATTATATTATTTCTTTATCTTCTAATTCGGTTTTAATAAGATTTTCAAAAAAAAAAAAAAAAAACCTCAATTTTGATAAATTCTCATTGACTTGTGAGCTTTCATATAAATTTTATCTTGTATTATTATATTCCTAGTAATAGATTAATCAAACGATCCTATGTGATAATCAACTAAAATTTCTAGTTTTACCTTTTTTTATTAATTTTTTTTATATCTATGTCAATATTTATACTAGACATTTCTAATTAAAAAATATTTATAACCGAAAAAAGTACATCCTATAAGATAAAAGGTTATGATTATGATAAAATAGAATAAATTTAAAGTGTATGACAATATGATGTAATATCTCAAATACATTTTTACAACTTCACTTCATAATATAATCACCCCATACCAGTGGTTTCAAATTGGCAAAATAAAGACAAAATTAAAATATGGTAGATTAACTAGTTTGTGTTTTTAAATTTAAAATTATTTAACTAAAAGATATGAGTATTTGAGAGAGTTTAAGAATTTGTGTGAGGATATTTTAGTATGCAAAATGATGAAACCCAAATAGGGAATCATGTTATTAATAGTATAGATTAACTAAGAATTTTGGGGCTCTTTTATATTGGGGCCTAGGCTACTTTTGTGGCTTTATCTTAATCACTAACCTGAATTACAATTAAAGTTTTGATTATTTAGTATCCATATATTTCAGTATCAGTATATTTTGGCATACCGTTTTAAGATCACCGCTAATATATAATTATTTATATAATAAATTATTACTATTTAGTTAAATAATAATACAAATCAATTATTTTAATATAGACATTAAAGAAAATCCCTAATAAACTAATCAGTTAGTTATTTAAAGCCTAAAACAATTTGGTTTTTTTGTAAATAAATATAGATGTTGGGGCATTTGTAAAAGATGAAGCTTCAAAGAATTTTCCTACCCCACTGATTGGCCAGCCTTTCAAAGTCTTTCTTTCATGAAGATTTTTCAATCTCCAACTTTTATTACATCATTTCATCTTTACAAACTGTTGCTTGGAATGGTGTGGTAAACAAACTGGAAGCAGATAGTCTGATGAACAAAGAAAAACTCAAAAAGGTTGGTTCATTTTGATGCAATTTACTGAAGGCCATCTCCACGTATCTTCTCCCAAAAAAAAAATAGAACTGCAAAAAGCATTGTGGCAAATGGTGAACTAGAGGCCAGCAAACGTCAGTATCTTCTACACTCATTTCTACCATAGCATTTCTCTCAAGGTGACGCATACCTCTTTTAAATTTCTCTTCTCTTCTCATCTTTTTCTCTTTCTTTGATTTTTTGAAGTTAGATTTTAGAGTGAAATGAAACGAAATACATAACTTTGATTTACAACTATTGTCTCAACTAATTGACGAGGTTGACTGTTAAGTGGTAAAAATGAAACTGGAGGGTTTCTTTAATCTTTTAAAATTTGAAACTTAGAATTCTCAAAAAAAAAAAAAAAAATATTGAAACTTAAAAGGTTCAACTTGACAAAAATAAAGTTAAATAACTTAAATAAATTTCAGTCAAATGTAAAGAGTGCATTTGTATTCTTTCTTATCTCCATTAATCTTGTTATTTGTCATTTATTTAACTACGGAAGTTCCCAACAAGACATTTTTGTTGGGATTCGGTGCTGCTTAGGTACAAGTCATTTGCTTGTCTTTGTAGGCCTTAACTTTAAAGATATTGGTTCAGAAATCAAAAAGAAAAGACATTGGATTCGAAAATTTTGAGTTTCAGAAAAGCATGAAAATCATCGTACTTTTGGGGGTATTCGTCCTCTGTTGCTACCTCTTTGCCAAATGGTGCCGGCGGCGCGATATTGAAGCTGCCACACAACCACCACCTTCAACCTCCAGTCATAAAAAAGAGGTAATTTTTTTTTCCATGTGTTCACTCATCCCTTATAATTCCCATTTTATCACATCTTTGACCTTCTCAAGCTTCTGCTCGTATGTAGACTCCAATGACTTCCACTTCTTCTCCAATGACTTCCACTTCTTCTTCTACTCACCGGTGGGAGTATGATGTCTTCTTGAGCTTTAGAGGTGAAGATACCCGCCGCAGTTTTACGGGCCATTTATATAATGCTTTGTGTGACAAAGGCATTCACACCTTCATGGACGATAAACTTCGGAGGGGAGAAATAATTTCAGAGGAACTTCTCAAAACCATCAAAAGGTCAATGATTTCGGTTGTTGTGATCTCTGAAAATTATGCATCTTCCAAATGGTGTTTGGAAGAACTTGTTTGGATTCTTGAGTGTAGGAAAAATCTTGACCAATTGGTTTTACTAGTTTTTTATGGAATAGATCCATCAGAAGTACATAAGCAAGAGGGAAAGTTTCGGGTGGAATTGGCTGAACATGAAAAAAATTTCAAGGATATCATTGGCAAGGTGCAGATTTGGAGGGCAGCTCTAAAAGAAGTTGGCAATTTGTCTGGATTCCATTACGATAATGAGTATATATCTCACGATTAGTCTCATGCTTTCATGGTTTTTTTTTTTGGTTTGTCATAACCACTATATGAAATTGTTCTATTTTGATAATATCTTTAACTATGAAGGTAGTCGCTAGTTAGGTTACAAAGAAAATTTTAATCTTACCTGTGGGGGGATAAAAACCCAACCCAACTTATTGGGCCCGAGGCCCAGAATGAGGAACACTTTTCGTCCGAGGAGGCAAGGTCTTCAGTCCGGCCCATGTCAAAGGGGAATGCCTAGAGATGAACGTGTACTATCCGAGGAGATGTTCATATGTCCGAGCAGTCCAACGTCCTCGGATCCGAAGAGGTTTGATCCAACACGAGCTTGGGAGGTTCAAGCGACCTGCTTGACAAGTGTTAAGAGAGAAAGGAACCTTAGACGCGCGTAAAGATAATGGGAACCGAAAAATATCAAAGAGGCATACTTCAGCCACCACATTTAATGCACTGCACCTACCTTTCTGGCCGCATTTATGTGGATAAGACCCCTGAACAGTGCTTTCTCAACTACCACCACTCACATAAGGCTAAGAGTGGGATGATGGGACATGCACTCAAATGGACGCCTGGATGATGAACAAGTGGACGGAGAAGATGTAGGAGGGCAGTACTATATAAGGGAAGGAAGCCTCTGAGGGAGGAGGAAGATATTTGATTATTGTAGCTCCAAGAATTGTAATATTGAATTATCAATGAAAGGCACCTCTTCGGACATGGCATTTCTATCATTCCGAGGACATATTAATCCAAATTCTCCCATTGGTGTGGCTGTTTGATACTGTTACTCTCATTATTAGCCTAGCTCTTTCACCCACTCTCTACAAAATTTATTGTTTTGGGCTCAGTGGGCGCTGAATCCATACTTTGAGCCGGGCCGTGCTGGATGGACCCTCTAGTCAGATTTCTCAAAGAAGATGTATTGCCTGAAGATAAGGGAGAAGCTGATAAAATTCGAAGGAAGGCGGTTAAGTTCTGGTTATCCGAGGACCAGAAACTTTACAGACGCTCCTACTCGGGGCCATACTTGTTATGCATGCATCCCGAGGCAACTGAGACGTTGCTAGAAGAGCTGCACGAAGGAATCTGTGGGAGCCACACTGGAGGCAGGTCCTTGGCTCACCGAGCCCTCACCCAAGGCTATTGGTGGCCTAACATGCAAAAGGAGGCACACGAATACGCTAAAAAGTGTGATCAATGTCAGCGCTTCGCTCCAAACATTCACCAGCCAGGGGGAAAACTTAATCCGTTATCTAGCCCGTGGCCTTTCGCCCAATGGGGTTTGGATATTGTGGGACCCTTTCCCAAAGCTGCAGGAAACAAGAAATACCTCCTGGTCGGAACAGACTACTTTACCAAATGGGTTGAAGCTGAGCCCTTAGCCAATATCAGAGACGTTGATGTGCAAAAATTCGTGTGGAAGAATATTGTCACCCGGTTTGGAATTCCTCACACTCTCATCTCGGACAACGATTTGCAGTTTGATAGCAGGGCATTTAGGAACTACTGCAGTGAGCTGGAAATTTTGAACAGATACTCCACTCCAGCCTATCCTCAGGGTAATGGGCAGGCAGAAGCCATCAACAAGGTCATACTAAATGGCTTAAAGAAGAGGTTGGATGATGCAAAGGGCAAATGGGTAGACGAACTGCCGCACGTACTTTGGGCCTACAGGACTACGCCTCGCAGATCTACTGGGGAGACACCCTTCTCAATGGCCTATGGGGCTGAAGCCGTCATTCCTTTGGAGACCGGGTTCCCAACGATGAAAACTAGTTCATTCAGTCCGGCCGATAACGATGAGCAGTTACAGAGGAGTCTAGATTTGATTGAGGAAAGAAGGGAGAATGCAATGGTTCGGCTGGCACATTATCAACAGAAACTCAGGCAAGGCTATGATTCTAACGTAAAGCTGAGGCCACTAGAGCCTGGTGATCTAGTGTTGAGGAAAGTTGTAGGCACTGCAAAAAACCCTGCTTGGGGAAAACTTGGACCCAATTGGGAAGGTCCATATCGTATCACCTCAGGAGCAGGCATAGGGGCATATTTCTTAGAAGACCTAGATGGTCATGTAATACCGCGCCCATGGAATGTAAATAATCTCAAGAGGTACTTTTATTGACCAAGTCTCTTCTTCAACCGACGTGTAAATTCTCTGCGTAAAGTATTCTCTCAAGTGTTTAAACTTAAATCCAATCATGCCTGTAGTCCTCGGACCAGATGATTTGGGTTAGTTAGCACTCAGTTACATTTCTATAGTGTTTAAACTTAAATCCAATCATGCCTGTAGTCCTCGGACCAGATGATTTGGGTTAGTTAGCACTCAGCTACAGTTCTAGTGTTTAAACTTAAATCCAATCATGCCTGTAGTCCTCGGACCAGGTGATTTGGGTTAGTTAGCACTCAGCTACATTTCTAGTGTTTAAACTTAAATCCAATCATGCCTGTAGTCCTCGGACCAGATGATTTGGGTTAGTTAGCACTCAGTTACATTTCTATAGTGTTTAAACTTAAATCCAATCATGCCTGTAGTCCTCGGACCAGATGATTTGGGTTAGTTAGCACTCAGCTACAGTTCTAGTGTTTAAACTTAAATCCAATCATGCCTGTAGTCCTCGGACCAGGTGATTTGGGTTAGTTAGCACTCAGCTACATTTCTAGTGTTTAAACTTAAATCCAATCATGCCTGTAGTCCTCGGACCAGATGATTTGGGTTAGTTAGCACTCAGTTACATTTCTATAGTGTTTAAACTTAAATCCAATCATGCCTGTAGTCCTCGGACCAGGTGATTTGGGTTAGTTAGCACTCAGCTACATTTCTAGTGTTTAAACTTAAATCCAATCATGCCTGTAGTCCTCGGACCAGATGATTTGGGTTAGTTAGCACTCAGCTACATTTCTAGTGTTTAAACTTAAATCCAATCATGCCTGTAGTCCTCGGACCAGATGATTTGGGTTAGTTAGCACTCAGTTACATTTCTATAGTGTTTAAACTTAAATCCAATCATGCCTGTAGTCCTCGGACCAGGTGATTTGGGTTAGTTAGCACTCAGCTACATTTCTAGTGTTTAAACTTAAATCCAATCATGCCTGTAGTCCTCGGACCAGATGATTTGGGTTAGTTAGCACTCAGTTACATTTCTAGTGTTTAAACTTAAATCCAATCATGCATGTAGTCCTCGGACCAGGTGATTAGGGTAAGTTAACACACGAATACAGTCAAACCCCGGGATCCGTGAACCAAGCGACAGGTTAGTCGATACTCCCCCCGCGCGCAATTGTTGTTACTGGGGTTTTGTAGTGCTAAAAGTCCTGATTGAGTTTAAATTGGTTCTAAGTTATAAATATCTTCCTCCGTTACGTTTAGCGTGAAACCGAGGGGTAATAACTTATGTTTTACTTGGAAGGACATGCGAAACTCGCGTATGCACTTATTCAAATCATTTCTCGTCAATAACTCCTACTCGGCCTATCCTTTTCAATTTTAATTTTTATCACTCATACCACCATTATGATGTATCAGTCAAGTTATTTGTATTATCATGTCGCTATTGCAATGTATGATTGTATGTACAGCAGTAGTAAGTGATAAAGCATGTATCAAAAACTTCAAAAGACAAATAGGGGGCCATTCCATTCAAAGAAAAGTATGTACTTAGTCAGCAAAACCAGAAAGAAAGGATTACAAGTTCTTAAATAAAGAAAGGACTACAAGTTCTTAAAAACCCTATATATCTACTCTTTCGCTGGAGGAAGCACGGGGTCAGCGGCCTGGCTAGTCCGAGCAGTAGTTTCAGCAGGTTTTTCCTTGGGCTCAGAAGAAATTATCTCTCCGCCTGACCCTTGGTCTTTTCCTTTTGCTGGTTCAGCTGGCTTATCATTAGCGCCTGGCTGACCAATTTCCTTGCTGGCGCCAAGAGTGGACGGAGGAGCCTGGTCGGCCTGGTTTGGCTCAGAAGCCTCAGGAGGCTGGGGGGCAGAGGGATCATCCCCTGGGATATCTTGGATATCAGGATCATAGTAGATGCTCCCAGGTAGCCTCAAGGGAGAGTCCGAGGGTACCCCAGCTGCGTCCAAGGCTCTTTCCCAGGTTTTGTCGCAGTACTCGCGACAAACAGAGGCAAACTGCTCAGTGAGTTCCCGCGCCGTCACATCTGCCCCCAACTGGTACGCTGCCTTCTTCTCGGTTTCAATTGACTCCTTGGCCAATTGAACCTTTTGCTCGGCTGCTTTGGCGTTATCCCTAGCCTTTTGCAGCTCGGCCCTGAGTCCTTTCACCAGCTCCCGTTCGGTCGCCAAATTAATGTCCGAGGCATTCAGCAGTTTTCGCTGCTCCTCGACCTGTTTTTCAACATTTTTAAGCCCCGCGTCGAGGCTTCGCTTCTGGGAGATCGCCTCTTTAAGCTCCTCGGATATCCGAGAATGCTCCTCCTTCAGCTTTCCAAGGGATGCCTCTGCTTCATGCTGGGACTGGATTGCTGCTTGGGCTTTGACCCAAGACTCCTTGTTCAACCCCTCAGCCACATAGACTTGCTGAGTAATCTGCATGACAACACTTTCACTGTTAAGAAGAAAAACAAGGCCAATCAAGTATAAAACTTAAACTCATAAAGGGTGCACTTACCATGGCTAAGTCCCTCTTAAGAGACATGAAGAGTTCCTGCTGGTTGAAGCGCCTGTAGGACTCCATGTCGTGGGGAAGGAGGAGTGGTTGCTGCAAGGCTTCGGCGACATAGCCTGCCCTCCCTCCGTCATAATTCCTGAGGGAGGTATCCCACAGGATTGGAGCGCCCTCCAGCTCCAACTTAGGAGACCAGATTCTCGGTCCTCCCCCTCGGCGTACATTTGCCACAAAAGCCTCTTCTCGGCTTTCAGTGGATGATGCCCTATAGGCTCGGCTGTCCGCCAACTTCTGCTGCTTGGCCCCCTTATCTGGCAGCTTTTGTTTTTCTCCAACCTCAACGTGGGGCCTTTTCTTCTTTAAGTCTGGAATGGGCTTCAGACTTGGGTCAGGAACTTGCGTGGGCGCAGGAGGCAGTGTCACTACCACTTTTGACGACCCAGCGTCTTTCTGCTCGGGTTTTTTCCCCCTGCCTTTCATCAAAACCCTCAGGTCCATATTATCGTCCGAAGAGCCTTCGGAATGAGCAGCTAATAGATTAAGGTGAATGCCCGATTGCTTGTCGGTATCCTCCTCAGCGTCCGAAACCTCTATCACTCGATCGGCTCGTGAACCCTCACCCCCAAACTGGAATCTATCTATCTGTTCCTCTAGCGAGGAGGTGGAAGAACCGACCCCTTCGCCTTCAGCTGCTTGTCCGAGAGGGACTTGCTGGAGTGGTTGGACGAGAGGGGGTATAGCTTGAGGGTGTGGATGTGGTACGGGCTCTAGATCGTATGACGCCAAAAAACCCTTCTGACCGACGTCAATACGGGCAAGGCGGCGGTCTCCTTGGACAATTGCGTTGCCGACTGGTTGGAAACCCTTTGGATTTCCTGTGTAGCCCAGAATGAGAGGAGCTGATCGGAGCTGCCCGTCTTCGCTCACAAAAATCTCAGATCTCAACAGGAAATTGAGGGCAGCAACGTTCGTAAGACTCAGCCGAGGAGCTATGAAATTTTTATCTGTTCCAAGGCACAGCAAAGCTATGTTAGAGGCTCGCAAATAGCAGTACAAAGGAAACCAAAAACGATTAAAGGACGAGGACCCTAGGCCTATAGTTAATGTGCCTAAATCTAACATGGCCCACCTGGCTTTCCATGCTTGGTTGGGCAGTGATGGCCGTCATGCCATGCGCCCGAGACGATCACATAGTCGTCTTTCATCCCTTTGTTGGATTTGGGGAGGCAAGAGATGAGCCTGACCACGTCCGACCGGGATTTCAGGTAATATCCCGCGTCTCGCTGGCTATGGCATTCGTACAGATGTACTACGTCGAGCCAGGTGAGGCCTAATCCTAGGTGAAGGTTAAGGTCCTCAATGGCCCCTAGAATCCTAAACATGTTGGGTGCGCACTGCCAGGGAGTGAGCCTATGGTTTCGGAGATAGCTAATGGTGATAGGACCCATGGGAATGGTCATTCCCCCTTCTTTGAAGGCAATAAGGGGAATAACCACCTCTCCTGTTTTCCGGTCTGTTAGAATCTTTTCTGGGGGGCAATACCTCACACCCACGTTGGGAGGTATGCGATACGTGGCCCTAAATGCTTCTAGTCGCTCAGGGGTATCCACCATGTACTCAAGCTTTCCCATGGTGCTTAGACGAAACTGTTGGCCGAAAAGAAAATTAAATGGCTTGGTGAACGATGACTCACCGGGACCAAATCGGAAAGAAGATTTAAGGCTTGTAGGAAGGTTCTTGATGACTCTGGGAAGACCTGGAAGCAGCAACTCAGAAGTTTGGACGGAGCGGCGCGTTTGTTTCTCTCTGGAGCGTCTGGAGATTCGCAAAGTGAAGAAGGAATAATAACTTCTGAAGCTTTATACGGGGTCAAACGAAGGGTCAGGGGCACTCCCGCCCAAATTTCGAAGAAAAACCGCAGCCGTTGGATTAATCAGTTACCATTGGATATGAAGGACAAAGCGCCACCTGGTGCAATTAATGCAGCGCCTGGGAAATGAGGAAACCGCAGCGGCATTAATGAAGCGACAGTTCCTACATTTATGCACGTGCCAGTTTGAATCTACCTGTTTGCAGGCCTTTGCTCCATGGCAAGTCAAAATTCTACTTTTTCTCTTCGGATACGAACGAAAAAATACAATTTTGAGGGGCTATTGTGGGGGGATAAAAACCCAACCCAACTTATTGGGCCCGAGGCCCAGAATGAGGAACACTTTTCGTCCGAGGAGGCAAGGTCTTCAGTCCGGCCCATGTCAAAGGGGAATGCCTAGAGATGAACGTGTACTATCCGAGGAGATGTTCATATGTCCGAGCAGTCCAACGTCCTCGGATCCGAAGAGGTTTGATCCAACACGAGCTTGGGAGGTTCAAGCGACCTGCTTGACAAGTGTTAAGAGAGAAAGGAACCTTAGACGCGCGTAAAGATAATGGGAACCGAAAAATATCAAAGAGGCATACTTCAGCCACCACATTTAATGCACTGCACCCACCTTTCTGGCCGCATTTATGTGGATAAGACCCCTGAACAGTGCTTTCTCAGCTACCACCACTCACATAAGGCTAAGAGTGGGATGATGGGACATGCACTCAAATGGACGCCTGGATGATGAACAAGTGGACGGAGAAGATGTAGGAGGGCAGTACTATATAAGGGAAGGAAGCCTCTGAGGGAGGAGGAAGATATTTGATTATTGTAGCTCCAAGAATTGTAATATTGAATTATCAATGAAAGGCACCTCTTCGGACATGGCATTTCTATCATTCCGAGGACATATTAATCCAAATTCTCCCATTGGTGTGGCTGTTTGATACTGTTACTCTCATTATTAGCCTAGCTCTTTCACCCACTCTCTACAAAATTTATTGTTTTGGGCTCAGTGGGCGCTGAATCCATACTTTGGGCTTGGGCCGCCAAAAACTGACCATACATTACCGATTAAAGTTTCTTCCATGTATTTTTTAAGAAAAATCTCTTAATCGTTTCAATCAGGTATCATATGTGGGTTTCCAATTAGTTTGGTTAGTCACCTATGCAGAGTTTTTCAAGCAACTACTTTTTTTTTTTTTTTTTTTTTTTGATGGGATTTTCAAGCAACTACTTGATAGAAGAATAAAACTGATTTCTCATGCAAAAAGACAATCTATTAAATAGGAGTTTGCATGGGTCAGGTTGGGTCAAATTGAGAGGATTTTTTTACTTAACCCACCATAGTGGGTTTAAAAAATTCAACTCAACTCATCACATAAGTCCAACCTAACCCAACCCACATGGGTTGGGTTGGGTCGGGTTGAATCCATGGATTGGACAATTTTTTTATTACTATTATTATTAAATTGAGCAAAAAAAAATATAAATATAAATATATAACACTAATGACTAAACAACAATAGTAATTTACTAGGGTTTGTGTGAACTAACTGGCTTTTATATAGGCTAGGAAGAGTTGATTATTTTAAAAAAAAATTATTAATTATATAATATATTCTAAATATATATTAAATATATGGGTAGGTCGGGTCGGGTCGGGTTTGGCAGGTTTGGAATTTTATGACTCAAACCCAACCCAACCCAACCCGCTATCAAAAAAAAATTTGTAACCCAACCTACCAAGTTCTAAAAACTGACCCAACCTAGCGGGTTAGGTCGGTTTTGGTAGGTTGGCTACACATCCCGTATTAAATTTAAATATAGTTTTGTTCCCCTGTCTATGAATTATGTACTTGCAATTTACTTTAATTAAAAATGTACCACCTTTTCTCCACACAAAAAAAAATAAAAAATGTATATATATATATATATATATTTTTAAATAAAAGTACTACTTACTTGTTGAAAATGTACCACCTTTTCTCCACAATATATATATATATATATATATTAATAAAAGAACTACTTACTTGTTAATTGTAATGCACAAACCCATTCTCCCCCTCACCCCTTATTCATGTAGCATAAGGGTAAAAAAAATAATGCAAAAACTATATATCTAGAATTTTGCTTATCTTCATACTTACATTTTCCAGCTAATCCATTTCATAACATGCTTTTTATGCTATGTGATTGGCAGTTGTCTTGAATCAACATTTATCCAGCAACTTATTGAACAAATATCAAGAACAACATTAAACAACACGCTATTATTTGTTGCTAAATACCCAATTGGAATAGATTCTCGTGCAACAAAAATAGAAAAGCTTTTAAATATTGAGTTAAATGATATTCAAATGGTGGCGATCCATGGCCCTGGAGGAATAGGTAAGACTACGATCGCAAAAGCTGTATATAACAAAATTGTTGATGACTTTGAAGGAAGCTTGTTTCTAGAGAATGTTAGAGAAAGGTCTAGGACAGATGATGGCATAATAAAACTACAGGAGATACTTCTTTCTAAGCTCGTAGGGGATAGAAATTTAAAAGTGGACAATATATCGAGAGGAATCAATGTGATAATGAAAAGACTTTACCATAAAAAAGTTCTTTTAGTTCTCGATAATGTGGATGAACAGAAACAGATAGAAAATTTGCTTGGAGATTGTGATTGGCTAGCTCCTGGAAGTAGAATCCTTATAACCACAAGAGACAAAGATGTGTTAAATACTCTCAAACCATGTCCTAAAATCTCTATGGTTGATAAACTAGATGAATATGAAGCTTGCGAACTTTTTAGTTTGTGTGCCTTCCAAACAAATGAACCTGAGGAAGCTTACTTGCAACTTTCAAAGCAATTTATCAATTATGCCGATGGCCTTCCACTAGCTTTAAAAATAATAGGTTCTGATTTGCGTGGAAAAAGTTTATGTGAATGGGAAAGTGCGTTAGAGAAGTATAAAAAGATTCCCAACAAGAAAATTCTAGAAATACTCAAAATTAGTTATGAAGGATTGGACCAATCTGAAAAGGATATTTTCCTCGATATTGCATTTTTCTTCAAGGGGGGAAATATGGATTATGTTGAAAATATATTAGAGGCATGTCAATTATTTCCAAAATATTATATTCCAAAGCTTATTGACAAGTGTTTGATAACTATTGATTGGTGGGGCTATTTATCGATGCATAACTTGCTACAACAAATGGGAGAGGAAATTGTTCAACAAGAATCACCACAAGCACTTGGAAAACGTACTAGGCTACGAGATTATGCTGATGCTTGTACTGTACTAACTGAAAATATGGTATAAGTCTTTTTCTTCGCTTCTTTCCCTCTTTTGATCAATTTAGAAGAAATTAATTACTTTCTTTAATTTTTATTAATGTTGAAGCAATACAAGCTTATCAACATTTTTTTTTTTAAGTTGTTATATTTTTGGAAAATTCTATTGCGTAGTGTTGTTCACTTAATGCTTTGTCCAACTAGGGAACGAATAAAATTCGAGGCATAATGTTGAATCCGCCTAAACGTACTACATTGGAAATTCATCCTCAAGCTTTCAAAAAGATGGAAACTATCAAGTTTCTTATAGTAAAAAATGTACATATTGATGGATGTCTGGAATATCTCCCCAACAGTATGGTGTTGCTGGATTTGGCTAATTGTTCTGTTTCCTTGCCATCCAATACTTGTCCTCAACAGCTTGTCTACTTCAACATGCCATATAGTAACATTATAGTACGTAGGCCATTCAAGGAGGTATGATTATTAGTTTTCTTAACTATGATTTGCTTCTAAAGTTTATTTTAAAGCTTGTTGAAGATAAATGTTGTTTCCTTCTACAGGTTTTGCGTTTTGAAAATTTGAAAGGAATCAATTTCAGTTGTTGTGAATCCATCCAGAAATTCCCTGAGTTGTGGGCTCCAAATTTAAAGAAATTTGACCTTTCTGGGTGTAAAAATTTGGTTGAGATTCATGAGTCTATTGGATTGCTTGATAAGCTTGAAACTTTGAACCTTTCTGGTTGCAAAAAACTTCAAGCTCTTCCTAGAAGACCTGAGTTCAAATCTCTGATACAATTAAATCTCAAAGACTGTGAATCCATTCAAGAATTACCTGAGTTGTGTGCCCCAAATTTAAAAGATATTAACCTTTCTGCTTGTAAAAATTTGGTTGAGATTCATGAGTCTATTGGATTGCTTGATAAGCTTGGAGTTTTGGACCTTTCTGATTGCAAAAAACTTCAAGCTCTTCCTAGAAGACTTGAGTTCAAATCTCTATTCTTTTTTTATCTCAGGGCATGTGAATCCATTCAAGAATTACCTGAGTTGTGTGCCCCATATTTATATATATTAGACCTTTTTGGTTGTAAATCTTTAGTTAAGGTTCATGAGTCCATTGGACTTCTTGATAAACTTAAAGCTTGGAGTCTCGAAAACTGTGGAAAACTTCAAACTCTTCCAAGAAGACTTGTGATGGAATCTCTTGAATATTTTTATCTTAGTGGGTCCTCAAGCCTTGAGAACTTCCCTGATCTTGATCCTAAAATGAAACGCTTAAGGATTTTATTGTTGAATGGGACTCGTATTAGAGAGTTCCCTTTCTCAAATAGCATCTATCAATTCCAAAATCTCTCTCGTTTACGTCTTCCTACTAACATACCAATACCAAGTTGCAATTCTTTTGATGGCTATGGGTTTTCACAGTTAGGGGAACTTACTCTCTCCGGTGAAAATGTAACTAAATTAGATGATCTGGATGTCGATTACTTTCCCGAATTGTGTGGTCTAGATCTAATAAACACCAATATTGTTACCATCCCCGAAAGCTTCATCAAATTTACTAGATTATCGAGTCTTAAGATAGTTGATTGCAAGCACTTCGAGGAAATTCAAGGACTGCCACAATCTTTACATCGTTTGAAGGTTAGAAATTGCCCATCGTGGAATCTACAGTCATCAAACAAAATATTGAGTCAGGTCTTTCTCTATCACTCTCTCGCTCTTAGTTATAAAGAAATAATTGTATTGCCTTTTCCCAAATACCTAACTCGATATGCCAAACTGCAGGTTATTGCTAAAAAAATTGCTAAATGGAAGCAAGTGGGAGAAAGTCAAGGCGTTTTAGCAGATAGAGTACATGAAGGAGACCGATCTTCGCATATGCTTTACCGCTCGATTGGTTTCTTTAAAGCACCAGGGTTTGAGATTCCAGATGAGTTCAACCACCGAAACAATGAAAATTCCAGATGCATTCCTATTGCTGTTTGTGTTACCTTTGTACCGATAAATGAATGTTTTATTTATAAGGTTGACTTTGTCGTCAATGGTTGTTCAGAATATAAGCGTATTGGGCTTTTCAAGGAAGGAAGTGAACCTTGTCGTATGTGGTTTGTTTCTAATTCTATGCATGAATGGGAGAAGAAGTTGAGGGACTCAAATCTATCTAAACAGAGTCATTTTGAGGTTATCTGTAGAATCAGTAGGCACAGAGGTCATGGTTACAAAAAGCCAATGGATCCTACGGCTATCCCAAAAAAGTTGGGGGTCCATGTAGAGTGCATCTGTTGTCCTCATAAATCTTCCATCCCTGATTCCCTGCCTTTACTACCTCTGTTCCCCACGTCTTGCCATGAAAAAGATTCAGGGCATGCAATTGCAATGGAAACAACAAATACTACTGGGTTTGAATATGATGCGAAGAGATTTCATGGTTATTTGAATGTGTCATTTTCGTTCCCTATTGACCCTGAGGTCCACCCTTTAATACCACTTCCTTATTCCTCAAATATGGATCATGAGGCTTTCGAAACTGTAAGTGATTTGGGGCATTTGAAGGACTTTCGCAATGATGGGTCTGATTTGAGCTTGTCACTAAATGACTCAGATGCAAGTGAACGAGTGCCTCCTCAGGTACCTGATACATCTAATGGGTCTAATTTTGTTTGGCTCAACTTTTAGTGGTGGGTTTGATTTGGGTTTGTCTTCAGTGACCCATGAATTTGTGAATGATGACTTTGATTTGTATGTCTCCACCCTCGAAGAAAAAGAGGACATCTTGATCAAGCTTTGAAGAATTATGCCTCTCTTCCTTCCCCCTGATTCCCATCTCCTCCAACTCCAAGTTAGTTCCCTTCACTTATAAGTATTTACAACTTCAACCCCTTCACCCCCATTTTATATGAAATTTTTTTTTAATGTACAATTGAGTGCTTTGTTTGTTTCTTGGGCATATATATCTTAAAAAGTTCTTTTATGGTGATGAATCGGGCTTGTTTCAGCTTGTGTTATTGAAGTTTTTGTTATGTTCTACATGCTTGGCTATTGTATGAGTAATAATAAGTTCAGTGAACTGTTCACGGCCTTTGTGGTCACGTGGTATTTGTTTTTCCGATCAAAACAGTTTATCAAGTAGAAAGAGAGTTTTTAGAATGGAAGATAATTACCCTATTGAGACTGTAGCTGTCTATGTTTGTTTAGTCAAGTAATAGTAATAGAGAATGTACTCTTTTAACAGTGCATAATTTGATTATTCATTGAGCTAGTTGTGTGACACAATTAAATTCTGCTGCTTGGAAGGCCTTTCACCAAAAACAATATTAAATATTAGAGGACTTCATCAAATGCTTAGTCTGCATGAACAAAAAGCAAATGTTTAATGAGGTCCTTGACAAGGTTATTTCTAGAGCACAATCTTGGAACGCTAAAATCCTATCCCAAGCTTCCAGAATTACTCTAGTTAAATCCGTCCTAGCATCTATTCCCACCTATACTTCCTCTACCTTCTAACTTTCAAAAAACATTTGTTCCAAAATTGATGTCTTAAGAAATTTACTTGGGGTCACTTTGAGGACAAGAATTCTTTTTTCCCAATGTCCTGGACCAAGGTTTGTAAGCCCAAAGATTGTGCATATATATATATATATGCACACCAATAGAATTCCTTTCACGCGTAGTTTGAAGAGTACTAGCCCACTTCTTCTCTCCGTCAAATCCTAATAAGCTCTTACACATTCTGCAGTTATAAATTCAACAATTATTATTTTGTGTTTGTAAATTTCTGAACCATTTCTCTTCCTTATCTCTCTCACCTCTTAAACGTATTTCTCCTGGCATTCACACAGCCTCACATAATATGAGCACCTATATAGTGCAAAAGCTCTCTTCCTGTAGAAATTTAGCTCTGTATTGATCTAAAATACGAAAAACAATCACTATATTTACCCCAAAAATAAAATTGTTTTTCTTCTTTTTGACTTTTATTTTTTTGACTTTTTTTTATTTTTATACCATTCAAAGGGAGAAAACAGGGAGTTTGTTACAAATAGCTGGTCTAGACCAGCATTGGTGAAATGGCATTGTAGTTGCTATATTAGCTACATAACAGACACAGTTTATAACAACTTTGGGAACAAAAAGCATCTTCAAAACGAAGCCATTTTGATGAAGGGAAGATAGATCAGCCATCATCGTCCTCTCCTGCCAGTTTGGGTTCCTTTCTTTGTTGACAGTTTGGACCAATCTTCTGCTATTACTTAGGATCAGTACTTGATGAAAGCCAGTGTTCCTAGCTTTTATAGATGCCTCCACCAGAGCTTCTTGAGATGCCCCATAAGCTGAGTCTGCTGCACTACTAGCTACACCACAAAACATAGTCTCCCCCTGCATATTCTTGGCCTCATAAGCATACGCACTCCTCTTTGCTCTCTTCCTCCTGACTCCAGCAATTTTGATCATTAGGTGCCAAGGCCCTGCTAGTGCCTGAGTGCCTGAGATTGTCTCCTTAGCATTCCTGTTGATGTATGCATTTTTTGTAGGAGTTTCCTAGTACCTGCAAGAAAGGTTTTGAGCTGTTAGAATTACTTCCATGGGGTTAGGTTGTTTGCCTTCATGAACCACAGTGTTTCAGTGGTTCCAGATTGTCCAAAATGTAGTGAAAATGGCTTGAAGATAAATCATTGACTCAGCCTCCAGTTTTTTGTGTCTGTCTAGTAAATTCCCAACCCATTGCTGCACCGAGACATTGGCTAGATCAGGTATGAACAGCTAACAGAGATCCATACCAGCAAGCTCTAGCAAAAGGGCAAGACAGAAATAGGTGAGTTGTGGCTTCATCTTCATCATTACACAGGGGGCAGGTGCTTTGGGTTGGTGTTCCTCTATTTTTTAGACTTAGGAGAGTGGGGAGGCCATCATGCATAAGTTTCCACATAAAGTTGCAGATTCTTAGGGGGACTTTTACTTTCCAGATCAGATTCCAAACCCCTCTATGGACATGATTCTGTCTGAAAGGATTTGTGGAAGGGCAGTGAGAGTCCTCAGGAAGCAGATTGTGGGCATTCTTTTTTACATTTGTTTTCCTATGGCAGAGTCAATGACCGCACCAACTTGGACATCAAACAGTCTTCCATGATCATGAGATCCATTTCATGCCTCTTCTTCTTCCCTAATTTTTTTCCCTATGTCAACTGTTCTATTTGAAAATTTTCAATGGATTGTTTTCTGAATGATTATTCAGGAAATTCGTTGGGATTATTTTGTTTACTATTTTTATATTTTTATTTTTTCTCTTTTGGAACTAACAACTGTTACAGTTTTGAAATTAATAGCGTTGACCACTGGTAGCTTCATTACATCTTATCAAGCCCTTAGATTAAATAGCATTGGCCTTTGGATTGACCTCTTAGAAATTGCCTGCAACTTGTCTGTCAAAATACTTGACTATAAGATTTTTGTGACATAAGGGCTTTGAAAGTGTATTTCTAGGATCCTTTTGACTATTGCGTTTGTTATACTTGGGTTGTGAGGTTTGGATTGATGCTTTAGGAGACAAAGAAAACCTTAAATTTTCAATATGTTAGAACTCCATCTAATTTAAAATTGTTAAGTCCCTTTTAAGTCAAGTTTTTGTGTTTTAAGAATTTGCATGAGCAGTTGGTCTATTGAGAATTACATGAGTTATTATTGCTGCCTTTGACACAAACCTTATGAGAGCAAAATATCCATTGTATTATGTGGATAGATGACTTGCTTCGAAAATTTTCAATTGGTTAATTCTAATACAAAATTTCCTTTTTAGCTTATTGTATCCATTTCAATAAATCTTCATATTTTATTTATTTTTTCTTGCATTAGTTTTAACATAGCCAATAATATTTTATTGGGACAGTTGTTGAATCACTCTGCGTCATCCCTCATCAAGCAATAAATCCCAATGGAAGAAAGCAATAACATATTTTCATGTTGTTTGAACCCATAACCTGCATTAACTTCGAATACATCTGAGTCTACCAGCCTCTACTGTTTCAAGATGCTATTGTAAATGGGGTAAAACTTGCAACCGATACTTCTTCTTTCTTTCTTTCTTTTTTTTGTTCTTATTTTGTTGGTAGGGTGATTGAAGTGACACGTGGTGGGTCCAAAATTTAATATTAAACTAGTCGCGAACCCGCGCATTGCGCGAGATAAAATTTTTTTTAAGGTGATCTTATTAAATATATTAGGGGTAATAAGTAATAACACTCTCCTATTCTGTTTATATTAATAACTGAATATTTTAAATTTATTTAAGAATCTATTTATAAATGTTTAACCATGGTTAGTAAAGACACTTGTCATAACTTTAGAATTAAAATACAAATTTATAAAATACCAAAACATTTGAAATGACAAATCTCTCCATAACTCATTGGGAAAAGAAAAGGGGGAAAAGAAAAAAAGAAAAAAAGAAAAAAAAAAGCAAAAGACATTACTTAATATTTTGAAATACGCTTTAATTTAAAATTTTAAAATAAGAGAATTTAATTTTAAAATTAAGGATAATTTTGGAACCTACCTTAAGCACAAGCAGGTTAGTACACAATATTTTAATATTAATTTCACAAAGTTTGGTCAAACAAATGTAAAGGATGAAAATATTTTTTCATTTCAAGTTTGGGGTAGAGTGTCATTTACTCAAACCTCAAGGAAGGGGAATGTAATTACCCCTATATTATTATTATTATTAATATTAATGTTGTTGTTGTTGTTGCTGTTAATAATTGATTTTTCATTTTCTTTTAAGTTAATAAAAACCTTATATATACCTTTTTATTTATTTATATAATATACATTATTTTAACCTTTACATATCTTTCTTTTAATGTGAATCTTTACGTATACCTTAAGTAAACTTTATATATTCCACTTCTTTAGATGTGTAAAATCATAGACTACTACTTCATAATGATAGTAGTTAATTAGTTTTATCACTTGTTTTCCATAATTTCATTTACAACGTTTTTTACTGTTATCATATATTTACTGGCTAATGATTTTCATAACAAATGTGTCAAATGAGATATAGCATCGTTTAATTTATTAGATTTTTAAATGTAATTGTGTATGAAGATTATATTTATACACACACACACACACACACACTTTTTTTTTTTTGATAAGTAATAAGACTTTTATTCAACAAGAAGAACGCAAACAGCCATTACAGGTGTTCATGATGGTGAACACAAAAAACAGCAAACAAAAACAACTAAAAACAGAATAAGAGAAGCAACTTAAGAGGCACTACTAAGGGTAGAAAAGAACTCCAAAGTAGAAGAACAGTTTGAAAAACCCCAACACTTAGCCCATTCAAAAAGAGTATTTCGGCTGATCGCTTGTAACTGATCAAGCGTTCTCTCCAAACTCTCAAAAGAGCGCCGGTTTCTTTCCAACCAAACAACCCACATCAAACAACCAGGAACCATATTCCATACATCGGAAGCATATTTTCCCAACCAATTACTCCAACAAGACACCAAACTCACCACAGAACCTGGCATAACCCGTTGAATCCCAAAAGCTTGTAACATTTGCACCCACAAAGCATAAGCTACCGGACAATGAATGAGAAGATGGTCCACAGATTCCGCTGAACAGCAGCACATACAGCACCTATTCACCAAAGGGAGGCCCCGGATATTATCCAAGGTAAGGATCCGGCCATGTGCTGCGGTCCACAAGAAGAAAGCCACCCTCTTAGGCACCTTGACTTTCCAAATCCCCTTCCAAGGAAAGTAGGCAGTATCTGTACCCCTGATCTTATGATAAAAGGACCGAGTATCAAACTTACCATTCCTATTAAGACACCAATGAGGTCTATCCCACCCAAAACCTCGTGGGATCCGAGACTGAATGAGTTCTAGGAAGGAGAAGGCAGCCTCAAATTCCCTCTCATGAAAATTCCTATAAAATCTCACATTCCAACATCTACTACTCCCATCCTCTTGATGCTCCAACAAATCAGAAATATAGGCTTCCTTGTCACTAGAACACGCAAATAACTGAGGATAAAGCATTTTAAGAGTGAAATCCCCAACCCACCTATCATGCCAAAAACGAATACGGGAACCATCACCCACCACAAAAACTAAGTGTTTGGAGAACCTCGCCCAACCGACATTAATACCACGCCAAAGGCCGCACCCGTGTGCCCTTCTACAATCTTTAGTATTCCACCCCCCTTGATCCTCGCCATATTTGGTGGCAATAACCCTCCGCCAAAGACTAGTTCCTTCTTGGCCAAACCTCCATAACCATTTCCCTAGTAGAGCTTGGTTAAAGTGACCTAACTTCCTAACCCCCAAACCACCCATCTCTAGAGGTGAACACACCTTCTCCCAAGCCACCAAAGAATGTTTAAAACACTCCTCCGAAGATCCCCACAAGAATTTCCTCTGAATATGCTCCAATCTGTCAGCCACAGCTACAGGGATGGTAAATAAGGATAGATAGTATGTGGAAAGACTAGAGAGGGTACTCTTCAAGAGAATAATCCTACCACCCTTAGACAAATATAGACGTTTCCAACCAGCCAGCTTCTTCTCCATCTTCTCCAAAATGGGGTTCCAAATAAATGCAGTCTTGTACGGGGTGCCCAAAGGCATGCCCAAATATTTCATGGGCAGGCTACCGACCCTACAACTGAGAATATTAGCCAAAGCATCAATATTACCAACCTCCCCCACCGGGACAATCTCACTCTTCCCCACATTTACCTTTAATCCAGTAAAGGCCTGGAAGCAAGACAAAGCCAGTCTAATAGCCAACAACTGATCTCTAGAAGCATCACAGAACAGAATAGTATTGTCTGCATATAGCAGATGAGATATGCGAATCCCGATAAAGTTCACTGGTCCCACATGAAAACCATGAAGCAGCCCACTATCCTCGATTTTCTTTTGAGGGGACAGCGGATCTCCTTGTCTCAACCCACGAGAGCTTCCAAAAAAGCCTGCTGGGGAACCATTCACAAGAACTGAGAAGCGAACAGTAGAAATGCAAGCCTTAATCCACTCCCTCCACTTCAACCCAAAGCCCATCCTATTCAACAAATAAAGAAGGGCATCCCAATTAACATGATCATAAACTTTTTCTATATCCAGCTTGCAAACTACACCCGGGGAATGACTCTTCAATCTACTGTCCAGGCACTCATTTGCAATTAACACTGAGTCCAAAATTTGTCTTCCACCAACAAAGGAATTTTGGGTCTCCGAGATCAAACTGTCTAAAACCACCCTCAACCTATTCGCCAACACCTTAGACAGTAACTTGTAAACACTTCCCACCAAACTAATAGGCCGAAAATCCTTAATATTGACAGCATCAGATTTCTTAGGAATAAGTGTGAGGAAAGAAGCATTAAGAGACCTTTCAAAAACTGAAAACCTATGAAAATGCTTAAAAACAGCCATCACATCATCCTCCACCACCCTCCAATATTTATGAAAAAATGCCATGGTGAACCCGTCCGGGCCAGGGGCTTTATCCCCCTCCATCTCTGCCAACGCCTGGGAGACTTCTTCTGTCGAGAACTCCCTCTCAAGGGACAACCTATCATCCTCCCCAATACTAGCAAAATCCAACCCATCCACAGTTGGACGCCACGTGTCCGTTTCTGTATAAAGTTCCTGATAAAATTGGACCACCTGAGCCCGCAAAGCAAGTAAGTTAAATGAAATGTCAAAAAAGGGATTTTAAAATTTTCTAACTTTATTTCTTATGTAATTTCTATTATTACATGAGAACATCTCCTTTTAGTTATGAATTAGAGTTTGATTAGTTTTAAGTTTAAATATATTGCTATGATTGTGTTTAATTGTTGATTCAATTTTTTATGTGAATGTAACAATTGATTTTATTGCACTATAAAGTTTTTAATGTTCTCCATATTGTTTATATTTATTTTTTATTTTTACTTCTCCTTACAACCTCTTTGTTTTCCAATTAATAGTTACTAATTGACATTTGTTTTTTTTTTTCTTTACCATCTCTCTCTCTCTCTCTCTCTCTCTCTCTCTCTCTCCATAAGCAACCTACTGTTTTCCAAAATTTGATAATGATTTTATTGCATTAAATATGCATTGTAGTTTTTTTTTTTTTTTCATTTAATTTTGCTACCCATAAGTTCGTATATCCATAACTATTCTTTATATTATATTTGGTTTGATATCCTTTTTTTTTTTTTTTCATTTAGTGTTTTCCAATTGGCATTTGTTTTGTATTATATTTTTCCTTTGATGTATTGAGTTTGAGAATGAGTGTGTCCCTAGTATTACTCCACTTTATGAGGACACTTTTATTTATTGAATTTAAGTAAAATTTTAATTTTTTAATTTTTTTTAAATAAAAAAGAGAGAAAAATATAAATAATTTAATGATATGGAAGATGTGGGGAGATGAATAGTGATATTAAGGTAGAAGGTAGTGGGGAAATGAAAAGATAAAGATAAGGAAAAAGCTTGGACAAAGTGTAAATGTTAAAAAAATAAAGTTCAATTTTTAAAGGATAATTTTATTGATTTGAATTTAAATAAAATATTCCATGTTTAATTATTAAAAAAAAAAAGAGAGAAAATATAAATAATTTAGTGATGTGGAAGATATGATTGAATTTAAATGTTGAATAACATAATATGAGAATATAAAAAAAGTAAAATATATATATATATATATAAAACAATAAACACCAATAAAGAGAACAATTGCACATAAAAGATTTTTGTTTTTTCTCATAACTCTAATTAAGATTGATGGTTTTTTTTTTTTTTAATATGTGTTTTTGTATTGTGTTTTTTTAATTTCTCATTAGAAAGTTTTTTCTTTCCCTTTTATAATTTTGATTGAATTTTGGTTTGGATTAATACTTAGTTGTTTTTGGAAATAGGAATTTGAATATGCCTACCAATCTTTTGACTAATAAATTATTATAAAATCTATTTTTTATTTCTTTAGTTTTATTTTAATTTTGGTTAAGTTAACATTGTAATTTTGTGATGATTTTTTATTATTATGATAATTTCCTTATTCCTTAAGAGATGAGTTGTATATTAAGCAAATGTAACAGACTACAACAAAGTTAGAAGAATATGGTTCACCTTAAAAAATATTAATGAAATACACAAAAAAAAAAAATGACATATTTGTAGAGATAAAAAGATTTTAAAAAATAAGTGTAAAAATCTTTTTTTTTTTTTGGTTGAAAAAAAGACAATGCTTGAAGTAATTGTTACTTTTTATATGTTACACTTCATTGCATAATATTTATATTCCCACATATTGCGCAAATCTGTGGCTAGTTTCCTATAAAAACTAAAGGCGTAAATGCACTTTTAGTCCCTGTATTTTGACGTTTTTTCATTTTAGTCCCTACATTTTATTTTTTCCACTTTTAGTCCCTAAACCAATTAACGCGTTCCATTTT
Source organism: Quercus ilex subsp. ballota (assembly GCA_032727855.1). Taxonomy (NCBI): domain Eukaryota; kingdom Viridiplantae; phylum Streptophyta; class Magnoliopsida; order Fagales; family Fagaceae; genus Quercus; species Quercus ilex. The sequence continues at coordinate 55,550,952 of CM064918.1, forward strand.
GGTCCTTTCCGTCAGTCAACCGACGGAAATTGCTGAGGTGGTTGCCGGAGAAATTAAAATATTATAAAAAATGCCACATCACCCTGACACATCAGCATATAAATTTAAAAAATTAATTTATTAATTTTAACTAAATAATAAAAATAAAAACTAAATCAAACCCACATCAGCTTGTTCTTCATATTGTTCTTTATTTTACAACTTGTTCTTCATATTCTTCCCAAATCAAACCCAGAACTCAAACCCATCACAAGAACACAAACCCAGCAACCCAACAACTCAAACCTAGATCACTAGGACATAAATGAAAACAAGAAGAAAAAACCCAAATTCAACACCTCAGAGTTCATCAAGCCCAGCACCATCAGATCTACCACAAATCAAGATCATCGAATTCTTCATGTTCTTCCCCAAATTCTAACACAATCAACACCGAATTCTCAGTAAATCAAACCCATAAACCCAGTAAACAAACCAACCCAGATTAAACCCAGATCAAGAAACCAATCACAACAAACCCAGATCAACACAATTAAACACATTCAAACCCAAACCAACACAATCAAACCCAGATCCCACCACCACCCCGCCGATCAAAAACATTTCTTCATAACATGAACTTCAGCAGAATGGAGGAGAGGTAGAGATGTGGCTTCGCCGTGGGGACTGACCTGGGCTTCACAATACCCACAAACCCATTACCTGAGGAAATGAACCAAAACGATGACGAAGAGGAAATGGATCTAGAGCAAGGGAGAGCCTTTGGCGATGTGGTTGATTGTCGTTTTGAAGAACTGGTTGTCGTTCAGAGAAGCGGTGCCAGCGTAGAGGTTGATAAGGAGAATCAAGAAAATTAAGAGGAGGGCGATGGAGGAGAGAGTACGGCGAAGCTTCCGCCTTAGATCGGGACGAATTGAGCGGTGTCGGAGCCGCAGTGGCAGGCGATCTCACGACACGTGGCGTGCCAGACGGCGAGGAGTTTGGTGAAGAGGGCGGTGGGACCAAGGATTCGACGGTGGTCTCTGCGAAGCTTGATGGAGAGGAAGATGACGATGCAGGCCCATTGGATCCATGGCTGAATATGATGATAGATTCTTTCTAGGGTTTAATTACTTTGGGGGTTTTGGAATTTAAGGAATTTTTGAGGTGTGATTGGGTGGGATTTACATTTTGATTCATGAAGAGAAGAGGGGTGGGTTTAGGAAAATAGTTTTCGTGGAAAAAATGGAAAGGGGATTTTAGAAGTTGGAAAAAATGGAAAAGATGCAAAAATAACTTGTTATTCAGATTGTTCTTCCTTCGATGATCTTGATTTAGTTTTTAATTCTATTTTTATTTTTATTATTTAGTTAAAATTAATAAATTAATTTTTTAAATTTATATGTTGATGTGTCAGGGTGATGTGGCATTTTTTATAATATTTTAATTTCTTCGGCAACCACCTCAGCAATTTCTATCAGTTGACTGACGGAAAGGACCAAAATGGAACGCGTTAATTGGTTTAGGGACTAAAAGTGGAAAAAATAAAATGTAGGGACTAAAATGGAAAAACATCAAAATGTAGGGACTAAAAGTGCATTTACGCCAAAACTAAATGATTCTACAGGTCTTCTATTGGGAATAAATTCTAATCTTAGGTTGCTAAATGCAAATGTAGTAGAAACATGGTGAGAGAGAATAATGGGTTGTGCTCATGGTTAGTGTAATAAGCATGTGATATGATTGTGGGCTTCCTTTATAATAGGATCTTTTGTTACTCTTAGAGCAAACAAAATGACGCCCTTATCCCCACCCAAAATGTTTTCCTATAATGACAAGGTTTATCTTTTAACCTCTAAGAAATGCAATGCAATGGTCAAATGATATGCCCGTTTAATATATTGTCTCTAATCAAATAAACAAAGGCTCCTATCCCCTTTAGGTACAGGTTTATACGGAATTCAATTGTTTTCAATTTTTTTTCTTTTCTCTGTAAGAAAGAACCATCAACCTTAACTAACCAAAAAAAAAAAAAAAAATAACCATCAACATTAATTAGAGTTATAAAAAAGAACAAAAATAGGATAACATTTAAAAATTAAAGAGAAAAAAAAAACAATTTAAAAAACAAATCTAAATGGCATTTACCCATGTGGAGTTTTAAAGAACTCTTGGTTTACCTAGAATATAATAGAGAAAATAAAAATGAGACTAATACTAATTCTAGGAAACATATATAGAGAAATAGAAATAAGGATGCTAATTAAAGAACATTGGCAATACCATCAATCCCGTTTGAAGCTTAATCATAGCTCCACTAATTTGCTGACTTTCAACTTTTGGCTGGAATATATTTAGGTGTTCTCCAATGCCGTAAGATTCCTTATTGTCTGGTTTTACTTGAATTTCGGCAAACTACCCGATTAAATTAAGTGAGAAAATGAGCATAATGATTCTAGTGTAGAAAAAAAAAAGAAAAAAAATAAAGAATTCCCAAAGATTAGTAATTTGGCATAAATAGAAGAATATATAAAAAAATTCATCGAAACATTGAGAGATAAAGAGAGAGAGAACCTTTTTTTGAATTCCGGCAAACTACCCAATTAAATTAAGTGAGAAAATAAGCATAATGATTCTAGTGTAGAAAAAAAAAAAAGAAGAAAAGATTCCCAAATATTAGCAATTTGGCATAAATAGAAGAATGTATAAAAAATTCATCAAAAAATTGAGAGAGAGAGAGAGAGAACCTTTTTTTGTGAGAAAAAATCATGCAAAGAATGGAATAGATAGTTACAAATTTATAGTAAGAGAGTGTGCATAAGAAGAGACAAAATAAAGGAAGGTGAAGAGAAAGAAGAAGAATAATATTTATGTAGATGGTAGTGGAGAGATGAAAAGAAGAAGAATAGTATTTATGTAGAGGGTAGTGGAGAGATAAAAAGGTAAGGGTGGAGAAAGGTTGGAAAAAGTGTAAATATTAAAATAAAATAAAAAGTAAATGTTAAAAACAATTATAGAAAAATTGAAAAGAAAATGATAATGAGGTAGAAGCTGAAAAAAGAAGAAGACGAAATGATTCCCAAATATTAGTAATTTGGCATAAATAGAAGAATGTATAAAAATTCATCAAAAAATTGAGAGAGGGAGAGAGAACCTTTTTTTGTGAGAGAAAATCATGCATAGAATGGAATAGATAGTTACAAATTTATAGTAAGAGAGTGTGCATAAGAAGAGACAAAATAAAGGAAGGTGAAGAGAAAGAAGAAGAATAATATTTATGTAGATGGTAGTGGGGAGATGAAAAGAAGAAGAATAGTATTTATGTAGAGGGTAGTGGGGAGATGAAAAGGTAAGGGTGGAGAAAAGTTGGAAAAAGTGTAAATATTAAAATAAAATAAAAAATAAATGTTAAAAACAATTATAGGAAAATTGAAAAGAAAATGATAATGAGGTAGACGCTGATGTGGCTCAACTGGAGCGTAGCAATAATAAATGCTACGCTTCAACTTTTAGATATATATAGATTTAGTCTCTTAATTAAAAGTTAAATGAACTGTTATATATTAAAATTAGAATTAACTTCTAACCTTGTATATACTTCCTTATAATGCTTCTCAGATCCACTTGAATAAATCAAAGAGCTGAATAAATCCAGAGCCAGAGGCACAAAACTTGGTGTTTCATCTACTGCTAAAACAAATGCAAGTGCCAAAAGCAGATAAAGGCTCTTATTACTTCCTCAAACTTATGAGATTCTTATTTTCCTTAAGACCCCTCATAAACTTAATAGTGGGTACATAATTTGCGATGCATGTAAGCATTCAAGAATGTCTTCAATTGTCGAATATGAGAACTTTCCCATGGGTAGGGTGAATAATATAATTGGTGAATGATAAGATGAATCCTCAAGAAAGTTCATTTATTTGGCTTATTTGTATTTGATGCAACCAAAAACCTTTTATTTTCTTTTTCCTTTTTTTTTTTTTTGTAGAAACTGTATTTTCATATAATTAAGAACTTTAGTGGAATAATGGATATGATAAACAAGTTTGAAAAGCTGAGTTTCTTATTGAATGCATGGAATTCTTAGATTTTTAAATTATTCTCAATTTTATTTAATGGCGTGTCATTTTATGTTCATGTGTTTCATATATCATCCAATGATGGGTAAACAAAATTAATGGGTAAGGAAGTTTAAGTGAGTAATCATTTTTTCTTATTCTAGAATTCCTAATGCATGTAGAATGGTCAGGAGGAAGAGAGATAAGAAGAATGGTGTGGGTGGTGGTACAATCATGGTCCCCTGGTCCTAAGCTGATGGAGGTTAAGAACATTCTTCAAACTTAGGTACTGCCTTTATTTTTCTCTTTTTAAAAATTTAAAATTCTGGAGGGTTTTGTATGATTGTTGAAGTTGGAAAAGTGAGATAAATGGGTTTATTGAGATTTGAGGATCAGTTAAATGATGGAGTTTGCATATGTTCTTTTCAAGAGAGAATGTGCTATCAATTTTTTGTTATTTTGATGTGCAGGTTATTTTATTTTCTTGAATATAATTCTTTTGAAGTTCCTCACCTTTGATGACCAATTCATGGACATATTTGGGCATAAGGCTCTTATTAGTAGTTGGAACTAGGTTTTGGAATTTGAAAATTTCCTCTTTATTTTTAAGTGAATATTCCCCATTGTGTTTTAAGCATTTGTAAAATGTAGAATAAAAATCAGTTAACGTGACTTCTCACTAAATAACTAATTCACCTACCAACTTGGCTCCCCATAATTTTTATTTTCCGCAAGTGATTAGTATTTTTTTTTTTTTAAGGAAAGCCATCAAGTTATGTAAACCATCATGTTATTTATGTATTTGTCTTCTTTATTTGGTTATTAGAAAGGATTATAACAATGTCAAAGACATTTTTGTAAGGTGGTTCATGACTTCATTCTCAACAATTTAAGTAACTAAAATACTATTACTTTATTCTGCCGTTTATCCTCAAAAAAAAAAAAAAAAAAAAAAAAAAAAAAAAAAAAAAAACCTATTAAATTGATGAAACTGAACATCAAACTAACTAGTTTTATTTTTTTTCCAGAGGCAACCTTACTGGGTCATCTACCGTGAGCTGGTGATGACTACAAAGGAGTACACGCGACAGGTCATGGTTATAGATCCTAAATGGCTTGTGGAAATGGCGCGTAGATTTTTCAAGGTGGCAGATTCTACAAAGCTGAGCAAGCGAAAATGGCAAGAAAGGATTGAGCCACTTTATGACAGACATCACGAGCCGAATTCTTGGCGTTTGAGTAAACGCCATGCTAGAGATGTCTCGATGTCATTCATTTTGATTATGGGTATTGCTGTAAATCGGAATGGTGTTGTTTGCATGGTTGTCCCTTGTTATTTGATATGGTGCATTCAGCAAGAGAGAAATAACCGGCACTTTGAGTATTCAGAAAAAACCATTTCAGATCTTAAACTATTCTTTTTAAGACTCTTTAGGACTAGATTGTAGCGTTAGGCTTTCGTTCTTTTGTTTCAGTTCTTGGTTTAATGGACTTTTGCACTTTATGTGCTTGATTTTATTGTAAAAGGGCGTTGCTAGTTCTATTCAGATTATTGTTACACTACAAGAATTTTATTGTATTATTATTGTTACACTACATGAACTTCATTATAAAAGGGAGCTGCTCGTTCTATGCACTGTTTTCAGTCATTAACCAGTTGTTGTAAACCCAGTCACTCTAAAAAATTCATCAAAACCATGCTACAATAGAGAAGGTAAATTTCTTAATGGTGGCATAAAACTATTAAGTCTGTTTTCTTAGATACAGTTTGTTGCATTTAGTTTATTATATGACACACACATATGTTCCTATTAAAAATATTGTTTTACATGTTGACATCGTGTACACATGGCACTAAATTACTGTGATAATAAGAAACCCACGTCCACTTGAAATTTATTTCCCACCATTGAGCCACTATGCTAAATGACATTCCTTTAAAACTCTACATGTCAGTTGTTCAACTGCCTGTCAATGTATATCTGCCCCTTTGTGATATATCCAGTAAGATCAGGAGTTGGATGCATAATGTCTGAGCAAACAAAGAAATCAATGTTCATGATTTTTTTTTTTTTTTCTTAAATCAATGTTCAAGATTTTTTCTTTTTTCTTTTTTCTTTTTTTTGTAAATCAATATTCAAGAAATGATTTGTCATTAAAACAAGATGGAGAATAGGTGAGAGGATTTGAGAATGAGATCCATTACCATCATTAGGCAATGCTAAAAGCAGAATTTTTGTAATGGAGCCTTTTCGCCCTTCAATTCTTCCAGCACACTTGTAAATTGTTTCCAAATCAGTATACGTATACCCATGATGCCATGCCTTCCCCGCACTTCTTGACAGGCACCAGAGACCTGCACAGTAGCAATCAGTTGTTTGTGTCAAGCAAATTGTTTTAGAAAACTTTTGAGGCTCTTACAGACTACTCAAAATACTCTGGACAAATAGAAAAGTTGACTTTCAAATATACTAGGAGGCCATGTAAATTTTACAAATATATTATATATTTCCTAGTATTAGAACCACAAAAAGATGTTGAAGGATGTACAGGCAGCTTCATGCATCCTTACACTGACCTCTCTTTTTTTCATAAATTACAGTATATGGCACAACCCCAGTGCAAATTAAGGCGTGAAGATTTTACATTACCTCACGAAGAGCATCAGCATAAGAACTCATATCTCTAAGTATGACAAGAACATTCTTCCCACATTCATAAGCTAAATATTCAATAGTAGTAAGAGCTATACGAGGAGTGATAATATGTTCAATTGTAGGGTTATTTTCCTAGAAAAGAGCACATCAGATGACACAATTTATTAATGCAATTTAGACACTCTAATTTGCACTATTTTCATTCTATAATATTAAAAAATTATGTAAATCAAAATTTCTTTTTATTATGTTTAATTTTGACTCATTTGAATTAATAAATGCCTTTGTTTAATTTATTATCAACAATTAATATTAGATGTACTCACCAATCTAAAGAAAAGTATTCATTTTGTAAATTAATATTATGCTAAAATATAAAACTCACTTTCTAAGTTTTATTCGTTTCAGTCCTTTGAATTTGTTTTTTTTCATTTCAGTCAGTCAATATTTGATTTTGTTTTGCCACAATTTACTTATAAAAAAGACATTAATTATTTCTCTTTTTCATGAAAAATCCAAACTATTGTCACACGTAGAGAGCATACCCTTCAACTTGCGTTTTGCCCACAATCCAGTGACACCCTCAACAATTACTCACCATATAAATTGATTACAACGTTTTTTGTTTTACCATTTGGTACATGCAATGTGGAGTAATCTTATCCCTCAGATATTGTTGTTTTTAACGTATCCCCCACAATGGAGCTAATCTTACTTTTTATGTTCGGATGGTAACATGACTTGTATAAGATCTTCGTCTGAGAAGTACAAGCATGGCACATAGCACAGGAAAAATATTTCAGGCCAGGCTCCAAGCCCATAAGCAGCAAACCTGATCTTAAATCCATGACAGGCAAGGTAAAAAAGAACACGTCTAGCATAACAGCTCAACGTCCATACAAAAGCCATAAGTTGCAGTAATCATTTTTCCAGCAGTGAACGTCCAACGTTCACCGATGATCCAAACTTTATACCATCAGCTCATATAATCAAAGAGAAGCTGGCAACCAGCAAAGGAGGCTAAACCCATTTAGACAACCAATAAAAAGGCAGTAATTGGCCTACAAATGTTAACACCTTATATTTTGATAGCAAATGGCAAAAACAACTTGATGATAAATCTGACATCTTTTTACAATCTTTCATCTATTGGCAATTCATATGCCAGACCTAAGGACAGTATCATACAAAAGCTTCTCTCTCTCTCTCTCTCTCTCTCTCTTCCCCCCAATCCCCAAGAAAAACTCAAAGACATGCAAATGCCATCTTCTCACTGCACATCCATAATCCATAAATCCTATCTGCTATCAGGGAACTTAGCCTCATATGCCTGGGGCACCTGCATGCATTTGTAGAATTTACTTGTAGTTTTACTATTAAGGACTATGTATTAAAATAAACAAAATAAAATGAAGTGAGAAAATATAATTACCATATAAGTTGCAGTAATCATCTTTCCAGCAAACCATCTACCATGTAGAGCACGTTGTGCAGCAACCGCACCTTGTGTATTTTCAAATCGCAAATACACAAAACCAGCACTGTTCCTGTAATCATATATACAACAACAACAACAAAGAGTCCCAAAATTTTGGGGTCAGTTATGGACCTTCAACAAACTAATTAGGTTCAGTCACATGTATTCTTTTCCTGTATTCTATTCTATCTAAATATATCAAGAAATTTTGAAAAAATGGAGGGAAAAAAAAGGGGGGGGGGGGGGGGGGGGGTGGTGCTCCACCCGAAGAATAGCTTACTTGTCTACAAATATATGTTTTAATTTTCCAAACTTCAAACATTCATTTTGAACATCTTCTTTGATATCCAACTCAAAATCTGGTTCCGTCTGCAAAGGGGGATATCATTTTGAACATTATCAGCAACAGGAACAAGAAAGGAAAATTACTTTAAAAAAGCATGCCCCACCAACCTCATCATTTGGGTCAAACATATCCTTCAATAATAAACATTCACTTGGAACACCAATTGTATCAACAGTTGGCAAAGTAGCAATGGGAACTTGAAGACCTGAACCACCAAGTCCAGCAAGAGCAGGAACAAGGGGAGTAATTGGAGATACTGCAGGTGCAGCTCCTAGAATAGGCACTGTTGGTAAAGTAAGGCCTGCGCTATTGACAACTGGAGTGCCAGCAGAACCAGCAACGCTTCAGAAGAAAGGAAGAAAATGTAAGAAAAAAGAGGTCAATTTCAATATACCACAACAAACTAGGAAGAGAAAAACCTAGATCCAGAGCCACTGCGGTCCAACTTCTGCATGAGAAGTGCTCGAGATCGTGCATTCAGAGACTGAGAATTAAAAGAAGAATTGTCAGCTTGGCCAATAATTTATTTAAGAGAAATAAATAAACAAACAAACAAAAAATTGTGAATAACAGACCCACCAGAAATTCAAGAGAGAGAAAGATCGGAAATTGATAACTTACAGACGGAAAATGTAAAACTTACTTGAAAATGCAAATGAAAGAAAAGGAGAAATAGGCTCAAAAACTAAAACTTTTAAGATATCAAAATTATTGTTGACATAGAATCAATTAAGATTAACATAAGGTCATGATACCTTTTTTTCGTGACATAACAGCAACACCAAAAACATGCTTTAGGTAATACACACTTTAGACATGTAAGAACAATCAAATACCTTAGACTTTAATTATCAAGATTGATTATCAAGCCTTAAGACTATCAACCAACTTCAACAAAGAGAAATCATTTTTCTTATTTTTATATTATAAATAAAAAATAAATAAATAAAGAAAAAATGGAGGTATAACTAACCAAGCCACCTCCTTCATCATCATCAAAATCACCAGAATTTGCTCCAACATCTTGCATTCCAGCTTGATCAGTAAGAGCTGAAACCTGAACAGGAAAAGAAAAGAAGGGGGAAAAGGAGAAGAGAAAGTCAGGTAAAAGATCATATTCAAAGTAGAAGAGCCTATAATAAGAATTTTTGGTACAGCATACACCATTCATTCATGCAGCACTGACAGAAGAAGAATGCCATCAAGTTTTATACAGAAGCAGGTGCCAAGTTACTAAAGACCAGTAACAGGGCAACACAGGCATTCAATTGTTTGATTTGAAAGCATTGATCTTAGAAAGGACTCTGGATCACCAAGTAAAACTCTTTGAAACTGTTGTATTAACTAATACGCTGCTACAGAAAGTAACAGCGTAAAATATGTGAAATGACAAGAAGCTGGTAATAAATCAATGAGATTTGTACACTGTTGTTTCAGACTCAGTGCATTGAAAGATTGAATGGCAATACCTTGATAAGCCGACCCGCAATCTCCAACTGTTGATTCAGACTCAGTGCATTTCTAGCGTCTTCAAGACGTGCAAACTGCAATAAACAACTTATTCAATTAGCCTACTAAATCAGGAGGAACCTTGGTGTGTATATAATATGCCATCTAGAACATCAGTAGAGCCAAGAACACCATATTAAGATATTATACCAAGTGATTTAGATACAAGCTGTATGTGATGTTGAAGCCGATTATCAATCTATAAGAGTAAAGGACTGACTATATCATTCAAAGCTTCTCATGTAGTTAAGCATGCAAAACTGTGTTGCATAGAAATTTTAAGTGTTGCATTTTCAAGCAATTACACAAATGTTTCACAAATAGTACTCACCTGGACAAAGCCATATCCTTTGCAATGTCCAGTTTCATCAACAGGCAACTGCACCAGCTCTACTTGACCAAATGCTTCAAAAACCTATTCAAAATAAAAGCAATGGATCAACAGAATTTAGTAAAGAATAAACATATCAAGAATCCAAAAAGAAGTAACAATCTGATACAGACACTAGATGCAGGTCCCAGATCACATGGCTAGATGTTGAAAGCCCATGTCAGCCCAACTGATTAAAGAATCCTAATTAATTTAGTGATACAATTTTAATTACTTATATTGTAATTTGGTTATTTACTTTCCAACTTAGTTCAGGTATTTATTTCATTTTCTTTCTAGATTAGTAGAATTATTTTTGTTAGTCAGAATAATTTCCTTTCAGTGTTAAGTTAGTTAGTTTAAATGAAGGACACCTTGAGTTCAGCATTATTGACAACTGGCTTGCTTAGTAAAATTTCTTTTGGAACATTTCCAATGGTTGGTGATGACTCCAGCCAACACTAGGTGCCGACTCCTAGTTTTTTACATTTTCTTCTTTGTTTCTTTTATTGCGATTTTTTTTTCAGTGTTTGTTATGCATCAAATTTGGTATCAGAGCTAGGTTGTTCTGTCTCAATGACAAGGCATGATAACCATAACATAAGAAAAATAAATCAAGAAAACCAGTGAGAAGACTAAAGGGAATCTTTATAGCTGAAAAATCCTCACACTCAACTATAAATTAAGAATTTATCAAAAAAATGTAAAAACAACAAAAGCATATGATTGTAACAGGTTGAAATATCCCACACAGGTTTAATACATTGCAACCTGCCTTAAGGTTAGTCCAATCAATCAACTCTAATAACTTCGCATTATAATAATCCTATGGAATGACTGCAAACAAATTATGTTTACCTGACGAAGATCAGCTTCAGTTATGTTGTAATGCAGATTCCCAACATACAGCCTTCTGGCCCCTCCTGAATAGGGGCCTATAAGCCCACCTGATACACCAGCCACTGCTGTAGTTGACTGGACCAGATTCTTTTCTGCTTCTGATGGTTTTACCATAACTGGTTGACCAAGAAGAGGAAGACCAGAGAGTGCTATTGCCATAGGTACTGACATTGCATCATAGAACTCAATATAACTGCCAACAGAAACAATTTTAGTATAATCATAAGAATTGCACATATAATAATACAAGCGCCAGACACAGTACTAAATTAAATGAGTACCAACTTAAAAATATTTCACTTCCCTTCAAACCAATCACCCCAGGAAAAAGATTAACGTTGTATCACAATATATCTAATATCTAAAATATTCTACTGCAAGAAACTAGGGTCCTTGCAGATCACTTTTCCCAAGTTCTAATCAGAACTTTTCCCTAAATGATATAAATCAAAGGTGAACATAATACGACAACATTCATTCTGCCAGATTTTGGACTGGTGCCATTCATGTTTTATCCTAGCTATGGCAAACAGAACATTCTATTTATTTTCATAGACTATTTTTTCCTGTTTACAATACAGATGGATCTCCAAACCTATGTGGCACAAATTTCTGCAAATCCCATATCTACTGTAGTTTTTTGCAAATCCCATATCTACGGGAGTAGAAGGTTTACTTTCTTTAATGAAATAGCTTCATTTATTGAACTGAGAAACAAAAATGTAGCAGCAATTTTAGGATTTAATACAATATGAAATTACCAGAAATTTAACATTTATTGGTTATGTTTATGTATGTATCTATGCGTGTATGTGAACTGCAAAACAATTTCAACTAAGATGTATTCAAGGAAAATAAAACATACCCAACTCCCTTGGATCGTCTTGAATTGCGGTCCATTATAAGGCGTACATCTCGAACCTGAAAATTGTGCTCTCCAGATATTAGAAAGATGAGAGACAGAAACAAGATAACAATTTACATTGGAGTGTGAGAAAAAAAGAAAAATCAACTCATAGAGCAACATTCCTCAACACTTAAGGGAGGATGTGAGCAACGGATAGAATTAAATACAGAGTTGAAACTGAACACTTTCTGCCTCATTTTACAACGGATCATTGCCTAAACAAGTGGGGGTCACTTACTCCAGATTTTGTTTGTGTGCATTCAACCAGGGCAAATGTCAAATTTGAGAATTAGGATGGCAATATGGTAAAACAGGGTAAAGGGCTTCAGGCCCATTTTCTTGAAGAGACAGAATATGTTAGCTCCACAGATGCACAAACTGCTAGTGAGAACTCTACAACTCCTCCCTTACCTACTCTATAATAGTTGTTTTTTCTATTCATTAAGTTACACATGCACCTGGAGGATTTTGACTTTTGAACCTATGATCTTGCCATCCAACACCATCTTTTAGGGATAGCTAAATATAATTATATAAACTACGAACCAAAAAAAAAATGGCAAATACTAACCTTGCCAGCCTTTGAGAAGAACTCATACACATCTCTTTCATTTGCCTTCAAACAAATCTTCAAAATAGTAACCCAAGATAATAAGTCAGACCTCAAGTTGTCAAAATTAACAAAAATAATACATATGCAAATGCATTTGATTACCTGGTAAGCAAATACGGTCCTCTGATCCCGTTCAGGGTCAGCCTCTGGTTCAGCCACTTCCTCCTTTTTCTCTTTATATCGTCTGCAAGGAATGAAAAAATGTGAAATATAGACCCAAAAAATTCACCAACCGATTAGTTTGTCAATGAATAATTCTTATGGAAAAACAAGCTGAGCCAGAACACTCTTAAAGTGAAGAGTAGCATAGACATTGTTTTACTCGCAAAAAATATGTATATGTATTTAATGTGGCAAAATTGCCTTGATTGCAAACGAAAAGGAAGAAAAGAACAATCCCAAAATGGCAGCAAATTATTCTCCACTATGTGTAAAAAGGCCGAACCCAAGTATAGTCCTGCAGGGAACTACACAAAGTTAACATGAAATTACCAATGCAGGCAGATTCAGAAAAATTTAAAGATTGCTTCATCTTAAGATTTGATAAGGACCAACCTGGAGAAAGACGTGGCAATTAAAGGTAATGAAAACATTGGGACCAATATAATCATAAATGGAAACAGCATCATGTTGTATTGATGGCAGTACCCAAGGACCTAATTGCATTAACTTGGAACCTGTTAAAAGCTTATATTTCCACACAACAGATAGAACAAAATTGAGACCTTAAAAATTAGGTCTACAGTCCTATATTTGTTTGTAAACCCATACTTTTAACATGATCACATTATACCCAGGTAAGACAAAAATATGGAAATACACAATCCAATCAGTTCTTGGTAATGATTATAGAGAAAGCTTGGGTTGTAGGGTCTCATCATTGGGAAAGCTAGATAAATAAGACACCATTCACAAATTGTATAAAGTTTCTTGTCAGAAAATGTAAGTACTTGTAAGGAGAGTATGAATGGGCAAAGAAAATTATGCAAGATATCCAAAAAAGTCTCTTCAGAAGCAATGACTACCGAGAACGGCAATCAATTCCATAGTTACACTTATATTCAATCAAAGCATTGCTAACAGTGAACAAGACTTTGAAAAATACATAAATAAGGAAACTACAGGTCATCTAAAACCTAAAACTTCAAGACATGAAATCAAACATATCAAAAATAAATTAATATATAATATATGCAAAAGAATAATGGCAATGGCTTAGCCCAAATAACATTCTATTCCCCACAGGCATCAGAAGATGAAGTGCTTCTCATAAGCAAAGCTCATCTCTCCCTCACCAGCATTTCTGCAACAGAATAAATACAATTAAGCTACTGAGTTTAAAGGTGGAGGATAACAAAAATCATAACATGACATCACCACCATGGTCAAAACCTCTAACATCAAAACCCCCAATCTTGCAATGCAAGCTTTTAGAGAGATTCCAGAAACTTCAAGAGAAACATTAAAAACCCATGACCTGTTCCTGTGCCTGGCCCAATTGCCAGAAAGACCATCTGAAGATTGCTCTACCATATCTGCGAGTTCCCAGAATCTAATGTTCAATATGCAGAATTTTTAATACTATTAAATAGCATAAGTAACTATATTAAACTTAAGTACTACCAGTCAGAAAATTTAATTACATAATTGTATAAACCCCGTTCTACTAGCGAGAATTATACTTGGAGGAAAGAATGAAACAGCCCCCCTTCCTTAAAGAAAAACAAAAGAAAGTAGTTGTCAAGTTGGATGTGCTTTCACATCAAACATAAAACATCTGTCTACTTTGCTTGACATAGAACTAATGCTAAATAAAAGGTGAAAAAATAAAAATTTGGGCACCTGGACTTCAAAGTAAGAGGACAAACTGTTTCCCAACCAACTGAGCTTACAAATATGCAAGTAGCTGCAGAGGCTTCCATCTACAGCATTAAATGCTTGCACTTTTTTAGGTCAAGTTAAATTCAAATCACCCCGAGTGTCCTACATATGTCTTAAACAAGTATCTCATACTAACTTCCACATATCAAAGTAACTAAGGAACAGAAAAGGCACATTGCAAGAGATAAGGAGTAGACCAGGCCTCACCCTACTAAAAATATGTTAGCATCGATTTTCCATTAATATAAACCCAAATTATGACTCGAGAATGTGGACTAGGTTGCCTCTTAACCGCTCAAGATATTCTCATAAAATAGATCGAATAGTACCAACCAACCAACTTCGCCCCAATTCTCAAATTAACATGCTGCATAGAGAAACAATGTCATGTGAACCCAAGCATACATGCCAACAACACAACACCCCCCCCCCCCCCCCCCAAAAAAAAATAAATAAATAAAAAGGAAGAAGAAAAAGGGACAGATATGGGATAAGAAGACTTCGATTAACAAGTCCCCAGCATTTCTCTTCCCCTACATGACACATGAAGACATTGCATTTACCCCAAAAACTAATGATGATTACCAGCATGAACTTGCAATCAAACTACAATCAACTAAAATACTAAATGGCTAACAAAGCAATGTAAACTCTAGCATGACAAGGAAATGTGTTGGGACTGGGGAAAGACAAAACAGATAAGAGAGTGGACGGGGAACCTACAGATATATCACCAAAAAAACAAGAATGATGAGAAGAAGGTGCAAAAACAAACACAGAAGCAAAACCACTAAAACATATAAGGGAAAACAGCAAAAAAAATAAAAAGAAAAAAAGAACTAATCAACCTAACAAATTTTTGATACAACGATAGTTGGGGGCGGGGAATTTGAAACCTAAATGTCTCTATTGGAAACACCAGGAGTTGCTAATTGAGCTACAACACTCTTGGCACTAATCAACCTAACAAATCAAAATACCGTAAAACATTAGCAGAACCTAATGGCTCAAAATCTTTAAGACATTAGGCTATAAAGAAAGAAAGAGATCATAGAAAATGGACTGTGTTTTAATTATGAGAACAGCTAAGATGAAGTTGAACAATATAAATATCATATTACCGGTGCTTACAGTTTCCATGAAGAACTTTTCCAACTGACAACCCATGTCTTAGAGAACCCAGCATCACACAAACATCTCCTCTCTAGGGCAGGTAAATGTTATACTCATATAACTTCAACACAGTGACCACAGTTAATTACAGAAAATATCACACAATGGAACCCCACCTCAAAATATAATGAAGTGTTTTTGAATAAGAGTGAGAAAGGCCAGCAGATTATCCTAATATGCAAACAAGATGTCCACAGCATAAAACAAAGGAAGCTTTCTGAGCAATGATGCATGACACACACACCCCTCAATCAAGGCCTATCTTTAAGCCTTAATAATGGAATTCAAAAAAGTACTTGCACCATCAGTACAATAACATTCTCAAGCATGACTCATGCATTGAGAACTGAAACCAGCTGCAAATTAAGTTCAAGCTTTGCTTTCAAATCACTGATACAAAAATTGGGAAAACCACTATTCCATCTTCTGTCTAATAAGTTACTCATCAAGACAAATAAACTATGCACTCTCACTTTTGGGTAAAAAACAGAGAAGGGGAAACCAACTTTCTATAATATCTATATGCATACCCAAGGTCAAATACTTAGATATTTAGAGCACTGTCGTAAGGTGCCTATGTATTGAACCTACCTCTGTCTTGCTTGAAACAATAACACTCTAAAAACTCAATTTAGAGCACAAAATCAGAAGGTGGACCAACCTAAATGCACACTACGTACAACAAGGTTCTGAAAGTCATAAAAAGTTTTTGTCAGGTCTCACAAGAAATAGACCTATCTCCCAAAAAGTACCTAGACTATCATTGCTGGAAAGCATTACCACGCTTAGCCACTTAATGTAGCAAACTCAATCTTTTCATTCAGATCCAACTTAACCAAATGAGCAAGGTTGGTATTGTGTTTAGTTATCCCTTTTAATTTATGTGAGACTAAATGAATTTTGTTCTTAATTGTTGCTAGACCGAAGACTAGCAAGAAACATAATACAGTAGCACATAGCGTATATAAATTCCCATTGTTTTGCAGTTATACAACATCCAACACCAAATATGCAGTTTATTCTAAGAGTCTCAAAGATAAGATAAAGAAAATAAACATAAACAAACCTGCTTTCTCTGTCCCGTTCCCTTGACTCTCTCTCCCTTTCTCTTTCTTTGAGCTCCTTGTCACGACTCTTCTCCCTTTCATCACGCTCACCCCGCTGTCTTTCTGATTCACTCCTGCTTCTACGGGACCGTTCTTTCTCTCTCTCTTTTTCCTTCTCATTCTCGCGGTCACGTTCCCTCCTATCTCTTTCTCGATCACGATCTCGCCCCCGCTCTTTCTCCCTATCCCTGTCTCTCTCCTTCACATTCCCATTCCTCTCTTCTCTATCCCTATCTCTCTCCTTATCCCTTTGTTCCCGCCCACTCCTATGTCGATCCCGTTCCCCATCTCTAGACCGTGAACGGTGACGAGATGAAGCCCTCTCTCTTTGTCTGTCACGATCGCGATCACGCGACTCATCTTCTGATCTCGAACGCTTTGAACGCCGCTCCACATCATCATCCCTCTCATCACTCTTATGCTTCGAACTCCGACTACGCTCTTTATTACCAGACTTCTCAATTTCACCACCTCCATTAACTGCACCTTCCTTCTCTTTCCCTGGCTCAGGATTCTCAACAGTTTTCTCTAAATAATCATACGCGTCAAAATCCATCACAACCTTATCAGATAATCCCACACAAACCACACAGATAAAAGTTTATTGCACCTGATATCTGCAACCAATGGATTTACATATCAAAAATTTAAAAACCGAAACCTCAAAAGCCAAAAAACAGATCGTTCTAGTTGAAATAATCAATAAGTTAAATATTTCACTCCCAAATAATCCAAACAGCATACTACACAAACAATGAAAACACATCTCCTCTCATTTTCCCTCCATTTCTCGGCAAACAAACACATCACTTAATGCTACTACAAGTAAAAAAAAATCTTCCACGAAATGTCTATTACCATTAATTTAGCATAAAAATCAGATCTAAACCTTAATTTTAATAATCAAACATAATTTTCAATCTAACACTGGAATTACTTAGAAAAAAATAACAAACCCTAATTAAAAACCAAAACCTAGAAAGAAAAAACAGATCATTCTTAGTTGAAATAATCATCTAAGTTTAAAAACAACAAAAAAATTCATCTAAGTTAAATATTTCACTTCCAACTAATCAAACCGTATTTTCTCTCATTTTTCCCTCCATTTCTCGACAAACAAACGCATCACTTAATGCTATACCTTCAAAGTAGTCAAATTCAGTTTACTTATCCAAAAAAAAAAGTAGTCAAACTCAGCTCCATTACAACTACAAGTAAATAAAATAATTTATTCTTTCACAATATGTGTTATACCATTAATTCAACTTACAATAACCAAACATGATTTTCAATCTAACTCTGGAATTACTTAGATACAATAACAAGCCCTAATTAATAGCAAAAATCTAAGTTAAGCCACACACTTCCAATCGAAATAGCACACTACACAAACAATCAAAACGTATTTTTCTCTCCTTTTTCCCTCCATTTCTCAGCAACCAAACACATTACTTAATACTACAAGTAAACAAATAATTCATTCTTCCACAAAATTTCACTACACAAAAAAATTGAAGCCCTGATTTCAACAATTAACCCTAATTTTTCAATCTAACCATCAACAATAACAGTGAGTAACGAAAATGAAAACAAAGAGAGTAAGAGAGGGCTAGGGTTTTGGTTTGCGAAAATTACCTAAAGAGAGAAAAACCCAGAACGAAACGGCGACGTAGAGGGCTCGAATCGAAGACGAAGAAGAGAGAGAGAGAGCGAGAGCTCAGTGGAGTGTGAAGCTCAGAGAAAGCTGAAGAAAATAGGAGATTTCTCGAGGCTTAAAGCGCGAGCGAGTGTAGAGAGATTTTTTTTCTTTTTGGTGTGTATGTGTGTTTTGGGGGTTCTGAATTTTGTTGGATCGTTGGCTAGGGCAAGAAAACTGAAAACGTGAGCGGCACGTGACTTTTATATATGTTCGGGCTGGGAATTGGACTGGGATTGACCCGATTGGGTTGGCCTATAAAAATTCCCAACCAATTCATACTTGATAAGTTGAAAAAACTAGGAACAATTACTATCTTATCAATCTTTACCGGTTAAAAATATAGATGGTTTCGACTTGACAGATTGTGAGGGTTGATATTCAATTGATTAAATTGGACTTTTTTTTTCTAATTCAGTCATAAAATATAATTTCTAAAGGGATTTGTTTTAAATTATTCTCTCAAATAAAAAAAGGAAAGAAAAAGAATAACAAAATAATAAAAAAATTTGACACCTAAGCTTTCTAATATTAGTAATATATTGTTTATCCCTAAATATGCATATACAAAAATAAAAGTAAGATAATATTTTGGTCCCTAAACTTTACTAGAAGTTTGTTTTTTGTCCCTAAGCTTTAAAAAAAAAATATTCATCCCTAAACTTTGTAAAGTTTAAGGACATAAATAAGTTATTATTTTTAGTAACGAAAATGAAAGACAAATTCAACCCACATGGAAAATAATAACATATGTTGACAACTAGGATCGGTTCTTGGCGGGTTCAAAAATTTAACTCACATGGAAACCTAACCTACCACTTTAAATTCACATGGGTTGGAGTGGGTCAAGCGAGTTAGTGAGTAAAACAAGTTTTTTTCATAACCCTACATGTCAGGGTCATCTCATTGTATTTACAAAATAAACAAAATAAGTTCATCCAATTGCAATTGGACTTAAATATTAAAATCAAGTTAAGTTTTTATAATAAAATGGAATTTTTAATAGGCTATTGCTTTATAGAAATGTGTATTGGATTATGTTATGTTATCGACAATCTCTTGCATTTGGTCACATCATCAATAACATCCCAATAGATTTTGTCATGTCATCAATGAGTTCTAGCTCTAGCTCTAGCTCATTCAAGGACCTATCTATGCGTGTGTATATGTAGGCATGAGTTTAGGCAACCCTAGTAGGAACATTTCAAATGACAAGAGTTTTCTCCTCATTAAGAACTGTTACATGTATCGTGTGTAATCTTTTTTAAATGTGAAATCACTAACAAAAATGGCTTTTACTAATGATTAAAATTCTGGAAACATACATTTTTCATAACAACTAAGATGATTAATTGTAGTTGTTACATGATAAAAAATGGTGTTAGTAATAAGCCAATGTAAAAAGTGATATTCAAATCATAATTTACTACATTAACAAATTGTGAAAAATGTTACGTCCCCTGCATTGCTTAATAAATGGTTGTTATATTTTGTCTTTTATCTTTTGCTGATGATTCTCACCCAAACCACTAGATTGAATGGAAAGCATCTATCATAATACATGTAACTTCTGATCAAGTAATTGAGTGTGACTTTGCGCTTAACTTGTCACTAAAGCTTCTTCAAAAAAAAAAAAAAAAAAAAAAAAAAAAAGGAAAAAAATTGGCTTTTGCCCATTTTAAAAAAACAATCCAGCATTTTGCCCTCTTTCTCAAATTAATTAGAGAAATGCCCATATTTTGAAACTTGATTTATGATAAATTGAGTTATTAAAAAATATATATATATCTGGAGTGCGATAGCAGCGTTTTTAAGGAGCCTATAGTGACGTTTTATAAATTGACCTCCATGAAATCGAGTTATAGGCAATTTTTTTTTTTTTACCTATAACTCAATTTCATATAGATCGAGTTACAAAACGTCACTATAGGTCCTGAAAACGTCACTATAGATTGCTTTAAAACGCCGTTATAGGGCCTAATTCAATTTATCACAAATCGAGTTTCAAAAGAAAGACATTTTCCTAATTAGTTTGGGAAATGGGACAAAAAGCTATTATTTTTGCCCAAAAAGGGCAAAAGCCCATTTTGTCCAAAAAAAAAAGTCGCCACTAAAGCTCAGAATAATCTTTTTGAGACAACTAACAAGGGTATCACTTAAGAGTCAAGACACCCTATTGAAGGAGTCAAATTCAGGACCCACACATTAAGAGATTTGTGCTTTGTTCTACCACATGGACTACGATAATTGATGACTATGTTAATTGATTAGAAATTATCAGGAGAAATCATCAACACTCAAGTCTCATGCACCACCTTGAATGAGGGTTAAAAAAAAATGAGATTATCTTTTCAAAGGCAGACTCTCACATCACACTCCATAAATCCCACTGACTTGGAGAGAGAAAGAAGGAGGCTGGTTTTCTCTATACAAGTTCAGATGCATTATCTTGTACTGTGCTGCTGACTTGGAGAGACAGAAAGAAGGAGGGTGGTTTTCTCTATACAAGTTCAGATGCATTATATTGTACTGTGCTGATTTTGATAGCTCCTGTATTCAGTCA
The DNA here is from genome assembly GCA_032727855.1 of Quercus ilex subsp. ballota. Classification (NCBI taxonomy): domain Eukaryota; kingdom Viridiplantae; phylum Streptophyta; class Magnoliopsida; order Fagales; family Fagaceae; genus Quercus; species Quercus ilex. The sequence continues at coordinate 55,572,190 of CM064918.1, forward strand.
GAAATCATGGGAGGACAAATTGCTATTTTGAGACATAAATGGCATTCATCAAGTTGTCAGTGACTGCAATTGGCTAGTCTTATTACTCCAAGCTATAGTACTACACTACTGCCCCTTCAAGTAGAAAAAATTCAGAAATTATGTGAGGAGTCACAGAGAATCAAGCAATGCTAGACACACAAACTTTTCCACAGCCTTTTTCAGGTGATAAGTTGTAATTGGAGCATTACATTCATGTGTACTCAGCATTAACACTACTATTATTATGCACTAATTAAAGTAGTACTGAAAAAATTCGTCACCTAATTATTGCAAAGAATCAGTAGGAAAATTTTATTTAGTGATAGGATTCAGTGCTAGTCCTAGCTACTTCACTCCTGCCAGCTTCCTATCCAGGGTTCTTGACGATTGGATTGTTGTATGACACCATTGTTAAGGTTAAGACTTGTAAAGAGGTTCTGGTGCTTATGGTTCTTCATCTTCTGGCTTGGAACACCTCTAACTAAAATGATGATAACTCAAAGAAGTTAGAACTTAGAACACATCTAACTAAAGGGGGAATGACAAGATATATTGGCCAGTGTTGGCTGGGACATAACAGGAAAGTTGTACGAAAACAAGAATATATAAAGGAATGAATAAATATTATGCAGATACATTAAAAGAATTTCTGCTGAGGCATTCCAAGTAATTGTTATACATAACAAAAAGGCAACACAATCTTTTATTCGTCTCAAGATGACACATAAAAATCATCACCAAAACTTGTTTGACTCCGTAAGTCAAATATTTACGGAAATAATCTTCTTCCTTTCTTCCTATAGTGTTTTTATTAGTATATTACACACACATCGGATAGGTCTTCAATCCATAATCTCATCTCCCACCTTGCACTTATAGGGGAATGAAGTACTGTTTGAGCTGGAGCTCATCGATTTACTGAAATAATCATTATAATGGAAATAATATTTCTGCACCTCTAATTTGGCTTGGAAGTCATTTTTGGCATTGTATTCGAGCTCCCTCGACTAAATACTCCCCACGCCTTCTGTCCACCCTTGTCAGGCCCTGGTCTTTGGCTATCATCAGAATTCAAATTGGGCAAGTTCTCATTTGGTGAAACCCCTATTGTGCCAGGATTCCTGGCAGCATCATGAGGGTTTCCTTCCCTGCTCCTACGAACTTCTGCTGGTACACCTTGTCCCCTAGGTTGAGTTGGAGAACTAAAAATGCCATAACTAGGTGCAGGGGTACTAGGAGCACCAAGACTTGGTCCTTGCTTGGGCATGTTGTTAGGAGGAAGCTTTGGGTTTCGAAATACAGAAGTATCAGTCCCAACTTGCCTGCTATCTGCCCCTGAAGGCGAAAATTTCACATCCACTGGGGTCTGCCTTCTTAAATTTGGAAATTGGGATTCTAACCTCACTGAGTCCCTCATTCCTGGACCGCTATTATCTATTGGTTTCGTAGGTGGGAACTGATTCCTTGGTTCACTTCCTTTGTGAATTTTTTCAGTCCCAGTGGAAGGCCCTTGTGGGGAGAATGGGGAGGATGGGACTCGATCTGCTCTTGTAAATTCGGGTACTGGCATGGAGTGCAAAAAGTCTGAAACATTGACATTTGATGAAGGAGAAGCTGTTTCTTGTGCAGTCTTCAACTGTTTATCCGAACTGGAAGTTACTCCATTCACATCATCACCAAGACGGAATACTTCTTCAAAATTATCACCAGCATCAACAACTGACCAAGCATTCTTCTTGTCTCCAAAACTTTCATCTGGAATTTCCATGGAAGAGGGAATAGGAAGGTCAACTTCATCAGAAAGGATCTCTTCCTCAGTTTCTGAGTCATATTCAGCAGAACTCAGTTCTTCAGTGGAATCAATAGAATTGACAGCTTCTGGTACAGTGGTGGCTACCTTAGCTCTCGTATCTCCTACAACCTTCAACTTTTTCCCCCCACCTTTCTTGGGCATGCCAAATTTGACATGCCTGACTACCACATGTGCCTCTGTCTCTCTCACCAAGGGTCCACTTTCTACAATACACACATCTTCAATCTGCAGAATGTTGTTCATAAATAAGAGTGGGAAAGTAAAAAAGAAAACACAAAAAGTGCATATTAATGATTCAAACATGAAGCAGTGAGAAAAATCAAAGGATTTGGCCATACCAAAGCAGAGACACGAGATAGCAATCCACCCAAGTCCTGATCTTCTTTACCCATTGCCCTGCACTGTTTCAGATCCACAGAGGACAATTAACTATTATAATAGCACTTAATTGCTAATTTGGTAACATTAGTTGAAAGAATTTGAGGACAGACACCTAAATCACACGTGCACTTGGTAGAATAAGACAACTTTTATTGGTAAATATACATGCATAAGAATGAAGAATGAGTGGATTAATGCTAGTATGTTGTTGTATCAGTTCTTAATTTCTTTTTATTCCTTTTGCAGATAAACATTATTGTATTACTCCCTGAGCTTTGAGAATCCATTAGTTTCACACTTTGCCAATCCCCGCTCCCCAAAAAACTAAACCATCCACACACACAAAAAAGAAGAAAGAAGTAGTAATTGTATGGAAATTTTGTTTGCCCGTGATATCTAAGACGCACTTTGTCTTTTCTTTTTTTTTTCTTAAACTGGTTGAGTCAGCCTCTTCATACATCCGCAATTTTGCAAATCCATATTGTATTTGAAATTTCTGATAAAAAGGATGAATTTGTAAAGAGCCCAGAATACAGAATTTCTGAGAAGAATCTGATGATCAGTAAATTTTAGCAAAAAAGGTATGATGCATGAAACAACCAGTGAATTTGTCTCTCCTTCTAATGCCAGCAACTCAATGAAACTCTAACATTAAAGAGAAGGTGGCATAGATATCAGCATGCAACCCAAGATAGCACCCAATCAGCTACAATATACCAAAATATCATCGGAGTATCTAAACATCAATAACCAGAGAATAATTAAAGAAATGAAAGAATGTACCTTCACCCGGTAACCACGCTCCATCAGTCTTTTAATTTGATCTGCTTTCATCTTTAAGTCCTTTAGTTCCTGAAAAGAGTAGCAGTGGGTAAGTTGTATTATCATGCTTTTCACTCACTCTTTTAAAATCAATGATGTAACCATGGTTAGTTTATCTTTTGACCTTATATTCCTCTCATTTTGTATCCTTTTTGCATTGCAAGTCTTACATTTGGGTAGCTGGGTTAGTGGGTACATCTATGACCCAGCCAGGTTTTCAGAGACCAGGCAAACAAAATAAAAGGAACACTCAAATCATCAATAACATAAACAAATGGAAATCCCAGAAATCAAAGCAGATTGTTATCAATTGACAAGCACCCAAAACACAGTTGAGTTGACACATTGAGTGAAGAGAATTCAATGACCACTTCCTTGAATTGTATCATCCATATTGTTCTCAATTGTTCAAGCTCTTTACAAAATTGTGTTCACAGCATCAATACCATTATTAATGTGAAAATATTAAATTGTTGCCAGCATGTTTTTATTTATTTCTGGAACAGTTAAGATGAGTTTCAGGAAGTATGTGATATGGCACAAGGAAAATAAGAAGTCAGAGTTCAAAGAAAGAACTTACTGTTTTGCCTGAGAAGCGAACTTCTTTGCAGTCTCCTTTTCGCAAAGACACCTCAGACTGCATATTCAATGCATTCCAAAAAGTTAAACTATTATAACAATAACAAATAAGATTTTTTTTTATAGGTAAAAGTAAATGATAATATATTAACAAACAATATTTAGATGTACAGGACCAAAACTAAATCTCTTACAGTTTCTCCTATGGAAATGCAAAATATTAACATAAGTGCAAGAGTCTGAGACCAACTAACTAGAAGCTACATGACTGCACCAAACGCTCTCTCTTTTTTTTCCCTTGCTTCATAAATGGAAATTTAACAAATAGAACTTCTGGAACTTTTTGAACTTTACAATCATGTAGTCCTATGACTAAGTTTAAATTTTGTGAACTGCTAACCAACCTTTCAATAATATCACCATTTTGCAAGCAGTCAAGAACCCCAGAACCATACATATACATCAACAAAAGCATGAGAAACCAAAAATAAAAAAGGCATGCTCTGCTCAGTTGATGTTAAGCATCAATATTTCCTCCCAAAAAGGTACTTATCATTTCTAAAATAGTTTACAATATCTTCCCAATTAATTTACGAACACTGAACTTGACAATCAAATTCCCTAGGTTCTACCAGGTGACAACTGTCAGTTGCAAAGGAGATAGGAATTGTACCAAGGAAATTGCTCAAGCTACATCTATACACAACCTTATATATATATAGCCCATATCACATTTTATGAAATGCATAATTGTAACTTACTCAGCCACTAAATTTTGAATCTTTAAGCAAAGTATTGTGCAAAACAAATACAATGTACAAAACTGAAAATTTGTGGATAGCAATCAGAAGAATCTGGTTGAAAAAATAATAATCTGGTCCAAAGGGCCCTTTGTTGATGAGACTCTACGTCATAAAAAAAAAACTGGTCAAAACAATGGATGATTATCTGTTGCTCCAAAGCTTCCAAAAATTTTAAAATGCAAAACATTAGTCAAGGTGATGACAACTAGATTTTGGGACCTTCAGATATATCATTATAAATCAACTTGCAATAGGAAGTTTAGAGCATCTCCCAGTATAACTTATTGAATTATTTGATCCTAAATAAGGTCAATTACAAGTTGAGGCTTATCCTTTTTCTTATTGTTATTATTTTTAGATAAGTAAGAAATAAGTATATTCAAAAAACTGCTTTATGCAAACTAGAGCAAAACAGAAATTACAAAAAAGAATGAAAAGCAGAAACAGAAAGGAAAAACTAATTACAAAGACAAAGAGAGCTAAGGAACAAAGAGAGAGAATCACTAGATGTGAGTCCCCAAACCCTAGACCAATCAAAAAGGGAACCAGCGAAAAGAGCAAGCAACTAGTCATCGGATCTATCTAAGTCCTCAAAGGTCTGCTGACTACGTTCCCTCCAAATACACCACATCAAACACAACGGAACTAAATTCCAAATGCTAGATGAGTGCTTCCCCAACCAATCCCACCAACCAAAGAGGAATCTGCCACCGATCATGAGGGAACCCACGAAATCCCAAAAGTTCTAAAGACAAAGCTCCACAACCGGTGAGCCTTTCTACAGTGTAACAATAGATGATCCACTATCTCCCCATTACAACGACATATAATACACCAATCAACGAAATCAAAGCCCCTAATCGGTAAGTTGTACACACACCACCTCATGACTTTACCCTACACATTGTTTTTATAGAAGGACAAAATGCTACTTGAAGCACAACTCACTGGGGAAGGGGTAAACATCCAAACTTCTAAAAAGTTATTTCTAATGGAAACTTCCTACAATCCACAAGATTGATGCTTTGATTCTCCAATCACCATTCTCATATGTGACAAGAAGCAAACGGACTGCACCAACAAAGCTCTAGGATGCAACACCTAGGGTTGGTCAGAGTAAGCACCAAACCATTAGAAAATTCCAAGAGAAATTTTATTAATCAATCAAATTGTTACCTACTCCATAGGAGTATAATATTGTGTTTATATAGACTACTTGAACAAAACCCTAATTCTAATTCTAATTGATTTACAAAACCTCATTTTAATTGAAATACAATTGACTTCCAAAATTAAATAAACCTAAATTAAAATAAAGATTTTTTTATCACTTCTCACATCAATGGCAATTGGCTGTACCAAAGCTACAGGCAAAAGAAAACAATAACAAAGTTGTTTTAGTCCAAAAAAATTTCGTTGGCTTAATTTCAGCAAGATCCAACCCAAAGGCACAAATCTACAATGTAGAGTACCTTGCTTTTAGCACGGTCTTTTTCCTTCAACTGTTTTTTGTACTTTTCTCTATGGAAGTCCATGAGTTTACAGACAGGTGGATTAGCAGCTCTTTGAACCTGTAAACAAAACAAAATTGAGTTTGCAGAACAGAGATAAGAAACATAAAGGTAGTTTAATAAATTACAGAAATTAAAAGATTGAGCATCCCAGAATTTGCTAAACAAACTTCTTGTCCCAGAAGCTAAAGTTCTTAAGCGCTAATAGCTCCACTTTCACATAGATGCTGACCAGGGCATTTGCTCCAAGCATTAATAGATGCATGGCTAAACACATTAGAGTCCAATGCATGTTTAAAAAAACCAATAAAGGAAATCAATAATGGTGTTCAAAGGACATTCTTTGTCTCATTTTCACAGGAACCATTACACAAAATTATTTTGGGAAAAAAAATGTAGATATTATCCAAGATAGTAGCGGAATTAATAAAGGTGGTTCAAAAACTGAGTAAATTACATAGGTAGCATACAAAAGAACACCCACTACCTCTCTACCTTTAATTGAACCTTGGATGTCTTAAAAAAACCAAGAGGTGCTAACCAGTTGAGTTACAACGCTCTTGGCAAAGATAACAAAAAACCTTAGCAGATCTACTTGCACCCCATGATGGGGTGGGGTTGGGTAGGGAAGCAATTTAATCAGGGCAAGGCAGGGTGCATTGTCAAGTTGGTCACAAGTGAAACGTTGGCGAAATTATTCAAAATACACATGTCAAGTAGAATATAACACCTGGCATCAGGATTAAGAACACAACCATGGGCACAATTTATTTTTTTTGAATAGGTAAGTACTGCTGTTTTATTAATATTAAATAAACAAAAACTTCATGTTCACAATGATGAACACAAAGCATCAACAATGTACAAGAATATCAAGGGAAAGATCTAAGAAGCAAGGAACTCAAAAATGGAAGAACATTGTGTTAAACCCCAAGCTCTGGACCAATCAAAAATAGTGCGTAGAACCAAAGATTGTCCAACATATAAATCCTACCCCAAGCTGCTGTTCACATGACAAATGCCACCCTTTTGGGCACCACGGGCAAATATCATCTCCAAATCTAAAATGTTAGGGCGTAAATCACCTTATCTAGGCTGACTTTTATTTCTTTCTCGTTAATGTGAGACTAAGTCCATTATTTTTTCCCAAGATAAATTCCTAGTAAGCATTTTCAACTCCCACATTAAATGAGCACAGAATATGAGTGTTGCTTATGGTACCCAACCCAACTCACTCAATAAAATGCTCATGTATATCAGTATTGCCAACAACCCAACATTCCTTAGATTTCCTTAGGCATCATACCAGGGAATTCACAACTAAGTAGAATAGCATTACAATTTCCTTAAAGAAAGATCTATAATGGAGTAACATTATTTCTTAGGATAAGTAAGATCTATAAGGAATTAGAAGCTGCCTTCTCTTTCCTTGCTTTTATTCAATCTCGGATTCCTAGGGGTGTTGGGTGTAATAGTTCCCACTGGTGCCTTAATAAGAATGGTAAGTTTGATATTTGGCCCTATTACAATAAGATTCAGGGTGCTTCTACTTCTAGTTTTCCTTGGAAGGGTATTTGGAAAGTTAAGGTTCCTAAAAGGGTGGCTTTCTTTTTGTGGACGGTAGTTCATTGTCAAATCCTTACCTTGGATAATCTCATGCTTAGGGGTTTCTCTTCGGCGAATCGGTGTTGTATGTGTGGCTGCAATGAGGAATCTGTGGATCATCTCCTCATCTATTGTCCTATAGCTCACTCATTGTGGGTGCATATGCTTCAAATCTTCGGGATCCAATGGGTTATGCTAGGTTTTGTGGAAAGTTTGATGTTTTGTTGGAGCCATTGGCTGAGGAAATTTAATTCAAACAAATGGAATATGATTCCTGGCTGTTTGATGTAGATTATTTGGACAGAAAGAAATCAGCGCACTTTTGAGGCTACTAAGAAATCACTGGTTCAATTACAAACTTTATGCCTGAGAACTCTCTTTGATTGGTCTAGGTGTTGGGGCTCTTCTAATTGTTCCTCAATTATAGAGTTTCTTTCTTCTCTTAGACTGGTTCCTTGAGTTTTTTCCTTCGTTGCTATTTGTTGTTTCTGCTTGTGTTCACTATCATGAACACCATGTATTTTCTCTCTTTGTTTTTTCTTGATTAATATTACTATTATTACCTATCAAAAAAAGGAGCTATTATGGATTAACTAAAACAATATAGAGCAACAATGTATGCTCATTACACACACCCTCAGCCTAACAAGTAACAGAAGCTACTCCAAGGCTGATTTGAATGTTTGCTATTTTGCTTATTACACCTAAAACAACTTAATAGTGCTCATAAGATCCTTGGTATTTGTTTCTTAATGCAAGTTTTTCATTGACTAAATCTAAAACACAGAATACATGACCCAGAGAACTTTTATTGTCATTCATAGAACATAAACAAAGTAAGAAGAAAAACCAGATAAAAAAGACTGCAAAAATTTATGCTAATAAAAAAAAAATGACAGGAAAAAGAAGGGAGAATTGCAAAAATTCCATTACTAGGACATGAACCTGGTTCTTTTGGGAAATCAAAAAAAATTAAAATAAAAGACTATGAAAGGTATTACTTAACCCTTTATTCACCTATTCATGTATGCCTTTGATTATGCACATATAAATACAACCACAGACAGCCAGCACTCTCTTTTCACAGTTATCACATTCATGATATCTCTTTACAAGTATCATGGTCACAAATTTGAAATATTTTACCTCCACTAAATCGAGCTTGAGTTTCCTGCCACATTCCAGTGCCTCCTGTCTTGAGACTACTACAGTCTTACCATCCTCAAATTTGAAATATTCTTTAAGCCCTGCACATAATCATATATTAAGAATGACCCTAACAAAAGTCTACACACTCTTACATTGACCAAAATACATGGAATTGTTATCTTCCCCAACGACTTTAGCAGTTAGTTACTTATATTAAAATAAACTGTTTAGCATTTAGTAAAATGCGGCATGTATAGCTCAATATTTCATTGAAATACAAAACTTTAGATTAACTTATTTCAGTCATCTCTTTCATATTCACAATGGTCATCTACGCCTAAGCCTGGCTCACTATCATGATACCACTGAATCTGTTTTAGAATGACTGAATGTCTTTGAACCTCTGAGTCTCTCCTAATGGGTAGATAGCAAAAAGCCAAAGAATTACAAGACTGGTCATAACTTCTTGTGATAAATTCTTAGTATGATACAACGTATAGTTTGTAATAGCAAAGTCTCTTCTCTTTTTTCTTTTTTTTTCTTTTTAAAGTATAATGTAGTTTCTATTTGCATTGCCCTGCTGAGAAAAAAATAAAGAATAGTCACAGCAGGGATGAACATTAATTTTCTTTCTCTTACGACTATAAACACCATATCCTCCCTATTTGAATTTTCGACATTTTACAATGTAGTCATCATTTTACTTATCAGAAAATATGCGTGTGGGTAGCCATCATTTTCTTTAACAGGCATATCAAGCATTAGAACAATATATTTTTCTACTTAACATCAATCTCAAAACCATCAAGAAACATTATAACGTGGACATATACGATAAATCTATTACAAAACATTCCCAACTGATATACCTTCCTCTGCCACAAGCCTAACATAAGGGGCTTGGATTTGGCCATTCAAACGCGGCCCACTTGTGTCCCTCTTTTCCTTCTTTGCAGCCTGAAAGTTCAAGAATAATACATCATATAACACACATCATCTAAATCCTAATATCACCAAAAATTAAATTTGATTCCCCAAATGATTAACAATTCACACTCTCATATATCCATTACACAGCACACAAGCTGAATTCAATTATGCATCTGCAACTGCCCATTAAAACCAACCACCTCCTCCAAAAAAAAAAGACATTTACACCAAAAGCCAAGTGATCCACAAACTACACCATAACACAAATAATTGAATCTAACCCAGAAAACAAAAAATACAAAATACCCAATACCCAGTTACTGATTTTTTTTTATTTTTTCCTTAAAGTAAAATTCTCAAATAATCATCAAACTACCAAACCCAGATCATTACCTGAACTGGTGCAGCAAAAAACCTGACATTGTTGCAAAAGCTAACGGGTCCACTGTGAATCACCCAATAAGGCTTTTCTGCAACACATGGGTTGGTGTGTGAAGCATTTGAATTGCCAAGGTAGTATCTTTGAACAATTTGATTTGGAAGATGCTTGAGCTTGAACCGGTTGATTCTGCACCAAAATGCCATCTTCTTGTTCCTTTTAATTCAAAGTTTGCATTTTTATGGTGTGGGTGTTCACAGAGAAGGAGAGAGAGTGGAGATGAAAACCCTAGTAAGCAGGGGTTTCAGTTTCAGGTTTCAGGTTTCAGCTCTGTGCGACACACAACAGTTTTCCAGTTTGATGCGCTTAAACAGTTGGAATTTCAAACGGGCCGAGGCTAGCCCAATGCTTGAACTGTGACAGAGCTAAGCCCAAAATTTTTTAAGACCGACAAAAAAAAATACCTTGAGATAGGCCATTAATAAAGGATGTCAAAGTGCGAGAGGGGAGTCGGAGGACGGGTTTGGATTGGGTTCAGTGTTTTAGTGTGTTGACTCGGCTTAATTAATATATACGTTCAAAATTGATGCGTACTGTTAATAAAATGGTTAATAAAATAATTAAAATTTTAAGAACTTTAAAAAAGTGAGTTATAGTTAATTTAATTAATAAAATTTATTGTCGTCTTAAAGATTTTAATAAATCTTATAATAACTCTACCCTAAAAAGAACTTTAGGATAAAGTTATTATAATGGTTAATAAAATAATTAAGATTTTAAGAACTTTAAGATAGTAAATTCTAAGTTTTAACTAATTTAATTGGTAAAGTTTATTGTCGTCTTAGAGATTTTAATAAATCTAACTTTAGAGTAGAGTTATTATAAGATTTCGAAAGGATCTTGATCTGAGTTTTAAAGCACCTAGGCCAAGGTTGGTCCAGAAATAAAATGGGCCAAGTTTTTAAAAGTCTGCCTACCAAGCAGAAATGGGCTTTTTTACGAACTAAAATGATGAGCAAAGCTTGTCAAAAAAAAAAAAATAAAAAATAATGAGCAAAGGGCCGAGGCCGAGAGATGTATAGCAACATAAAACAAAGAAGATTAGGAAAAAAAAAAAAAAAAAAGTACCTGGTTGCCAAGAGATCACTCACGCTGGTTAAATAAAAATGCTCCTTGTTTAAGAGAAATTAAAAACGCAAATAATCAAAAAGTAGAGGAGGAACCTAACATGGTTGTAGACATCCAAATTTTATAATGTATTCACAACCGTCCGATTGTTCATGATAAAATATTTGTGATCAAATTAATCTCTAATTGATGACGTGGACGATCAGCGAATGAAATCAAGCCACGTGGCAACATCAAATGAAGAGAGCCATATGGCAGCGTCAGAAGAAAATACCTATATGGAAAGTTCTTATTAAGTGAAATACCAAATTAAATTCATAATTCAACTCTCAATAAATAGTGAGAGAAAATTCCAAATTAAATACCATTGAGATGCCTATAAATAGAGACCTCTCATATGAGAAAAGCAGAACACTTAGAGAGAAAACACTATCGACACTCTGCCAAAATAGAGAGTCATCTCTAAAATTCACAAGAATTCCATTGTTCATCAAGGCCCATTCCTACTTCTTCAAATCAAAGTGGGGATTCTCCTTTAACCTATTTCGAGATCCAGCCAACGGCCCTCTCATCAAATCAAGCACGTTCAACTATTCATTCAACTTGGAGGCATCAAAGCACGATTCAAGATCAAGCTTCATAGCCCCTTCTGATCGTAACGTTTCTTGGAGATCGAATTAGAGGAATTTATTGTACTCTTTCATTGTAAAGATTCATACAAATGATTGTACTCACATATATACAAATCAAATACAAATTGATTATTTGTTACACTATTTTGTGATCATGTGATTTATCTTTTATGAAAATTGTGTGTATAATGGTATTTATACGTATAGACAGGTTAGGGTTAGGTCAAATTTTTAATGGAAACAAAGGCCAATTAGACTGGGATTTACTGTATAATATTTGGGCCAAGGAAAACCAGGCCTAGGAGCCCAAAACCTCATCGCAAGTCCATAATAATAGATCAAGCATTTTATCAAACACACAATTGCCTAATGATTACACCATCACTCTTGGGCCTTGGCCTTCGGCTTTAAAGGGACTAGTAGTCCAAGAGTAGCATGGCACACTTGGTAAAATAAATTAAAATAGCACATCGTTTTTTTTTTTTTTGATAACCGGTCAGAAAAAATAGCTTATTGTTAAGAGTCTCGTAAACTCAACTCAACTTGCATGTCTTACGTTTTTAACGAAGATATCCAGATTCAAATTTCCTTTTCTCTAATTATCGAATTAAGAAAAAAAAAAAAAAAGAGAGAGAAGCAATGCAGCATGTTGACACATTCCAATTCAAAAGAACTAATAAGAGAAACTGTTGGACATGCTTAAATGATTGAGATGATTTTTGCGAAGGGACCTACTAATTCTTGTTATGATGTCTAGCTTATTCAGGTCAAGACTTTTGGCACATTTATGATGTGATAAAATGTAAATAACTGTTTATTATTTATTATTTTTTCTTCACGGTTCACAAGCTTCAATATCATAGTTGTAACAAAGTTACTGTACAAAAATTCTAGTGCTAGATTTTTTTTTTTTTTTTGCTCATTGTCTTGAAATTGGCTTTTGCAACTCTTCAATCTCGAGGATAGTGAACAGCTGTTCCATGCTTGTGTTTGTAAATGGTAGTAAAAAGGTTGTCGAGAATATTGTTGGCAAGTGGCAACACAAGGTAAAGCATATCTTATATATAAAATTGCGAATGCGCGTACGGTAATTTGTACCATACATTTGGTTTGTTCAACCCTTATTGTTCATCAGGCTTCTTTTTTTTTTTTTTTGATTATGTGCCGGTTTTATATGTGCTTATTTGTCTTTTTCCTTTAAATATTTATTATTTACACATGTATATACAATTATACCGATTTAACAAATTCTTACAATATTTTTATAATTATTTGACAATATGCACTATTCATTGGTCTTTTTTTTCCACAGTAAGCTGGTTTTGCTTGTGCTCTTTTAGTTTTTTCTTTTAAATATTTATATGTGCATACACAGTTACACTGACACAACATATTCTTACAATATTTTCATAATTATTGAGGTGTTAATTTTTTAAATGTCATAATAAAATAATAAAATAAGAAACTAAGAATTACTACCATTTAAAACTCAAAATACATGAAGAAAATTTTTGAGATGTTAAAATTTAGTGAGAGTATTTTCGACATTACACAATAAATATTTTAAGAATCATAAGCTTTCATTAGGGTTTAATTGGAAGAATAACTATATGATATATTTGCTATTTTCCAAAATATTAAGGGAAAAATTGTTTGATTTTAAAGTTTAAGGAGTAATGCTATACATGTCCACTACATTTTCACAATAATTTCACAATAAATTTTATGTGACAAGGTATTTTTTATGGATTAAAAAGTGATATCTGTAGTGGACCCAATTTAAAACCAATAACAACTTGTCATTTAGAATTTGTTCTAAAAATATTATGGATGTAGCATTTTTATCAAATAAAAAAAAAAATCTATTCAGATCTTTTTTTTTTTTTTATACATCTATTCGGATCCTAAAAATGAAGGTATTGTGAAAATGTTGTGATATTAAGGGAAAAATTGTTTGATTTTAAAGTTTAAGGAGTAATGCTATATATGTCCACTACATTTTCACAGTAATTTCACAATAAATTTTATGTGACAAGGTATTTTTTATGGATAAAAAAGTGATATCAGTAGTGGACCCAATTTAAAACCAATAACAACTTGTCATTTAGAATTTGTTCTAAAAATATTATGGATGTAGTATTTTTATCAAATAAAAAAAAAATCTATTTAGATCTTTTTTTTTTTTATACATCTATTCGGATCCTAAAAATGAAGGTATTGTGAAATTGTTGTGATATTTTGTTGTATTCTTAGACTTCTGTTTTAGTATAACCAAATTGGGTAAGCCAAAATTCACAGTTTCACACACTATTTTCTTGTGTTGTTGTTGTTTTTTTTTTTTTTAATGCATAATTTTAAAACCAATAATAATTTTTCACCAAAGATTTGCTATAAAAATGTTGTGGATATAAAAAATAAAATAATAATATCAAGCTGAGACCTACCACAGTTGGAAATAAAAAATATTGAAAAAATATTGAGACATTTTGTTGTGTTCCTAGGATTCTTTTTTGTGTGACATTTTGTTGTGCTCTTAGGCTTCTTTTTTTGTTTAGTCAAATTTGGTAAGCCAAAATTCATTGTTTTAGGCACAATTTTCTTCAATTGGCTTTTTATTTATTTATTTATTTTTAAATATTGAAAATACACAGTTAAAAGTGGTTAGCCCAGTTTAAAATCAGTATCAATTTATCACCTAGAATTTATTATGAAAATGTTATTGATGTAGCATTACTCTAAAATAAAATAATAAAATATCAAACCAGAACCCACCATAGCTAGAAATAAAAAGTATTATAAAAATATCGTGACATTTTGTTGTGTTCCTAAACTTCTTTTTTGGTTTAGTCAATTTGTTGAACAAAAATTCATTGTTTTATGCATAGTCTTTTTAGAATGATGATATATGGTGTTCTATTTGTTACCTAGAGAACTCTAATTTATTAGGTTTAAATCTTCTAGACTTATAATTATATCTAATAGAAACTTTGATGACAAATGTCTTTTGTTATTTTTTTTATTTTTTTTATTTCTTTTCCTACTTAAAATGGTGTTCATTAAAAATAAATAAGCTAAACATCGTATTTAGACTCATAAAATAAGATTATAAAGAATGAAGTATGAATAACAAAATTTTCATTGTAGATGGTTACAAGTATTTAATTTGATGAAGATCTTCAAAAAAATTGTAGCATATATCATCGTTCATTGCAAAAATTTAAATATTGTGGAAAGATGATGACATTCATTAACATTCTCAGGTTTTTGTTTTTGTTTTTTTTTTTTAGTTTTAGTTTTTTTTTTCCCCACCTTTCTTGACATTAGGCATTTAATGTGTCACTAATAATTTAGGAAAGGTCAAGATTTCATATTATGATATTTTTTATTTCAAATTAAACTAACTTAATAATTTAAATTAAATATTATAAATTTAAAACTATATTCAGTATCACATTATTTAAAATTTTTAATTAGGGTTGTCAATGGGTCGAATCTAGGTATATTTGGCCTTATTTTAAGTGATTATCGATCAGGTTGGATTGCTTAACTTTTAGATGAGGAAACCTATCACTTGACCCATTAAATTTGGTTTTTGAGGGTTGAGACCTGCAGCCGACCACCTAAGGTGTTAGATTGGGTTGCAACAGATCAGTTGGGTCGGATGGCCAAGAAGCTTGAAGAGCCATATTTTCTAAGATGAGACAGTATGTATAACTTATAAAGGAAAAAAAGTAATAATAAAGTCTAAACTGTGCTCCATTTCTTTCTTTCTTTTTTTTTTTTCTTTTTTTTTTTTAATTTCCATCTTTTTTAAAGAGAAGAATATTATATTTCATGATCCTTATTAAACAATTGCACACAACTTGCGTAGATTAGGCTTGCGCAACTTGGTTCAACATAACATTTGCCTTCGATGGCGATACTTGTCAAGAAGAGATTGCACCGACCACCAACTTCAAAAATGCAATGCGAATGTAATGTAATGGTTCGTTTGGATAGAACTTATTTTATTAAAACTGAAAACTGAAAACACTGTAGCGAAATAATTTTTAAATGTGTGAATAGTACTGTAAGACCTGTTAGTGTATAGGTTAGGCTAGATTAGCCCATTGGGCTTAGCCCAGTATATTACTTGTACTGCACTCATGTTACTTGTACTGCACACATACCTAGCCTATATAAGGCTCTCTTTTGTACATTGTTTTACATACATCAATATACAGATTATTCAGTCATTCTCTCTCATCTTATATTGTTAACATGGTATCAGAGCCATTGCTCTGACCTAGTGGTATTTTCCGGCGTTCTTCCGCTGCCCTCGCCTTCACCGGTAGCCACCGTCAGAAGCGAGTCACCGCCGTCATACCCAACCACTACCTCTCGGATCTAGTCTATTCATCCATCTAATCGTCGAACCACAGACACGACGTGATAGATCAGACTTCCCCGATCAAAACCCAGCCAGCAACTGTCCCAAAGGAGAAATCACGCGCCCTCACGCGCCGCCTAAAGTTCTCGGCTGTCGAACACGCGTCACACGCGCCGTCACGCGCCACCGCGAAGAGTCACGCGCTCCCACGCGCCTGACGTTCCTCTTTCACGCGCTTTCACTCGCCACGCGCCTTCACGCGCCCACTCCTCTGAGTGCCACGTCAGCCCTAGTGACGTCAGCCCTAGCACGTCATCGCCACGTCATCATCACACGTCATCCAGTGATGTCAGCAGACAGAACCGTTGACCGTTGACCGTTGACCGTTGACCGTTGACCGTTGACTTTGACCAAAGTCAAAAATTTTCAACCAGACCTGTCTTGCTCAGTTTTTCGCGTAGATTCCGATTTTGAGCTCCGTTTCTGCATTTGAGGTCTCTAAATCTCATTTTTTGGTCATTCTCTTTATTATGGCTCAACCAAATGAACGAGACATCATACGTCCTATCACCATTATGTTGGATGGTCCTACTAGCTATCATGCATGGTCTCAGAATATGACTGTCTTTCTCAAGGGTCGTAAACTGTGGAGATATGTAACTGGTTCAATTCCTAAGCCAGTACCAAACCCTAAGTCCAAAGCCACAGCTGCTGAAGAATCTTCCAAGACTACAGTTACAACAGATGATTATGAAGAACGCCTAGAGGAGTGGGAGAGTATTCAGAGTAAGATCTTGTCTTGGTTTATCAATACCTCTATTCCCTCCATTCATAATCTTCTTCCTCGTCTTGAGACTGCTGAGGCTGCTTGGAAATTTTTGGCTGATCGCTATAATTGTACTAATGATTCAAGCTTGGAGTTCCACATTGAATCAAAACTTTATCAAATGCGCCAAGAGACAGGTCAGTCTATTTCTGATTTTTATTCTCAGACTTCTACTATGTGGGAACAACTCTCTGCTGCAGATCCTCCACTAGTGTGTTCTAAGGACATTGAGCTCTTTGTCAAATATCGGGATCGCCGTAAATTTATGCACTTCATGATGGGTTTGCGTGAGGATTTTGAGCCTACTAGGGCTTCTCTGCTTAGCCGGTTTCCTACTCCTTCTCTTGATGCTGCAGTCAAGGAGCTCATTTCTGAGGAAAACCGTCGGCCTACTCATCACATGTCATCATCTGATCATGTATTGGCTACACCATCTCCGCAGCCTCCCATTGCTGCATTCACTGCTCCTCCACGAATAAACTCTGGGCGTCCCACCTCTCAGTCTTCCAAAGGTACTCGCTGCGAGTTTTGCCGTGCTAAAGGCCATGACATCTCAGTTTGTCGCAAACTGCAGAAATTTATGCAAGAGCAGAATAAAGCTTCTCTTCCTCGGGCAGCTGCTGTATGTCCTTCCGATCCATCGGTTCCTACAGGTCCATCATTGGCTTCCTCACTTACTACGGCTGATATTGAGGCAGTTGTTCAACAGGTTTTATCCCGCACTTCCACTGCCCTTTCTGTCACCTCAGGTAAACAACCTTGGTTTTTTGATACTGCATGTTGTAACCATATGACTCCTGATGAATCCCAATTTTCTGATAAGGCACCCTTAGAACATCCAATCACCATTTACACTGCTGATGGAACTCCTATGCCTGTTAGTCATAAAGGAACAATCTCTTCTCCTTGTTTATCCCTTAGTGACACTTTTCATATCCCAAAGTTATCCCTCAATTTACTTTCTGTTGGTCAACTTTGTGAATTAGGCGTAGATCTTCTATTTACTAATCATGGTGTGGATGTGCAGGATCCTCGGACGGGTCAAGTGCTTGGGACAGGCCGTAAGGTTGGTCGCATGTTTGAGGTTCATGACTTGAAGATTCCTTCACAAGTTATTTCTGCAGCTGCTACCACTGTCACCTCCTCACCTGATCTATGGCATGCTCGTCTTGGTCATCCATCCTTATCTCGTCTTCAGTTGTTAGCTTCTCAAGGTCATTTAGGTTCAGTTCAGTTTCAAAAATTTGATTGTACTTCCTGTCATTTTGGCAAACAAACAAAATTACCCTTTAATAAAAGTGACTCATTTTCTTCTGCACCTTTTGATCTTATACATTCTGATATTTGGGGTCCTGCACCTGTTCCTACTGAGGGGGGATCTAGATATTTTGTCATATTTGTGGATGATTTTTCTCGATATACTTGGATTTATCTGCTTCACCATAGGTCTGAACTTGTGTCTATTTATCAAACATTTCATAAAATGATTGAAACACAGTTCAATCGCACCGTTAAAGTTTTTCGATCAGATAATGCTCAAGAATATAATGATAAATCTTTCCTATCTTTTTTAGACAATCATGGTACACTTACTCAGCGATCTTGTCCTTACACCTCTCAACAAAATGGTCGTGCAGAACGAAAACATCGTCACATTCTTGATGTTGTCCGCACCCTTCTCATTTCTGCCTCTCTTCCTGAGCGCTTTTGGGGTGAGGCTGCACTCACAGCTGTATACACCATCAATCGTATCCCTTCACTAACTACACACAACAAATCACCATTTGAGCTTCTCTATGGTCAAACCCCCGACTACTCCTCTCTTCGGGTTTTTGGTTGTGCTTGCTTTGTCTCTCTTCCTCATTCTGAACGAACAAAGCTCCAACCTCGAGCTCGTCTCTGTTGTTTCCTTGGTTATGGTGTATCTCAAAAGGGGTTTCGCTGCTATGATCCCATTTCTCATCGTCTTCGTGTCTCCCGTCATGTTGAGTTTTGGGAACATCGTCCTTTCACGAGTCTTCAGCAGTTTCCTACATCCTCTTCCTCTGAGTCTCCCATTTTTACAGATCTTTTCCTCCCTCTCTATCCTGAACTTGTGGAGGATTCTTCAACATTGGCTGCCTCTCCAGACGACTCATCTCCGGTTCTGTCCCCGGCATATGACCCGCCTGTCTTGGATCCTGTGGCACCACCCTCTCCTGAGTCTCCTGATGGTCCTGAACTTCGTCGTTCCACTCGGGTAAGCATTCCTCCCCCTTATCTCTCTGATTATCACTGCTCTTTTGCCCTTGCCACCCTCTATGAACCTCACACCTATCGTGAGGCCCATACTGACCCTCTTTGGCAGCAAGCTATGAATGATGAACTAGATGCCCTTCATAAAAATCACACTTGGGATATGGTTGATTTGCCTCCTGGTCAGTCTGTAGTAGGTTGTAGGTGGGTTTACAAGATCAAGACCAGGGCTGATGGATCTGTTGAACGATACAAGGCTCGCCTGGTTGCCAAGGGCTTTACCCAGGAGTATGGCATTGACTATGAGGAAACTTTTGCTCCTGTTGCTCGCCTTACATCTGTCAGATGTCTCATTGCTGTGGCTGCTGTTCGCCGTTGGCCTCTTTATCAAATGGATGTGAAGAATGCTTTCCTCAATGGAGACCTTCAAGAAGAAGTGTACATGCAACCACCCCCTGGCTATCCACACTCAGGCAGTCAAGTTTGTCGCCTTCGCCGTGCTCTTTATGGCCTCAAGCAGGCTCCTCGAGCTTGGTTTGAAAAGTTTAGCTCAGTTGTTGCTCAGCAGGGTTTCACTTCGAGTCCTCATGACACTGCTCTCTTCGTCCGAAGATCCTCTGCTGGTATCACTCTTATTCTTCTCTATGTTGATG
Source organism: Quercus ilex subsp. ballota (assembly GCA_032727855.1). Taxonomy (NCBI): domain Eukaryota; kingdom Viridiplantae; phylum Streptophyta; class Magnoliopsida; order Fagales; family Fagaceae; genus Quercus; species Quercus ilex. The sequence continues at coordinate 55,592,026 of CM064918.1, forward strand.
ATATGATTATTACTGGAGATGATTCTGCAGGTATCCGCTCTCTTCAGCTCTTCCTTAGTCAGCATTTTGAGATGAAAGATTTGGGCACTCTCAGCTATTTTCTTGGGCTTGAGGTTACCTCATCCTCTGATGGATACTATCTTTCCCAAGCTAAATATGCTTCTGATCTTCTCTCCAAAGCCGGTATCACTGACAACAAGACTGTTTCCACTCCTTTGGAATACAATGCAAAGCTCACACCCTTGGATGGTGAACCTATATCTGATGCTACTCGCTATCGTCAGTTGGTTGGTAGTCTGATCTATCTCACTGTTACTCGTCCGGATATTTCACATGCCGTGGGTATGGTTAGTAAGTTCATGGATGCCCCTCGTTCTGTCCACTATGCTGCTGTTCTTCGGATTCTCCGATATGTCAAGGGCACACTTTATCATGGTCTACACTACTCCTCTCGGTCTTCTCTTGAGCTTCATGCTTATTCAGATGCGGACTGGGCAGGTGATCCGACTGATCGATGCTCTATCACAGGTTTCTGTTTCCTGTTAGGTACTTCTCTTGTCTCGTGGCGTAGCAAAAAGCAGGATGTTGTTTCCCGTTCCAGTACTGAGGCTGAGTATCGTGCCCTTGCCGACACCACCTGCGAGCTTGTCTGGCTCCGCTGGCTCTTGGCTGACATGGATGCTCCACAGCCCACTGCTACTCCTCTTTATTGTGACAATCGTAGTGCTATCTACATTGCTCATAATGATGTCTTCCACGAACGCACCAAGCACATTGAGATCGACTGCCACATCACTCGTCAACATCTCAAGAAAGGCAATCTCAAGTTGTTCTCCATCTCATCTGCTGACCAGCCTGCTGATATCTTCACCAAGTCTCACCCGCCTGGTCGTCTTCGAGATCTTATATCCAAACTCCAGTTGGCTTCCTCCTTGCCACCTCGAGTTTGGCAACAGTATATGAAATAAAAAAGTGACTGAAAAATGTAATTTGAGGGACCTGTAAACAGTATATGAAATACTGTTTACCGTTGACTTGTCAACATATACGGCTGAAAGCCAAAAAAACAGTTGAAACGCAGAAAGTGCAAACGTAGACCCGCAAACGGCTATCCAAACCAAGCCGTGGTGTGGGTGCCATCTCCAACGGGACATTAGCCCACTGTCGCCGCTTTGTTTCTTCCTCCCATAATTTTGGTCATCCTGCTCCCGCTGAGAATTTGACGGAGAAAATCACCTTTACAAAACTTTATTCCAATAATTCTGACACGCCTATTTAGATGTGCCTGCGCCTAAATGTGGCTGTGGAGAGAGACAGAGAGAGAGAAACATTCTTCATGAGAAAGATCTGAAGAGAAATATTAAGTTATAGAACATAATCGATCAACAAAAAAAGAAGAAAAAGAAAGTTACAGAACATAATCACTGTGCATCCATGTGACCATAATATCAACTTGAATAGGTCTAAAAGATCATGATCAATAATTTGTTTACCAAAAAAAAAAAAATGATCAATTATTTACTTCAAGACATGTGAATTGATAATCATATTTGTCAAGCTCCTTGCATGCTCATGTTTTCAAGGGAAAAAATATGGCTATACTATAGGACACTATATAGTGAAAATCTATTCTAAGTTTGCATTTGAATACCGTTTATTTTGTTTAAAACTGAAAACTGAAAACAATAAAAAAATAATTTTTGAATTACTATTCACACAAAGGTTACTGTAGATAAGCCTGAATATACTATTCATGTCTCATGAATAGTGCAAAAGGCGCTGGACTTAAAAAAAAAAAAAAACAAACGCAGAAGAGAGAAAACGCATGAACAAACCAAACGGACACTTGTTTGACTTGAAAAAAAAAGTACTTGTTAAATATATTAACGTAAATCCTGATTTTTTGAAGTAGGTTTTTTGTAAAGAGGTATGCTCCAAATCAAGTTAATTCTCTTGTTTTTCGTTAATTTTCTCTTCCCTCTTTTTACATCACTTTAATTATTTTGGATTAATTACTATTTTGGTCCTCAGCCTTTGTCTCATGTTTCAAAATATTTCATAGTAACCTTTCAAATGTGCCATTTTAATAAAATTTAAATATTTTATTATTGTGTCAAAATAGCGATTAAGTGGTGAATAGACAAAAAAGAGGTGGCAAATGAGAAGATTAAAATAATCCGTTTATGCTGATTGGATGCTAAAGTGAATGCCACGTTACCACGTAACTTTTTTTTTTTTTTTTCCATAATAAAAAGTGCTAAAACCTATTCAAGAAAACACATAATAGGATCATATAATGGGGTAGGTCTCCAAAAATCACAATAAGCATTATTCTGAGATTTGTTCAATCACAAAAGCATTGAAAGACGATTTCTTGGGAATAGGTTTTGGGACCTCCGTCGAGTTCCAAATAATTGTTATCACCAAGGGCGTAGCTAGAAATTTTGCTTGGAAGGCCAAGGTAAAACTATCATTTTGATTCAATAAAAAACTCAAAGTACAGTATATCTATAACACAAGCTTATTGATATAAATTTTTTTGTCGGTGTAATTCTATAGCACTCAAAAATCAAAATACTAACAAGTTAATCAACCAATTAAGCATCTTAAGTCTTTTTTTTTTTCTTGAGTTTCTCCTATTTTTTTTGAAAAACCATAAGTCCATAACATTCATAGAAATCAAATATAAGTATACAACAAAACTACTGAAGAAGAAGAAGAAAAAGAAGAAGTTGGTATTTCTCAATATTTGCTTAGCTCTAAATAAGAAAACTCTTTGTTAAGGAAGAGGGAGAAACTAATGAAAATGTGATTACGTGAGAGCATCCTAGGAAAGAATTAATGAAGAGAAACTGAAGAGAGAGCACCAAGTGATGAGGAGAGTTTTTTGTGAAATTGTAAAGTGGAAGGAGATATTATAATAGTTTTGAGAAAGTGTGAAACTTAAGTACAATGTCCTAAGTGTAATACATTAGGTTTTTCAATTAAATTCAAGCACATATTTAACATGTCCAATAAAATACAAAGAATGATATTATTTCTAAGAACAATTAAATTCAATACATATAAGTTTAATCAGGTAATCTAATGTACTACGTCTTAGTATTATCCTTTCACAAAAATTGAATAACTAAAAACTTAAAAAATATGGACGTGGCTATCATGCTTTAGAGAAGAATGGGAAAGACAAGAGGAGTTAATTTTTATGATTGCACAGTTGGAATTTGGGGTGGGGAGACCTTTATGAATGATGTGTTGGAGGGGGACCAATCTTTTAATCTTATGTGGGCCAGCTCTTAACTCAAAATGATTGTAACCTAGTTTTACTTATAATTAGAGAGGTTTTAAAAAAATTTGGAGGGGCCATGGCCCCCACAATGCATAAGGTGGCTCTACCCCTAGTTATCACCAGGGGCGGAGCTATGTTGAAGGGTGGGGTCATGGGCTCCCAAAATTTTGAAAATTTTAAATATATATTTTGCGCGTCGCAAATGAGGCTGATGGACCTAGCCCCACTTGGGCTCACAACTTATTTATGTGTTGGGTTAGAATTTCCTATTATGAGTCGTTCTCGAACTAAAGGCTCAATGAGATCACTTTCCTCCTCTTTAGCAATGCATTACCTCCTCCTCATCCCTCAAGATTTCTTCTATTTGACCTTACTACTCTCTGTTTACTCCTCCTTTTTTCCAACCAACCCTTCCATCTTATCCTCCCCTTCTATTTATAGTTCAAAGTTCAGGCGCAGGTCTTCAATGCTCTCATAGTTAGTGCGACAGAGGGTCTAGTAGGGTCTTTTGTAAGTGGGAGGTCAGGTATGGGTGGCTTTGGGACTTGGTATCCACCTCCGTTGATAGCTCGGCAGAGTCGGTGCGTATTCAGTGCTATGGAAGGTCCAATTAGGGGGATGATAAGTGGGAAATTAAGCTTGGATGGCTTTGGGACTTGGTGCCCACTCCCGTGGATTGCTCGGCGGTGGTGCTTAGAGGAATTTCTCTGGGCAAAACAAGGATGACGTGCCGTTCAGTGACCTTTCCCAACATGCTCGGTAAAACTCTGCCGAGTATATATTTAATAGTGAGACTTGGGCCCCCGGCCCGCGTTAGTATGGATTGGGCTTTTGGGCGAATGAGAGTTGGGCCTAAGCACCGTGCACTTGAAGCGGAGATTAAGGACTGAGTGGGCCTAAGCATTTGGAAGCCGCACATATATATATATATATATATATATATATAATTATTTTAATGTTTTCAAAATTTAGTCTATAAAAATAAAAGTTGGTCCCCCCAAATATTTGAATTAGTCCTATGATACTCTTAAAAAAAAAAAATTGGTCTAATAGTTATAGAGATATAACTTTTTTTTTTTTGGTAATTCTATTTTTTGTTGTAAAATGTGCTTTTATATTTGTTAAATATTTGATAAAACTTGACATCAAACATGTTTGAATTTATTTTTTTTTAACCCGTTATCTAGCGATTAACAAGTCATTGATTCATTAAAAAAATCTTGTCACTAAAACTACACATGAAATATGTCTTTGGTTGCCACATAATAGGTTAGAGCAAGATAGTTTCAAATATGTTTGGAGCTTAACCTATTCCTCCAAGTTTTGGATCATTCATTTTCTTGAAAATTTCATTAGTTCAACTGAAAGACTTTTTACTTACATTAGTATAAAATTTGATAATTTGTATTTAAAATGAAACTTTTTAACACATTAACATTTGGCAAGTAATTAATATATTGATATAAATGCAAAGTTTTAATGAGGTGTAAGGCTAAATGAAGATCTCTCTCTCTCTCTTTCTCTCTATCTCTCAAAGGAAAAAGACAAGGAATGCACTAATTAGTACAGCTAGGGGTGTTCGCGGTGCGGTTTTGGGCCATTTTTAGCACCATACTTTGCGGTGCGGGTTAGGTAAAACCATAACTGCACCGCACCTTGTTTTTGCGGTCACTTATGCGGTGCGGTGCGGTGTGGTGCGGTTTAGAGTTTAGCCAAAACCATAACCGCACCACACCTCATTTTTGCGGTCACATGTGCGATACTATGTATAAGATGTAGTTTGAAATCAGTATATTTTTCAAATTTTGGGTTTTTCCTGCTCAACCCAAAACTAATTTTTCCCCTTTTTTGGGCCAAATTTTAAATTATTGAGCTAGTTTTTCTTTATTTTTGGTTGGCTTTTCTAGTCAACACTTGTTAGGGTTACTAAACTTTTTTTTTTTGGAAACTAGGGTTATTAAACTATTAATAATATATTTAATATTAAAAATAAATAAATATATTAATATATAGAGATGGTGCGGTGCGGTGCGGTTTGTGCGGTTTTCTTATTATAAAACCGCAAACCACACTGCACCATGCGGTGTGGTGCGGTGCAGTGCACTATTACTTGCAGTGCAGTGCGGTTATGCCATTTTGCCAGCGGTTTTGGTGCGGTTTTTGCGGTTTGATGAACACCGTACAGCCTATAGAAGCACTACCAAAATTGTAGAGCTGCTACAAAACTATCCTAAGCATGGTTTTAAAAACCGAACTAGACATCAAACCGTTTTTTTTGAAAATTTTTGGTTCAACCCCGGTTTTTACCCGGTTTTTGACCGGTTGTTGACTGGTTTTAGGGGTTTTAATCGGACCGAATTGGCTCCCGGTTCTCAGTTGAACCGGTCGGATCGGGCAGTCCAGTCCGGTTTTTAAAATAGTGATCCTAAGAGGATTTTTTTTTTTTTTTTTTTTAAAGTTAACATCGATAATTGGGGTGAAGAAATTTGAACTCTAAATGTCTAAATTAAAAATACTAGAAAATACCAATTAAGCCGCAAAGCTCTCACCATTATCTTTTGCTCTGTTAGTGACAAGCAATTTCATTATTAGCCATCAATTACTAATGGGTGGGTAAACGCATTACAAAATTGCAAAAACTGTTAACATTCATATCATGGGAGCTTTTCTAAGCTCACAACTAGCAAGTAATCAATAAATTTTTTCAAATTATATATATATATATATATATATATATATTATGCTGTATTATATTGTATTGTGATAAATATGATAAAATTTGAATATATACTATTTGCCCTATTATGATTGCTTTTTAACATTAAAACAAGATATTAATTGATTTTTGGTGCATTCAAGATTTAAACCACATATCTCTTATTTAAATATAAAAATTTTTACTAATTGAGTTAACTAAAACACACATGTATTTAATTATATGAGTTAAATGGGTTGTGTTAAAAAGGGTTTGACTTGTTTGCACACAAATAATAAATTGTGCCAATTCAAGTTGGTTGCAAATTTATGCATTGACTTTTTTATGTATCGTGTATTGTGTATACAGATTATGAAACATAGCTAAAATTGTGTTTTGATTTGAGCTCATATTCTTTAGAATATAATATTTTCACGTGACAAAACTGATGACAACTTTTATCTTAAATTTTCTAGTAAACACCTGCATATTATTTTTCTGTTGGTGATGGTCCAGCTAGTGTTTGGAATTTCATCCCCTTTAGCTTAATGTGGACAATTTGGAGAGAGAGAGGAACCGACAAAACTTTCAAGATGTGGGACTTTCTGTTGTTCACTTCATATAGTAATATAAAATTGTCTTTTGTAAGAACATGGTTTGAATGGGCTCGTATGATCCGTTCTATTATTTGATTTTATTGTCTTTTGTATCGATTGTAAGGACTATTCCCTTGAGAGGGGCTAGTTCTTCTCAATAAGAAAAGTTATTACTTATCACTTATCAGGGAAAAAAATTTGCCAAGCACCCCTCCCCCTGCAACGAGCTAAACCAAATCGCAAGGCCACACCTTGAGCAGGGATTGAATGTGTAGATCAATTTGAACTCTTATTTGTTGTGTAAGTCTGCAATGTCGAGCTGATCTTTCCCTGCCTAGACAAATGGATCTCTCCATGCAACATGGCTCAAAAATTTAAACACTAACTGAAAAAAAAAAAAAATCTAATGCATATGATTGTGAAAGCATAAAGTAAAGCCTTATTACCAGGGATGTTTCATTGAATGGAAACGAGTCTATGAACGTGAATTTTCGTATTACTTTCTGGATTGATTAAAAGTTTCAATAAAGAAGCATTATAGTTGGTTGCCCATTTGAGCTTAAACGTGCTTGTAACTGGATTTCAGGAAGGAAGAATGAGAGGCCAAGCTTTTGTGACATTTCCATCAGCTGAACTTGCCCATCAAGCATTGGTATGTATTTTACATAATGCAATCAGATGTGCCTCTGTTTGCTGGAGCATGTTAGCTTGTGCATATAGCACAGTTTGTTACTGGGGTCCTTGCTCATTTCCTGTTTGCTATATCCTATGATTTTTTTCTTTTTTTTTTTTGAGGGTGAAATATGCCATGATCTCATTAAATAACAAGGAAATTAATTACAACAGAGAAAGGAAATGCAGATTACAAAGTTCCCCCTAACACTTTGACCTATCAACTAGTAAGAGGTGTTGCAGCATTGGGGGCTCTATCCTATTCCAGAACTAAGCTGTCCCAGAATCTCTAGCCAGTTTGGCTAACTCATGTGCCACTCTGTTGTAATCCCTTTTCATGTACTTAACCTTCTAGCCATCAACATGTTAGACTTATGGTTAAGTGATTAAATTCACAATTTCTTAACAGCTTAAGTTTTTGGGACAATCGGTAATTTAATATGGTATCAGAGCAGGAGATCCTGAGTTTGATTCCTAACTTTACTCTACCTCCCATTTAAAATGTTAAATTCCCACTTGTTGGGCCTCCACTTATTAAGGGGAAGTTTAGGCTCACAAGTGAAGAGGAGTGTTAGACTTATGGTTAAGTGATTAAATTTACCATTTCTTAACGGCTTAAGCTTTTGGGACAATCGGTAATTTAACACAACAGAACTGAGCAAATCAAGGATCCCTTGGATAATTGGCCTTAGATCTCCATGGAGGGAGTTAGATGAAATGGCTTGAACAACCAAGAGAGAGTCAGATTCTAGTATAACATGTGTGAGCATCATTTGGCAGGCTAAGAGCATTCCTTCTTCAGCAGCCAAAGCTTCCATGACCTCCACTCCATACGTAGCAGACAGCAACTTGGCACTTGCTGCCACCACCATACCTCTACAGTCTCTGATCACCATCCCCACACCCGAGGGTCTACCATCTTCAAAAGTGGCCCCATCAACATTTATTTTATACACCCCAGGAGGTGGTGTATCCCAACCAACCTCGGGAGGTTGCTACCTAAGGAGATTAATAGTTACCGCCTCTTTACAGTTACTTTGGATCCATTGTGCAAAATTCCAGATTTGAGTTGATGGAAGGCCTTGAGACTCATGAACCACTTGGTTTCGGTTGTACCAGATCGACCAAGCTGTGACAAACATAGTTTCTAAGTCATGGCTAGTACCAGATTCCAGAATTTGCAATGCAACATCCACTATGTCATATGTTTCAGCCAACAGGTTTGTTGGGCAAGACTGCCAATTCCACCATACATCACAGATTTTTCCACAATAGAGCAGTGCATGCTTTGTACTTTCTACAACTTTCTCACAGAGAGGGCATTTGGCATCAACCTCAATTCCCCTTTTTTCCATGTTTAGGCGTGTTGTCAGCCCATTCACCCAGGCTCTCTAAGAAGAAGTCACTATAAACATATAGGGTCCGTTTGGATTGAACTTATTGTTGTTGAAACTGAAAACTGAAAACTGAAAACTGAAAACACTGTAGCAAAATAATTTTTAAATGTGTGAATAGTACCGTGGGGTCTATTTTTAATATTTTTTATTGCGTGAACAGTAATAAATAGTGCGTGAACAGTAATTTTTGTCGCGTGAACAGTAAAAAAAAAGGGGAAAACGCAAGATGCAAAACGTAAACGCTGAGGGCAAATGGATACATAATGCAGTATCATGTTGATTTAGTAATCTGAATGATTCATCATAAATTCTATTCGGGTTCCTTACGTACTTACTGATGCCTCCCAATTTCAAGTTGCTATACTTCAATTGTGAAATGAATGCTGCTATGGAACTGGCTTCAGAATCCATTCTAGCCATTACAATTGATATAATCGCCCGCCTAGGATCCTATCTTGAGTAATTAAATGCTAAACAAATGCAAATGCGATAATACCATAAGCAAGCACATGATTGATAGGAGGAATCACTCAACTTCAACGCAAAAATAATTTATGAGACAGTCAATACTATGCATAACTAGGCTATACAGTTACCATCAATACCTTGTAAATAACTTTAACCAGATAATAATATGACAATCATGACCATCAAAAGAAACTTGGACACAAACTAAATGATACATGGCTGCTTTATAAGTTGACATTCTGTTCCTGCTTCATTCATCCCTTATTGAAAAGAACTTGACTTCAAGTTTGAAGTCAAATCCTTTCAAAACATTGTGCACCCAATGTTTTAGTATTTGTTCTACGGCTAGTAGCGATTATGTTTAGAAGTGATAGATTGTACATCAATCGACTCTTGTGGTGAACTAGAAAGATGGCATTGGATGTTTACTGGTTGGACTATTGAGAACCTCTTGGTAGCTCTGTGCGAAATGTAGCTGGTCTCAACTTATTCAATACTCGGCAAAGACCAAACTTTCTTGCTTGAACACGTTATAAGTACTCTTTATACCAATAAACCATAATCAAACCACCTTCTTTGAACCCCAAGCTTCTTCTTTGAGCATCAACTTTCAACTTTGGACTTGTAAATTTTAAGATGGCTTCAATTGTTCTTGAACTTGTTCATATACTGCCTTTATTTTTTGTGCTCCAAACTCTTCAACTTCCATACTCACTCTTGCTTGAATTGACAAAGATAAGAGATCCAGAAATTATGTGGATTTCTGCCAGACACCTTCAAATGGAGGTTTTATTTCATTGATCGGTTGATTGAGCTATTATAAGCAAACTCAACTCGATAAATGAAAAATCTCATTTCCTTAAATGCTCTTTTACTAAACTTCTCAACAAGTTTCCAAGAGATTTATTCAAAAAATTTGTTCCGCCATCAATTCAGGATGGAGACAGAAGCTTCCAAATTGTACTTAAAAAATGACTAATAAATTTCATATCACAATCTAAAGTAATGTATCTAGGAACACCAAGATGAATTTTTTTTTTCACAATTTATTTTACCATGAGGGTCGTTGATACTGATGCACTAGGCTTGTAAAAATGGCTTAGTTTTGAAGCATTCACTAATTGAGAGTAGTATGTACAGTTAAACTTACAATTAAAGGAAATCTCTCTTTTTCTTGTAATAATCTCGCCTTTGTGCTTACGTTGTAATGATCATGCCATTCAAACCTTTGGTTGCAGAATATAGTCAATGGATTTGTCTTCAAAGGCAAGCCAATGGTAATCCAGTTAATTTGGTCAGAATCCAGCTGCTACGAAGCAAACTAAATAGATTTACTGCACCTAAAAGAAGCTCCATCGTTTGTTCTATGTGAATTGTTAAGCTAGCTGGAAGAAAATCCACCTACCACCTGGTATCAATAGTGTTGGGAGGTTGAGCATGGACATAAATTTTTATAATATCTTCATTTGCTCCTCATCCCAAGAAATAGAGCTTTGGAAAATGAATTGAATTATCAAAAATTGTTTGGAGTAGTTGCATCCTGTGGCTGTAGAACGGAAAAATATCAAAACAATTCTGCAATAGTGTATTCCTAGTCTTACTTGTAGTCAAGCAAAGCAATCCTAGTCTTACTTATAGTTCAAGTATTGTTAGTATAGGATTAAGCCTAATATAAATACACTTTAATGGGTTGATTGTAATACTCCACCTCATAGTTATCATCAAAGGCTTTCCAATGTGGATGTTGGCCTCTAATGCTGGACCACATTAATTCCTTACATTTTCTCTCTCTTTCTTTATATCTTTTTTAATCTATATCAACATAACATCTAAAAGCAGCATTTTGGACCATTTTGATCTAATTTGGTCAGTTCGGTCCAATTGGGCCATTTTGGTCTGTTGGGTCTATTCAGTCCACTTCAGTGCAATTCAGCCCACTTTGGTCAAGTTTAGTCTATTCGGTCCACTTTGGTCAAATTGAAAACTACACATTAATTTGTAACTTATATAATCAAATTTGTAATTCCCCAAATCACTGGATTACATGGCACACGAGCAGTGCCACATTTTCACATGAACACAAAATTGGAGGCAAAGTCAAAGTAATGGATTCTCTACAAAGTGAAGGTTGACCAAACTTATTCTCCTTGAAATATTAATAAGATCGACCTAGTAGATCAATATATAAAATGACCAAACTGATTCTCTTTGAAATATTGGTAGCATCATCATAGTAGGTCAATATATAAAACATATTCATCTAAAAGCATTCCTTTTTGCTCATATTTTTTCTTTTTCTTTTTGTCACAACACAAACCAAAAATAAAATAAAATAAAACTTTTTATAGAGCCAAAAAATACTTCAATTTCAGAGCTCGGCGTTTAGCATGAATCACACACCATGACGCGCTCTATTAAGATCAAGGGCTCTATAAGAAGAGGCATTCCTTACATGACCATGGGGGTTGTAGATGACATTGTAAAATAAATGAGTTTGGGATTAAATCCTAATATAGCTTTCAAATATAGTCAGTTTCTAGGATTACTTATTCTCATAACCTCAAGAACTTGCTACATAATAAAAGGACCTTAATCTTTATAATGAGCCTTAAAAGTTGCGAAGAAATGAAATCCACAAAAAATTGACTTGCACTTAAATCAGCAAATGAACAAAGCGAATTCATCTTCATGACTCATGAGAAGCATAGATATAAGAAATTGCATAACTAAAGCAGTATAAGAATATATAATCAAAATCCAGATATAAATGGTTTACTACAGCAAAAGACAAAACATGCTTGTTTAAACCAACTACATAGCATTTATTCTAAAATAAAATCTGCCATAGCATCCCAAACAAAATCTGCCATAGCATCCAAACAAAGTATCCATTTTCACAAAATGTTTATAGATACTAAAACTCAGTCATATATCTAAATTTGAACCATAGGAAAAGAAAAAAAAAACCCCATCAACGCAACCTTCTTGCTTCCCTTTCTGACTCAAGAAGAGTGAGGATATCACCTTCTCTAACAGGTCCCTTGACATTCCTCATTATTTGGCGGTTTGCATCATCTGTAAACCTCACTCTCACCTGAGTAACCTGCCCTCTTGATCCTGTCCTACCAACAACTTTCGTCACAATCGCATGCTTCACGTCAGTGTTCATTTTGCACAGCTGTTGATCAAAGAAGTAAACAAGACGATTGTTACAAAATAATTATCATTAGTCACAGTGGCGGAGCCAAGATTTGAGTTGAGGGGGGCAAAACTTGTATAAGATACATGCACTTTATGCACATCATGTGAATATATAATATTGGAAACACTAAAACTTATGTGGAAGGCATGCTAATGGAGGACTTGTGGTTACTTATTTGTTTATTTAGGTAGATTTATGTTCTGTTTCAAGACTAAAAAAACAGAGTGGAGTTTTATTTGGCTAAATTATCACTAAGTGTGAATGAGTAGAGCTATTGGTTAAATGAAATTCCTCATAGGATAAGGAAGATAGTCCAAGTTGATGTATTACTCTGATCAAGATTGTTATTTCTATCAAAAGATTAATAAGTATTAGCGATAAACTAAGGTGGCGTTTGGTATAGGGGAATCCACATTACTCTTGGCATCCAGATTCCTAAGAATGTGATTCCTAGGAATCACATTCCTAGGAATATAGTTATTCCTATGTTTGGTTTCATTGGGAATCTCTTAAGATTCCTAGGAATGTGAAATGATAATGTTCGGTTTATTCCCAGAAATTTTAAATGAATTATTTATTTTTCCCATTCTATCCTTAGATTTGAATGTGAACTACCAATTCCTTTAAAACAAAATATTCCTCTAAATAAATAATGAAAAACCAAATATAAACTATTAATTATGACAAATTCATTAAAATTGTAGTCTAACATTTCAAAATGACAAGTACAACACAAAAATAACTATTTCAATTCTCAAATGCTTTATTCTTAATAATAATTTTTAAAAGAATTTAATCCATAATGGAGAGTGCCCTTCAAACTTTTTTTTTCCACACGTGAAACCTGGCAATAACGGAGAGTCCCCTTCAAACTTTTTTTTTTCCACACGTGAAACCTAAATAAAACTTTGTTAAAAAATATATCAACAGAGTTGTATATCTTGTTTATGTTATTTTGGCGGGAAAAGATAAAGACAAGAGAAAAGATATTGATGATTTGTTTTATATTTTATCTTAATTGCTTAAATGATAAGAAAAAAGGGTTAAAATTATCAATTTATAAAAAATACAATTTCCTTTAAGTTTGGGAATCTGGATTCCTACCTGTTTTAAAGGGAATCCACATTCCTACTGAGAGGGGTTTAAGGGAAGAATCCAGATTCTCCTGGCATCTGATTCTCTAGCGTGATTTGCAACCAAACATGGGAATCTTTAAACATTCCTAGGAATCCTAAAACATTACCCCGTACCAAACACCACCTAAAGGGTTTTTTTGGGTGTGCCAGGGGGGGCAGCATCATGGTATCGTTCATTTTTATTTAGTATAATTGGTAAAGTCTTTTATTCTCTAGTAAGATATTTGAAATGGAATCCAAATAACACAAAAAAGAAATCCATTAATATCTTAATCAGATAATAAAGTGCAATCATTATATGACTACACTCATCAAAGGTTCAAGTGCTATTGTATTTAAAAAAATAAAAACAAAAACTTTATACAGCCATTTGAAATTGATACAAAAACTAATTTCATTATTCTATTGTTTTTTGGTTACTAAAACATGTACACCTTAAAACTCTTACTGGGTTTTCAAAATCCGAGAATTATTAGGTTGGGATTCACTGAATTAATTAGCTCTTATGTCAGTCTGAGGTTTGGATCCGCGTTTGTGGATCCATGTTTACATTTCTGTTTTTTTTTTTTTTTTCATGCGCTGAGGTTTGTGGCTACTGTTCTTGATCAGTAGCCGCATTTGATGACTTTTTCCAGGGTGAACAGTGCATCTATGTACTGTTTACGGACCCACAAATTCTACTTTTCAACAATGGGTCCTACAGTACTATTCACACATTTAAAATTTATTTTGCTACAGTGTTTTCAGTTTTTAGTTTTAGTAAAATAAGTTCTATCCAAACGGACCCTGATTCTTTCCCCAAATTCAAAAAACCAACTTTTTTATTTATTTATTTAATAGAGTAATTTTGGCGAGTTGAGGGGGAAAAAATTCAATCAAATAAAGTTGGAATTCACAAAACTTGGCAAAGAGTTGGCAGGAAGTAATTGCAATTTTCAGAAAAATCAAAGGCTAAATCCGTCCTAATGAAAAAGAGGAGGTGTGTGGGATACCAGTTGAGCTACATAACAAAAAAAAATAATAACTAAAAAAGATTGAGAAAATAATTAAATACATTTAAAAATTACAATTACAAAACGAAATATTAAATAAAAAAGAAATAATTTAATTTCTAAGTTGATGCAAAATAGGGTTGAAATGAAATTCAACAGCACGGTTGAGATGCTGGTGCCAATTTCTAGGGGAAAGAAAGAGAGAAAAATATTCATTTAAAAATTTTATATTGTGTTTGGTTTGAAATTTTTTTTTTTTTAAATCATTAATCTAAAATTGTTGGTGTAAATTTAACAGTATATATGATTTGAATTTAAGAGATTTTGCTTTACAAATAAAAAAAAATTATAAAAAAAAACCTCGAGATCCCAATCCAAACAACCTATGTTCTAATATTTCAATTTGTTATTTGCCTCACAATCAATTAAAAGCAATCATAAAAGTTCAATAACAATTAATGTACAGCAACATAAAAGAAAGAAGATCAGAGAAAAAAAAAGTACCTGATTGCCAAGAGATCACTCACGTTGGTTAAATAAAAATGCTCCTTGTTTAAGAGAAATTAAAAACGCAAATAATCAAAAAAGTAGAGGAGGAACCTAACATGGTATTTATACGTATAGACAGGTTAGGGTTAGGTCAAATTTTTAATGTGAAGAGAATGACTAAATTAGCCTTAGATAGGCCAATTAGACTGAGATTTACTGTATATTATTTGGGCCAAGGAAAACCAGGCCTAGGAGTTTGTTATTGTAGGTGGAATTTGTTATCGTACGTGTTGTGGGTTCATTTGATCACGATCCAAAACAAACTGAATTTATGTTAAATGGTGAATACACATACCCTAGGAATGCATACACAAGTTGGAGCATATGAATGACTAGATGTGGCGTACGCAATGAGGATATATAATTGTGTATAAATGTCAATGAGTTATTTATGCAAACCTGTCTCCTTGTGTATACAAACTGTTTTTGAAGAACATAATCACCTTTCGGTTCAACTAGAGTTGTGATCCTCTCATGTTTCTTGAAGAAGATTTACTTGCTTTGTTCCATTCATAATTGAGAATCAGAGATTTTAAGACGTTGGTCAAGATAAAATGGGGTGTAGGCCTATGATATCCATTGTCCAAGCTAAAATCAAAATACTAAATTTTTTTTTTTTTGAAATCAAAATACTAATTATTTTCCGCGCAAGCTAACATCAAAATATTTTAAAGATAATTTTCAAAAATTATAACCATACACACACAAGAATAAGTATTTTTTTTTCCAAATTTTTTTTCCTGTATTTGATGTTGGGACCAAGCTAATTTATTGAATAAAAAGTTCTAGAATCATGCATTTTCTCATACCATAATTTACCACTACTATTATATGTGGTTTACTGTGAGTGGTGGAGAGGGATGTGAATAGATTGCGATTCTAAAATAACTCTTATTGAATTGAGTAAGTTGTGAAACAATCAAAAAGTGCCAAAAAGGATGGTTTTTTGGCAGCTTTTGAGACCTGCCCATTCTGGGTTTTGATTATAACTATTGCTTTATATTTGTAGACACATAGATATCATTGGAATCAGACCTCTATGTTTTTTTTTTTTTTTTGGGTGGGTTGGGAATAAATGGATAAATGAGTTTTCTTTATTATGTTTCTTGTTCAAGAATCGGGATTGTGTTTATGGGCTTTTGATAAAAATTCAATTTTTAACATTCTATAGTGATGAAAAGCTTAATGGTATTGTAAATGCGCTTCCAATATAGTGTTTGTGTGTCCTCTCTATGCAAAGTGTCCTTCTAAATTTGACAGATTTTGGAATCTATTTATGTGTGCTGCTGGCGAGTTGAGGGTTAGATGTGTCTATCTTTGTGTGCTTGTAGTGGGCAATATTGGGCATAGTCTTGAATCTTGATAACAAAGGGGAAAAAAGCAAGAATACTATTTATTGAAACAAACAATTTGCTGGAAATTCTGGATTGTGTTTGTTTATAAGTGGTGGGTAGAGAAAGTATGTTGGGCTTTGTCTTGTAAGCATAATTGTTCATGCCTCTTGGTCATATTATTATTCATATGTTTCAATCTTTGTTTTTGGCTATAAAAAAGGGGCACATAGACATCTATCAAAACAAGGCCAAGTCTGGCCTTCCTTCTTTAATAGCCTCTAATGCTTCGGCTGGCCTATCATAATGAATAATTGATATAGACACAAAGAAAAACGTTATGACCATGGGATCAAATGTTAGCAAAATTTTCTAACTATATATATATATATATATTGGCCCCTCAATTATCAATATGGGATCTTGTTTGATTTTGGTTTCCATAATGACATCATATACAATGTTTATAACAAGTATCTTTCACTGACATTGTATATTAGTTTTTTAGGACTACTTAGGACTACACAAACAGAATAATGTTTTTACAGGGGATGACAGAATGCAATGATCAAGACTTCCTAATTTATGTGGTTAAGTTAAATGGCAAGATTGCTACCATAGTGTTTTGTTTAAGCTAGCATCTGACGATGGCATGTGTTAGTGTCTCATTTTGCCAAACTCAATGTAGCTCAGCTCAACTCAACTAAGGCTTTGTTCCAATTAAATTGGGGATTTCATGCAGCAAAAGAAAAAATAATAAATTTACTTGTCATTGCCATTTTTTCAGGTAAATATACCCTTCAATACAAATGGCTTGAAGAGGAACTACCAAAAGTTAAGCGGACTGAGACACCTTGTTGTTGTTTTTTTTTTTTTTTTTTGGCTACCAAGCATGGTGCTCAAAAATTTTTAAAAACTACAACATGGTCATACAAATGAAATGCAAGCAGTAGGAAGGGGTAATCACAAATTTAAAAATAGTTGAATTCTAAGGACCATGCTATCAATAAATTTTTTTTTTTTTTGGAGAAACAAACACATACACACAGAGAAGAGGGAAAGGGGTTCTAACACAAAGACACACTACAAATGTTATCAATAACTTATCAAGGAAAACTCATAACAAAATGAATTGCATGGTTAACATTGGGAATAAGGCCAAAATCTAACTTTAACCTTGGTCCCATAGGCCATAAATTCAATCATGCAGGCCATATTCTGTAATTGTTGAATCAGCACATATAGCTGATTACGTACATACTTTCAGATCAATCCTCACGTGCTCCAATTATACAAATTTAAATAACCATACACCTTGGTTGTTTGTTCTAATGAATTCCCCTTGGTATAATAGCTGCAACTATCATTTTCTGGAGGGTGAATCACTGAATCCATGAGAGTAATGTATGAGGTGTGGTTTGTGAAGTACAAAGTTGATGTGGCGTTTGCCGGTCATGTTCATGCTTATGTCTATAGGTCCTTGATACTTCCTATTTATTAGTTTATAAAATGTGATTTTTTTATTGTGGTGTTATCTGTGTAACACTTTTAGTTGTCTCTAATCACTTTTTGATCCTATCCTGTATTAATTGATCAGTATCATGCTCTATACGATGAAAGCTTGCTTATTATGTTGACTAATGATTGAGTTTTTTTTATCTTATTTGATGCATTGTTTAATCATCATGATTAATTTGATTCGCTTTTGTTTTTTGTTTTTTGTTTTTAATTTAATTATTATTTAATTGTTTTTAATATTTTTATTGGAGCTTACTATATAAGTTGTATATTATGGCCCTTTTAAAGCTTATTTGTTGTTGGTGTTGTATTTCTTGGTGACAGATAGAAGATGCTGCTCAATTGCATCAGTTCATATTACATGCCGCTTTGGATATTGTTCAGGACCTTGCATGGACTACTAGTGCCATGTGAGTTCTGTTCCTCATGATATAAATATGTCAATGTGATAGCAACTATGATTTTGCTCTATTATTCTTGTGTTTCACCTATTTTTGTCATCAATGTATCTCTTAACAATCTCCTTCCTTACATTCTTATGCAGGTTTTTGAAAGCAATAGACAGATTTAATGATTTGGTGGTGTCAATTTATATTACAGCTGGTCATATCCTCTCTACTTGTGGATGCTTTATAGATGGTATAAAATTTGTGTTTCTATCATGAGAGAAAGTTAAATTTAAAATTTTCTTTACATCTAATACTGGCATTATGCATTGGTGAGATGGTCACCATTGTTTGGATCCTGTAAACTTTTATGTCTAAAAGTTAGTTATTTAAAATCTAAAAAATGACATGGCCCTAGTGGAATAGTTGTATCACACATATGAGAAGCACATTAGGTGGGATGGTAATAGTGCCTAATGTCTTCCAGGCTTTTGTCAATTGTCACTGTGGTATTCTTTTAGTATGTTTCAAAACTGTGAGAGTTAAATGTCTTTTTATTTATTCTTGTAGTTTTCTGTTGGTATCCCAAGTCTCTGTACCAAACGTATGGTTCAGTGGGGGATGGGTGGTGTACCAAGTCTATTAATGGGCCGTATGGGTTAGCTTTTGGAAGTATATTCAGAGAGGGTGGACAAGCTTTCTTGCTTCATTAAATTTGAGGTAGCTAATGGTACTAGAATAAAATTTTGGTTGGATGTTTGGTGTGGCTGCTGTTTCTTTACCGGTTGTGAAGTTAGAAAAGAAAAGAAAAAAAAAATCAAATAGATGGGGTTGATCAAAACCATTTGGATTGGGTGGGATTAATTTTTTCTTGTTGAATAGTAGATGAGTTTGAAGAAAACACTGATTAGAGGAAAAATGATAAAATAATCTTAACAAAATAGTTAAGTCATTTTTTGGAATTTACATTCAAAACAGCTATTTTTAAAACAACTTATCCAAACGTTTAATGTGGTTTTAAAAATAAAAAGCATATTTTCATATTTTTACCAAATGCATATATGTGGTTTTTAAAATAGTGTTTTCAGAATGCACAATTTAAAAACGCTCGTTTTTAAAACGCATCTTTTGAAACAACTTATCCAAACAAGCTCTAGTAGATTCTAACTAATTTAATTGGTAAAGTTTATTGTCGTCTTAAAGAATTTAATAAATCTAACTTTAGTGTAGAGTTATTATAAAATTTTGAAAGGATCTTCTTTTTTTTTTTTCTTTTTTTTTTGAGAAGGATTTTGAAAAGATCTTGATCCGAGTTTTAAAGCACCTAGGCCAAGGTTGGTCCAAAAATAAAATGGGCCAAGTTTTTAAGGGTCTGCCTACCAAGCAGAAATGGGCTTATTTACGAACTAAAATGATGATGGGCGCTGTTGGGCTAAGTGTGACTATTGACTACTATGGTCTGATTTGGTCCTATTTGGTCTCCTTTGATCTCATTCTGTCCATTCGGTCTTATTCAGTCCAGTCTATCCACATTTTTTCTATTCAGTCTTTTTCAGTCCACTTTCGCCTTATTCGGGCCACTCGGGTCTATTCGGTCTGTCTGTCCACTTTAGTCCTATTCGACCAATTTAGTCCTATTCAGTCCATTTTTTCCACTTTGGTCCCATTCGGTCCAATTTGGTCATTCAAACCTCTTTGGTCCTATTCGGTTTTTTTGGTCCATTAGTTTTTATTCATTCTAGTTTGGTCCAATCAAGTCTATTTGGTCTAAGGCTGTGTTTGGTTGCCGTAAAATATTTTCCGGAAAATAGATATTTTCCGGAAATGGTATTTTCGGGAAAGGAAAATATTTTCTGAGTGTTTGATTGCGTTATGAAAAATTTTCTAGAAAATATTTTCATGTGTTTAGATGCATACTGAAAATGCTATTTTCCTACACTTTCTCACATTTTCTTACCCATTTTCTAAGTTCCCAAACAAATTTTATAATAGAAATTTCAACGTATAAACTTCAAAAAACAAAAATCACAACAACTCCATTCGATCAAATCCACATTCGGTCAAACTGAGAGAGCGAGGACGAGAGAGTGATAAAAAATGGATGGAAAGGGAGAGATCGGTCATGGGCGATGAGATCGGTCATGGGAAACGACGAGATCGAGCGGAGGCGAGATCGAGCGGCCAGATCGAGCAGCGCGGTGTGATCGGCGCGGTGCTGCGATCGACGAGACCGGTGCGATCGTCGGACTGGAGCTCGGGGTTCGCAGGCAACGTCGAAGGGCGTGATGCGATCTCGGTGGGGTGCGATCAGTCTGGGTGGATCAGTCTTCGGTAGGGTGCGATCGGTCTCTCTCACCGTCGCGTGAAGGGGACAACGACGGCGGTCTGGGTGCGCGTCTGAGTCCTTTCTCTCTCTCTTTCTCCCTGTTGCTGCTGAGCTTGGAGCTTGGAGCTTGGAGCTTTGGTCTGGACCGGATCGGAGTACTGCTGAGTGCGTGTGAGAGAGCTTGGAGAGTTGTGTTGCTGTGTGAGAGAGAGTTGCTGTGTGAGAGAGCTTGGAGAGTTGAGAGAGTTTTTTCTGGAAATTGGTTTAAGGTAAAATAGAAGGTGAAATGCATTTCCACCAGGGGAGGGCTTATTTTCGGTCAAAGGGAAAATTATTTTCCGTTGACCTAATTTTCCTAAGCAGCCAAACACCCAAATTTTACGGAAATTGATTTCCGGAAGTAGTTTGAAGTTGAAACAAACACAGCCTAAATTGGTCCATTTGTATCCACTTTGGTCGATTTTGGTTCTATTCGATCCATTTTTATGCACTTACATAATGGGAAAAATATAAATTCAGGTTGAGAGCACATATTCTAAATCCAAATTTATTAAAAAATATATAAATCTCAAACTCGTAATATCTAAAATCTTAAACATCGTATTATTGATTTATTGTTTCTATAGTCTTATTGAGCCACATTATCGTAGCATATAACTATCCGGTGCAACGGCACATTACAGTGACTAGTAATAAACATAAATAAAAAGAACTTTAGGGTGGAGTTATTATAAGATTTCAAAAGGATCTTGATACGAGTTTTTAAGCAACTAGTCCAAGGTTGGTCCAAAAATGAAATGGGCCAAGTTTTTAAGGGTCCACCTTCCAAGAGGAATGGGCCTCTTTACGAACCATAATGATGAAGGGCTTTGTTGGGCTAATTGTGTAACAACACTATGGTAAGGTTTATTATGTGCGTGTTTAGATACCAATGAAAAATTGAAATTACTTTATTATTCAGCTTATTTTTGCTACTATTCATAAATCTCACTGCACTTTTTGGTACTATTCATGGACTCCGCTGTATTATTTCAACTAACTTTTACCTTTATTTGCAGTACTTTCAGCATTAAGTTCTCAGTTTTAGCAAAATAAGAGGTATCCAAACAGACCTTATATTCCCACATGAAACAAATATGTGATTACGCAAATTATCTTTGATTTTTCATTAATTAAACTATTAACTACTAGTGCTTTGTCAGCCTTGAATGAATACGAATCAATGAGAAATTAATAGTTTAATTAATAATAGGAAAAGTTTAGCACCACATAAATTTTCACAACTTCTTGCTATATGTGATTGGTAAATAAAAAATTGTAGGTCATGTATAAGTGATAGTTAACCACTCATAATCTACCACGTCAGAATTGTGGTAAGAAAGTTGTGGAATAATTTGTGGTCCTAGAACGACTCTAATAATATCAGCCAATTAAAACATTTTTTTCATTACATAGATCACCTTCTAGAACAATAGCCATGCCTGTTTGCAAGGACAGAAGAGGAGACTTCCGAAATTCAATGATCAACATTGACAAGAAACCATACATGTTATTTGTTTATGATAGATAGACTCCATGTTATTGATTTATAACTAAATATGAAAAAAAAAAAGAAAAAAAAAAAAAGAGTGAGTGACAAAGTTTTGTTTATTTATTAGTTTAGGTGTTACCTAAGGTCTTTAACTAAAAAAAAGGTGTTAACTAAGGGGATTACCCTCTAGAACATTAGTCTCACTGCTAAGAATAATATTATATGGGCCCGAAGTCCGTTGGCAACAATGATATTTTTCATTTATTAACAAAGATTTAAAAGTTTCAAACAGACATTCATGCATTGTAGGTACAATGCCAAAAATCACGGGTGTGCTAAAAATTCTTTTCAATTCAATAGCGTGAATATGTTGACATAGCTTTCATCATACTTAGTACTTACCGTGCATATCTTACTAAAATGACAAGTTTTGAATTAATAAGTGGTCTTAAACTTGTCATCTACTATATTCAAAACTTGACATCTCAATAAATTTTGAGAAAAAAAAGTAAGCGTCGTTGTAAATTCTATTACACGCCTATAAGTCTTAAACATGGTGTCCACTCGATGATAATCGTTTTTATTATCAAACTAAGACACTAATTAATTTTTGCTGTAATTAAGTAGAATTCAACAAATCTTTTATTTGACGGCAAAATATTTTTTTTTCAGTTTAGTTCACTAGAATCCAGCCATACTTTTAAAATTATATATATCACATTTATTTTCAAGTCAATTTATAAATCTTCTGTAATAAAATTGGTAGCAAAAAGAAAAAACTTTAGGACAATGTGCCACGTGTACCTACAAGGATAATATAATATTCAGAATGACACATTAGAGTAATTAGACTAAATTTATTTTGAGTTTTTTTTTTTTTTTTTTTTTTTTGAGAAACAAATTTATTTTGAGTTTAATTGGGAAAATAGTCTAACAATTATAATATTTTATATTATAATCTAATCTAACATTAGAGGCATGAGCTGCGTTGGCATGCATGGAAAACTCCAGCCAGATTCCATGAATAACAATGACAAAAACCTAATACCTACATTGTGCTTAGCCCACATTTTAATTAATTATTATTATTATTAGTTCATATGTGTGCAATTGTTAAATAACAACGTTGACATATATAGATATATTTTCTTTTCGATAACACCTATAGATAATCATCTTCTAGAACAAGAACCACATTTAGTATCACTTTCAATTAATAGTTGAGGTTGAATGTCGAGATATATATATATATATATATATATATATAAATTTATATAGTTTCAACTTTCAAGAATCAGGAGGATTTCCAATAGAAGAAATAAAATTTCCCTTTATTTGGACTGTTGTCAGAAGCCAAAAACAAATTAGGTATGAATGAGAGGAAAGAAAATGTAACATTTTTATATTATAACAAATGAAAATTTCGAAGATAAAATAAAAATGCTATGGAGTGTTCAACCAATTCTATGTTTATATTGAGTTTGTGACTTTGTAGTGTAGGGGGGATCCAATCAAGTCCGAGCAAAGACCAACCCAACTGCATTTAACTATGTCTATTTCTTTGTCAACTATGGCTTGTGTAAATATTTTCATTGATCGTCCCAATCTAAAACATAGGTGTAGCAGGTCAAAGATGAAACAATACAATAAATTTATTTACATAGAGTGAAAACCACAGCCTATGTTACCTAGTACAAAACCTCTACTGGTCTATTTAAATTAAGAGGAATGGAGGGGGAGTAAAGTAAATTTAGTAAAAAATTAGCCTAATATCCAATTAGCTCTACTCTACTCCCCCCTTCCTCCCCCTTGCCCCCCCTAATCCAAACAGGCCATAAGGAATGAACTAATGTCACAACTCCTCTTCTTTGTTTTTCCATCTTTATCCTCTTCTTGTTGTTGCTCAGTCTATGTGATTTTCTAGGAAAATTATTGAGTACTTTAGGAGTATCATAAATGCGTACCTCCCTAACTCTCACATAATTGTGAGTCTCATCATAAATTTAATTAGTAGAATCCATTATTATATGAGAAGAAAGAGTATGGGACATATGATTGAATCCTACCTATACAAAAATCTAATTGGTGCCTTTGTCTCTTATAATAAAAAAGTAATTATCATAGAACGAATGTTAGAAGTTTAATTCTACATTATTTATAAAAAAAACCGAATATATAAAATTAAGATGGATTTAGAAGGGACATGAACTCACAAATTAATTGGTGGGAGTTACCATGGGTTATTATGTTTAATGAATTGTGTGATTGAATAAATATAAAATCCAATAGTGAAATAAGTTACAAATCACTTGCAATATCTAATGAATATATACAATGGAAAGTTATAAAATGGTTTTTTTTTAGGATTTCTAAACAATGTGGTTTTAGATATTTATAAATTCAGACGTGTTGTTAGCTTTTACCACATATATATTTTCATCTTTTATATGCACACACTTACTATAGAGTTTGGATTGATATGTATTTGGATAATATAATGGGTTGAATACATCAACTACAAAAGGAAGGTTACAAGATGCAAACAATATCAATCTTTAAACCCTTCGTTTTCGACCCGACAATTGAAAAGGATAATGCTAAAGCATGACCCTGATTATTAATAATCCTAGGACGTTTATTTTCAACCCTTATAATCATTGTTTTTATTCATTATTATTCATAATGTGGATGTGGAATCCGTCAAGCATAATATATATATATATATATATATTTTTTTTTTTGAGGGGAGTCAAGCATAATATTAAGTATAAGTATTTATTAACAGGAAAAATAATAATAAAATGCCTTGAGAAATTAAGAGACATGTCCCATCCATATAGCGTGTGAAAGAGAAATACAACTAATTTCAGGTTGTTCTGGGATTGTACTTATGTTGTATTGTTACATCAACCATGAATGACCTCCTCTTCTTCTCCCCAACAAAAAAAAACACATGAATGACCTACGAAGCAACTTTATTTAAAAAATAAAAAAAAATCATAATTGTTTTATAAAATTTAATTAAATAATAAGTTGTAATTAGCAGAGTAATATTTATTTTATGTATTTCTATTATTAACACTATTTTTTTATAGATTAATTAAACAAATCGCGCTAATAATTGTGAAATCATTAGATTTATTGATTTTGTTAAAGTATTATAAAATATTATATACTATACAAATTAATTATCTTATTATTTGATAGAGTAAAATTTAAATGATTTAACATGTCATACACCTCTATACATTAAAATGAATCATCTTTATTTCGAATATGTTTTTTTTTCTTCTTCTTTAGAGCTATTTTAGAAAACACATTATGTATTGCTATTGTTGCCACCTGCCAACAGGAAAAGAAGAAGCTTCAAAGTTCAAATGCACCACTAAAAGCACTCAAGTGTAACGCAACTGGTGGAAAAACATTCACAAATACACAGAAAAGAATTGAGGGCCTAAGATGCTGTCTTATCAAACCCGTAAGGGTCTTTTCAAAAGAAACAACATAATAATAGGTTCTAATTATAATTTTAAGAGATGGACGTGTCCAAATTTAAACGAGTATGCGATTTTCAAAAGGGTTTCAATTGAATGTTGAATGAGAATCAGAATGTGATTCACTTACTGTCTTTTCTTTTCTTTTCTTTTTTAAATTTCAATAGTTACAATAATGAAAGAAGAATTTAAACTATGGACATAGAAAGTTTGGATGAATTATAAGGTTATTCACCATTAAAAGTCTATTTTATTAGAAGGAAAAAGATGAGGAGGGAGTGATGAAATGATTATTCTTTCTTTTCTATTTTTTTCTATTTTTGTTGAAGAGAATAGAAGGAAACCGAAAGTAACAAATTTTATATAATTATTGGGTCATGCTAATTGTGCGCACCCAAAACTGAAACCCGTTGGGCTGGGCCTCACTTGGGCTCACAACTTACTTGTATGGTGGGTCTGGATTTCCTACACTGGGTTGTTCTGAACGCCAAGGCTCAACTGAATCACTTCTCCCTCCTCTCGGCTCTCAGTGCCTTCTTTTCTCTGTTTACTTTCTGTTTCTACTCTTCATTCCTCCAATTTTTCCAACCCTTGTTTCCTCGAAACTTCCTCTACTTATACTCCACAAAGTAATGTGGAGGTCATAATTATCTACCAGCAAGTGCAACCGGCGGTCCAATGTTATTGATCGTAAGTAGGTGGTTAGGTGGGCATGAAAAGCGGTGAGGGTGGCGTTGGAACTTGGTTCTCAATTTCACTATAGTTCACGGCAGTAGTGCTTCTTCGAGGTGCGACCGGGTAAGTACGGGACGGGTATCCCGCGAGACGTGAGTTCATCACTGCTCGGGAATGGGTTTGCCGAGAGACGGTTCAAAGGCGAAACTAGGGCCTGAAGCCTGCGTGGCTCGGGGATGGGCCGTTAGGCAGAGGGAGGCCGGCCTCATGGGCCACATTCCTCGGCCTGGGTTCAAGGCCCGTTATGGGCCATGGTGCGGGGCCGTACAATAGCCCCCCCTTGATTCGCTCCCCATTCCCGGGGGTGAATCAAGGATCCCGGGGGGTAATTGCCCGTGTTGGGAAGTCGAAGGGTCGGTACCCGACCACTGATGGGCGCATTAATGCGCGTCTTAAAAGATGCGTTTGGAATTGACTGACGGCCTACCCGCCATTATTGCCTGACGGTTCGTGAACCGAGGCGTCACGCGTGTGGCAGTTGAAGCGGCGTTTAGCGTCGTTTCACTCCAGCGGATCATTAATTGCCTCTCACTTCACTCCCCACGTTTATAAATTGCCCCTCCAAACGCTGAGTCTCACTTTCGCATTCCTCTCTTCTCAGTTTCTTATTCTGCCGAGCATCTTTCTCTTCGTGGTTCATCTACTGGCCCAGAACACTCTTCCTCTTTAGAGCCCAAAGTAAGTTCCTTTTCCTCTTCTTGCTCTTTAGTTCATCCATTTCAGTCGATTCTTTAATATTCGTAGCATTTCTTTTCCCTCTTAATTAAAACACTGTTTTGGAAGAAGAAACATGAGTTACTCTTATCTCCTTTCTTCCGAGCACGCCTTGGCTAGATTTAGGGAAGCATATAACGTTCCTAGCGACGTAGACATCGCCTACTGTAATATGGGCGATATCGACATCCAGAGGCGCCGTGGTGAAAACACGGTGTTTTTTCCTTTGATGGCCGTTCTAGAGGGTGGGCTTAGGTTCCCGGTTGACCCCTTAATTCTTAGCACCCTTAGGTATTACGGCCTTTGCCCCGACCAACTTCCTCCCAACTTTTACCGGGTAGTAAGTTGTGTGAGTAGGCTGAACCGGTTGTACGGGTTGCAACTTGATCACCACGACATTAATCAGATGTATAGTCTGTGTGGCAAGGTTGAATCTGACTATTACCTAAAGACTAGGGACGCGAGGGTACGGCTTATTTCATGTCTGCCGGATTCAAATCGTAACTCGGCCAAGGATTTTGTTCGGGTGAGCGGCAATTGGTTTGCCGAGGGGCTCCCCTGTGCGTTCTCGCCCCGCGACGTTGGTCGGTCACTAACCCCTTTTTTTTTTTTTTTTTTTTTTTTTTTTTTTTTTTTTTCTTTTTTTTTTTTTGATTTATGTCCGGTTTTGTGATCGCTAACCCTTATCTCCTTTGTGCAGAGAGCAAAAGATTCAAGCCGGACATAAGAGTGGTACATGTTCGGGACCTGAACTTCATACTCAGGTCGGAGATCTTCGTGCACACGGACGGACAACTCCGAGCGTCCCACCTCATCCTCGGTGTCAATCCCGTCTACTCAACTTGGCAGCCGTTCGGCCAAGCTTTACTGGTTGACAGTCCTCTCCTCTCATACATCGACGTCCGGCATGCAAACTTCCTCCCCCCTAGGCTAACTGTAGGCGAGGCACGCGATCACGGTCCCCGGTACATTTGTTCAGACGAGCGACCGCCAATCCGAGACGAGTCAGCCGAGCGTGTATCTGCCTAGCGTAGGAGACGCGCCCACGAGCAAATTCAACAAGCTCCTGCTCAGCCCGAGAGACCGGTAGAACCCGAGGCTCCTGATCGGGAAGGGGAGGGTGCAGCCACAGAAACGACTGACTCCTCGGAGACAGGCTCCGATCGAGGCTTCGCCATGGTGGCAAGGAGGAAGATGACGATAGACCGCTTCGTCCCGAGTGCCCGGCCTATCGTGCAGCAACAACCCCCCGCCCGAGAATCTTCGCCTCCTGCTGCCCAACCAACCCGAGTCCGAAAAAGGGCGCGTACGACCGATCAGACTCAGATGGGATCGGGCAACGTGCCCCCCCTACCCTCGTCCGGCATCGTCATCCGGGAGCCGGTAGCGCCAACCGGGATGGATCTGGCGTCCTCTTCCCGGGCTCCGCCAGCATGGAGACCCTCCTTCCAACTCGGCGGTGAGCCTCTTCCGTCGACGGCAAGTGCCCGGGTGTGGGACAAAGGTCATGGTGGCTTAGTGGCGCAGAGTCTGGCGCGCGGCATCCTCCTGCCCGAGGACTTGCATGCCTTTACGGACTCGACGGAAGAGTCTTTGGGGAGGCGTTTGCAGTGGCACACCATAGCGGTAACGGTTTTACTTTCCCTTACGATTCTCGGTTTCCCATTTGCCTATGCGCATGTACTTTCTCTTTTTTCTTACAAAGTGAATGTTGTGTGGTCAGGCTGCGCAAATATCGTACGTCATGGACGGGAGGGTGAAGGAGCTGGCCGAGGATGTTGAGCGGGAGAAGGCCCTGAAGGATGTAGCCGAGGCCACGGCGAAGGAGCACTCGAAAATTGCCGAGGAGGCAAAGGACAAAATCGCCGCAGCTGTGAAGGCCCAAGCTATCGCTGAAACGAAGTGTGAGGAACTGGAACTCCAATTGGGAGGCACCGAGCTCAAATTGGCCGAGGCTCAGAGCTTGAACGCTATGCTGGAAGGGCAGCTGGCCGAATCGAAGGCGGCGCTGGAAGCTTGTGAAAACAAGTGGTACAACGAGGGATTTGCGGATGCCGAGAATTCGGCAGAGCCGGTCATTCGCCAGGCCCACAGGCTCGGATTTGAGGAGGGTTGGTTCGCCGCCCTTCAAGCCCTGGGGATCCCCGAAGATTCTCCGTTGCGGGATCGCAGCAAGGTCCCTTTCCCGAGCACCCCCCACACCGAGAATCCTGCACCCCTTGTTATTGACGAGGAAGAGACCTCCAGCATGAGGGAATTGGTGAACGCCATTGACTCTCATGCAGTGCCGACCGACATGGAGGGGAATAGCCACCCACACGCCGGGGACAGAATCGGGGAGGACATCCAGCCGCCAACTCCTCACGCCGACCAACACATTCAAGAGGATGCAGCCTCTGCCCATGCGGTGGACAGTTAAAGTTGAAACCCAGCCCCCCTTTATTTTTCCTTGGTTTAAGAATTTTTGAGAAGTGGAATTGCCTATGTCACCGGGATGTGGTGACGGGATAATTTGTTTGTCGTTTTTTTTTTTTTTTTTTTTTTAAGTTGCCGGGTTTTGGCAATAAAACATTGTTTTAAGTTTCACGTTTTTAATCATGAATGCATTACCGTGTTGCTTCTTCATATTGACCGAATAATGAATTTTTATTGGTTGCCTTTTTGTTATGATGTGCCCGTCCACGGTAAGGTCTCCGCATGCTCGGAGGTTGTGGTCTAACCGAGGGTTGGGTTCCCCTCTTAGGATTAAATGTCCAAGGTCTTCACGTGCTCAGTTATAGGAGCGACCCGAGGGGAGGCTTTCGACCTTAAGAGTTAATCGTTCAGGTTCCCACCTGCTCGGCGATTAGGGTTGAACCGATTGTCAGGCCTGTGTCCTTAGAGCGAATCGTTTAAGCTTCTACCTGCTCGGTGATTGGATCGAATCAAGGGTCAGGCCTTTGTCCATAAACCGGAAAGGTTAAGGTTTCCACCTGCTCGGTGATTAGAGTCGAGCCGAGAATCAGGTTTCTGTCCTTTGAGTGAATCGTTCAGGTTTCCACCTGCTCGGTGATAGGATCGAACCGAGGGTCAGGCTTCTGTCCATGAAACGGAAAGGTTAAGGTTTCCACCTGCTCGGTGATTAGAATCGAACCGATGGTCAGGTTTCTGTCCTTTGAGTGAATCGTTCAGGTTTCCACCTGCTCGGTGATAGGATCGAACCGAGGGTCAGGCTTCTGTCCATGAAACGGAAAGGTTAAGGTTTCCACCTGCTCGGTGATTAGAATCGAACCGATGGTCAGGTTTCTGTCCTTTGAGTGAATCGTTCAGGTTTCCACCTGCTCGGTGATAGGATCGAACCGAGGGTCAGGCTTCTGTCCATGCAGCGGAAAGGTTAAGGTTTCCACATGCCCGGTGATTAGAATCGAACCGAGAGTCGGGTTTCTGTCCTTTGAGTGGATCGTTCAAAAATAAACATTGCTCGGCGAATGAAATCGGACCGAGAATTTTGGCCAGAATAGTGCGGATCTGCATGAAAAACATTAGTATAACCATCAAGACATTTACAACACGTCACGGTCAGCTCTATGCTCGGTGAATCGGTCATTAGTGATAGTACTTCTTCAGATTACGGACATTCCATGGTCGGGGAAGTTGTCTCTCGTCCAGGTCTTCCAAGAAATACGCTCCGGTACCGGCCACAGCCGTGACCCTATAGGGCCCCTCCCATGTCCGTGCCAATTTCCCGGCACCAGTGTCTCGCATGTTGCCCACGGCTCTTCTGAGAACCAAATCCCCGGGGACAAATTCCCTTGCTTTCACTCCTCGGTTGTATCTTTGGGCAAGTTTCTGCTGATATTCCGCGAGCCGTATTGTCACCATCTCGCGGTACTCTTCCATCTTGTCCAAATATCCTATCATCATTTCTTCGTTTTGAGCGTGATCGAAACCCGCCACTCGCGCACTACACAGATTCACCTCGGTGGGTATTACGGCTTCCGCTCCGTACGTGAGAGAGAAAGGGGTCTCCCCGGTGGATCGTCTAGGAGTGGTGCGGTATGCCCACAAGACTTTGGGAAGTTCCTCAGCCCAGTTTCCCTTCGCTCCCTCCAGCCTTTTCTTCAGCCCACTCACAATCACTTTATTCACGGCCTCGGCCTGACCGTTGCCCTGTGGGTAAGCAGGAGTTGAGTACCTATTCTTGATGCCGAGACCACTGCAAAATTCTCGGAACGCCCGGCTGTCAAATTGTAGCCCGTTGTCAGATATGATAGTGTTCGGCACCCCGAACCTGGTGACGATATTCTTCCACACGAATTTCTTCACTTCCACATCCCGTATGTTGGCCAACGCATCTGCCTCCGCCCACTTGGTAAAATAGTCGACGGCCACCAAAACAAACTTTCGGCCGCCAGTCGCCCTAGGGAACGGGCCGATGATGTCCAGCCCCCATTGTGCAAAAGGCCAAGGGCTGCTGATCGGGTTCAGGTCGCCCGCGGGCTGATGGATCAGAGGGGCGTGCTTTTGACACTGCTCACACTTAAGCACATACTCGGCAGCGTCTTTCTGCATCCGAGGCCACCAAAAACCCTGAGTCATTGCTCGGTGTGCCAATGAACGTCCCCCGACATGGCCGCCGCACACCCCAGAGTGGAGTTCCGCCAACAGCTCGGCCACCTTCTCCGGTCGTAAGCATAAAAGGTACGGCCCTCCGTAGGACCTTCGATACAAAGTCCGGTCCGCTGCCAACCAATACCGAGGAGCCATCCTACGGATCCTGATGCCCTCCTTTTCGTCGCTCGGCAGTCGGTCGTTGGCCAAAAAGTTGATAATGGGGTCGATCCAGCACGGTGCAGGGGCTGCGATTGCCGTGATGCTGATCCCTGTAGTTTCCGGGTTGCCCATCACACCGACGCTCGGCTCTGAAATATGCTCAATTTTAATCTGCCGTGGTATTTCCTCGGCTACTGAGGACGCCAGCGTGGCTAGGGAGTCAGCGTGTTTGTTCTGGGTTCGGGCTATGTGGAAAACTTTCACCGTGTTGAAACTGGTCATGATTATCCTTGCTTGTCCCAAGTATGCTTTCATTCGGGGGTCTCGTGCTTCGAAACTGCCCTGCACCTGATTAACCACTAGACGTGAATCCGAGTATAGCTCAATATCCCGAGCCCCCAAGTTCGAAGCTACCCTCAGTCCGGCCAGAAAAGCTTCGTATTCTGCCTCGTTGTTGGATGCCCTGAATCCCAATCTGAACGAATGTTCCAGCCGTATTCCTTCGGGGGTAATCATAACAACTCCCGAACCGGCCCCCGTGGAGCTCGATGCTCCGTCCACGAATATCTTCCACGGTCGAGCCTCCAGTTGGCAAACCATCTCCCCTCTTTCTCTGGGTGAAAACTCAGCAATAAAATCCGCAAGGACCTGGCCCTTCACCGAGCTTCGGGGTCTGTATCGTATGTCGAAGGAACCGAGTCGGGTCCCCCATTTGGCTATACGGCCCGTGAAATCGGACTTCTTCAATAACGACTGTAATGGGTACTCGGTCAGGACGTATACGGTGTGAGCCTGGAAATAGTGCGGCAATTTCCTGGTGGCGTGTATCAGGGCTAATACGAGCTTCTCCAAGGGCA
Source organism: Quercus ilex subsp. ballota (assembly GCA_032727855.1). NCBI lineage: Eukaryota > Viridiplantae > Streptophyta > Magnoliopsida > Fagales > Fagaceae > Quercus > Quercus ilex. Next base: position 55,624,666 of record CM064918.1, read on the forward strand.
AGTATCTCGTCTCGGCGTCGACGAGAGTTTTGCTGATGTAGTACACGGGTTGCTGGATCCCTTTGTCCCTCAATAGAACAGCACTCACGGCGTGCTCGGATACCGCCAGATACATGAATAAATCCTCACCTGCCTCTGGTGCCGCTAGCATAGGCGCTCGCGCCAAATAACTTTTCAGATCCGCGAAGGCCTTTTCGCACTCCTCGCTCCACCGAAATCCCGTCCATTTCTTCAGCAGTTGGTAGAATGGACGGCAGCGATCTGCGAACTTTGAGATGAACCGGTTAAGGGCGGCCAGCATCCCGGTTAGTACCTGTACTTCCTTCGGGTTGCTCGGTGGCTTCAGTCTTCTCACAGCTTCTATCTGGTCGGGGTTGACCTCAATTCCCCGTGTACTGATCAGGTATCCTAAAAATTTCCCGGCCCCGACGCCAAACGCGCACTTCTCCGCATTGAGGCGCAACTTGTGCCGTCGGAGAACTTCGAAAACCTCCTGGAGGTCCCCCATGTGCAGGGCTTCCTGTTTGCTCTTAACCACCATGTCGTCGATGTATACCTCGACTGTGCGCCCTATCTTGTCTCGGAACATTCTTGTCATCATTCGTTGGTAAGTGGCCCCGGCGTTCTTCAGTCCGAAGGGCATCCTTGTGTAGTGGTAATTTGCATCCGGGGAAATGAACGCCGTTTTCTCTTGGTCCTCGGGCGCCAGGGCGATCTGGTGATACCCTTGGAAGGCATCCAGAAAGCTCATCCGCGGGTGGCCACACGTGGCGTCCACCAGCTGATCAATCCTCGGCACGGGAAAAGGGTCCTTCGGGCAGGCTCTGTTCAGATCGGTGAAATCGACGCAGACCCTCCACTTGCCGTTCTTCTTCTTCACTACCACTGTGTTCGCCAACCAATCCGGGAAGATGATCTCCCGAATTACCCCTGCCTCCTTCAATCTCTGAACTTCCACTTTCACTGCCTCGGAGTGCTCCCAGGCTGATCTTCTCGGTCTCTGCTTTTTGGGGGTAAAGGAGGGGTTGACTCCCAGTCTATGTACGATGAACTCGGGATCCACCCCGGGAACCTCGTATGGGCTCCAAGCAAACACGTCCACATTCTGTATTAGGAGCAGCAACATCTCTATTCTTTCCCGATCCTCCATGCTCTCCCCTATCTGGAAGTACCTGTCCGTATCCGGCAGCACTCTTACCTTGAGCATGCTCTCGGCGCGCACATCCTCTGGCGGGCCCTGTAATTGCTATAAAGGCGTCTCCGACGACGAACATTTGGGATCTACCGGGTCCCTCTGGCCGGTCTTCTCCTTCCAGTCGACCATGGCGATCAAACACTGCCTGGCCGCCTGCTGACTTCCTTGTATCACCGCGACACCATAGTCGGTGTGAAACTTGACCCTCATGTGCAGAGTAGATGGGACAGCCCCCATTGCGTGTATCCATGGCCTCCCTAAAATTGCCGTGTATGGGGAATACGAGGTAACTACGAAGAAGCTCACCATCGCCTCCTTGCCCCCCATGTTCACGGGCAAACAGATTCGCCCCTCGGGCACCACCAATTTCCCGTCGAAACCAGCCAGGGGAGTGCTGTACTTCGACAGATCCTCATTCCTCAACCCGAGCCCCCTGAATAGGTCCGGGTACATAACATCCGCTCCGCTCCCCTGGTCTATCATTATTCTCTTTACGACGAAACCACCGATCCTTGCCATGACTATCAATGCGTCGTCGTGCGGCTGAACGGTCCCTTCCAAGTCACTGTCGTCGAAGGAGATCGGCTCTCGGGCAGGTCTGATCTTCTTCGCGGGAGACGGCCCTCCCGTACTTCCCCCTACCGGTATCATTGTCAGCACCTCCTTCCCTTTTGCCGTTGAAAATGTTCTCGGGGCGACGTGGATAACATCAATTATTCCAAGAGGGGGCGGAAGGGGATTCCCCGTGTGTTGGGCGCCATGTCCTGTTCCCCTATTCCCGGCATCCGTCACAAAATCCTTGAGGTGTCCCGCTTTAGCCAACTGCACGAGATGGTCCCTTAACACTCGGCACTGCTCGGTAGTATGCCCCCGGTCTTTGTGGTAGGCGCAGTATAAGTTCTGATTCCTCCTAGAGGGGTCGCCAGCCATCCGGTTCGGCCATCTGAAGTACGGCTCGTGCTTGATCTTATCCACGATTTTATGTACGGGCTCCTTGAACGTCACGTTCACCTCCCCTGCTGGTGCTACTGGCTCTTGAATCCTCAGATTTCCCCGTGCCCTCTGTTGAAAACCGCTCTGCCTGGGACGATCTGTCACTTGTGCTTTGCCTTTGCTTTGTATTTTATCATCTTCCAACCGCTTGTACTCCTCGATGCGCCTCATCAGCTGCCTCATGTCCTCGGGAGGCTTCTTAGTCAATGATTCTCTCAACCCCGAGTCGTCAGGCAATCCCATTCTGAAAGTGCTCGCTGCAATCTTTTCGTTCCCTCCGCCAATCTCGTTGTAGAGCTCCCAGTAGCGGCTTGCGTAATCACGGAGGGTTTCCCCTGCCCTCATCTTCATAGACAGCAGTGCATCCACCGGTTGCTGCTCCCGGCTGCATGTCACGAAACGGGAACCGAACTCCTGTATCAGCTCGGCGAAACTGCGAATGGAGCCTTTGCGCAACCCGTTGAACCACCTTAAGGCCGTGGGACCAAGACTGGAGGGAAAGACCTTGCACATCAGGGCGTCATTGCGGGTATGCAAAGACATCATCTGGATATAGTGGCTGACGTGCTCTACGGGGTCCGTCTTCCCCCCGTACGAGTTGAACGGCGGACGCGTAAATCTGTCCGGCATCGGCGCTCGCTCAATGTCTGCTGAGAATGGCGACCGAGCCGCTCTGCGCAATGCCCGGCTCATAGCATCCATGGCCGCATTCCTCGGCCGTCCATCTGGAGACTCCGAGCCCCGATTCCCGTATTCCCGTGACCGAGAACGATTTCGCTGCCGGCGAGATTCTGCGGAATGGGATCGGTCTCGGTGATGACGGGACTCCCCAGAGTGCGAGCGTTCCCTGTGGTGGCGGGATCCTGACTGATTCGATCCCATCCCGCGTCTCTCTTCCCCAACTCCTGGCCCTCTCTCTTGTTCGCCTTGACCGGCTCGGCGGCGTTCGTTTCGTGCTTCCATCTCCAGGTCCTGCACCAACCTCCGCAGCCGCTCAAGCTCTTCATCCCTGACGTCGGGCTGCCTATGCCGGGAATCATGGGATACCGTTCTCCCCGTTTGATACGACCCCTCTCCAAGGCCTGAGCGTTCTTCCAGTTGCTCGTAAAACGGATCCGCGCGCCTTTTCTGCCTTTGTTCCCGCCAGGTGGAGCCCCTGGAAGACCCCGCCGAGCCACTCTCGGCGTTACCTCCAGACATCTTTCCTGTATACGAGTCTCAGCGGAACCACTGCTTAGTAGGATTTCCCACAGACGGCGCCAATTGTGCGCACCCAAAACTGAAACCCGTTGGGCTGGGCCTCACTTGGGCTCACAACTTACTTGTATGGTGGGTCTGGATTTCCTACACTGGGTTGTTCTGAACGCCAAGGCTCAACTGAATCACTTCTCCCTCCTCTCGGCTCTCAGTGCCTTCTTTTCTCTGTTTACTTTCTGTTTCTACTCTTCATTCCTCCAATTTTTCCAACCCTTGTTTCCTCGAAACTTCCTCTACTTATACTCCACAAAGTAATGTGGAGGTCATAATTATCTACCAGCAAGTGCAACCGGCGGTCCAATGTTATTGATCGTAAGTGGGTGGTTAGGTGGGCATGAAAAGCGGTGAGGGTGGCGTTGGAACTTGGTTCTCAATTTCACTATAGTTCACGGCAGTAGTGCTTCTTCGAGGTGCGACCGGGTAAGTACGGGACGGGTATCCCGCGAGACGTGAGTTCATCACTGCTCGGGAATGGGTTTGCCGAGAGACGGTTCAAAGGCGAAACTAGGGCCTGAAGCCTGCGTGGCTCGGGGATGGGCCGTTAGGCAGAGGGAGGCCGGCCTCATGGGCCACATTCCTCGGCCTGGGTTCAAGGCCCGTTATGGGCCATGGTGCGGGGCCGTACACTAATGAATGTATTTAGAGTAATGGTTAACAATCTATTTTAGAAAAATTTTGACATCACTTTAATGGGAAAAAAAAAAAAAAAACTCTCAAAACATTTTTTTTTTTCCCTATAAAAACTTTCTTTAAATGGATTGTTAACCATTGTCCTAAGGGCGCCCGTTAATATTTTCAATAATTATTAGTTAATAGTTATTATAAATTTTTAATAGCTATTAATTTAAAGGACAACATATTTAGTCCCTCTAAAAGTGTGGATCTTAACAATGAATCGAAGGAAGAGTTAAGTTAAGAGGCCTACTTGACTTGCACAAGAGTAGAGAATATGATTGCATTTTTATTTGGCCAATTAGAATGTGTTTGGATGGAAGAAATTCCTTCACTCATGCATAGTCAGCCTAGCGGCTAATATGTGAGTTCCAGTTAGTTTAACTAATAAAATCTCTAATAGTTGTATAAGAGATTTGGAGTTCAATTCCCGCCTACACCAAAAACCGATTGGTGTCTTGGTCTAATAGTAAAGAGCTATTATCAGAAGCGGATGCCATAAGTTGAAACTCTCTAAAAAAAAAAAAAAAAGCCTAGCGGCTAATATTATCGGCCTAATGTGTTATCTTTAATTACTTATAAATAATTTGTTATCTTTCTATTAACAAATATTAATAAATAAAATCCTATAGTAAATATATTTATAGTAGGGGTATAATAATCAAATCTAAAGTGTAAACTCGTTTTCTTTTCATTGAGAGAGAGAAAGAGATTTCTCTTTTCTTCACATTTCTACCCTATTCCAAATGGAATGGGAATATATAATTCATAAAAGAATTGAATAAAAAGGAACATGACATATTTTCTCTAATGTATTTGAGAATTTATAAAAATAATAACAAAAAAGAAAAAGAAATATATAGTTTTATTATTGTACCATTCACCTTTATTTGATTTTTCAAAATTATTAGTATTTCACTTTTATTTGATTTCTCAAAATTAGGATAAAATTAGTATTTCACTTTTGGGAGAAATGTTTAAGAGGAAATGGAATGCTAAATAAGTTCTTCAAGAAAAAAGAAAAAAAAGAAAAAGAAAAAGGCTGGAGTAGACCTCCATATCCAATAGAAAGTCAGGGGTCAATGCTGTGATGTAAAATAACCTAATTCTCCATACCTCAACAAAAAGATTGTCAGACCCGCAATTATGTTAAACTGAGTATATTTGTATATGTTGGATGATACATCTTATCCAAAATGATTACACATGCTTCTCTTTTTCTTTTTCCTTTTCATGTTAGTATATGACTTTAGGGTTGTACATGCCTTGTAAATTGTAATAATCATTATTAACAAAAAAGAAAGATTTAATGTATAGCTCATAAACCCAATAAGCCTTCAATAAAAAAAGAAAAAAAAAAAAAGGTAATAGCTTAATGGGACCTAATTTTATTTACATGTTAAACTATTTCATATTAAAAGAAAAATTAACTGATGCTATAATAATTTAGTTTAAAAAACATTTTTAAAAATCTTTTATGAAAAAAAAAAATTAACTTTTTTCACAGTTTTTATATTTTTCGTAAAAATAATATTAAAACTTTTCTAAAATGATTCATTAACAAATGTTATAAGGAGACTCATTAGCCAAATCCTTAGTATTATTCCCTATGCTCTGTGTGCTATGCTCCCTTATACTTAGCTATGTTGTTTGCTTTCTCTCTTTGTTATCTACCATCTATCGTACACCAAATTTTGTAGAAAGTTAATTTCAAATGGAAAAAAGGGGGTCGCAATCATGCAAGCACACCATGTGTTTAGACTGTGGAGAGATTGGGATTGACATTATATCCAGCAGGTTCAAATAATAATCAACCAAACTTCAATAGCAATTGGCAACCCGTGGCCTGCTTTTGCATGGTGCAATTAATGATGATGAACAATGTATAGACATGATGCAAACTACAAATATATATTTCCAAGGGAAAAAAAAAAGTACAAACATAGAGCAAATTTTTTTTTTTTAAATAATTCGATAATTAGAATGAGAGATTAAAGTTTTGTATATATGTCTTTGATAGAAACATTAAGAGGTGCCAACCATAGAACAATTTTAAAATGAATTATTAGTGACATTAGTCCTCTATAACATGCGATCCTATTGAGTTTTTTTTTCCTAACCATTTATATTGCAATTTGCAACCCTCAAATAGGCCTATTGAACTTTCAACGAAACTTTTTTTTTTTTTAATACATTTTAAGTGTCCCAACTATTGAAGGATCCAACCTTGAATGTCTCTCTCTTGTCAAAAAGTACCATCCAACTACAAAGGTTGTTGACAATGTATGTGATATCTTTTACTAGATAGAAATCAACTAAAATCTCATTTAGTTATTACAATTTGAATTAAAAGAAAAAAAAAAACTATAAACAGCAAGGAAGTGCAAGTTCTTTTGGTTACTATATATGTTCTTTGTTCTTTAATTATATTCACTTACAAGGACTCCCTAATACGAAAGCATATATTTCCATTTGACAGTCTATTCTTTCTATCATAACCTTTGACATCTCCTTCAATTTCCAAAAGCTTGACCTATTATAAAAACCTATAAGTAAAAAAATTGAGTCTATTAGCTCTACCCTCCGCCTCCAAAGATACCACCTCCCTTAGATTTACCATAATGATAACATTGTTGACAGTGAAAGAGCAATGTATATATTATTAAGTACCTAAATGATTTGATTTCAAATTTGGACCCACTTTTGGATTCTTCGTTCGCATCTTTGCCCTACCTTTTACCAATGGATCTGAGATTTGATGTCACCCTTAACGTATGTAATTTCACAATATCTGTCTTGTAATTATAAAGATCCTAATATGGTCATAATATGCATCATTAATTGAACACATCATCCTCGTCAATTGCACATAGACATGGAATATTTTGGCCTTCACCATGGCTCATGCAATTGCCTCAAAAGTTGGAAGCTTTGGTTTATTTTGAAAAAATCAATTCAAGGAACACCAACTTCTTCCGTGCGTGCATACATTAATTCACATAAACGCATCACTGACATAATTTTTATTATATATCAAATAAAATAGAAGATAATTTGAGCAGTTATATAAAAAAAACTTCGAGAAAATTTGTGTACTTTATTATTGTTTTCGAAAGAAAAAAAAGTACATACATTCCAAGTCAGTGGTCAATGTGATGTAGCGGGAGGGAATCAACATTTTGAATAAAAAATGTCCATTTATTGGTTCACTTGTGATTATCAAAATGCTAGTAAAAATTGACCAACATAAATAAGGTTAAACTAAGGAAGGTCTTAACTAAGCTGTGCCATTTGGCCCTCAACTTTATCTTCTCCAAAGTCCATTCCATGAAAAAAAGGAATAATATAGAAAAATAAAGAAGGTTGGTAGGTAAAAGATTCCACTTAGAACCTCGTCAAGTAAATGAAAACGAGATATGAACCTCAAAGGTGTAGCATGGAATTGGTCATGAACTACATACATGCTAAGAAAACCAAACTATGAACAGTGATATGTTGCTTTAAGATGTTGATATCTAAGTTGCACCAACTTATCAAATGCAATGTATACTATGAAAAAAAACAAAGAAGTGTTTGACTCTCTATCTCTAATTGGCCTTTTGGGTACTCTCAGGTGATAGTGTGACACTTGATTTATTGATTACACGAGTGATGATCATTGTTGATGAATAATTAATTCATTAAACTCTGTTCAATGTACGAATAGAAGAAGGGCCACACTCATTAATGTGACACAAACATATCCTCAACAACTTGGACTAGGTACACTGTTTTTTAATCGAGGCATGAACCATTCATAGATTTTTTTTTTTTTTTTTTTTTTGATAAGAACCATTCATAGATTTGAGCCAGAAACATTATCCATATTGTCGATCCGGTGGTTTAGGCTTTAGATAAGGAGTAGCAAATGTGGTCTCATTTAATTTTTGAGTAATATTACTGATATAAGACTTTTTTTTACAACATACTGAGGTGACGTGTTATTGATATTTATCCATATGGAATCATCCTTGGTAGTTGGTACCATTTTATCGTCTAATTACTAGGATCCTCTTGATTTGAAACAGTTTAATTTCATTATTCATATGCCGAGTTTTGAGACGTGAGCATATAAGCAAGTGAAATATTAAAGTAATTGAAAGTACGGTAGACTTAGATGGGAGAGGTGGCTGTTGGTCTATCTCAAATGACTAGGGAGTCTGTCTTAGCTTGCCCCTCGCCTTTGAATTAAAGGGTGCCCCATTCACTAAGGGTAGGTAGCTCTCTATATCAATTGACTAAAAAATTTCATTATTCATTAATCACAATATTAAATATAGTAAAATTCAAATATATATTCAATGTCAAATTATTTAAGAGAGTGTGTTAAGTGTAATATAACTTGTCTCACCCCTTCTTAAAAGTTACCATGACTTTTTAGTGGAATTGTAGTGTGCTTTTGTGTTAAAATCTCTTTCCCTCTCCCTTGTGTGTGTGTTTATTTCTCAATATATATATATATATATATATATTTAAAAATTTATTGTCTATCATTTACAACTCGCCATTTAGCTATGAAAAAAAAATTAAGAATAAATTGTATATATATTATGGGAAATGTTAATCAATGCCTTAACTTTATGAACTATTTTTAGAAAATTTTATTAGAAGAATGATAAAACAATAAATATTGTCGATAACTTTTTATATTTCCTATGAAAGTGGTGTCAAAACTTTCCTATTATGATTAATTAATAATTACTCTAAGGGCATCCGTTAATATGACCCATATATTATATACAAACTGATACAGTTGCTGTTTTCCTTTTTCAAGAAAGAAAAAAAAAATGTAAGCTCAATTAATGAGATCAATTGGTAGTCTTCGAATATAATGCTCGAATTTATTACTGTAGTAATGATACTTTGCAAAGAGTAATTGACTAATTGTATACGTCAATTAAAGATCTCAAGGATCTGGCTCTTACATGCATAAGTTGTAATCAATGACCCAACACCAAGATCGGTGCGCTTGGGGGGATAGTGATGGGCAAAATTGAGATATTAGAATGATGACTTCTACTAATTTATTGGCCAAAGAAAATGAACATCACTCATTGACATTAAATTAACTTGTTTTGAGAGAGAGAGAGAGAGAGCAATGAATAACTTTATTCTTACTCTAACTCCTATGTGTTGCCCAAAGAAATTATATACAGGTTTTTAGAGGTATTATAAAATTAAAAATGCAAGACTTAGTACAGAATTTAGGTACTGTTTTTTAGATTCTCCGTTTAAAATTCTGTCATGTGAATTTTTTCTCATGAACTGGAAGTGAATTTTTTAGTTAAGAAACCACATGACTATATTTTTTTTTTTTTTTTTGAGAAGGAACATGACTATATTTTAAGAGATAAACCTAAAAAATAGTACTTTAGATACTGTACATAAATTTTATTTAAATTAAAATGTCGTGCCCAGTATACAAAATTCTTACTTTTTGCAGGTAAATAGTCTTAACCCTAAATTTTTGTTGTTGTTGAAGATGTTAATTCTCGGATTCAAACTCACATCCTATATTTGGGAGAGGTATCTTAAAATTAAATGTTATAATTTCAAACCTTTTAAATCACTTGAACTTTAAGACCATTATAAATTAAATGTGTTTTTTCGTTAAATCTTTGATTTTTCATAGTTTGCTGACTTAGAAATTTTAATTAATACGATTTTAAAAGTTCATGATTGAATTTAAAACTAATAAAAAAAAACAATTTAATTTATAGCAATCTTAAACTTTGAGTTTTAGTTTAAACATTATGAATCATCTAAAGTATTAGATCTAAAATGTAACTTATCCAAATAAATATAATGCACAGACTTTTTTTTTTTTTTCCTAATATTAGCAGGAAAAAGAGAAAGAAAAGACCATTGCTAGAAGATTGTGCATTGAGAAGAGGACAATATAATATAGTGGTCCCAAATACGAAGCAATAACATGCTCTTTTATGATACCAAATAGATATCACAGATAGGTCCCTAAATTGTTTGCTTGCTATTATCACTTTTTTCCCTTTTCTTTTTGTTTGAATTAATTGTTTCTCCATTATTTTTATTTGGAATTATCCACTCTTTCTATTATATTAGCCTTGGAGATATGACAATTTGTGTCTTCTTCTGCTCTCGTGGCAAATTTTAAGCTTCAAAAAAAAAAAATGCCAATAATGTAGAAATGGGGTTGTACGGAAATCCAATGCCCCCACCACCTTTGCTCTCTGCCTCAATGTACACATGCAGGCCCAGAAGCTCTGTGAATTTTAAGCAAAGGATCGAAGATACCAATCAGAGATACTGAACTGTCTCTTTTGTATTTTGATGATAAAATTTTAATTCATAATTTGTTAGGTAAAGGGGCAAATCTTCACTGCCTTTTATCCAACTTTATCTGTTTGTGACTTTGTGTCTATTTTCATCCATGCATGCCTGCCATAGGTACAATAATATATATATATATATATATATATATTAAGACAATAATACAGTTAGTTCAATAATTACAATAAAATACTTTCAAGGAAGTGTTGGGTCACTATGAACAATAATAATACATTATTTTATGTATTTTTATATATGCATCGTTCATTCCTATCATTTTCACATTGTACAAATATTACTTTAACTACACACTTATGTAAGTAATCAAAGTTTAAATACCAAAAAGAGATGTGTGTATAACATTGGTTCATGATTTTTCAACCCAAAAAATAATAATAATAATAACTAGTCGCTATGCACGGGAACCTACTTATTTGTGAGGTAGGCTAAAATAATTTTATAAAAAATTTAAGAAACTTTGCTCTTGTATAACTTCAATTTGTGTTATAATTTGATGAATAAGCTATTGCTTGAACGTGCAATAACTTATAAAAAATTAATTAAACAGTTTCAGATACTGCAAAAAAATAACTCAAAAATTTAGATATTAAAACTTCTGAAAGACTAAAAAAATATTAAAGAATCAGATGATTCTCTTCTTAGAAATTATTGAAACAAAACAAAATATATATGACTAAACAATAGAGAAATATAAAAGAAAGATGAGTTACATTTGAAAGAATAATTTCAATTATTGCAAGTTTTTTTATCTTGTAAAAAATGGTTAAAGAGAGTTTGGTGGTTCATGTACAAAAATTTACTTTTAAAAAATACATGAAAAATCATAAAATAATTTTTTTTTTTTTTAACAAAGTAGAAGAGAAGAAAATAACATAAGAAGAGCTCATATATCTACTCGGCTTTAAAAAAAAATATTGGGGTTTGCTTTACTTTTATAGTGTTCATGATTAACTTCACAAATTTGGAAATAAATTATCAATGTTTGAGTTTGAGTTTAAGTTGGACTTGTTAGAGAGATAGAGTTTCACTTCTTGTTAAGTTTGGATTAAACAAAAATAATTTTGTTTAAAACAGATGATAATGATGAGTTTAAATTTAAGTTGGACTTGTTAGAAAGATAGAGTTTCACTCTTTGTTAAGTTTGGACTAAACAAAAATAATTTTATTTAAATATAATGATAATTTTATTTAAATAAAATGAAAATTTTATTTAAATATTGTGCTGACGTAGAAAATTATAATAAAATACTTTCAAGGAAGTGTTGGGTCACTATGAGCAATAATAAAACATTATTTTATGTATTTTTATACATGCATTGATCATGTGTATCACAAAGTTTAATAGTTAATTATTATTTTTTTGATGAAAATCAATAACAAAATATGATACAAAAGTGAGAACATGTAAATCGATTATCTCTAAGACTAACTAATATACCCCTTTAATCTTTAATCTAATTCATGATTTTCAAAAAAGCATATAGAACCAATGGAACCTTATATAATAGAGAGTTTAAACTTTAGAGTATACTTTTTGATTTGGTTAGACCTATATATTTCACAAACTATTGTCAAGTTGGTGAACAACATAAGTACAATTATCCAATATGTACATAAGTACAACATAAAATAGACACGCAATTTGTTTTCATGAAAGCAAATTACGTCTCTATTTTGATCTCGTAAATCTGTCCAATGTCTTTGTCTTGTTTACTTACTTTCATTGAAAAAAAAATTGGAAACTTTTATTGCAAAGTTACATCATCTAGAGTCTAGACTATGAAGTACCATCAACATATTTCTCTTCCCGGCAACCATCAGAGTCAAAAATTTAAAATTTTACTGTGATTCAGAGTTTTCTTTTGTTAGGAATTGACGAGTCCACAATTACCTGAAACTGAAAGGTAAAAGTCTTGAGGGACAATGTCACAAACAAGGAGGCAATTTGCAACTTATACTTGTTATGGAATTGATTCGTTCTTACAAGCAAGCTTTCCTAGAGGTGGGAAAAAAACGTACGGACTGAACATTTTGTGTGTTTGGTCATGTTATGTGGTAGATTCATCCACAACCATCTCTCTCACTCTCTCTTTCTTCATAGCAGACCAGTCAGAATCCATGACTTCGTTGTATTTGTGGTGAAAATAAATATCCACAACGAAAATAACGTGAAAATTGACTCAAGCAATTAGATGGTATACATCAATTCAGTGAACGAATAGGTGCATGCCGGGATGCCCTCAAAAATTGACAATCACTCCCGTATGGGAATTAGCAAAGATGCCTAAGACATAGACTTTCTTGTACTTATTTTGACAAAGAAACACAAAATTTGACAAAATCTTTTATAATTGGGTGCTGATATGACTCTTCTATAATTGCGTGCTGATATGACATATAATGATGGATAAAAATGTGATATTAGTGATACTAATAGGTCAATATAAAAACGAAAAAAATCTTATCAACTCAATTGCTTTTAAAAATTCGTAAAAATTTTTGTGTACGTGATACTGCTCTAATTTGATTTGGTCATAAACTGTGTCAATTGTCAATAGCACGTGAATCTTTGATAGGAGTGGCAATTTTTGTTCGCGTGTCAACTTATAAATATTCTCCTATAGAAGTCAACACTAACCCGACATGTTTATTAAATGGGTTAAGATTTCTTAACCCTAACATGACCTATTTATTTAACGGGTCAGTCATGTCGACATGTTTATCAGATTTTATCAAAATGAAGAAAAAAAATTTATGAAAAAACAAACAAATAAATATTTTTAATATAAAATTCAGAACTAACAAGTAATTGCATCACAAATAATCATTTAAAACTAAAGCATATCTCAATATCACAAATAATCAATCACAAAATGTCAAAGAAAATAAACCACAACAACTAATAAGTTTATATACCTAGAGTTTGAAGGATAAATTGGTAAAATGTCATTTAATTAAACGGGTCAGACGGGTTCTATGTGTTCAACACTAACCCAACCCGTTTATTAAATGGGTCAGCTATGTCAACCCGAATATGACACAAACTCGTTAAACCTCAGCCCATAACCTGCTAATTTCGTGTTGTGTTATGTCGGGTTCGCAAATCGTGTCCAATTTTGCCACCCCTAATATTTGATTTCGTAATTTGACTTCATTTCTAAAAACTAGTGTGGGTGGCACGTGCAAGGCATATGCTATCTCTTGAGAGAGAAAATATATTAAGGAAGAATTTTTATTTGAAGAAGTATGAAACTATATACATAAAAAAATGTATGCCATACAAAATTAACCTCATTTGTATAAGAATTTTGATACTTATTTGTTAATGACAATATTCACTCATTAAAAACTTCTAAGAATGTTAACAAATATCATCGTATTCCAACAATAAGCAACTGAGTTTTGCTAAAACCTTGTCACAATATTTAAATTTTCGTAATAAATAATGTCATATGCTACAATTAAAACTTTTCATCAAATACCTTCAATTATACACAATGAAAATTGTGTCATTCATACTTTCGTCTATATCATTTATATGAGTCTAGGTGCAATTTTTAGCTTAATTAGTTTTTAATGAACACCCATTTTAGGCAAGAAAAGGAAAAAAAAATAACAAAAGGCATGTATCATCGAATTTTTCATTAGATAAATTATAAATTTTGAAAATTTAAACCTAGAAAATTGATGTTCTTTAAGTAACAAATAAAAAAACTTATATTATCATTTCAATTTTCTAAGCATTACTATCATCTAAAACTCAAAATATGTGAAGAAAATTTTTGGAATGTTAAAATTTAGTAGGAATATTTTAGACATTACACAATGGAATATTTTAAAAATCATAAGCTTTCATTTGGGTTTAATTGAGAATATATGACATATTTTGCTCTTTTCCAAAATATGAAGTGGGAAATTACTTGATTTTAAAGTTTAAGGAGGAATTGTGAACTACCCTAAACATAAAAAGATGAAAAATGTTTTAATCCTAAGTTTTTGATTTTGTTTTTGTGTGTGTGTGTAAAACTATGTGTTCTTACTTAAAATAGTGCATAAAGAAAAAAAAAATTAAAAATACAAATATTCAACTCAAGAAAATTGTATATGAAATAGTGAATTTTGGATTAACAAAAATTGACTTATAAAAAAAAAAAAAAAAATCTAGAAACACAAAGAATGACACAACATTTCATAATATCTTTATAAATTTGTTATATTTTACTTTAACTTGTAAATAATTGACATCTTAGCAGTTGTGAAAATATTATGATGACAACTAGATGTCTTAACATTTTCACAGAAGAAATGTTATATTCACAACATTTTCATTACAAATCATAAGTAGTAGGTTGTTATGGATTATTATTGGTGGACAAAAAAAGTAATTTCATTAGTAAATTTAAATTAGAATAACAATTTACCACTTAAAATTTGTTATAAATGTTGTGAAAAATGTTGTGGATATAACTTTTTTTTTTTCACAATACCTTTTTTTTTAGTTATGGTTGGTTCTAGTATGATATTTTATTATTTTATTTTGACATATAAAGAATTAACACCTCAATAATTGTGAAAATATTGTGGCAATTTGTTATATTAATATTTTATTATTATTATATAATCAAGTTCAACGGATGATATTACCACCAAAAAAGAAAAAGGAGAAGAAGGCAAGTATAACATTGGAGATTGAACAACTCTTAAACCAAAACACTCTATCACTATCACCACATATAAATATTTTTAAAAAGAAAGGGCGAAATGAGCAAGAAAACTAGTAGATGAATGGTGATACGTTTAAAAATATAATTTTATAAAAAAAGGCCGGCTCCCATGAAATGGTGAGTTTATGCTCACCAAAGGCCAAAAATACTATAGAAATATCTCTTCTCTATATCAAGTTTTGTTTTGTTAAATTTTGACCTCTTGCTTTTTCAAAACAAAGCACCCTGTTTTGGCTTAGAAAAAAAGACAAAAACTTGACTAAACCAAACCAAATCATTGTAGATATGGTGATAGATAAAAACATGATATTAGTGATACTAATAGGTCAAGATAAATATATAAAAAAACTTATCAACTCAACTACTTTGAAATAATTGTAAATTTTTTGTATACGTGACATAGCTCTATTTTGATTTGGTCACAAATTGTGTCCATTGTCGACAATACGTGTATCTTTGAATCTTTGATTTTCGTAATTTGACTTTGTTTTTAAAAACTAATATGGGTGGCACGTGCTACCTCTTGAGTGAGAAAATTAAGGTAGAATTTTTATTTGAAGAAGTATGAAATTATATATATAAAAAATGTATGTTATACAAAGTTAATCTCATTCGTAAAAATATTTTGATACCTATTTGCTAAGGACGATATTCACTCGTTAAAAACTTCTAAGGATGATAACGAATATCATCATCTTCCAACATAAGCAACTGAGTTTCGCTAAAACCTTGTCACAATATTTAAATTTTTGTAATAGATGATAGCACATGCTACAATTGAAACTCTTCATCAAATACCTTCAACCATACACAATGAAAATTTTGTCATTCATACTTTCTTTTTTATCATTCTACATGAGCCTAGGTGCAATCTTTAACTTACAAAATTATATTTCAGCTACGTTTGGCGTTTTTTGAGTCCCATGGCACTATTCATGAAACCACCAAACTCAGCAAAATGCGCATATCGATGTATTTTTGGGTCCCATAGCACTACCTTTAAAAACTATTTCGCTACAGTGTTTTCAGCAATAAGTTTTCAGTTTTTAGCAAATAAGCAGTATCCAAACAGATCATTAATTATTTTTTAATGAACGCCCGTTTTAGGCAAGAAAAAAAAAAAGGCATGTGTCATCAAATTTTCCATTTGATAAATTATAAATTTTGAAGATTCAAACATAAAAAATCAATGTCCTCTAAGTAACAAATAAAAAACCTTATATTACCATTCAACTTTCTAAACATTATTACCATCTAAAACTCAAAATACGTGAAGATGAAATTACTTTGTGAAACTGTCGTGGATGTAATACTTTTTTTTCACAATACCTTTATTTTAGTTGTGATTAGTTCCAGTATGATATTTTATTATTTTATTTTGACATATAAATAATTAACACCTCAATAATTGTGAAAATATATATTGTGGCAATTTTTTGTGTTAATATATATATATATATATATATTATTATATAAGCAAGTTCAAATGATGATATTACCACCAAAAAAAAAAAAAAAAAAAAAAAAAAGGTAGAAGAAGAAGAAGGCAAGTGTAACAGTGGAGATTGAACAACTCTTAAACCACATATAAATATTTTAAAAAGGAAAAACTGAAATGATCGAGCAAGAAAACTGGTATGGATGGTGATACGTTTAAAAAAAATCATAAAAAAAAAAGGCCAGCTCCCGTGAAACGGTGAGTTTATGCTCATCAAAGGCAAAAAATACTGTAGAAATGTCTTTCCTCTGTATCAAGTTTTGTTTTGTTAAATTGTGACTTTTTGCTTTTTCAAAATAAAGCACACTGTTTTGGCTTATAAAAAAGACAAAAACTTAACTAAACCAAACCAAAGCACCGTAGATATAGGCATTGATACTTTTTATATAGCTCATAGAAATAGAAATAGAAGTTGATTGATTTGAATCTACGAAGAGGACTTATTTCCTTTTTATCGGGAGTGATTTTTGTTTTTGGTTTATTAATAAGAGTAACTAGGCACGCTAATTGTAATGGCAATACAAAATAACAACAGCTAAATTGATGAAGATAAATATTCAACTACTCTACAGTACTAGATACAGTTAAGAAACTACAACTTACTATATATGCTACAGTGTAAAGAAAATCAATCTATTAACACTAACTTTTAAATAGAAAGTGTAGTTATGAGAACATGGTAATTACAGATTTAACTAAGATTCAAACCTAATTACTAGCATCAATGCCTTAGAAATACTATATAAAACCCTAAACTAATGAAATATAAGTAAGACAACAAGAAATGATCGATATAGGATGTGTGTTTTGCTTGGGGTGTGAGTTATACTTGAGGTTTCAACAGTCATTGACAATTATTGTCGAGATGTGAAGGACTATCCTTAATATTATGGGGTACTTGTTCATTGTATTATCATTAGGTTTAGGTATTTTCTTCTTTTTTAAAAAATTAAAAAATATATATTTTAACTAGGAACTGCCACCTCATCATTACGTGTTAATCATGTTATTGTATTAGTGTTGTAATCTTCTAAGATTACACGCATTGTTTCTCCTTAATGTCATTTGTTCTTTTAGAGTAGTAGACTTTTATAATGACACTATCAAGAGAGGGAAAGAATATCTAATCCATTGAATATTATTGTGACTTTTTTGTTTTGGTTTGAAGGTACATTCAAATCAAGGGTTAAGATTTAAGATTCTTACAAATTAAACTTTATAGTTTTGCTAGTGTCAAATCAGTTTGAATTTTTAGAATCACATCAATTTAAAACCTTGTCGGTACAAGTTTGATTTGGGGTTATATTTATGGATTGGATTGAGAGTTTTTTTTTTTTTTTTTTAAATAATGATTTGATTGAGAGTTAAAATTTATATGAATTCAAAAATCCAAAGTTTGATTTGAATCTAAAAAATTTTGAGGGTTTAATTTGTAATAATTTAAAATTTTAAGGCTTAAATTGGAACAACACCTAAAATATTAGGTTTAAAATGAAAATAATCTTTTTTTTTTAAGTGAAGGCTAAGGAATTCAACTACTAAATTACCAATTCTCCTAAAAGTTTAAGTTATAAAGAAATGATGAATTTAATCTGTGGGGACAATTTTTGCCTCAAGATCAAGTGTTGCACTTGTAATCATTTTTGGCTTGGAGAGTCCCACATTGGAAGAATTTCCTTCCTCTTTCCTCCTTCCACCTTAACCAAACTAGTGGTACTCTTAAGCCACTGGTCATCCCTTATAAGGTGGAAAGAGGAAGGAAATTCTTCCAATGTGGGACTCTCCAAGCCAAAAATGATTACAAGTGCAACACTTGATCTTGAGGCAAAAATTGTCCCCACATAATCTCTTAACTATAATTCTAATATTTTCCCTCACGCGTGGACCTAAACTTCTTCTTAATAAGTGAAATCCAACATGTGGAATTTTTAACATTTTAAATGAGTGGTAGAATAAAGATAAAGATTGAATTTATGATCTCTTATTGTAATGCCATGTTAACTTATCAATTCTCACAAAAGTTTAATGAACCCTAAATGCGGATGAGATGCAACTATGTAAGTAGACCATATGACTATTAGCAAATACATTCGAACCTTGACGTTCGTTATTATTTACTGTTCCTGTTCAATGTGCATTTAATTAGAATTAGAACCAGTGTGCAAAAGAACGTAGAAAAAAGAAACATTAGACTTCTTAATAGTGAAGGTATGATTTGCTTAATTGATAGAGCTTCGATCTTGATGTCATACCAAACATGTACAAGACCTCATATTCATTTAGGATTTTGGGGTGTGTTAGAGACGGGTAGGGAATGCATAACTAGCAAGCAGTGTAGCTCAATCTATAATGATCCATAGATAATTCTTCTAAATTAAAGCTTTGGGCTTGGATAGAGACTGCTTTTGATAACACCTGGTAGAAGTTACTACATTGAGCACACAAAAAAATAATTAATTTTAAAGTGTTAGGTTTTGTAGCAAACATAAAAAGCTGCGGCTTAATTAACTAATAATGTAATTAACCCATAGGCCCTATTAACGGCTCTATACATTTGCATCCTATCAACATGAAGATTACAATTAAATAAATCAAGGCTTTATTGTTTATTTTGGAATTTCACATCTTGCTTTTTCATCTTAGTAAAAGGTCATTTCAATATTTAAGTGGCAAAACGAAAAATAAGATTTTATGAGCTTTTTCTAAAGATGCAGTGTATAGTAATAAGGATTTGGATTGTAAGTTATTGTGCAAGTGCGTCCGTCTAGCATCATCTTATTTAGTCTTTTTTTTTTTGAAAGTGTGCTAAAATACATTTATAATTTGAAAAAATGAGAAATTTTTTTTCAAAAAAAAATTGTACATAAAAGTTAAAAATTAAAAGCTGAACAAAAAACTGATGCCAAATATAGTTAATTAATTTATTATTCGCATGTTGTGAGATGCGGTGTTTCAAATCTCTCTTGAGAGAGAGAAGATCACTAAGGTTTAGAGGGAAATTATTGTGTACTCCCGGAATGGCATAAATGCGTACTCCCTCCTCTCACATAAATGGTGGGTCCCACTAATTAAATACATGGTGGGACCCACCATTCATGTGAGAGGAAGGAGTACGCATTTATGGTATTCCGGGAGTACCTAATAATTTTCCAGGTTTAGATGTTCTGCTTAAATGCCTCTACACTTCTCCAAATATACAAAACAGTTGTCCATTACTAGTGATAAAAAGGTAACTTTGTTGCTAATGAAGTACTAATCCTACTTTTTTTTTTTTGATAAAGTACTAATCCTACTGATGGCCTAATTCCAAAACATAAATAAAATACAAAACCGTCATAAGATACAAATTAAGGCAAATGTGACTAATGAGTCCATCCCCAAGTTATGGAAGACAGTGATCTATTTGAGAGACAATCAATTAGCAACTTCTTAATGAGTTTAAAATAAATTTGATGATTAAGGTTTGAAACTTCAAATGCTTTACTTAAATGCCGATGAACTTCTCTCCAAACGTACAAACTATACTTGTCCATTTACGGATGAGCATATTATTACAAGGATATAAATTGAAAAAGTTGAAATTACTAGCACCAATCATGATGGGATATATGTGAAGCATAATCTACTGTTTAGTCATTCCAAGGATTAGAGGACTCCGATCGAACAAAATTGGGTTCCTACAATTATTGAGGATATTTCCCTATTTAAGTACACTTTTAATGGTGTAAGAGCATCCACATCAGTAGATATATAATCTTGTATAATAGAAAAAGTCCCCATTTTTACACATTTTACCTCAAAAATGCTCCACATCAGTTCTTCTATAAACGTGCAAAAATGTGTAAAATTATTCACATGCTACAGTAACAGTGTATATTTACACGGTACTGTGCTCTTCTATTTATTATTTTAATAATTTATTCTCTCTCATTGTCTCTTGGTCATACGCATCTCACGATTCTCACCTCACTCTCCCTTTCTTCATTTGATCAAATCATCCTCCATTGCTGCCGATCATCTTTTACTTGCCGCCGATAAATCATCAAGCCACGCGATCGCCGATCATCAAACCACGCTAATCATCCATTGCCGCCGTTCATCGAACCACGTCGATCATCAAACCACGCCGATCATCAAACCACGCCGATCAAATCATCAAATCGTCAGTGGGTTTCAGGTTGGGTGGGTGATCATCAAGCCACGCGATCGCCGATCATCAAACCACGCTGATCATCCATTGCCGCCGTTCATCGAACCACACCGATCATCAAACCACGCCGATCACCAACCACGCCGATCAAATCATCAAACAAAGGCCTCTCCGATCATCAAACCACGCCGATCAAATCATCAAATCGTCAGTGGGTTTTGTGGATTGTGTGGATTCCAGTGGGTTGTGTGGATTGTGTGGGTTTTTGCCGGTGGGTTTTGTGGGTTGTGTGGATTGTGTGGGTTTTGTTTTTCTGGGTTTCTGCTGGTGGGTTTTGTGGGTTGTGTGGATTGTGTGGATTTTGTTTTTCTGGTTTTCTGCTGGTGGGTTGTGTGGATTCCAGTGTGATACCAGTGTGGATTGTGGGTGTGGGTCGATGGCTGTGTGGCAAAGAAATTAATATTTTATTTGAATAAATGTGTATAATAGACAAACTGGTGTGGGTGTCTTGTAAAAATAAGTGTGTCAAATAGAAAAAGTAGGTTTTGAACATGTAAAATGGAAAAATTTATAAACAATCTGATGTGAATGCTCTAAAGTAGTTTGTATCAATACTAGGGCTACGTCCATGTAATTTTTTAATATTTGTGTGTGTTAATCTAGAAACACAAAGAATGACACAACACTTTCATAATACTTTTATAAATTTGTTATATTTTACTTTAACTTGTAAATAATTGATATCTTAGCAGTTGTGAAAATATTGTGATGTCAACTAGATGTCTTAACATTCACAGAAGAAATGTTATATCCACAACATTTTCATTACAAATCATAAGTAGTAAGTTGTTACGGGTTGTTATTGGTGGGCAAAAAAGTAATTTCATTGGTAAGTTTAAATTAGAATAACAATTTAATACTTAAGATTTGTTATAAATATTGTGAAAACTGTTGTGGATATAACACTTTTTTTTCACAATACTTTTATTTTTAGTTGTGGTTGCTTCCAGTATGATATTTTATTATTTTATTTTGACATATAAAAAATTAACACCTCAATAATTGTGAAAATATTGTGGCAATTTGTTATGTGAATATTTTATTATTATTATTATATAAGCAAGTTCAACGGATGATATTACCACCCCAAAAAAAAAAAAAAAGGAGAAGGCAAGTGTAACAGTGGAGATTGAACAACTCTTAAACCAAAACACTATCACTATCACCACATATAAATATTTTAAAAAGGAAAAAGTGAAATGAGCAAGAAAACTGGTATGTGAATGGTGGTACGTTTAAAAAAATAATTTTTAAAAAAAAAAGGCCAGCTCCCACAAAACGGTGAGTTTATAATCACCAAAGGCCAAAAATACTGTAGAAATATATCTTCTCTATATCAAGTTTTGTTTTGTTAAATTATGACCTTTTGATTTTTCAAAACAAAGCACACTGTTTTGGCTTAGAAAAAAAGATAAAAACTTGACTAAACCAAACCAAATCATTGTAGATATGGTGATAGATAAAAACATGATATTAGTGATACTAATAGGTCAAGATAAAAATGTAAAAAAACTTATCAACTCAACTCCTTTGAAAAAATTGTAAATTTTTTGTATACGTGACATTGCTCTATTTTGATTTGGTCACAAATTGTGTCAATTGTCGACAACACGTGAATCTTTGAATATTTGATTTCGTAATTCGACTTTGTTTCTAAAAACTAGTATGGTTGGCATGTGTGTGCAAGACACGTGCTACCTCTTGAGTGAGAAAATTAATATAGCATTTTTATTTGAAAAAGTATGAAACTATATACATAAAAAAATGTATGTTATACAAAGTTAACCTCATTTGTAAAAATATTTTGATACCTATTTGCTTAGGGTGATATTCACTCATTAAAAACTTCTAAAAATGGTAACGAATATCATCATCTTCCAACATGAGCAACTGAGTTTCGCTAAAACCTTGTCACAATATTTAAATTTTCGTAATGAATGATGGCATATGCTACAATTGAAATTCTTCATCAAATACCTTCAACCATACACAATGAAAATTTTGTCATTCATACTTTCTTTTTTATCATCCTACATGAGCCTAGGTGCAATCTTTAACTTACTGTGCGTTTGCCAACAACTGAAATTATATTTCAGCTGCGTTTGGCGTTTTTTGGGTCCCATGGCACTGTTCATGGGACCATCAAACTCAGCAAAACGCGCATACCAATATATTTTTGGGTCCTACAGCACTACCTTTAAAATTTATTTTGCTACCGTGTTTTCAGCAATAAGTTTTCAGTTTTCAACAAATAAGCGGTATTCAAACAGACCTTTAATTAATTTTTAATGCATGCCCGTTTTAGGCAAGAAAAGAAAGGAAAAAAAAACATAAGGCATGTGTCATCGAATTTTCCATTTGATAAATTATAAATTTTGAAGATTCAAACCTAGAAAATCGATGTCCTCTAAGTAACAAATAAAAAACCTTATGTTACCATTCAACTTTCTAAGCATTATTACCATTTAAAACTCAAAATACGTGAAGATGAAATTATTTTGTGAAAAATGTTGTAGATGTAATACTTTTTTTTCACAATACCTTTATTTTTAGTAGTGGTTAGTTGACTTAGTTCCAGTATGATATTTTATTATTTTATTTTGACATATAAATAATTAACACCTAAATAATTGTGAAAATATATATTGTGGCAATTTGTTGTGTTAATATTTTATTATTATTATATAAGCAAGTTCAAATGATGATATTACCAAAAAAAAAAAAAAAAAAAAAAAAAAAAAAGAAAGAAGAAGAAGAAGAAGAAGAAGGCAAGTGTAACGGTGGAGATTGAACAACTCCTAAACCACATATAAATATTTTAAAAAGGAAAAACTGAAATGAAGCTCCCGTGGAACGGTGAGTTTATGCGCACCAAAGGCCAAAAATACTGTAGAACTGTCTTTACTCTATATCAAGTTTTGTTTGGTTAAATTGTGACTTTTTGCTTTTTCAAAACAAAGCACGCTGTTTGGGCTTATAAAAAAAGACAAAAACTAAACCAAACCAAAGCGCATTGATACTTGTTATATAGCTCATAGAAATAGAAACAGAAGTTGATTGATTTGAATCAACGAAGAGGACTTATTTCCTTTTTATCGGGAGTGATTTTTATTTTTATTTTTTTTGGGTTTATTAATAAGAGTGACTAGGCACGCCAATTGTAATGGCAATACAAAATAACAACAGCTAAATTGATGAAGATAAATATTCAACTACTCTACGCTAGATACAATTACGAAACTACAACTAACTAGACATGCTACAGAGTAGAGAAAATCAATCTATCAACAGTCAACACTAACTTTTAAATAGAAAGTATAGTTATGAGAACATGGTAATTACAGATTTAACTAGGATTCAAACCTAATTACTAGCATCGATGCCTTGGAAATACTATATAAAACCCTAAACTAATGAAATATAAGTAAGATAACAAGAAATGATCGATATAAGATGTGTTTTGCTTGGGGTGTGAGTTATACTTGAGGTTTCGACAATTATTGACAATTATTGTCGAGATGTGGAGGACTATCCTGAATATTATAGGGTACTTGTTCATTGTATTATCATTAGGTTTAGGTATTTTCTTCTTTTTAAAAAAAATTATTGTAACTGGGAACTACCACCTCATCATTACGTGTTAATCATGTTATTGTATTAGTGTTGTAATCTTCTAAGATTACACGCATTGTTTCTCCTTAATGACATTTGTTCTTTTATAATGACACTAGCAAGAGAGGGAAAGAGTATCTAATCCGTTGAATATTATTGTGACTTTTTTGTTTGGGTTTGAACATACTTTCAAATCAAGGGCTAAGACTTAAGATTCTTACGAATTAAGCTTTATAGTTTTGCTAGTGTCAAATCAAAGTTTGAATTTTTAGAATCATATCAATTTAAAACCTTGTCGGCACAAGTTTGATTTGGGGTTATATTTATGGATTGGATTGAGAGTTTTTTTTTTTTTTTTTAATAATGATTTGATTGAGAGTTAAAATTTATATGAATTCAAAAATCCAAGGTTTGATTTGAATCTAACAAATTTTGAGGGTTTAATTTGTAATAATTTTAAAATTTAAGGCTTAAATTGGAACCACACCTAAAATATTAGGTTTAAAATGAAAATAATCTTTTTTTTTTAAGTGAAGGCTAAGGGATTCAACTACTAAATTACAAATTCTCCTAAAAGTTTAAGTGATAAAGAAATGATAAATTTAATCTCTTAACTATAATTCTAATACTTTCCCTTACACGTGGACCTAAACTTCTTCTTAATAAGTGAAATTGTAACATTTTAAATGAGTTGTAGAATAAAGATAGAGATTGAATTTATGATCTCTTATTGTAATACCATGTTAAATTATCAATTCACTCAAAGGTTTAATGAACCCTAAATGTAGATGAGATGCAACTATGTAAGTAGACCATATGGCTATTAGCAAATACATTCGAACCTTGATGTTCCTTACTATTTATTATTCCTGTTCAATGTGCACGTAGAATTAGAACCAGTGTGCAAAAGAATGTAGAAAAGGAAACATTAGACTTCTTAATAGTGAAGCTATGATTTGCTTAATTGATAGAGCTTCGATCTTGATGTCATATCAAACATGTAAAAGACCTCATATTCATTTAGGATTTTGGGGTGTGTTTGAGACGGGTAGGGAATGCATAACTAGCAAGCAGTGTAGCTCAATATATATATGATCCATAGATAATTCTTCTAAATTAAAGCTCTGGGCTTGGATAGAGACTGCTTTTGATAACACCTGGTAGAAGTTACTACATTGAGCACACACAAAAATAATTAATTTTAAAGAGTTAGGTTTTGTAGCAAATATAAAAAGCTGCAGCTTAATTAACTAATAATGTAATTAACCCATATGCCCTATTAACGGCTCTATACATCTGCATCCTATCAACTTGAAGATTACAATTAACTAAATCAAGGCTTTATTGTTTATTTTGGAATTTCACATCTTGCTTTGTCATCTTAGTAAAAGGTCATTTCAATATTTAAGTGGCAAAACGAAAAATAAGATTTTATGAGCTTTTTCTAAAGATGCAGTGTATGGTATTAAGGATTTGGATGGTAAGTTATTGTGGAAGTGCGCGCATCTAGCATCATCTTATTTAGTCTTTTTTTTTTTAAAGTGTCCTAAAATACATTTATACTTTGAAAAAGTGAGGAAAAAAATTTTAAAAAATTGTACATAAACGTTAAAAGTTAAAAGCTGAACAAAAAAATGATGCCAAATATAGTTAATTAATTTATTATTAGCAAGTCGTGAGATGCGGTGTTTCGAATCTCTCTTGAGAGAGAGAAGATCACTAAGGTTTAGATGTTCTGCTTAAATGCCTCTACACTTCTCCAAATATACAAAGCAATTGTCCATTACTACTGGTGATAAAAAGGTAACTTTGTTACTAATGAAGTACTAATCCTACTGATGGCCTAATTCCAAAACATAAATAAAATACAAAACCGTCATAAGATACAAATTAAGGCAAATGTGACTAATGAATCCATCCCCAAGTTATGGAAGACAGTGATCTATTTGAGAGACAATCAATTAGCAACTTCTTAATGAGTTTAAAATAAATTTGATGATTAAGGTTTGAAATTTCGAATGCTTTACTTAAATGCCGATGAACTTCTTTCCAAACGTACAAACTATACTTGTCCATTTACGGATGAGCATATTATTACAAGGATATAAATTGAAAAAGGTGAAATTACTAGCACCAATCATGATGGGATACATGTGGAGCATAATCTACAGTTTAGTCATTCCAAGGATTAGAGGAATCCGATCGAACAAAATTGGGTTCCTATAATTATTGAGGATATTTCCCTATTTAAGTACACTTTTAATGGTGTAAAGTAGTTTGTATCAATACTAGGGCTACGTCCATGTAATTTTTGAATATTTGTGTGTGTTAATCTAGAAACACAAAAAATGACACAATATTTTCATAATACCTTTATAAATTTGTTATATTTTACTTTGACTAGTAAATAATAATTGGCATCTTAGCAGTTGTGAAAATATTGTGATGACAAATAGATGTCTTAACATTCACAGAAGAAATGCTATATCCACAACATTTTCATTACAAATCATAACTAGTAGGTTGTTACGATTTGTTATTGGTGGGTAAAAAAGTAATTTCATTGGTAAGTTTAAATTAGAATAACAATTTACTACTTAAGATTTGTTATAAATATTGTGAAAAATGTGGTGGATATAACACTTTTTTTTTCACAATACATTTATTTTTAGTTATGGTTGGTTCCAGTATAATATTTTATTATTTTATTTTGACATATAAAAAATTAATACATCAATAATTGTGAAAATATTGTGGCAATTTGTTAGGTTAATATTTTATTATTATTATCGTTATATAAGCAAGTTCCATGGATGATATTACCACCAAATAAAAAATAAATAATAATAATAATAAAAAAGGGAGAAGAAGGCAAGTGTAACAGTGGAGATTGAACAACTCTTAAACCAAAACACTCTATCACTATCACTAGGGATGGCCATACCCATTGGGTAATGGATATCCAACCCTACCCGATCCATATATTTCGGGTAATACCCGGTTCTTTATGGGCAGAGCCTAATCGGGTAGGGTATGGATATTACCCGAATTTTTCGGGTAGGGTATGGATAATATCCATACCCGACCCGGAAAAAAAAAAAAAAAAAAAAAAAAAAAAAAAAAAAAAAAAAAAAACCCTAAACTTCTCTCAGACTCTCACCGTCACTCACACAGTCACACTCTCTCTGCCTCTCCTCAGTTCACTCATTGTATTCTTTGTGCGTGCAGGTGAATTTAGGAGTTGGGTTTTGTTGATTTAGATGTTTAGGATGCAGAAGTTAGTAACATTTTTATTAGCTTGGGGGCTTCTTATCCTTAGCTTTTGTTTGAAGGTATAGGCTATAATGGATTTATCTTCATTCATTGCATTTTGTAATTTTTGGACTTCTCCCTTTATGTCAAAAGAACCGTACCTTTTCTATTTATTAGATTGGCGAGAGTTGTATTTCCTATGATTGTAGGTGGAGCCAATATTTATTGAATGTAGTGTTATCTTATATTTACCATAAAAATCTAATGAATCACTACATTAGATTTTGTAAAATTTATTTTATTTTATGGATGTTATCTCTGTGGATGCTCATGATAGATTGTTGAAATATATCAATGACAGGGAATCAAGCTCGCATGCTCTCAATGTGTTGGAAGAGGGTGGTGTTGCTGAAAATGGAAGAACAACTGAATTTTTAGAGGCCGAGGAGGACAGCTTCAATTATAAACCAAGTAGTAGCAACATGATACAGATTTAGAGAATTTTTTTGAAAATTTTGGAGATACTTATTCCCAAACTGATGTATGGAATATTATTTATGTTTTGCTCATGTTATATTTCTAGGAAGAATGTGGAGGTTAGAATGAATGCATTTTTCTTGATTGAGGAATTTATGTTGGAATGAAAAAAGAAGCAGATACAAAAAAAAAAAAAAAAAAAAAAAATTATTTATTAGTTTTTTTTTTAAAGATTGGTTAGTTTTTATGTTAAAATGTTTTGGATTAAAAAAAAAAATTTTAAATGGGTTTCGGGTTTCGGGTTTCGGGTAGGGTATGGACATCCATGGATAATATACTCGGGTAAGATTCGGGTATGGATATTAATGGGTATTGATAATCGGGTATCCATGGGTAAACTTTTCGGGTCGGGTATGGGTATACCCGATCCATACCCTACCCATGGCCATCCCTAACTATCACCACATATAAATATCATATAAATATTTTAAAAAGGAAAAAAGAGAAATGAGCAAGAAAACTGGTGTATGAATGGTGATACGTTTAAAAAAATAATTATTAAAAAAAAAAAAAAAAAAGCCAGCTCCCACGAAACGGTGAGTTTATGCTCACCAAAGGCCAAAAAAACTGTAGAAATATCTCTTCTCTATATCAAGTCTTGTTTTGTTAAATTATGACCTTTTGCTTTTCAAAACAAAGCACACTGTTTTGGCTTAGAGAAAAAGACAAAAACTTTACTATACCAAACCAAATCATTGTAGATATGGTGATAGATAAAAAAATGATATCAGTGATACTAATAGGTTAAGATGAAAATGTAAAAAAACTTATCAACTCAACTGCTTTGAAAAAATTGTAAATTTGTTGTATATGTGACATTGCTCTATTTTGATTTGGTCACAAATTGTGTCAATTGTCGACAACATTTGAATCTTTGATTTCGTATATCTACAATATTTTTATTACAAATCATAACTAGTAGGTTGTTACGATTTGTTATTGGTGGGCAAAAAAATTATTTCACTGGTAAGTTTAAATTAGAATAACAATTTACCACTTAAGATTTGTTATAAATATTATGAAATATGTTGCGGATATAACACTTTTTTTTTCACAATACCTTTATTTTTAGTTGTGGTTGGTTCTAGTATGATATTTTATTATTTTATTTTGACATATAAAGAATTAACACCTCAATAATTGTGAAAATATTGTGGCAATTTGTTATGTTAATATTTTTTTATTATTATCATTATATAAGCAAGTTCCATGGATGATATTACCCCCAAAAAAGAGAGGAGAAGAAGGCAAGTGTAACTGTGGAGATTGAACAACTCTTAAACCAAAACACTCTATCACTATCACCGCACATAAATATTTTAAAAAGGAAAAAGTGAAATGAGCAAGAAAACTGGCACATGAATGGTGATACGTTTAAAAAAATAATTTAAAAAAAAAGGAAAAAGAAAAAGCCAGCTCCTACGAAACGGTGAGTTTATGCTCACCAAAGGCCAAAAAACCTGTAGAAATATCTCCTCTATGTCAAGTCTTGTTTTGTTAAATTATGACCTTTTGCTTTTTCAAAACAAAGCACACTGTTTTGGCTTAGAGAAAAAGACAAAAACTTGACTATTACAAACTAAATCAGCGTAGATACGGTGATAGATAAAAACATGATATTAGTGATACTAATAGGTCAAGATAAAAATGTAAAAAAACTTATCAACTCAACTACTTTGAAAATATTGTAAATTTTTTGTATACGTGACATTGCTCTATTTTGATTTGGTCACAAATTGTGTCAATTGTCAACAATACGTGAATATTTGAATATTTGATTTCGTAATTTGACTTTATTTCTAAAAACTAGTATGGGTGGCACGTGTAAGGCACGTGCTACCTTGCACGTGCCACCTCTTGAGTGAGAAAATTAAGGTTGAATTTTTATTTGAAAAAGTATGAAACTATGTACATAAAAAATGTATGTCATACAAAGTTAATTTCATTCGTAAAAATATTTTGATACCTATTTGCTAAGGACGATATTCACTCATTAAAAAATTTTAAGAATGATAACGAATATCATCATCTTCCAACATAAGCAACTGAGTTTCGCTAAAACCTTATTACAATATTTAAATTTTCGAAATAAATGATGGCATATACTACAATTGAAACTGTGGGGGGTGAAAAACCCAAACTAATATATTCGGCCTAAGGCCCTATTTGAGGACTACTGTTTATCCGAAGAGAAGAAAGTATTTGAGAAGAAGCCCATGTGAAAGAAACATACCTGGAGATGAATGTGGGGCATAGTCCGAGGAGATATTCTATTGTCCGAAGAGGCCATTATCCTCGAATTCAAAGAAGCTTAGTCAAACAGATGTCTGGGAAGTTCAAGTAATCCTCCTGATAATTCTAGTGATAAGGGTGAACCTCAGGCGCATATGGAGACGATAGGGACTGAGAAATATCTAGAAGACAAACTTCAACCACCATATTAAATGCACTGCAGCTACTTTTCTGGCCGCATTAATGTGGAGAAGACCCCTGAACAGTACAATATCAGCTACCGCCACTCACGCAAGGCTAAAGAAGATACCTGATGGGACATGTACTCAAGTGGATGTTTAGATGATGAACAAGTGGACGATGAAGATGAAGGGAAAGATTGTTATATAAGGAGGAGAGGCCTCTGATAAAAAGGGGGAGAGAAAAAAGAAGAGAGAAGAAGAAAATAACTTAACTGTAACTCTAAGAATTGTAACCAACTTTCATTCAATAAAATGCCTCTTCAGACATTCACGTTTGCCTTTGTCCAAGCATGATTGCATGTTAGTTTATCCGTAAGTACCATAATCAACTCTTGTTTAATTCACATCCAACTCAGTTCTTTCACCCACGCTCTACAAATTCATTGTCTTGGGTTCATAGAACTCATAATCCATATCTTTTGGGCTTGGGTTACAAAAATTGACCCTACAATTGGTGCCGTCTGTGGGAAGAGCTTGTGCAGAGGTGAAAATAACAGTTGGTGATGGTAGAACGAAGTCAACAATAAGCAGAATCTAGGGCATCCCAACACGCTAACCCTTTTCTTAACTTGGAGAGGAGGCAGGATCGTGAGGGTAGTGTGCACACTGTGCATACTAGCCAAACCCAGTCACATGGCGGAAGTCACGTGTCCCATGTAGAGAAGAACCGGGACTTGCAACTAGAAGTTGAAAAACTGAAAAGGGAGTTGCGCCATGCAAAGAGGAAACGGATTTCCTCGTATTCTGATGAAGATTTCGATGACGAGCAAGACGTCACTTATCAGCAGAAATCTAGGATACCGGCTAGTGAGTCCTTTTCCTATGAAGAAGAGTCTCATCGCAAGAAGCAATATAGAAGCCCATCACGTGAAGGCGCAGGGAATGATGCTATGAGCAGGGTTTTGAATCAGATCTCTCGGTCACCTTTTACTTGCAGAATTGAGGAAGCGAGACTCCCTCGGCGTTTTAACCAGCCAACGTTTACCATCTACAATGGTAAAACAGACCAGATGGAACACATGAATCACTTTAATCAAAGGATGGTTGTTTACTCCAGAGACGAAGCCCTGATGTGTAAGGTTTTCCACTCCAGTCTGGGGCCGGTGGCAATGAGGTGGTTTGACAACCTGAAAGCAGGCTCTATCAATTCCTTCAAAGAGCTCACCCAAGCATTTGGTTCACGCTTTGTCACATGACGAAGAGTAGCCCCCTGTCTTCACTGTTGTCCCTGAGCATGCAAGAGGGCGAGACCCTGAAGGCATATTCGGATAGGTACTGGGAGATGTTTAATGATATGGAGGGCAACTCTGATGCAATGGCCCTCAGCACGTTCAAGCTCAGCCTCCCTACTGACCACGGTCTAAGGACCTCCTTATCTGGCAAACCAGTTACTAACATGTGTCAGCTCATAGACCGTATAGAAAAATTTAAGAGAGTTGATGAAGATCAGCAGCAAGGGAAGGGAAAAGACAAAGCTATACCCCAGGAGATGAGGGATTTTCGGTCGGATCGTTACAATAGCAGTAAACCGCGTAGGGATTTCGCTGGACAATCAGGATCGACCAATCCTCAAGCGGTCAATACTGTATTTAAAGAACCGGTGCACCAAGTTTTGGAAAAGATTAAAAACGAGTCATTCTTCAGGTGGCCGAATAAGATGGTAGGAAACCCTGAGAGGCGTAATCATAATCTCTATTGCCAGTATCACCAAGACCACGGGTATAGCACGGACGATTGCAGGAGCCTGTGGGATCATTTAGATCAGCTGGTTGACGAGGGTAAACTAAGACACCTTCTGCACCATTCCAGTGGCCGATGAGGGCAGATGAGCTCAGGGCCCCGAAGAGATGATTCTTTAAAACCGCCATTGGGAACTATTAACGTCTTCTTCGCCGCACCAGGGAGAACAGGATCCTGGCCATCGAAGGTTATGTCAATAGTCCAATCACCGGCAGGGCATTTCAGCCATGGTCCGACGAGATCTAAGTTGGATGCCCCATTGGTTATAGGATTCTCGGACGAGGACAAGATAGGAACTGTTCAGCCCCATGATGACGCTTTAGTAATCACCCTCAGAATTGGAGGGTACGATGTGAAGAGGGTGATGGTGGACCAGGATAGTGTTGTGGAGATAATGTACCCCAATCTCTACAAGGGGGTAGGCCTAAAACCTCAAGATTTAACACCATACAATTCCCCCCTCGTGAGTTTTGAAGGAAGAGTTGTCACCTCGAAAGGCCAGATACGCTTGCCTGTGCAGACCGGCTCTGAAGTGGTAGAGGTGGATTTTATAGTTGTGGATGTGTACTCACCCTATACAGCAATCGTAGCCAGACCTTGACTTCATACACTAGGGGCTGTTTCCTCTACTTTGCATCAGAAAGTCAAGTACCCATCTGAAGGGCAAGTTTATGAGATCCGAGGAGATCAGTCCGTAGCTTGACAGTACTTAGTGGCTGCCATCCAACGTGAGCCCGAAGCCGAGCCCTCGTCCAGGGCCGAAAGGGGTTTATAGCAGTTAAAGTCTCGGGTATTACCCATTGAAGATCCAAACGAGGACGCTCAATGTGAAGATTTAGTGAAAGTTGTCCTTAGGGACGATCCTGAAAAGTTCTTTCAAGTCGGATCTCAGCTGCCTCTTCAGGAAAAAGAAGAGCTAATAGAGTTACTCAAGAGGAATCTTGACGTGTTTGCCTGGAATGCTTACGAAACCCCAAGAGTGGATCCCCAATTCATTTGCCACCATCTCAAAGTCAACCCATTGATTATTCCCAAGAAGCAGCCTCCTCGGCGCCCATCTAAGGAACATGCAGATGCAGTGAGAGAAGAGGTGGCCAAGCTCAAACAAGCTGGAGCTATTAAAGAAGTTTTCTACCCGGAGTGGTTAACGAATACTGTGGTAGTGAAGAAGAAAAACGGGAAATGGCGAGTCTGTGTAGACTTCACTGACTTGAATAAGGCTTGTCCCAAGGATCCATTCCTCATGCCAAAAATTGATCAGCTTGTGGATGTCACTGTCGGCCACCCTCGGATGAGCTTCCTGGATGCTTTCCAAGGCTACCACCAGATACCACTAGCTCTGGATGACCAGGAGAAGACTACTTTCGTCACCCCTATTGGTAACTATCACTACAAAGTGATGCCGTTTGGCTTGAAAAACGCGGGGTCTACTTATCAAAGAATGATGACAAGGATGTTTGAGCCACATCTGGGTAAAAATATTGAGATCTATATAGATGATATGGTGGTGAAAAGCAAGATTGTTGCTGAGCATATGAAGGACCTTGAAAGTACCTTTGAAGTCCTTAGAAAGTACAAGCTACTCCTAAATGCTTCCAAGTGCTCATTTGGCATGGGGTCTGGCAAGTTTTTGGGGTACATGGTAACTCACAGGGGAATTGAGGTTAACCCCAACCAGATAAAAGCCATCAACGATTTACAAGCTCCTTGGAACCCCAAGGAAGTTCAGAAACTGACCGGAATGACTACTGCCCTGAATCGATTTATCTCTCGATCAGCAGACAGGTGTCGACCCTTCTTCTCTCTGCTCAACAAATGGAAGGGATTCGAGTGGACTGAAAAATGTGTTTTGGCCTTTCAGCAGCTTAAAGATTACCTAGCTCGACTACCAATTATGTCCAGTCCTGAGCAAGATGAAGTATTGTTTGCCTACATTGCTGTAGCTCCCTACGCGGTGAGCTTGGTGCTGATATGATCAGATTGTGGTGTGCAAAAGCCGGTTTATTACGTGAGTAAGTCGCTACATGAGGCTGAGATCCGTTATTTGCCACTGGAGAAGGCTATCCTAGCAGTGGTACTTAGTACACGAAAGCTACCTCACTATTTTCAGGCCTATACGGTCATTGTCCTCACTCAGCTCCCACTCAAGGCTATACTTCGGAACGCTGACTACATTGGACGGATTGCTAAATAGGGGACGATCTTAGGGGCTTTCGATATAAAATATATGCCCTGCACTTCGGTCAAGGGCTAGGTCCTTGTGGATTTGGTGGCTGAATTCACGAAGCCCCAACTAGAAGAAGTAACGCCTATGTCGAACATGGATGAAAAATCAATTGGCATGATCTCTCAACAAAGCCCCTCCCATTGGGAAGTATACGTTGATGGCACGGCAAACCAAAAAGGTTCTGGAGTTGGGCTAGTGTTGATATCCCCTGAAAGAATCATCATCGAAAAGTTGTTGAGGCTAGACTTCTCGGCAACAAATAATGAGGCGGAGTATGAAGCCCTACTGATGGGAATGTCTATGGTTCGAAGAATGGGAGCAAAGTATGTGGAATTGTTCTCGGACTCAAGGTTAGTCGTGGGTCAGGTACAAGGTGAGTTTGAGGTGAAGGATGAAAGAATGCAAGGATACCTGAGTCGAGTTAAATGTCTGCAATCAGAGTTCGACTCTTTCAGTTTGCTGCACATCCCCAGAAATGGTAACGCACATGCTGATTCTTTAGCCACGCTCGTTACCTCTTCGGCGCAAAATTTGCCGAGAGTCATCCTCATTGAGGACTTGCATGGGCCTACAGAGGCAAAAAGGGAAGTAGTTCAGGTTCACCAAGTCAGGACCGGACCCTGCTGGATGGACCCTATAATTAAGTTCTTGAAAGAAGACATCTTGCCTGAAGAAAGGGAGGAAGCTGACAAAATTCGGAGGAAGGCGACCAGATTCTGATTATCTGAGGATCAGAAATTATATAAACGCTCCTATTCAAGACCATATTTATTGTGCATGCATCCTGAAGCGGCCAAGTTACTACTAGAAGAATTACATGAAGGAATATGTGGAAGCCATATTGGAGGAAGGTCCTTCGCTCACCGGGCTATTACTCAAGGCTATTGGTGGCCGAACATGCAAAAAGAAGCCCTCAAGTATGTTAAAAAGTGCGATCAGTGTCAGCGATTCACCCCAAACATTCATCAACCAGGGGGAACTCTTAATCCACTATCCAACCTATGGCCTTTCGCCCAATGGGGCTTAGATATCGTGGGACCATTCCCTAAAGCTGCAGGAAACAAGAAATACCTTCTGGTCGGCACAGACTATTTCACCAAGTGGGTCAAAGCCGAACCTCTGGCCAACATCAGAGACGTGGATGTGCAAAGGTTTGTATGAAAAAATATTGTCACTCGGTTTGGGATTCCTCATACTCTCATCTCGGACAATGACCTACAGTTCGATAGCAAAGCATTCAGGAATTATTGTAGTGAGCTAGGAATTATAAACAGATACTCCACCCCTGCTTATCCCCAGGGTAATGGGCAAGCAGAAGCTGTCAACAAGGTCATTGTGAATGGCTTAAAGAAGAGGCTGGACGACGCGAAGGGCAAATGGGTGGAAGAATTACCACACGTACTTTGGGCTTATAGAACTACGCCTCGCAGATCTACTAGAGAGACCCTCTTCTCAATGACCTATGGAGCTGAAGCTGTCATACCTTTGGAAACTGGATTCCCAACACTGAGGACCAGTTCATTTAATCCGACCAGCAACAATGAGCAACTAGAGAGGAGTTTTGATCTGATTGATGAAAGGAGGGAAAATGCAATGATCCGACTGGCATATTACCAACAAAAACTCAGGTAGGGCTACGACGCCAACGTAAAGCTGAGGCCTCTAGAACCTGGTGACTTGGTGCTAAGGAAAGTTGTCGGCACCGCAAAAAACCCAGCTTGGGGAAAGTTAGGACCCAATTGGGAAGGGCTATATCGTATAACTTTAGGGGCTGGCATTGAGGCGTTTTTCTTAGAAGATCTGGATAGTCATGTAATACCACGCCCCTGGAATGTAAATAACCTCAAAAGGTACTATTATTAATCGACTATTTTCTTCAATCAATATGCTGATTCTGTATATGAGTAGTTCTCTAAGTGTTTAAACTTAAATTCAATCATGCCTGTAGTCCTCGGATCAGATGATTTGGGTTAGTTAACACTCGTTCCAAGTTCTCTAAGTGTTTAAACTTAAATTCAATCATGCATGTAGTCCTCGAACCAGATGATTTAGGTTAGTTAACACTCGTTCCAAGTTC
The DNA here is from genome assembly GCA_032727855.1 of Quercus ilex subsp. ballota. Classification (NCBI taxonomy): domain Eukaryota; kingdom Viridiplantae; phylum Streptophyta; class Magnoliopsida; order Fagales; family Fagaceae; genus Quercus; species Quercus ilex. Next base: position 55,661,503 of record CM064918.1, read on the forward strand.
TCTAAGTGTTTAAACTTAAATTCAATCATGCCTGTAGTTCTCGGACCAGATGATTTGGGTTAGTTAACACTCGTTCCAAGTTCTCTAAGTTAACACTCGTTCCAAGTTCTCTAAGTTAACACTCGTTCCAAGTTCTCTAAGTGTTTAAATTTAAATTCAATTATACCTGTAGTCCTCGGACCAGATGATTTGGGTTAATTAACACTCGTTTCAAATTCTCTAAGTGTTTAAACTTAAATTCAATCATGCCTGTTGTCCTCGGACCAGATGATTTGGGTCAGTTAACACTCCTTCAAAGGTCCTCTAAATGTTTAAACTTACATTAGATCATAACCATAGTCTTCGGACTAGATCATTTGGGTTAAAGAGTATCTTCATATAGTTATTGTTAATGTTTGAATTTACCGTGCCTAAACATCTTGGATGCAGTTAACTTTAATTTATAGTTTGACTCCTCAGTTAGAAATATGCTCTGCACACATGCAAGAAAGCCTGCGAAACTTTCATTTCACTCATCGTTTTCATTACTTATTAATAACTCTTGAATGTACCACTCTCTTCGATATTGGTTTAAGTCACTGGCCTTATTATCATGATATAATGGTTAAGTTCACCTATACTATTATAATCATGTGGTTTAAGCTGCTTGCAATAATGCTAAGACCTATAATTTAAACAACAAGGACATTGAATGTGAAAGAAAGGATTTCATTAATCAAAATAAAGTAGTTTACAAGTCTTTACCTAAAAAAAAAAAAAAAAAAAACAATTGAGCTAGATTATATAAAAGTACAAAACAAAAACTCCTAAGCCTACTAAGTCTTTGTCTGAGCAGCCAGAGGATCAGTTATCTGGCTGGGCTGGGCAGCAGCAACGTCTGGGACTTGTTCTTTGTCCTTCTCTTTAGTACCCGCAGACTCTTTAGTTGCTTCTGCTGGGGCAGGAGGGGCCTGGTTAGCTGGGGGTTGCTCCTGAGCTTCTGGGAGTACACGGATGTCTGGATCATAGTATATACTCCCACACAGCCTTAAGGGGGAATCTGCAGGAACCCCAGCAGCATCCAAGGCTTTTCCCTACGTGATATCGCAGTAGTCTCGGCCAACCGAGGCAAACTGCTCAGTGAGGCTGAGTTTGGTCTCCTCCACCCCCAGCGTGTATGCTGCCTGTCTCTCGGCCTCCACTGCTTCCTTGGCTAATTAGGCATTCTTCTCAGCTAGTAGGGCAGCTTCCTTGGCCTTTTTAAGCCCAGCCTTAAGCCCCTTCACCGCCTCCCTCTCTGTAGCCAAGTTGATTTCAGCCATGTTTAATTGTTTACGCTGCTCTTCGGCCTGTCTTTCAGCAGTTTTCAGGCCAACATCGAGACTGTTCCTTTGGTTAGTCATATCCTTGAATTGCTCAGATAGGTGAGCATATTCCTCCTTCAAATTATCCAGAGATTTTTTCGCCTCGGACCGAGAGTGGGCCTCTGCTTGGGCTTCAATATAAGATTTCTTGTTCCACTCTTCGGCCATGTAAACTTGTTGAGTAATCTGCATAAAGAAAAGGAAAAAGGAAAAAGATTTTAATATAGAGTAAAGGGATAAGCCAAAAAATCGGCACTCTAGCTAAGTGGATAAGTTCAGCTACCCTGGCCAGATCCCTCTTAAGGGATAGAAAGAGCTCGTACTGGTTGAAGCGCCTGTGGGACTCCATGTCACTGGGGAGGAGAAGGGGCTGCCCTCCCTCCGTTGTAGTTTCTAAGGGAGGCATCCCAGGGGATTGGAGCACCATCCAGTTCTAGCCTGGGGGACCAGGTGCGAGTTCCCCAGCACACCTCAGCAACGTGGACTTCATCTCGGCTTTCTGAGGATGAAGCCCTCTTGCTGCGGTGATCTTTAACCACCTTTTATTGTTTGGCCCCCTTTGGAGGCGCGACATCCCTCACTTCGTCCATGGTGACGTGGGGCCTTTTCTTTTTAGATCCGGCAATGGCTTTAGCCCGAGATCAAGAACCTGAGGAGGTGGAAGAGGAAGACTCACTGGTGGTTGGGACGTACCAGTCCCTTTAGGCTCAGGTTTTTTGCCCCTGTTCTTCATCAAACTCCTCAAATCTGCCATATCTTCCTCTTCCGAAAAGTCTTCGAGGAAAGCAGTTATCAGGACAGGAGGGTGGACGCCGAATTGCCTTTCAATTCCTTCATCGGCGTCTGAGTCAGGTATCACCTGAACCTCTTCCGAAACTTCTCCTTCGAACCTGAACTTATCTATTTGTTCCTCAAGAGAAGAGGTCGAAGAGGCAACTCCTTCACCTTCTGCCGTTGGTTCATGGGGAGCATGTTGAAGCGGTTGAAGGAGCAATGGCACGCCCTCGGGATTTAGGTGTGGCACGGGGGCAAGGTCGTATGGTGCTAGGAAACCTTTCTGACCAACGTCTATGCGGTTAAGGCGGTAGTCTCCTTATGTTATCGCGTTGCCGACTGGCTGAAAATTGGTTGGTTTGGCTGTATAACCAAGGATAAGAGGAACCGACCGCAGTTGCCCGTCTTCACTTACGAAGATCTCTGATCGCAGCAGGTAATTGAGCGCGGCCACATTCGTAAGGCTGAGCCGAGGGAAAACGTGATTTTTATCTGTTAACACCACAATAAGAAGAAACCTGGTCAAAAGCTTGAAACAAATAATACCAAGAGAAGACATTGTCAAAAAATGGAAGATCCTAAATCTATTGTTAGTAAACCTAGGTCTAGGAGGTCCCACCTGGCTCTCCTGGTTGGGTTGGGCAATGAAGACCGTCATACCACTCGCCCGAGACGATCAAATAGTTGTCCTTTATTCCTTTATTGGACTTAGGAAGGCAGGAGACGAGCCTAACGGCGTCGGACCGGGATTTGAGATAGTATCCTGCTCCCTTCTGGCTGTGACATTCGTACATATGTACCACATCACGCTAGGTAAGTCCTAATCCTAGGTGAAGGTTCAAGGCATCAGTGGCTCCTAGGATTCTAAAGAGATTGGGCGCGCACTACTCGGAAGAAAGCCTATGGTTACGAAGGTAGTTTTTGGTGACAGAACCCATAGGAAGGGTCATTCCTCCTTCCATGAATGCTATCATAGGGATTACGACCTCCCCTTCTCCTCGGTCGGTTAATATCCGCTCCGGAGGACAATACCTCAAGTTTACCCCCTGTGGTATGCCGTAGGTCTCCTTAAATTCCTCTATTAGGACAGGGCTTTCGACAAAATGTTCGAATCTACCCATTTTTTAACTAGAAGAAGGTGCGGAGCGGTAACCGGCGGTTGAGAATTTGAAGACTGAAAAGATTGGCTGAGAAGAAGATGGAGAGTTTAGAGATGTCGAAACTTACACTAACTGAACCGGAGAATGATCTTTGAATTCGCAAAAACAGACACTAAGAAGAACAAGGATTGATGTTTGGAAGAAACTTGCTAGATTCGGATGCTTGAGTTCGCTGGATAATCTGAAAGTTTGCAAAGTAAAAAGGAAATAACTGCCTCCGAAGCTTTATATAGGGGGACAGGTGAAAAGGCAGGAGTCATTTCGCCAACCTTTGAGGAAGAACCACGTCCGTTGGATCAATATCCCACCGTTGGATACAAGAGACAAAACGGCGCCTGGAGTAATTAATAGCACCTCGGGAATATTGAAACGACAGCGGCAATAATGAAGCGCTTGCATCTTTGCTCACGCATGTGTACTTCTAGATATTTGTGTGTTTTTTCAAGCTTTTATTTGGCGATAAATCAAAATCCTATTTTTTTTTCCTCGGATACGAGGGAAAAACTAAAATTTTGAGGGGTTATTGTGGGGGGTGAAAAGCCCAAACTAATATATTATGCCTAAAGCCCTATTTGAGGACTACTGTTTGTCCGAAGAGAGGAAAGTATTTGAGAAGAAGCCCATGTGAAAGAAACATACTTGGAGATGAACGTGAGGCATAGTCCGAGGAGATATTCAATTGTCCGAAGAAGCTATTATCATCGGATTCAAAGAAGCTTGGTCAAACAGATGTCTGGGAAGTTCAAGTAATCCTCCTGACAATTCTAGTGATAAGGTTGAACCTCAGGCGCATATGGAGACGATAGGGACGGAGAAATATCTAGAAGAAAAACTTCAACCACCACATTAAATGCACTGCAGCTACTTTTCTGGCCGTATTAATGTGGAGAAGACCCCTGAATAGTACAATATCAGCTACCGCCACTCACGCAAGGCTAAAGAAAATACCTGATGGGACATGTACTCAAGTGGATGTTTAGATAATGAACAAGTGGACGATGAAGATGAAGGGAAAAATTGTTATATAAGGAGGAGAGACCTCTGATAAAAAGGGGAAGAGAAAAAAGAAGAGAGGAGAAGAAAATAACTTGACTGTAGCTCTAAGAATTGTAACCAACTTTCATTCAATAAAATGCCTCTTCGGACATTCACGTTTGCCTTTGTCCAAGCATGATTGCATGTTAGTTTATCCGTAAGTACCATAATCAACTCTTGTTTAATTCACATCCAGCCTAGTTCTTTCACCCACGCTCTACAAATTCATTGTCTTAAGTTCATAAGGCTCATAATCCATATCTTTTGGGCTTGGGCTACAAAAATTGACCCTACAGAAACTCTTCATCAAATACCTTCAACAATACACAATGAAAATTTTGTCATTCATACTTTCTTTTTTATCATTCTACATGAGCCTAGATGCAATCTTTAACTTATTGTGCATTTGCCAACAGCTGAAATTATATTTCAGTTGTGTTTGGCGTTTTTTGGGTCCCATGGCATTGTTTGTGATTGAGTTTTCCTTCCAAAAGCAAGGTTCTCAAAACCGGACCGGATCGAGAGGTTGAACCGTGAAAACCAGGAACTGGAATGAAAATCGGTTTTTTAAGCATAAAGAACCGGATTTTTTATTAATTCCGTAAACCCCTAAAATCGGGGTTGGACTGCACGAACTTGTGGCAAGAACTGTGAGGTCCAACCCCTTAGCAATAATTTTTTTTTCCTTATAAAAATAACTTAACATAATTTTATTCTACTTAATTAAATTATCCATCTCTTACAAGGAATAAAAAAAATTTATAATTAAAATCCTTTAAAGATATTCAACTTTACTTCAAAAATTAATCATAAATTTTAATGTTTTCATGGTTATTATTTTATTTTATTAATTTTCTTATTTAATTATTAAATATATGCTTGAAAATTATTAAATTTCCCTCAAATATATAGATATATTAGTCAATTTTGCTAGTTTTATAAATTTAATATCTATATTTAGACTTTAATTAATTATTAAATTAATTATGACGTCATCACGGTTTGATCTCGATTCGACCTCAAAGACCTTGAACATTTCCCTTTTACGGTTCAATGAATGGTCCAAGTCTGAAAACCTTGTCCAAAAGAACATCAGAATTGACACCAAGGTACAAAGTGTAACACGAATTATAGTTGAAGGTGTTAATCATATATTCGAAAAGTTTATGATGCAAAGTATAATAAGAGGTACGGTTTCAGATGATAAAATATAATTACCCCAATGAACAAATGTTTTTCACCCAATTTATCCATATCCTATATCCCATAAATCCCCATAAAATTCTATACCCATGGTGGATGGAACTTGACATCCTTTATTGAAAAGAGAGGAGAAATTGAATACAAAAATTAGTTAATTAAAACAATTAGATAAGCACTGGCAATAACATCGAGTTGCATACCACTCGAGTAGAATGTGAAAGCTCGCACATGTAGGTCGTGCATAACCCAATCTTAAAAGGAAAATAGATGGTGACATTTTTCTGGTCGTACAGTATCAACTTTTCTAATTTCCACCAAAGATGGAGAACTTTATTAGTGACCTTTAAGATGGACCTGTTTACCAAAAAAAACCTTTAAGATGGACCCAACAATTCCACTAATGGTGACCAAACTCTTGTATAATTAGTGGATTACGTCCTCATCCAATTACCTGAAATGGTTAAGCATCTATTAAGACTATTATGACTTTGAGGCAAAAAAAAAAAAAAAAAAAAGAAGAAGAAGAAGAGATTATTATGACTTCTATTATATCTGTTAGTGCCTTAACCCTTAGTGCCTTGTTGTGGTGATTGACTTCTAATTTCATTTATTTGTTTGTTTGTTAGTTTCTCTTGGTGTGGCTTTTATTTTGCCACCAATTGTCCTAGATCACAAAAACAACAATGAACATCTAAATACACCTGTAAAGTTTGATCTCGAGCATGCATACTTTTTATTATTATTTTATTTTAAGAAGAAAGTTTGACTATAAACTTGATTATAGTTAATGGTTACAACTCCTACTAAAAAATTTAATATGGCTATATATTTTAAAATTTTAAATTGTTGGATTATATGTTCTTTATATTTTTAATACGCATGTCAAATTTTGTGTCAATTAGATTTAATTTACTATTCGATCATAAATTTATTTTTTATGCATACTTTTAGACTTCAAAATTTTGAAATTTAAATATTTGATGAATGATATAATTATTGATTTTTTAATCTTCTGAAAATTTTGCAAATATAAAAAATATAAAAAAAAAATGGATGAGGAGGTGAGAATTGGAGGTGGTGGTGGGACCAAGGTGGAGATGGTGGGGTTCACAGCAGTGGTGGTGGTTGGGAAGGAGAAGGTCGTGGTGGCTAATTGTTAAGACTCAATGTGGTGCTGTGTCACGGCGGTGTTGCCATGCCATTGTCACGTGATCATAAGGTTAAATGCTATAGAAAACAAATTAAATACTTTTAAACTAAACCCTATAGTTTTAAAAGTTTCAAATTGAATAATGACATTTATGATTGTTATAGATTAAACCTTATAATTTTGTTATTTCTAAATTAAATCCTAAACTTTTAAAATTTGTATCAATTTGAACTCTTAATCAAATCAAACAAAAAAAATCATAGAGTTTAATATGAAAGTAGTCAAAGAAGAGGATTTATTTAGATCATTTTAAAATTATAGATGCCTTTCGTGTGTGGGGCTTTATTTATACTATATGCTGCATAAAAATACCAAACTATGCAAAGGGTTTCCAAATCCAAAGTTTGGAGCGTTGCCTAAGTTGGCAGGTTAAATTCTTGCAGTAGGAACCTCTCGTGTCATTATGTGGCTGTATGGATAAGGTGCATAACAGTCAAACCCATGCGTTTACTGAGAGGGCCTTTTACTGAAATTTGACAATAGAGGTCATATTAGCTTATTAATTCCCTATAGAACCCGATTGTTACATTCAATCTTAGCATGCCAAATCGTTTCTTTTGATTTTGGATAAAATGTACAAGACAAATAGTTAAAAGTTAAAACTATAGAGATATCTAATCTAATTATGTTGACTTAGTATTAAAATTTAGAAGAGATTATCAAGAGCATTATTGCACCTCTTATTGTTTTCAAATGAGATATTCACCCAATTGTAACATTCAATTTTAGAATTTTAGCATGTCAATCGTTCTTTTGACTTTGGATTAGAGGTACATTACAGATAGTTAAAAGTTAAAACTATAGAGACATCTAATCTAATTATGTTGACTTAGTATTAGAAGGGATTATCAAGAGTATTATAGCTACTCTTAGTGTTTTTAAAGGAAATATCCTCCCGATTATAACATTCAATCTTAGCTTGCCAATCGTTTTTATGATTTTGGATTAGAGGTACATGAAAAATAGTTAAAAGTTAAATCTATAGAGACATTTAATCTAATTATGTTGACTTAGTATTAGAAGGGATTATCAAGAGTATTATAGCTCCTCTTTGTTTGTTCAAAGGAGATATTTAGGACTCAAATATCTCACCATTTATTGATTGAATATATATATATATATATATATATATATATAAAAGTATTAGAATGAATAAAAAATTTAATATAATTTTGTAAAAAATTACTTTTTGTGGCAAGATAAATCCGAATTAATTCATTAAATACAATAGCCAATGAGCATGTCCAAACTCCAAACACTTAATAAATTTATTTAATATTTTTTCTTTTTAAGATGAATTGAATATTACTTATTTTGTAAAATAAATTTATTATTATCTTAATTTAATAATAAAGAGTAATCATTATGAACAAGCGTCATACATTTAAAACCTACCTAAGCTAAAAAAGAGAAGAGGAAGAAGTTTGTTTTTGTTTTGTTTTTTTAATATTTTTATTATATCAAAAAAGAAGTTTTGTTTAGGCTAATTGATTGAATTTAGAAAAATTCACAACCTCTAAAGTAAAAGTCATATTGTTTGACTAGAAGGACAAGCCAATAATCAACACCCACGTCATTAGGACCATTAATTGACACCGTAGAAGAACAAAAACTCATTTTGGGTCTAAATTTTGTGGGCGAGACTTTGCTCTGTCTAAAAAACTCACTGACCTGTAAGAAACGTTTACATGCAGAGAGGCACAACATTTTCGTGCTACTACTCCCAATATGAGACATACACAAAGTGACAATATTTCTACTTGCAATTAATTAATTAATTCGAATGGACAATTAGAACATAATATATATATATATATATATACACATATATTATGCGTACTAACAAAAAACTACATGTAAAATAATAGCATGAAGGAAGTGCTAAATATAGGAACATAGCTCCACTTTGTTTTAACTTTGTACTAATAATGGATAATAGATGTTTCACATTATTAAATATGAAAATGTTAAAAGAATTATTACAAGAATATTATGTAAGAGGAATTTGGATTTGGAGTGATGATTTTCATTATATTTAATGTAGAAGTTTTTCTTAAAATTATTTTGCATCAAAAGTGGACGTGCACTTTGAACAAAACCAAAGTACTTTTAATGATACTTTTATTATTCTCAATCTATTTAAAAAAAGAAAAAAGAAAAAAAAAGATCCTTGTTACTAAAACAAGGAAAAAAAATTATAAAAGGCATATAATTTTTTTTTTGGTCTCATTTTCCCTTCTAATGATAAATAGCTATTATTATGAACGAACGTCATAAGTTAAAACTCTCTAAAAAAAATAAAAAACAAATAAAAATTGTATTCTCAATTCTCTATCTTATCTGCACAAGAAAGTGTAAGGAATTATATACTTATCCACATACAATTTTATAATTTGTCTATTAATGTCTAGAAAATTTGTCTAAATTATGAGTGATGTGGAATTAATGTTACAATAATAACAACTTATCACATCAATAAATTATATTATAAAAATGTATGTATGTTACAGCTAGATTGGTATAAATAAAGAGGTTTGTTTTATTGCTTTATCTATTTTAAAAAAAGAGTAATTATTCACTATTTGGGAAACAATTTTCAATATTCTCATATAATAATAGTATGTTCATTAAACAATTATATAGTGTTGGTCTCGTGTCAATTGTCAAGAACTCCACCAGATCCCACGTGTCTTTGTGTGAACCCCATTTGATGGAATCCCTATGATATCACCATGCACATTATCTTTGTCCAAATAACTTCATTGACTCTCTCTCTCTCTCTCTAACTCTATATAAGCTACAGTGTGTGTGGAGCCCATAGCTACACCTCTGCTTTGCTGGCTTCAAGCTCTCCATTGTTGGCCTTTGATGGGGCTTGTCTGCTGAGAGAAATAGAGAGACAGAGAGAGGAAGTTTCAGTTGGGCCAATCTTTTTAAACATATAGACCCTGGTTTTTTGACAAGTCCCATTTCACTTTGTGCTGCTCTTTCACAACTACTATATCAATTTCATCTTCCACACACCACTAGAAAAGAATAGAAAAAGCAACAAAAAAAAAACCCACTTCTTGTTTTTGTTTTTATTTTTTGTTCCTCTCTTTGATTTGTTGGATCCACAGATCTAATGCTTTGGCACAAAACCCACATGAACTTTTCCTTGTTCTCTCCAGATCCTCCTCTTGTTCAACTCTAGCACACAGTAGCTTTCAGGAAACAGCCAGTTTATTTGGTAAGTTTTTTACTTCAACTTTAAAAAAAAAAAAAAAAAAAGCAGCTTTTATTTTGTTATAGTTATTGTTTAACATGGTGTGTGTTTTATTGTATATATTATATGGTTGAAAAGGAAGTTGAATTTTGTGTTTGATGGTTTCTTGGAGGGCTCTAATTTTTCAATGTGAAGTGGTAGACCTTCTGGATTTTCAAGTGGCTGACCAAACACCTGTCTGAGAAAAAAAGTAACTTTGACTACTCTTTTGTTCAAACACCACCCTTTTGTCTGTGTGTTGAATTTTCAATCTTTAGCGGCTGTATGTGTTACTGTGGTCATGAATTTTCTTCTTTAAGAGGAAACACAAGATGGGTTTCAGATTACTGTATTCCTCATGTTTTTGGTGTTATCCTATAACTGAATTTAACTGTAAAGGCAGCTTCTTCATGCCACTTATCTGATATTGTTGGGTTCTAAGGTTTCAGTTATTGATTCTATTTGTACTTTGTTGTTGATCTTGTAGGTTTCTGATTGAACAAGTATTGATTTTTATGGTGTTTTGTTGTTGATGCTGTTATAGTGTATGGTTATTGGTGTGGAGTTGAGGAAAAGATAATTCACAATTGGGAATTTTGGGTTAGAGTGGTTTTTGATGTTGATGAGAATTTGGAGGGTTGTTTGGAGGAGATGAGGGATGTTATCGGAGTTGATGAACTTTTTCAGGGCCTGTTTTCGGCCCAGGTCCAATCGATATGTTCATAAAGGCTCAGATGCAGGGGGTCGCCAAGACGGGTTATTGTGGTATAAAGACAGCGGACAGCACTTGAATGGTGACTTCTCTATGGCTGTAGTCCAAGCCAACAATTTGCTTGAGGACCAGAGCCAGATTGAGTCGGGCAGTTTGAGTTTGAACGAGACCGGCCCCTTTGGCACCTTTATTGGGGTCTACGATGGGCACGGGGGGCCTGAGACGTCACGCTATGTCAATAATCACCTGTTTCAACATCTCAAGAGTAAGAGACTCAACTTTGATGGATTATTATTGTCCCAAGTATATATTTTTATTTACTTACTTTTTTATTCATTTTGATGAGTGAGTTTGGCCCTTAGGCGAGGGAAAAGGGAGATCCTAATTGGTGATCTCCATTTTATACTCCCTTGGGGTTACTATTGTCCCAAGTTTGATTGCTTGTTATTTGGCTGCTTAGAAAATTTTGTTAAGTAAATATATGATGGAGGGTAATATTTTAGATGGCTGAATGGCAAAGAAACAGTAGTGAACTTCAAGCTTGGTTGAATTGGAAAGGCTTATTGTGTTAATGTTCTGAAATAAAGGAATGAACTCAAATAACATGCATAGACCTTTTTTAGGAAAAATTGGGGCCACAAAGAATGAAAATTTTAAGATTTCAATTGAATTTTCTGTTCTTTGTCTACCTCATCCTCCCTGCACCTCCCTTCTTAGCCACTAACTGCGAACACTAAAATTGTGATCTTCAAATTTATGCTATTAATCAAAGTAATTTTATACTTGTGGGTAATATATATTTACAGTAGCGAGTTTGTGAGTTTTAAGATCATCCCTATTCTGAATCTTCTGTTATGCAGGGTTTACTGCAGAGCAACAATCGATGTCAGTGGATGTGATAAGGAAAGCATATCAAGCAACAGAAGATGGGTTCATGTCTCTTGTTACCAAACAATGGCCATTGAAACCGCAGATTGCAGCAGTTGGGTCATGCTGTCTTGTTGGTGTTATTTGTAATGGAACCCTCTACATTGCCAACCTCGGTGATTCCCGTGCTGTACTGGGAAGAGCTATGAAAGCAACAGGGGAGGTTCTAGCCATCCAATTGTCAGCAGAGCACAATGTATGTATAGAGTCTGTCAGACAAGAGTTGCATTCTTTGCATCCCGAGGACCCACAGATTGTAGTTTTGAAGCATAATGTATGGCGTGTAAAGGGCCTTATACAGGTAAGTTTCATACAATGTGAAAAATTGTTCCTAGTACTAGTTTTGTTTCTGCTGAAACAAGAAAAGAAAATTTGTGTGTTCCTATTTTATGGGGCATTGCCCCTATTTGTGTGTTCCTATTAATTCTGTCAATTACAGTTCCTATTTTACAGAGTATTTCCATTTAGTTGATTCTCTGATATGCTCATACTCTTTTTTTCTTTCATATTTAAGAGTGCTAAAGTATTTAGTAAAACAAGAGGAGTTGAGAGTTTATCACAGTGGAATATCCCCCCCCCCCCCCTTCTCTTCTCCTTTTTAGCGGAAAATTGTTAAAAATTGAAGAGAATGTTAGTTTCATTTATTTTTCAGGATGATTCCATCTTTGATGTAAGCATAGGCCAAGGATGAGGCACCCTTTTTGGTGTGTTAACTCTTAAAGTGGTTTAGAGGAAAGTGGGATATGGTCCTGCCTATACATCCTTCAAAATCTCTCTACCTTTTTCTTGATTCCTTTTTACTAATTACCAAGTGAGAATGAACATGATTCTTAAATTTTCAAATTTCAATTTTATTCTGCTGTTTGAAAAGTCATTTAAGCAGCACATACTTCAGATGGCGTCAACTACAAATCATGCTGATCTTGCAATATTATTGATTGGATTTTGATATAGAGGCTGATTTTGGAGGAATTAAGTTTGAATATGTAGCAGGAAATCATGGTAGTTGGTACAAATATGTTACATCAACTACCAGCGGGGTGGCTCTTATAGTTTATTACTGCACCTACGTGGAGGTTCTGTTGGGGCAGACTACCATAGGAGTCATTTAATGTTAGATTCTTGAATTTTGATTAATTGAAGTAGATGCCACTTTACTGGAGACAAGGCCATCAGGGATCTAACTTTTACTTCTTTTTAAGCATTGCATTATGTGGTTGTTTTGTGTTTGATGTCTGAAGTTTACATGTTATAATTTTTTATTTTATAATTTAGAGGTCTCCCCACCTAAACAGTATCCTAAGAGAAAGAGGCACATGTTATCTTTCACTCCCCCCCTGCCATGTAAATGTATATAATGTAGTCTAATTTCTGAATGCATGTTTCACCGATGTATGGAATTCAACTATATCTGATTGCCAAATAGGATTGTAATATGATGACGCTATACAAGATTTTGTTTCTTGTGGGTATATGTTGGCTTGATGCATCTCCTTTTTTGAGTGCTTTTGTAATTGTCAGAATCTATCTTGCAGATTTCTAGATCTATTGGTGATGTGTATTTAAAAAAGGCTGAGTTCAACAGGGAGCCTTTATTTGCTAAGTTTCGCCTTCGTGAACCTTTTAAAAAGCCAATACTAAGCGCTGAACCAACAATTTCCATGCACCAATTGCAACCCCATGATCAATTTATTATATTTGCATCTGATGGGCTTTGGGAGCACCTTACCAATCAGGAAGCTGTTGACATGGTTCAAAATCATCCACACAGCGTAAGATATATAATCTCTTAACACTAAATATTGGTACTTTACTGATAGAGATTTTTTCTTGTTTATTTCTTACCATTCTTAAGTCTGAAATTATGGTAGAGCAATATCCAGTTCAGCCTTGATTTGACTTGGTCTCATGCACTATATCTAAAAATTTGAATTTGAATTGTTCATGTATGGATATACTAGTTCTTTTGAGATTGGTGAATGTTTTTCCATTAGGATTTGTAACAATATTTCCTAGAAGAGCCTTTGCTTAAATGTGATCATTATCATTATCATCTTCTCCATAGTAATTCGTAGCTGTACAAAACTGAATAATTTGACTATGAGGTTAAAATCTGTTAAGACATTAAATTCAGTTTGGAGTCTTTCATTCAGTAGTGCATTTTTAATCTCCCACCCCCCCACCTCCCCTTTTTTTTTTTCCCTTTTCTATTTAATGAACTAGTTTGTAAAATATAACTTACAATCTGCTAATTTGGGCTGTCCCTCCTGGTGAGAAGAAAGTAATGTCATTTGAGCACTGTTATATCATGTTAGTGAGGAGAAGGGATATGTGCAATTTATTGTGATCGATTAGTGTTTGAATCAGTAGCCTATATTTACTCATGAAAGACAAAAACTGATTTTTATATTTTTTTAAAATAAATATATTATAATAGTATCAAATCTACATTAAATTAGCCTTTGTTTGGGTGCATGATAGATATGGAAAGTGTTCCGATAGGTTTTATATATCATTCAACATAAAAACCCATCCACAACTTACTATGGATGAGCAGTGGAAATGTGTCATTTCCATGGGACATTCAAATGTATTCTACATGTCTACACTTTCCTGACTTTTCTTACTCTAGCCAGGGAAATATTTGCTTGTATCTGCTCCTGTTCTCCTTCACAGGGTTTTATGTATGTAAACGCATGGTGCACTCAATATAATGTGTTGTCCAATATACGTCTTAGATTCCATAAAGCACTAACTGAATTTTAGCTGTCATGTTACTGAAATATGTCTGCTTAGTGCTGACTGCTGAATGTAGTACGATCCCATCAAGCAGGATAGACAATTAACTTACACACTTATTATTTTCCTTTTCATCTTTTTTAAACACATGCTTTATTGAAAATTTTTAAATTTGATCCTGGTTACTTGCCACATAAGTAGCAGATTCATGTCATACAACAAACCTCATTAGTTAGCTGGCAAAAACAGAAGAGAATTTACTTTTTCCCCTAACTTTATGCAGGGAAGTGCTAGAAGGCTGATAAAAGCTGCTTTGCAAGAAGCAGCAAAGAAGAGAGAAATGAGATATTCGGACTTGAAGAAGATAGACCGTGGGGTCCGACGCCATTTCCACGATGACATTACAGTGATTGTTGTATTTCTTGACTCAAATCTCGTGAGCAGGGCTAGCTCGGTCAAGTCCCCTAGTATATCCGTGAAGGGGGGTGGAATAAACCTGCCTCATTACACACTTGCTCCTCTTACTACGCCAATGGAAGCTGGCAGTACCTAATTAAGCTTTATCTCATATTTGTCTGTTGTACTATTCTCTATGTGAATACCAGGTAGCTTCCAGAAGAGATCAGAGGAGCAGGCCTTCTTCAATTCTTTAGTGTAAACTGTTACTTTTAACTCGAAACTAATACTTGCATTTAGCTCTTGTGCCAAAAGTTAAAAAGAACTGGAGAAAGAGAACTTAATAGGCGACAGTTATTATAGTTATTTCCTCGGCACAGTTCTTACCGTCTATTAATGTTTTTCCCCTTACTACATTGCTTTCTCTCCCTCTTTATGTTGGCATCCTTGAGTTTGTAAATTGCATGACTTTGTCACATCAAGTTTTCCTTCCTGTTGCTTGCTTGTTTGCTCTTCTAATTTACTCTAAATTTGCAACGAGAAAAGTTTCAGCTTTAGAGTGATTTGCAGACACAGTTCTGTACAATACAAGATGGATTAAAGAGTTCAAAACATTGATAGTGGTCAGGTAAATTCAAAATATGCTCATTGATATTGTGAACTCTCCTAATATTACTCTCATCTTATGAAATATATCAAAACAATTTTACATTTGATGTGACTTTCTTTTGAAAAAAAAAAAGTCTCAGTTTCATTGTTCAGGGGTCATCATGGTGCAGTAACCAACAATATTTTGCTGGTAGAAAAAGCACATTGGATTATAAAGACTTAGGTGCGTTAGTTTAATATTTTTTGAATACTAAACAGGAATCACGTTTTGGATGTTTCATTAGTTTGGTTTTTTGTTTACCATCATATTTCCAAACTAGTTTTTTGTTCTTCCCCCATGAGATGGTAGTGTATTTTTGAATTTTGCATTAATAAAAAGCAAGATTTTGTGCTTGGTCCGTGAGAAAATCTGTAATTCTTCGAAAGTAAATGGAAAGTAAACCATTGTCTGTATTATCCGTACTATTATCAACTGAAGTGAATTTCTCCGTATCTGTCAAGCTAGGAGTTACGAGGTTTGGCTTGAGTTAGTACTCGGTACACTAGACAGGACACATGTCCAAAATTAGCTATGTGTCTATATTGTGGATCGTCATTCTCGTCTGGTGCATTGAGCATTGAATACAAACTTTGCCAAAGATTATGTTGGGCTTCATTCTAATGGTAGTGATATCTCATACTATGAGATCAAGGCAAATGACTTGATTAAAATTTTGGTGGTGATACTATGAGATTTTAGGTAAATGACTCATGCTTAAAAAAGGTTATATTTGGTGGAGAATATTGGATTAGAATTT
The DNA here is from genome assembly GCA_032727855.1 of Quercus ilex subsp. ballota. Taxonomy (NCBI): domain Eukaryota; kingdom Viridiplantae; phylum Streptophyta; class Magnoliopsida; order Fagales; family Fagaceae; genus Quercus; species Quercus ilex. The sequence continues at coordinate 55,677,652 of CM064918.1, forward strand.
ATTAGTTTTAAAATCATCTGTCCATTCATTTTGATTGGATTTCATCTTGATTTAGTTACCAAAAGATATAAATGATCCTGGCCTAGATAACATCAACAATTGGTTAGGAAGATTGTGAAATCTATTGTGTTACTAAATTTTAAAGGTAAAAAAAATTAACAAGGACATAGAAAAGAGAGAGAGTAGACAAGTAGTGAGTTACGAGGTAGGAGAAAGGCTGAGTATTCACTCTCAGTTGTCAGAGGTTCGGTTGGAAGCATATTCTCGCTAACCCACAAAAGACCTTGTTTTTATGCTTGTATTTTATTGCTACTCCTTGTTCTAAACCCCACCTAAATGCACATTCATCAATGCCTCTGTGTCTCTATTTTCTCTCTGATCCTCAATTCCACCCTTTAGTACTTCTCTAATTGTCAAAGTTCCTGTGTAAATTGGGGGATTTAAAAAAATAATAATGTTTAATTAAGATTGCACAAAGCTAATTGCCCACAACTTGTGAAAACATAATTGATGAGGGTGATTTGTTAACATGTGTTCTTAGGAATATATTAATAAATTATTTTAAAAAAAAAATTTATGAAAAAATGAAAAAATAATTAACTATTTTGATAACTTTTTCAATTTTTCATAAATTTTTTTCCAAAATTGATAGTTAACGGACCGTGATGAAATTATGGTTCGAAAGACGATTTCAATTGATGGAATATAATCTGACATTTGTCTCACATTATGTGTAACTATTACTACTTTAAAATAAAATAAAAATAAAAAAAATCTAAGAATGGGTCATATGCTCATACTCATATGTTCATATTTATCTTAATTATATTATACATTAGAAGCTTAATAAATGTTTGTATGGATGCTGGAGTGACAAGTTTAGGCCTATATGTTTTCACTTTTGTGTTGTTGGTAACAAAATTGGCCCTATATATGATTTTGAGCGAAGATTGTACAATACTATTGCATATAGATTGTCAACAAAGCCTGAGCAGCCGTATTAACCATGGTTGCGCTTTCTGGATTCAGATCAAGACAAGCATGCTCTCCATTCTACTAGCTTCAACTCTAGCTTTTCTTGCAAAAATTTGAAGTCTATGTTCTTTTTCATCAACAGATAAATAGGGATTCTAAATTTTTTGAGCCTAGGCTGAACTTTTGGCATCCCAGCCTATTAAACTGCTTATTTATATAACTTGATGGTTGCAGTGAAAAGATTTGAACACTGATGTTTTTGTTAAAAATACTAAGATGTGTTAACCAGTTATCTACAAGCTAAACCGTTAAAACACTTCACTACTTTTTTTTTTTTTTTTTCATATAATGATTCAACATGCCACTTCGGCTTCCCTTGTGCTAGAGAATAATACTAAATTATTAAATGGCCTTAAATTCCTAATTTTATTGTTTAGATCTTCTTAATATAAAAGAAAAGTTGTTTATTATATAAGTAATCAGGTATTCTTTATCCATAAAGGAATATAATTAAAACCTTTGTAAAAAAATAATATTGTAGAGAGTTTGGTGACTTTGGCCCAAATGTTTTTCAACATAGAAAAATGAGAAGATTCTTAAATAAAAAAAAAATACAAGTGTGTTTCAACGATGAGTAGTTTGATATATTTTTAGGGTTGAAAGATACATATGTATGTGTTTAGTCATTGTTTATTTTTGTTTGTCTGGGAGTCTAGGTGGGTGTATTGGGGTTTTGAGATTATGAAATTGTGGTGTGTGTAGTACTGTGGTTTGTGAGAGATTTTGTTTATGTTTGTGTGAATATCTTAAAAAAATAAGCCAATTTTTTTAGTTTATTTTGACGGATTCCATTCCATACAAAAAAAAATGATAATAATAATAATTAAAAAAAATCCCTCTCCTTTTTTTACCATACTTGGAATAAGCAACAAACAAAGCACAACTAAATGCACTCTTAATGAAGGCTACTATTAGAAAATTTCCGTTTTGGGTGAAATAATAGAAGGATTTCATATTCTAGTCTTTAAAAAAATGTTCAACAAGATGTCATAGAAGTTTTGACCCTTCATGAAATCATTGATTATCTAACACAAGTTGGGTGTTATATAACTTTCAATGCCAAATGAAACCAGTTTCCAATTTGGCTTAAGGATATTTTTTTTGTTGGTGCTAAGTGACTGAACTTGGTTGAGTTTGTCATGACCCAAATTCATGGAACATGAATTTAGATGCATGACTAACTTATTGATCTTACATAACTCAATAAACATAATTAATTTAAACATAATTCAATAAAACTCCAAATAAACAATGCTCTTAATCAATCTTTTACAATACTAAAATCCACAATTTAGAACAACCTCCAAAATATTATGAAAACTAAAGCGGAATAAAAATAACTAATAATCTTCTAAGGCTTCAAGTATTATTGACGTTGCCTAAAAACACTCATGCTCTACCTTGCACCTTATGAAGTAATTCAACGGTTCTGTTCCCTAACTAAACTTTAATCTGAAAAATTGTAATTGATGGGGTGAGTCACACATCCAGTAAGCAATTATACACAATACACAACAGGATAGAGTCAAGCAAAGCACGAGTATTTTGATTTTTCACAAACTCATTCAATGATATTGTGGGGCCTAAGAATCTGGCAATCCCAGCCCACTTTATACTAGGTCTAAGGCCTACGCCGAGGATAAACGTAGAAAGCCCAAGTTGCCAAGAAATATCGCCGAGGACGATCCTGTCCTCGGCCATTCGAGATCATAGAAAGGAAGAGCAGCACGCCACCAAAGACAGCCTCCCTAAGCATCCCAAGAAAAAAACAAGTACAATGGGTCAGCCATGGAAGCATGGTGGATGAGCAATTCAAGGAGAGACTGTCACCTTCATATTAAATGTCCACAACTAACATTCTGACCGCATTAATGAGGAACTGACCCCTGAACAGAGTTGTCTAGGTTGCTGCAGCTCACAGAAAGCTGAGGAAGGCAGCTAATGGGACAGGCACTCAAGTAGTAACCTGCATGATCAACAGATGGAAAGCCAAGATCAACTAAGAAGGAGTATATAATGGAAGAAATCCACCAGAGAGAAGGGAAGAGACGGACAAAATATTGTAGCAATTCATATCATCCTAGAAACCTTTGTAACCAGGTACCGAGAAAATAATAAGAACTACTAGCTCCTCAGAAGATTGCCGAGGACAAAATTTTACACTTTGAATCTATATCCTTGTTATTTGACCCACTCGTAACCATGTTTAGTTGTTGTAATCCTTATCAAGGCCTAGTTCTTGAACTCATTCTTTACAAATTCATTGTATCGGGTTAGTTGGATCTAAGTCCACTTATTCAGGAGAATAAGTGCTCAAACCCAGTCCCTACAGATATCAAATATAATTATTCTAAAACATATAAAGAATCAATTAATACATATGTAATTACACCTTAAAATCATTTGAAAACACATACATATGATTGATCAAAGCGTAGTGTTACATACACACATATCACATATTCTCACATACAATCCTGTGAGCGGATACCAACATCTAACCCCTGCTAGTGAGAGATCAACACATATTCTCACATACAACCCTGTGAGCGGGCTTACACATATATTTGATCAATTCTAAAAACACTTATTTTGAGTCACATATCACAAAAGCAAAGTTTATACATAATAGAATAATTTTCTTAATATTAACAGTTATTCCAAATATAGAGACATATCGAATATCACAATATCGAATTGAAACATAAACCAAAGGATGCTTGACTCTCTTACGGAACAAATAGGAACTGAGGAATTTATACAAGTATTTTACAATTCTTGAATAAATTTGAAAATTCAATTTGCCAAAAGAAATGTTTTAAATACCATTTGGGAAAATAGGAATATGATTTTGAAATCACTTGATTTTAAACAAATTTAAAGATCAATAACTTTTTTAGAAAACTTATCTTCAAACTCAACTCTTTTTCTGAAAGTAGTTTAGTTTAGAAAATCATATTTTAAATGAGATTTGGACGTTCAAAATGTTATTTAAATTTCGAAATTTCTCTTTAAAACATTATTTGAAATTCGAAAATTCTCTTTCAATGGTGTAAAATTGCTTTTGATAAACTTTAGAAAATGCATGCTTAAAACATAACCTTTGAAAACCTTTGACATCTAGGAACCTAACAAACAAAACTTGTGCATATTATACATAATTACTTATCTCTCTTGCTAATACATCTGAACATAGCTGAACACTTTAATCTTCCGTAAGATCTAAACAAAAGAATGCTTTAATCAGTAAGCATGGAATCGAATCCTTACAAACCTTTTCTTTCCTACTGTCCTACAAAAATTAGGTATGAAAGCTACTTTCGTATATACCATTGAATTAAGCAATTTATTATTTCTTATCAAAAATCAGGTATGAAAGCTACTTTTGTATATACCATTGAATTAAGCAATTTATTAGTCCTTATCAAAGTCCCACCGCAACAATATTTCCCCAAAACTAATCTGTACTACTATAGAGTTCAAACAAATTTCCATAACCACAATTGATATTCTAGGCCAATAATGTTTCCTTGCATTGGGTCAAATCTCATATTACCATTAGAGAAGCAGCAGCCGAAATACCCTAGATCTTAGATTAATATTCTCATTGAAAACGTAAGGATACAGAGACACCTTTAGGATTAAAGGTTATAATCAAAAAGTCTATATTCAAATGAAATCTATAGGCAACTCAATGAAATCATGTACTCACTTTTAGGAATTAATCTAATATATATGATCCTTTCTTAGACCCAAGGTTCTCAATTTCAACGGGTAATCAAAATTAAATACAATAGTACCATAATTGAAGAGTATTACAATTGGATCTTTACATGAATAACACTTATAATTAACCATCTTTCCATTGAAATCAAATAATTAATTTAGTGGACATAACTAAATCTTACCAAGCTGCCAAAACCATAAATATATCTCAAGATTTATAAACAATATAGAAATATTGAGATGAGGTTCTCACCTTGATTTCGCAGCCAAACCTTATGCCCTTAAACAATTTTGCCTCCTTCTTCTGTCATGCCACCTCTCTCTCTCTCTCTCAAATTTTCTTTGGCATCTACTTTTACTAAGAAACCCTTCTAATGAAAACTCTAATTGAAATTAAATTCTATAAGAACGTGGTATAAAACTCATGTTTTACCCCTCCAATCCCAACATATCACATAATCTTATTATATATTTAAGAATAAACGCAATCACATTAAATCAATTCTAATACCCATATATAAATCTAACCAAATTGGGAATTTATTGAGATGTTATTAAGTGTGGTAGGATGTATTGAATTTTAAGTAAAATACTGACGTAACAATCACTTATTAGATAGTATAAAATGTTTTACACCACATCCTTATAGAATTTAATCTCAACCCTAATTATCTTTTCCTCTATCTTATTTTTTAACGTATGGGCGATGTGGGCTTGATGGGGTAGTGGGCTGGAGTTTAAAACTCACTTAAACTTATCTCTTTAGTCTCCAAGAGGCTTATAAACATCTTCCTCTTTTATTTATTTATTTATTTATTATTTTAACTACTAAACTAAATTGTATAGACTAAAATTTTAATCTTCTCACCTATTTTGTAACACTACAAAATTATCTACTCCTATCTTATTATGCACACATATAATACCTCCATTCTATATTAATAATGCCGACGACAGTGATCATCATAAAATCAAATGGGGGTATGACAGAGTTGTTGTTGGAATCTTGTGGAAGATTGAATGGAGTGGCAGTCGTACATATAGAATCATGCAGTTTGAGAGTTGAGAGTGTTGAGTAGTTTGACCCAGCATAATATATAATCAAGTGTGACAGTACAAACTCTGAGCCCTCTAGATCCTCCTGTCCTTTTTCAGCCTAGTTGGATAGTTTTCTGTTTTTCTTAAAAGTTAAAACTATACCATTTTTTAGAGCATTTTCAATTGTATAGCTAAAGATAAAATATTTTTTATAATAGAAATTGAAACCAAAAAAATAGTTTTCAATAGATTTTTTAAATCTAATTTTTTTTTGGGCTCATGAACAGTAGCTTAACAAATCTGATAGGCTACTGTTCATTCTTCAAATGTTTTTTTATTATAATATCAGGTGTTAAATAAAAAAATGTTTGAAGATGTGTAGTTGTTAAAAAAAGAATAAATAATGAATGAATAAATAATATTTAAATGAGATAAAGAATCTGTTAAAACGTGTATTTGAAAAAGTTGATAAATAAAAAGTAAAAATTACTGTTCATTCTTCCAACAGTACAAAATTGTGATGAATTTGCCGGAAATGCTCATTATTGTAGTTTGGACTTTGGAGTTGGGACATTGGAGACAAGATTTTCTATCCACTTGTTAGAATTTTAAATATATATATATATATATATATATATATATGTAAGAGGGGAGGGATGGTTAATTAATGGTTTAAGTAGTAACTCTGACCTCAGAATATGATTCTTATTATTTACTAATTGAGCCATGGGACAATCCTATTAGAAATTTTGGGTGGCTTTGATTGCTACTATTATTTAACTGGATGAGTCTAAACTGCCCATCCATCAAAGAGAAAACTTAGAAAAAGAAGGGAAGTGGGAGTGGGAGGATAATTAAGAGAAAATAAAATGCTCTAAACACAACAAATATTATTATTATTATTATTTTACAATTTGTTGAGGTCATAAATTATGATTAATACAATATTACTTTAGTTGGATTACCAATGATATTACTTTATTGTATATCAATTACAATCAATCATATTAGCAGTTGTGACAAATATTGCATATTAGGATATTGAAGAAAAAAAATTATAAGGGCCAAAATGTGAGCGTATTTGGTATGACTTGTTTTTATTGATTTTTAATTGCAATAAAATGTGTGTTTGCCAGGATTTATTTTTATTTTTTCATTTTATTTAAAATAAATTATGTAAAAGTATAACTATAATATATATCTAAAAATAAAATATTTTGAAAAGTTATATATAACAAAATAAGCGGAGTTTTAAATGTAGAAGTGTCCCACATTGTTTTTTTTTGAGCAAAAACGGTAGAATATATGTATTGAAAAAAGGAATAAAGGTTACAGATACACAAATCAAGATGCCTTGCTAGCTGTCAGCTCAGTTTAACACTATCTAGGCCAAGCATGCAGTTATACAACGTCAAGCCCATACCACCCCACAAGTGAATGAAAAAATTAAAAAACTTATAACCCTAAAAGGTGCACTAATAGGTACTCGCGGTTGTTCTGCAAAGTCTCTGGTATTCCTGTAGCAGAGTCGTTGCTCCTTGTAGAATATTACTGGGCGTGCTTTGCTTCTTCTCAAAAATGAAACGGTTTCGTGCGTTCCATATGGACCACGACACCATCGCCCATAACTCCAGGTCCTTTTTGGGCAGTTTTTCCTCCATTTGTCGCGCAAGTGTGTAGAAGTTTGAGGTTTCGGAATTACACTTCTGCAGTTGACCCTTAACCATACCCTACACGTTTCTAGCTAGTGGACATTCCCAAAGGACATGGGCCACCGTTTCTTCTTGTTGCAGGCAGATTGTGCAGGTAGAGGCCACCGGTATCCTCCTACGGCATAAGTTAGTGGATGTTGGGAGTATGTCAGAGCATGCTCGCCACATGAAGTTTCTGACCTTTGGGGGGATAGGGAGCTTCCACATCTTATTCCAGAATTTCTTGTCTTCTCTTGCAGTGGAGTGTTCAGCGTTTTCTGGCTGATTTAGACGAAGTGCAACCTCATATGCTGTCTTCACCGAGAAACACCCATTCTTTGTTTCCTTCCATCTGAGCTTGTCTTGGTCTTGTTCCTCACCAAGTTTGATACGTAGAATATCATCCACAGTGGACTGTTGGAACGTGGCCTGTAGTAACGGTCTGTTCCATTGCCGAGTTTGCTGGTCAATAAGGTCAGCCACCTTCAAGTTTGTGTCAGTCCCAGGTCTGAACTGAGGTGGGTGGTTTAGCCACCTATGGTCACTTACTCCAATATTCCGCCCATCTCCTACATGCCATACCGTGCCTGCCCTGATTAATTCCCTAGCCTCCAACAAACTTCTCCACACAAACGAAGGGTTACACCCTAGATCAGCCTCCATAAATGAGCAATTGGGGAAGTAGCGAGCCTTATACACCCTAACAAAAAGCGAGTGCCCTCCTTGGATCAGCCTCCATGCTTGCTTGGCTAACATGGCTATATTAAAGGCATGGATGTCCCTAAAGCCCATTCCCCCTTTATCTTTAGGTTTACACAGTTTACCCCAATTGATCCAATGGACCTTCCTTTCATTTCGAGTCTGCCCCCACCAATACTTTGCTAGGGCTGAGTTGATATCATCACAAATTTTCTTTGGAAACTTGAACATGCTCATAGAGTAAATTGGTATTGCTTGTGCTACTGTTTTGATCAACACTTCTCTACCTGCCTTTGAGATGTGCTTCTCCTTCCATCCCAATACCCTTTTGGTTACTCGCTCTTGGATCTCCCTAAAGGTGCTCACTTTTGATTTGCCCCCCACCATTGGCAATCCAAGGTATTTTTCACAATTGGTCATAATTTGTGCCCCCAACATGTTCTGAATTGCTTGCTTTACTCCATGGTTGGTATTGGGGCTGAAGAAAAGTGTAGTTTTTTGCCTATTGATAGCTTGTCACGAGGCTCCTTCATACAATGCTAGTATATCCAATAGGTTTTGGCATTCCCTAGCTGTTGCTTCACAAAATAGCAAGCTGTCATCTGCAAAGAGTAGGTGTGAGAGCTTGACCCCTCCCTGGCAAGATACCACGCCCTTCAAGTGATGATTGTCTATGGCCTTTCGGATTAGGGAGGAGAGACCTTCCGCACACATTAGGAAGAGATAGGGAGATAGTGGGTCTCCTTGCTTTATGCCACGGGAAGGAGTGATGAAACCTGTGGGTTCACCATTTAGGAGAATGGAATAGGAAGCTGTGCACACCGTTTCCATGGCTAATTGGACCCATTGGTTTGGAAGGCCAATTTTGAGCATTATACGACGAAGGAACTCCCACTCCACTCTGTCATATGCCTTGCTAATGTCAAGTTTTACCGCCATGTGACCTGTTTTTCCTTTCCTCCTGTTCCTCATGCGGTGCAGCATTTCAAAAGCAACTGTGGTATTATCTGTTATATTTCTATCAGGCACAAAAGCACTTTGAGAGTCAGATATTACATTGGGTAAAATAACTTTTATACGGTTTGCAAGGACCTTAGATATGATCCTTGAAACAATATTACCCAAGCTAATGAGGCGGAACTCCGTAATATATTTTGGATCATTTTTTTTGGGAATGAGTACAATATGTGTAAAATTCATTTTCCGTAGGTACCTTCCTGAGTGTAAGAAAGATAAAACAGCAGCAGTAACATCATTCCCAACAATGTGCCAGAATTTTTGAAAAAAGAAAGGCGACATACCATCAGGTCCCGGTGATTTGGATGGGTGCATCTGAAAGAGAGCGGTCCTTACTTCTTCTTTTGTATAAGGGCAAATCAGGGATTGTGCCATCTCCTCCGTTACCACATGGTCTACTGACTCAATCACCCTTTCCATATCCAACTGGTTGGAAGAAGTGAACAAATTTTGATAGTACTCCTCTGCAATGTTGGCTACCCTATCCACTTCCGTTTGCCATACTCCATGCCTATCATGCAGCCCCTCTATATTATTCTTCCTTCTTCTTTGGCTTGCCCTTTGGTGGAAAAATTTTGTGTTTTTATCCCCCGCCGGTAGCCAAATAGACCTTGATCTTTGTCGCCAAAAAACTTCTTCATGGTGTAGGAGTTCCCTTATCTCCTTTCTCACCCCATTTATTCTTTCCACATTCTGTCCATATCCTTCCTGCACTAAGGCAGCCAACTCTCCCTGTTTGGCATCCAACCTGGTTCTAGTATTCCCAAAAGTCTGCCTACTCCATGCTATTAGGTCTGACCGGCATTTTTTTATTTTCTCAAAAAGGCAATACATAGGGCTGCCTCTTGGTTGTGCTTGACTCCATGATTCCTGAATAACATATTCGCAGTCAGGGTGTGTTGCCCACTTCTCTTCAAAACGTTTGATATGTCGTCGTCGGCGTTGAGGGTGGTTGGAAGGCGCCATATCCAACAAAACTGGATCATGGTCAGAGTAGGGCACATTAAGATGGTGCACCGTAGCTCTCGGAAACCTGTCTCTCCATTCCATTGTTGCAACAAACCTGTCCAATCTCTCTTCCACAAAAGCCGCCCCTAACCGGCCATTTCTCCATGTGAACCGGTAGCCCCTGAAACCAAGATCAGCTAGCCCACAATGAAGAAGAGTGTGTCTAAATGCAAGCATAGGTGTTACCTGTCTAGGAATACCTCCATTTTTCTCACCCGATGACAATATTTCATTAAAGTCACCAAGGCATACCCATGGAAGTGCCCCACGTGCATGAAGGTGCCGCATGAGTCTCCACGTTTCTACCTTCCTCTCCTCCTCCGAATGTCCGTATATCCCCGTTAACCTCCACGGAGATGAGTCATGTGTGTGGATATTGGCATCTATATGGTTCGGAGAATAAGTTTGTGTATCAACAACCACCTCAGCCTTCCATAACAAGGCCAACCCTCCTTTTCTACCTTCACTTGATACAGCCAGCATGGAGGGGTAACCCAACTCACTCTTGATAGGCTCCATCTCTCTTACAGACAATTTTGTTTCCATGAGAAACAAAATTGTGGGAACTTTCTGCCTCACCAACTCGGTGAGAACCTCAACTGCCTGGCGGTTCCCAAGCCCCCGACAGTTCCAACTTATGACAATCATTGCGTTCGGCGGGGCTGAGCATCAGCCTCCACCGTTGGTAATATGGTTTTAGAAGTGTCCTCCGCGGTCTTGAACCGCTTGCTTTCTGCGTCATTCTGTTTCCAGGCTCCATGTTCATTACAATCATACTGTCGCTTGGCACCCACTGTTTTCTGACCCTTACAGGTATCCATGCATGGTGTAGAGGGAGGGCGGACCAGTCTGGTCCATGTGGGTGTAGATGGTGCGTCTTTTTTTGGTTCGCATGGCTGTGTTGTTAGGGTTTTGGTGTGAGTCCTTGTTGCGCCGTAACTGATAGGGACCGAAAATAAATGCTCTCCATGATTTTCGGTCTCACTTAATTTTGGTGGTGAGTGGACTTTTTTTGTAACCGAGTCATTAATCGTGTCGGTCACACTTAAATTTGGTAGTGAATGGAGATTTTTTGTAACCGGGTCATTATTGTTGTCCAGCTGTGGTGCAATGAATGAGGAATGATTGCATGATTTGGAACGTAACATTTGTTGCGCAAAACTCGGACTGTGCATTTCGGTTTGCTGAACCGTATCGAACTGGGCTGTTTTAGCTGTATCGGACTCCTTTGTTTCGCCCGGTTCAACACTTTGTGAGTTCGAAAACCGGTTCTTGCTTCTCGGCGGCGCACTTCCTTGTTCCCGTCGTGATGGTGTCTGTCTTGCGTTCATCCCATCTTGTCGCACACGAGTTCCAGCCTTCAGCCACTCCCCGTAAGGTTTTTCACCATCTTCAGTTGAATCAGTTGATGGGCACTCCTTATGGTCATGGCCGATCCTACCACAGTTAAAACACCATCCAGCTAGCCTCTCATATTTGAACGCCACTCGAACCTCATCACCTTCAGGACTGATCACTGGGCCGCCTCTCCTAAGCGGCTTATCCAACGGTACTTCCACACGGATCCGGAGAAAGCGAGATTGTTCAGTTTGGAAAGCTTTGCAATCCACCTCCACTAGCTTCCCAATGCCTCTGCCTATATCCCTCCCTGCCTCTTCAGTTATTAAATCAAAGGGCAAGCCCCATACTTGAATCCAAAATGGTTGGTGCGTAAAAGTTACTGACCTCACAGTCATTCCTTTTTCCCACCGGCGGAGAGCCAACAGATGGTTGTCGAAGCACCATGGACTATTATTCCACACCCACGCCAATTGACTTTCCAAGGAAAACTTAAACTGAAAAATCCCGTCACCCATCTCTACTATCCTCAAATCATCCCCTAGCTTCCACATAGACTGTATCAGATTCTTTGCCGCCCTAAGGTTGATGGACTTTGATGTGAGGAAGCGTCCTATCAAGCTCAGGGAGAACTCCTCCAAAATCTTGTCTCTCCTCACTGGCCGAATTGCCATGACCTCATCTTCATCTGTAGTTAGTTTCATTCTCTGGATTCGTTCAAGTACCTCCGATTCCATAGTTCTATCAATGTAGGTAGTCGTCACAATAGTACTGGAAACCACGTAACACTGGGAAAGAAAATACCTCTTGCCTTGTCCTAACTGGTTAGGAGAAGAGAAGAGAAGAAAAACTCACCACGTAGTGAGAAGAAATGCTCCTGCCAGGAGGAGAAAAAAACAGTGTCAGTGTCCCACATTGTTAAAGAGAGAAAGAGAGTTAAACAGTACTCAACTACTCATTATGGGGTGGGTTTGTGGTTTCCGGCCACAAAGCCTTCATTTACTTTTCTCATTCTAATTAAATTAATTTTGAAAAAGCTATAAACTTTTACTAATTTTTTTTTTCACGCTGTATTTTTAAACCACAACAAAGTTCATTTTTCCCCGTTTTCTAAACAAAATTGCTAAATTTTCACAAAAAAGATTCGCGTATTACACTCTCACATGGTCACATTGGCTCCTCACTTGAACCTACCAAACACATAAATTTCAGAAAAGAAAAGGGGGTATGTGAATTTTTGGTGGAAGTTTGATACCTAAGGATTTATTGTGTTCCAAATCAATAATGTTAGAGAAAAAAACACATAATTATTATCAATAGTTTATAAAGATAGTAAGCTTTTTTTTATTAAGGTATTAAGTAATAAATTATAATTACATGATCAAATAGAGTCTTTTGGCTGAATATTGCAGAAAATCGAGTTTATTTATGATATAGGTACTATTTAAAATTATTTGGAAAATTAAGAAAAGAGAGTGAATTTCGGCAACACCATTGCCGAAATTCTAACAAAAAGTATGAGAGAGGAAAGACAAGTTATGTGATGGGAGGATTTGAATGCCGATAATCTCATTTCCGAAATTCTTGCTGTCTGAATTTGCTGCTCAACTGCCAAGTGAAGTGACCGAAGGAGGAGTGGCTGAAAAGTGTTGCCGAAATTCTAACAAAAAGTACGAGAGAGGAAAGACAAGTTATGCGATGGGAGGATTTGAATTTCAGTAATCTCATTTTCGAAATTCTTGCTGTCTGAATTTGCTGCCCAACTGCCAAGTGAAGTGCCCGAAGGAGGAGTGGCTGAAAGAAAACTAATTGTGGAACCAAGTTGTTGAAATTGTAAGACAGTGAGGAGAGGGAAAATAAGAATTGTGGCAATTGATTTATAACAATGTTGTTGCTGAAATTGAAAGGAAAAAAAAAAAGGGCGTAAATTGCCGAAATGGAAGAAAGAGCGAATTTTATTTATTTATTTTTTGCTTCTGAATGTCACAAGAAATACTAGATATACTAAATGGTACCATCAGTCCATCACCAGACTCATAAATGGACAATACAGGACCAACTTCTTTTTCCTATGCCACACCCGCACTCCTATTTGTGTATCTATACTATATATACTTGGGAAATCTATTGCCATTGCCAAAAGGAGCATTATGATCTCACTCTCATGAAGGCACAGACTTGTCCTTACTCCGTAGCAGTTAAAGCCTTAAAAGCATTATGATACCCTCACAAACACAGTAATGACTTTTTTTAAGTCTCAAACCCATTGTTTAATCTCCATAAACAAAACTAAAAATACACAATAATGCTCTGATTATTAGTATTCCACAGGGGTTGAGAAGTACTATGAGAAACAAACAATAAATAATACATCTCTACCCAACAATGGCAGAGCTCTCTCTCTTTCTTTGTGCAACTTTTGCCAGTAATTTGCCAAGTTTGACTCCTCTTTTTACTCACCAGTCACTGCCCTGTCTCTCTCTGTGGCTCTGGTCAGTGGGCACCGCGTCTAAGCTAATAACAAGCATGCACTGTTCTAAATGCTTATCATGACCTAATATAGCTTATTATTTTTATTGATTTATATTATTAAGCAAGTATAATAATTATACTTTGAAACAAGGACGAGTACGATATATCAACACGAGTTATTTTATAAAAATTATAATATGGCCGGTTAATATGACACAAATACAACGTAAGTATGGTGCTTTAAATAAAATATACGCGCTTTCTAGTAATTATATTTAGAAAAACATATAATATTTTTTAAAAATGTTAAATTATTAATATTATAATCTGATTTGACAATTCATATAATTAGTGTAACACTAATAACATAATAAATAAATTTTTAACTTTTTTTTAATATTAAGGTGGCGTTTGGGTATTGATGAAACCAAACACATTTGCGTCTGCGTTTCTTTTTTTATTTTTTGCTCATTGAGAGGCGCATTTCAACTGGAAAGTGGTCTGTCAGTGGGTCTCGTGCACTGTTTACAAGACCCATAAATCTCTTTATTTAGCAACTTTTTTATTAAAATAGGTCTCACGATATTATCACACATTTAAAAATTATTTTACTACAGTGTTTTTAATTTCAATAAAATAAACAGTATCCAAACGGATCCAAGTTAACATATCACTTTAAAGGGTTTATGTAATAAAACTTATGTGTATAATCACTCTACTCTTTTAAGATTAAAAAGAAAAAAAAAACATTGGGTTTTAGTTTAAAATCTCAATCAAATATGAATGGCATAAAACAAACAATAAGTTTACTAACGTAACAAATTTTACAATATTTTTATTAAGTGTTAAAATGATTAGTTATAATTATGGTACAATAAAAATTGATTCTAACGAATGAAAATGATGTTTCATTAATAATAATTTGTTCTTATAATAAATTATTAAAGTATTTTAAAATTGATTGTATCCATAATATTATTATAAACTCAACAAACATATTATAAGCAATCTAAGTGGGGTGGCTATGGAGTCTACGGACAATGGAGTATAAACAAGTGTATATTCCACGCACATGTAAACCAAAGTGTAATTTATATGCGTTTTCCTTACATGTGAGTTGTGACAAAAAAAAAAAAAAAAAAAAAAAGGATGTCGCATGCACTGTTGCACAAGCTCGACAAGTAGTATCTTTCCATGTTTGTTTTCTGGCATTCATCAACCTTTTTAAGAATAAAAAATGCTTGATCTTTCTCTAATTCTCTCTAAATACTCTGCTGAAATTTTATTTTATTTGAACTTTTTTATAATTTAAAAGCAGAGAATAGATTGCAATGGTCGTACGCCAATTCATTTGAGTACAAAATACAAATTACCAAACACAAGGATGCCTTCTCTTTCTTTCTCGAGCCCCTTGCCATCTTTACGCCCTATGGTTCTGCCTGCTCTTTACTGTCATCTACTTGCTCTCTCTCTGTGTGCTAATCTTTGGTCTGTTTTGCTTGAACTCTGCTAATCTCTCTAGCCAGTTTTATAGTATTAAAAAATAAAGTCACCACTAATATCTCTGCTAACATAGTAGCATTTTTATTTTTTTGGGCTCTGAGAAAATACTGCTACAACATATTACCTCTGCAGAATCTCTATCGCTACCAAGAGATGAAATGGGCAGCTCCAAAAGGACTAAAACTTCTCAAAGAGGTGCATTTCTAACAAAACCCCACCTTTCTTTACCAGAAAAATGAAATGGGTTGCTCTAAAACTCCTCGAAAAGCTACATTTTCTCATCTATTTCTCTAAACTTGTAACCTAAGACAAACACATTCTCCATTTGGGAAAAAAAACCATCTCCTTTTTATCAGAAAAGAATACACAGATTCCTCTAAAAAACCACCTTTTCTTGCTTTTTAGCCTGTTTTTCTAAAAGCAGCCACACTCGAACGCCTAAGTGAAAGCAAGAAAGAAAGTCCCTCCAAACTTCACTAAGAGAAGAAATGGGTTGTGTTGCTTCTAAACTAGAGGAAGAAGAGGAAGTAGTTAGTATCTGCAGAGAGAGGAAACGCCAGCTAAAGCTTGCTGTGGAGAAAAGATATACTCTTGCAGAAGCACATTGTAGGTACTGTCATGCACTTTATGCTGTAGCTGCAGCTATAGAGCTCTTTGTTGCTCGCCACTCTTCTCCTTCTTCACCTTTTCTCATCACTTTTCCACCACCTTGCCCTCCTTCTCCACCAACTGAGAATGTGATAAACAACCCCATGTTCCTTCAGCAAAGACCCTCTGAGTCCACCACACATGAAGCCATTGCTTGTGAGTCATGTGGGTCCTCAACCTCTTCAGATTCTTCTGAGGAAGAGAGAGAAGAAGAAGAACAAGTAGAGCAAGAAGCAGCAGCAGAAAGAGGAAGATTAGAGCAGCCATGTGGGTACTTTTATATGCAAATGCCACCACCAATGTCATCACCACAGAGAGATTTTGGGTGGGATTTCTTTAATCCTTTTGACACTGTGAGACCTGAGGTTATCGGTGGATACCAAAGGAGCTCAGATGATGATTTAAGGGTTGTGAGGGAAGAGGAAGGGATTCCAGAGCTAGAAGAGGAAGGTGATCACAGAGAAGAGCAAGAAACCAAGGTGGTGGTGGCTGAAGAAAATGTTGGTGAAAAGCATGACAGTGGGGTTGAGGTGGTGAAAGTGGTGGATAGTGCTAATGTGAGCCAAAAGGAACACAAGGGGCTTACAGTTATTGATACTCCAGTTGTAGGGAGGGAGCTACTGGATGCACTGAAAGATATTGAGGATCATTTTATCAGGGCTTATAATTCTGGCAAGGATGTCTCTAGGATGCTAGAGGCTAATAGAATTCACCTACAGAACAACTTGGAGGAAATAAAAGGTGGGTCTTTGTTTGTACTTCAATATTTGTTGATAGTAAAAGTCGTTCCTATGTCTTTTTAGCTCTGCATGGTCCTAGATTGAGTTGCAACACAGTTTTTAAATTGATCTGAAGTGTGGTCTAGTAAGAAAATAAGGTGGGGGTTTTTACTCCCAAGTTTTGAAATTTTTTGCAATTTTATTCTTTGGTTCTATCTTCTATGTCACCTTTGCTTGTATCTTATTTTTACATGCATTCCAAGCTTTTAAGTTCATTTGCAATGTAGTTGAGGGAATACATAACATAAGGTGCAAATTTGTTTCTTCCTATAATTTCCAAAAATTCCACCTTTGGCATGGCTTATCTGTGTATGCATGACAGCATTAGTATTAATTTCAGTTGCAGTCAAATCTTCAGAATTCAGATAGCTTGAAAGTAATTTCTTTCAAATTCTTGCCTTTTCCTTTGGGTTTTGGTTTGCCCCTGTGGTAGTCCCACACTCCCACCACTGTTTCTTCTTTATCTTTTAGTAAGAAGTATTACTTTAGTGCTTATTTTTCTTTCCTTGTTGAATCGTCTATGCCTTTACATGAATTATATCAGTTTCATTATGTGCTAAACAACCTAGATTCCCTTTTTTCTTGAACTAAATAAAAGGTTTATCTAGAAGAATTTCTCCCCTCCACCTGGACCACCTCCCTCCCTTTTCTTTTCTAAGCCAAAAGTAGGAAAGAAGGAAGGAAGAAAGACCCAAAAGCAAATAAAAAAGTCATGAGATTGGTCGGTAGAATAAGTTCCAAAATAGTGGATGCCGCCAAAGGAGTGGCGATGCCATACCTAAAAAGGAAGAGACTCATAGAATGGCAGAGGTGAATAGAGTTAGTGCACAATTTTGTTAATCCATAATCATGATCCTTTCAAGTTTCAATTTTGTTTTTCCTTTTCTTAGAAATTGTACTATTTTGTTCTTCTACTATTGTGAATTGCAGAGAACGATTTGATCTCTGAAAACAAAATTCTAACAAAGGAAGAAATGCTTTAAATATAATTCCATTATTTTGGACTTAAACAGAGAAAGTCTTATTATATATATGTATATGTTGAAGATATGCCTTAGCTTGTGTGTAACCCTCCCAACTTAACCCCATAAAATTGACCTATTTAATTTATTATGTAAATATGTAGATTTGAGTTTGTTGGTTTCTGATAATATTGGACCCTGGCATCATTTCCTTTATCAGAAAGCTAGGATTATAAATACTTTGATAAGTATTTTCAAATGTGGGTCTAAGAATAACTTTTTCTTTAACTTTTTCCAGAATTTATTTAAGAACATCTACTTTAATCCTGCATATGTCAACTCCTACCGTACAAACATAATGCTTCACTTGTCCTCATGGATGCAGAGAACTCAACAAAACTCATCCAAGCTATCTCATGGAACCGGTCCATTTCATCTAAGCCTTCATCATGCAAGAGTCTTGTAGCATCCACTTCCAAAGGTTCTTCAACATGGACAGAGTTTAACAATGACCTCTTTGAGGAATATGGAGGAATGGCTTCAGGAAGCCATTCACTAACCTTAGGAAGACTTTATGCTTGGGAGAAGAAGCTGTATGAAGAAGTTAAGGTAAATTATCCTCTCTCAAAACTCTCTTCCCTACTTCCATAATTTATTCCCAATGAAATTATAATTTTATCTGTTTTGTCTAGCGTAGACGAACGCGAAGAGATCAATACATAGTTATGCCGGTTGCTTTTGCAATTTTTTTCCTATTGGGATATAGATTGTTTGGCACTTATGGCTTAGGATTTTAACTTTTGAGTTGTGCAATTTTCTGCTTCTTAGATTCTTTTGTGTCATCCAGTGACTTTAGGTTCAGCTTCACATGGATTCCTATCTTCTATCTTGTGCTACAAGTATAACAGATCACCTAGAAAAATGGTAGCCTGACATCCTTGATTATCAGTGAATACGTAGCAGTCTTGGCTATCTTATTATCTTTATTTTGGATTTGTAGGTTTGGACAATGACATTAATAGGACCCCTACTTAGATAATTTGGACACTAATAGCAAACACCAAATTGAGAATAAATGCAGACATTTCTTAATTTCACAGAAGACCTTGCTTTTAGAAGGCTATATTTTTTATTTTTTTTATTTGTTTTTGGATAGGTAAAATAGTTAAAAGTAAGAGGGAAAATTTAGTAGGCTAAAATAATGGGATATCTATACTACCCAGACAGGATTTTTTGCTAATACGATGCACACTAAATGACACTAGTTTTATATTTATCAGAATAGCCACAATCATGTTAGAGATGGAATTTAACTGCCTGAGGATGTAAGAAGAAGAGACTTACACTGAAACAGTGGCAAAAATTTATACAGTAGCATTATCTTCTGTAGGAGTCCGCAGCTACATTTACGAACTATACTTACACTGAGTAATTCGTAAGTGTGTATTTTAGAAATATTTGTTGCAAGAAAAATCTCAAACGACATTTACCAATAAGCTATTTATGTTGACAATCTCCAACCCTACAGCTAGCTACTTGATGCAAGGTGATAGGATTTGATACAGTACTCTTTGATGAGCTACTGAAAGGTTCTGGTATGTGTAGAGACTAGAGATTAAATTGTTGTTATTTTGATTTCACTGTTTGCTATAACTTTGGCAAAGATAAACAGAATTGTTGCAACTAGATGTTAGAACAGAAATATCCCATCATGACTACTGTTGGTCCTTGACCCAGTATTTTTCATATATACTTTGATTTGAATGTAAACCATAAAAACCTAAACAATTGGAGAATTAAACTTATGTCTTCCAAATCTAATTTCGGTATTTGACATGTTACTTTGTCCTTAGGCTGGAGACAGCATGCGAAAAATTTATGAGAAAAAATGCTCACGGCTGAGAAACCAGGATGTCAGAGGAGATGATGAACTCTCTCTGGACAAAACCAGAGCTACAGTAAAGGATTTGTATGCCAGGATTTTGGTTGCAATTCGAAGTGCTGAGTCAATCTCAGAGAGAATTCAGAAAATGAGAGATGAAGAATTGCAGCCTCAAATTGTTGAACTATTAAAAGGGTAAGGAGTTAAGCCTTAACAAAACAAGCACACTCAAAAGTCACAAAAGCTTTCCCTAGTTCTCTTATTTTCCTTTTTGCTAGTGCAGCCTAACGAGAACCTGGAAAATTATGTTGGAATCCCATGAAACCCAGAATAAGATCCTCTTTGAAGTAAGGTCTTTTACCTGCCCAACATTTGGAAAATTCTGCAATGACACTCACCGACTAGCTACACTTCAGCTTGAGGCTGAGCTTCAGAATTGGCATGCATGCTTCATGGATTATGTTGCAGCACAGAAAGGGTATGTTGAAGCTCTCCATGGTTGGTTATCAAAGTTCATTGCGCCTGAAGTTGAAGTCTACTCTAGGGGCAGTAGGAGCAGGAATTCAGCTGTGCCTTTTCGAGTCAATGGACCCCCATTGCTCGTGATCTGCCATGATTGGTTAGCCTCCATGGATAAATTACCAGATAAAGCAGTAGCTTTTGCATTGAAAAGCTTCGCAAAGGATGTGAGGGCTCTGTGGCATCAGCAAGGGAAGGAACAGCAACAGAAGAGGAAAGTTGACAGTCTAGCAAAAGATCTCGACAGAAGGATTCTATCATTCCAGAAGGTGGAAAGCAGGTTTCTTGAGTCAAAGCTTACAGAACAGAAGTCAGAATCCGAAGTGGAACATCCAGATGACTACTTGACTGACAAGAAGGATCAGTTGGACACATTGAGAAGTAAGTTGGATACCGAGAAGGAGAAACACCATTATTACATGCAAGAAACACAAAGGATTACATTAAACGGATTTCAAACTGGGTTTTCTACAATTTTTGAGTCCTTGGTGGAGTTCTCCAAGGTTTCTCAAAATATATACAATGACCTTGTAAATTGCAAAGAAAATGCTGAGAAAGCTGGGAACCTATCATACATAGAGGACTCCAAGATTGAAGATAATGGCAGCAGATGATGCATGAAGCTAAAAAAGGGGCTTTGAGGATCTATGATTCATGGATTCTGTAAGGTCTTTGTATATTATATTGTGTCAAAGCAGCTCGCTGAGACATTTATTAATATTTTTAGGAAGTTTTTGCAGCATGAACTGATTATTTTTATTATTTATAGTTGTTTATGCTTGTCCGTGGTTTTTATTGCAAAACCTGTGAATTTCCTTTCTGCTTGTCTTTCTTGGCAAGAGTTCCAAGAAGTGTAGAGAGGGGAAATTCAAGTGGGCAATTGTTGTAAGTATAGAACTTTGTGGTCTTGGACGGGGGAATTATATATCAAGTGTTTGGTGAAAAAAATGCCCGTTTAGCATTGCTTTTGGAAGTAAAGCGATAAAGCTTTAGTAATTGAGCTTTTGTATTATAGAGCTTTAATTGGAATGCTCTTCAATGTTTCCAGTGTTTGATAAGGTATGAATAGTGTTTTGAAGTTATGAACTTATATAAAATATGAAAAATGAAATTTAGAGCTTTTTTGGGGGAAAAAGAAACTCTAAATTTTGGCTATAATTGCAAAACTGTTTTCAAATTCAAGGACCCCTTTAAAGTTCTAACAAAATTTGCCAAACTACGTACTATGAGACACAAATATTCATGACTTTTGAGATGGGCCATATGATGCTCAAAACTACCTCTACTAGCCCCTGTTAAAGGCGGGGAAAAAAAAGCCTCAGATGTTAGCCTTAATTGTGAGAATCAAAGCAACATTCTGCCCTGAGGTTGGCAGCATCCATGATGGTTTCTCTGCCTCTTTGACTTCCTTCATCTCAATGACTTTTAAAGTCTGAAACCAACTATTTCAAGCATCGTGAAAAATCATCATTGTCTCCCTCTTACCCGAACGTTTGCTTTATGAGCAGCATGGATTTCATGTTCCAATGATTACGAACCCCAAAAGGATAACAATCAATTAGGGACTACACCTCATGAACCATGAGGCAAGCTACGTATTAACTGACCTATAAAACAAACCGACTTATAAACCATCAAAGCCCAAGCACGCCCTTACATTTTCTTCCCTCTCTCTAATATCAGAATGCAGAGACGACATTAGCATTGGTATCGGGAAAAGAGTAAACAGCTGTCCTAGTGGTCGAGTAAACAACTTTCCTTCTTGTATGTAGTAACAATGACAGCAGCCTATCCTTGGGTATTTTGTGGTTCCAAAGCTTTACTGATCAGAAGACAACAACATTAACAAGACAAAATCACTCACGCTACGTCAGAAACTAGGAATGACAATGCTAGTCCCTCATATCTTAAAAGCTGTAAATGAAGATTATAAATTTATAATTTGATTTGCAAGCAAATTGTGGAAATGATTAGAGTTTCACTACATTCTACTTTTGGTTTTGTACAATATGTGCAATGATACACATCCTATAAAAGCTTGGGTATGATCATGCAAATGAATAATTACAGATTTCAAAATATCAATTACAAATACACTCTTCTCTTAATCTTATCTAAGGTACAGAGAGACCAACAATTGAGAGAAGAGTATAAATTCGCTTATTACAGCAGCAGGGGAGTGTATGCCAAGAAATGGGACGATGTCTACCTGCAACCAGCTCTCAACAGCAGATCCCACCACAGCACCAGCCACAAGCCCCCCTAAGGTAATTACAGTAGCTTTCCCTGCAAATATGAACAACACACTCAAATATTTCCACCAAGCTGAAGCATATAAGAGATAAAAATTTGTATTCTCTAAAGCCTTGGCTTGTTTAATAGAAAAGGCTGGAAGAGTGATCTAATCCCCCTCCCTTGTAGTCCAAATCACCAGCTGAATCATTCCTACATCCACAAAATTAAAAAAAATTTGCCCTTGCCTTGCTTTAAAAGTGGAACTATCAAAAGCAGTCTTGATTACCTTTTCAATAGCAGGATACCATTTTTTTTCTTTAGCTGTTTCGTTTCTGGACCACCAAACTCAACCAGATCACCATGGCAAAACCAGAACTATGTACAAATCATACTCCATTTAATTTCTCAATAGTTTGTCTTCCTTCAGACATTCACATTCCTTCAGAAGCAAATGAATTTTACTTGATTCTTCTTTGTCAACAACAAAGTGACTGTAGAAGAAGTGACAGATATGTTTAAGCTAAATTCACTACCTTAACTAGACTCAACCAAAATTGTAGCTCCAACGCCAGCAACATCAAAATGACAGGTTTTAATACCATAACTTGAAACCTTGCTTTACTAATGGGAGAAGGAAATTCAGATTAACGGCTAGAATTATTTATATAATCAGAACCATAAATCACTTAAAAACTCTTAATAACTAATGTCCAAGATGACTTAACTAATGCTCCATTGATAGAGGATGGTTTGTCCCCCCCCTCCTCATCCCTCTCTATCTTTTCTCTTTCTTCCCAATAATGAAGAACCAACTTAATTTACACAACCGCAAGACTTCCATAGTTGACTTAAACATATTGATAACAATGTAAAGTGAACATGCTACCAGCCATGCAAGGAAGCTCCTTTGAATCCAAATAAAGCCATGTAAGTAGTACCATCAATATAAGAAAGCCTTACCTAACTTCACATTCTTTTTGGTCATGAAGTACAAGGAAGCTCCAAAGCTACCAGCCAATATCAGTCCAGGAACATCAGCTCCAGAATATGGAAGGGAAGAGGATGTTGAAGCTCCATTGACATAGGTTAATACCATCAAAGCCCCATACACGCCTGCTTGTATACCTAAATCACCAGTTGATGGTGTGTCAACTGAAATGGGTGAATTCTTCACAGTAGTCTGCAACCACTGAGGCATTGATCCGATGCCAGGAGCATTCACAGGTTTAACATCGGCATAACGGATGCTACTATTCACAACTTTTCCCGCTCGTCGCTGAGTTAAGCTCCGCATAAGCAACATGTCATATGCAGCCTCAACCTAAAATACATTCAAACCAGTAGTGATAAGGAAAACAAAACTATCAGCAACTTTATAAGGATAAAACTAGCAGAAACAATCAATTCTTTCAATAATTAATAAATAACAGAAAGTCAGAAACTAAACATCGACCTACAGTATACACCACCAAATGGGTGTAATGTAACCTTCTGTATTAAGCGTGAAATTGAATAAATCAGACACATCTATAACCAGAATCATACTTACTATAACAACATCAATATTAAGAACCTTCCAAATTATAAGGTGAGTATCTATTTTACAAACAACACTGCACATCACATCCACAAAGTACAATGTCTTCTATGACAAACCACTGGCCTTGCACACTAAAAAAGAACACAACCATTATACTTTTTTCACATTTGCATGACTCTTCTTCCAATCTTGTGGTCTAAAATCTTAGCAATTGTCCAATCAATCCACCTATAATCAAGTACAAAATCTAAGACAAACTTACCACAAAACATATTAAGACACCTAAAAAATAAGGAGAAAATTTGTAATAATGTGAAGATAACATAAACAAAATGGAAAGTTGTATTTTAATCCTTGTATTTTAGAGAAATGCTATGTCCACAATATTTTCACAATAAATCCTAAATGGTGGGTTGTTATTAGCTGTTATGAGTCGCCAAAAAAGTAACTTAAGCTGTAAATTTAAATTAGAACTAATAACAACTTAGCACATATGATTTGTTGTGAAAATATTGTGGACGTAGCGCTCCTCTATATTTTATGAGCAGTTTCAAATCAAACGCCAGAGTTTAAGAACATTACAAATTAAACCCCATAATTTCATTAGTTCCAAATCAATCCTATAAAATTTGAATTGAAACAAGTGAAACTATAAGATACTCCTAAATAGGGGCAGCAATTCATGTTCACATGTTGTGTTCATGTATAGGCCAACACAAACACCACACGTTTACTAATCCCTCGACCCTAACACGACCCGGACTTGAATAACCCATTTAATAAAACCTTTCTTTGTTTACTTTGAAACTTGAATTTGTTCATATCCGTGTCGAATTATAAGTATTCAACTATATAGGCCAACACAAACACGACACGCTAAACTAATCCTCCACCCTAACACAACCGACTCGAATAACCCATCTAATAAAAACTTTTCTTTTGTTTAATTTGAAACTTAAATTCCAAACTAAAATGTAAATTGAGCTAAAGAAAATTAATAACAATATAATGAAATTAACAACTAGAGCTAAAGATGTTAACTTGTCAACTTTGTTTATACCATCCAATAAGTGATTGATATCCTACCATACCTGATAATCTCCATAAATTCTCAATTTTGTTAGATTTATATGGGTATTAGAATTGATTGAGTGTAATTATTTTTATTCTCAAATATGTGATAAAATGATGATGTGGTATGTTGGGATTAGAGGTGTAAAACATTATACTTTACACTACGTTTTACAGCTCAAAAATTTATTAGGCCCTTCAAGCTTAGCTCAAAAACGATAATTCACAGCTCAAAAATCCGAACTTTATTAGAAAAACAAAATCGAAAGGAGAAGAGCACCTGAGCAATCGCATCCTGGTCGTCCTTACAAGAAGCGAGCACGGAGTTTTTGGCGCGAAGTATGTCGTCGAAGGAGGCTCCATCGGAGACTCCGAGGAGCTTGAGTGCGTTTTCAACGGACATCTCGAAGGGGGCCGAGTCGTCGGCTCTCGAACCGGCTTGGAGAACCGTCGGAGCGGCTATGAATGTGCGCCGGGCCGACGAGAATGGGCCGGGCCACGGCCAGGGTTGGTTCTTCTTGGTGGTGGTGTGGCGGCGGCGGGAGATGTGGGGCGGCGGGCCGGGTTTGCGAGATGTGGGTCGAGGGTAAGGTGACCCGGATGTGAAGCGGTTGGGTCGGACTGAGAGTGTGACATCCATTTTTTTTTTTTCTGGTTTTGGGGAGAAATGAAAGGCTGAGTATAGAGAAAAGTAAAGAGAGAGATAGTTGTACTTGTATTTGCAATGTAGATTTTGTACTTATATTCATGACCAATTTGACTTGGGGAATTATTGTGGGTCAAATTATTACGAGGTTCTTTCTCTCTATCTAATAGCCTGTAAGTTATAACTTATAACCTTCTCAACCCAAAAATAAATAAATAAAAAGGTTCTAGTTAACTCAATTGATAAAGTTTTTGATAGTTGAATAAGAGATATAAGGTTCAATATTTGCCTACACCAAAAACTGATTGATATCTTAATCTGATGATAAAGAACTACCATCAGAATCATCGGAAGTGGACATCATAAGTTGAAACTCTCTCAAAAAAAAAAAAAACTCAACTTATAATTTTTTTCCATCATCCATCCGAGACGTTAAAGATTCAAATTCATCTCCTTAGTTGTAATTATTGAATTTATAAAAAAGAAAATTATTTATTTTTCGAAAGTTTTATAATTATAATAAGGGAGAAGTGATATGAACACTGAATTGTTAAAACATTGAAAAATATTAAGTTAAGTTACAAAAATTATTTTTTATAGTTTTAAAAAAAAGGTAAATGAAAAAACAATTATTAATTTTATTATAAAAGGTTTATAAATTGATATAGTAATGAATTAAATAAAATTTTATTTTGTATTTAAAAGTTAACACATTGATTTATAAGATTTTATGTAATAAAATTTAATTCTTACTAACTCTAATATCAAATCATAAATTGTTTTTTGGAAATTTCCTTCGCCTTAATATGAGGCAACAAAATGGGATGGTTCATAAGTGATAAGACTATCTAATAAGTCATGTAATTATCAAAACAATTGGAAGAATTATTGTAGACCATTTGAACTTTTTTTTTTTTGGGAGAAAGAACATTTGAACAATTGTTGGTGGAACTATCTTCTTTTTTCTCTTCTTTTTTTAGAAGAAACAAATCCTCTAACTTGATGGTCCAAGTTTTCTAGTTTGAACAAACACCTTTGACCTATCACATACCAATTCAAGGTATCAATGTGTATTTGCAGTCAACTAATTTGCTTAAAAGTGAGACAAAAATTGACGTTAATAATTAAGCTGATTTAGGCTTATTTAAGGTGAAGTAAGATTTTAAAAAGAGAGGATCCTCATCTCACCATGAAACAACTAAGTAGTACTTTTGCATTTTTTATTAAATGATATTTTTAATAATTATAGTTTATGTTAATTACAACTAAGTAGTACTTTTGTATTTTTTATTCCCTTTTTAATAATTATAGTTTATGTTAACTATTTATTAGTTGCGTGACTATTAAAAGTACATAAGTAGTCTTATGCATTCTCCCAAAAAAAAAAAGAGGTAGTCTTATGCATCGTCACTCTTATCATTTCAAAGAAATTCCAAAAAATGTGTCTTTCACCTTATTTTCTTTATAAATTATATTAGAGTAGTTACAACAAATTTGTATGTTTAAATATTATAAATTAATGTGTCAAATTTTAAATATAAAATATAAAATTGAAAAAATATTTATATTATATTATTGATGTGATACTAATCATATTAATTATCAAATAAATTTATAAATATTTTGTAATAAATTAACAATTTCCTTTCTTCATTGTCATTATCTTTTATTTAGTGCTGTTGCAGCTGTTCAATAAGTATTGGAGATCAATTATAGCCCCACAAGTTAAATGTTTCTTCTTCAATTATCATATTTTGGAAGGTGGGTACACGCCACACATGTCTCCGTCCGATAGGAAGTATCAATGTTAATTGACCACACACATATATATAATATGTTACTACCTGATTAGTATTGTACATATTTATAATATTACATAAATTATTTATAAATTTAAGTTATTTTTAATTACACAAAAAATGGTTCATAGTAATTAAATCATTGAAACTTAAAAATATATATATATATATAGTTAGATATATAATTGACGTAAACGCACTTTTGGTCTTTACATTTTTTTGATCATTTCTACTTTGGTTTCTATATTTCTATTTTACTACTTTTAGTTCATAAATTAAAAAACGTGTTCTATTTTAGTCATTACCATTATCCCACTAACAGAAATGACTGATGTAGCTAACTGAGGGCACTGCTAACACTTTTAACACTGACATGACCATTAAAAATATTTTTTAAAAATAATTTTATATTTTTAAAATTCCATATCAGTATTTTTCAAAAAAATTAGAAATTTTAATTAAAAAAATCTCAAAAAAATTAAAAATAATAATTACTTAAAAAAATTAAAATCTGATTAAATTTTAAATTTTTTTTTTTTTCCATTTTGGGTTTTAGCTCTTCTTTAAACTAAGGAAAAAGAATTTTAACAGACAACTTTTGATCTGACTATCTCCCTCTCTCTCTTTTTTCTCAGTGAGCTCTCATTTTCTCGCACTTTCTCACCTTCCAAACAAACAGCGAGAAAGTCGAGCGAGAAAGCAAAAGCTACAGAGAAAAAAAAAAAGCAAAAAAAATTGTAATCATTAAGTACTAAAAAGCAAGGTCCAAGACTCCAAGTATAAAAGGTCAAGTCGATTTGTTTTCAGTTCCATCATTTTTCTCAAACACTCCGCCACTGATTTTCCCAGCTGGATCCTTCGAAGTTTCTCTGTATGATCAGTTTTTTGAGTAGAGGAAAAGGTGAGTATGTGAATGGATTTTAGCGTGTTGTTTTCTTATTGTTCAATGTTGGACTTGAGGTGGGGTTTATTTTTATAAAGTCTTGCTGTAGCCTTCTCATTTTATGTGTCCTCATGAAAAGAATTAAACTGAAGCTTTGAACTCAATGTTTTAGCTCTCTGTTGAAAGGTTAAGTTCCATGAAGAAATATGTTTTTGGATTAGGCTCTGCTCAGGTTTTGGTGACAGCGTTAGTGGTTGGCTTGGGTTTTAGCTCTTCTCAACTAAAGAATTTTTTTTTTTTTTCCCTACATTTTAATTTTACCACTTTTAGTCCCTAAACCAATTAACGCATGTTATTTTCGTCATTTCCGTCAGTCAACCGACGAAAATATTTGAGGTGACTGACTGAGAAATTAAAATATTATAAAAAATACCACATCAGCATCTAATTTTTTTTATAAATAATTTGTCAATTTTAACTAAATAAAAAAAGAAAAAATACAATTAAAAACAATAAAATATATAAATTTAGATCTAATTCATTTTGAACAAGAAAACACAAGAACTTATCACAAATTTAAACATCAACACAATAACATAAAAACACAAACCCAGAACCAAACACAAACTCAAATTTAAAAACACAAAGAACACAATAACAAACATAAACTAGATTTAAAAATTTGAGCATAAGCCTCTCTCTCTCTCTCTCTCTCCATTACCAAAAAACCCTTTGTCTCTCTCTTTCTCCGATGGCTCTCTCAGACAAATCTTCGCTTCAGTCTCTGATCTCAAGCTTCCTCTACTCCTCTTCCTCCACTGTCTCCACCTCACACAAATCCTTCAATCTTGAAAAAACCATGCTCGGTGCTACTGCTCCAGCAAGCTCCAACAACGGCATCTCGTCTCCGACTAGGAACTTCGTCGTTCCAGCGCTGAGCGAGCCCGGCAAGATCGAGATGTACTCGCCGGCCTTCTATGCTGCCTGTACCGCCGGCGGTATTCTCAGCTGTGGTCTCACTCACATGGCTGTCACTCCTCTCGATCTTGTCAAGTGCAATATGCAGGTCCAATTCTTCTAAATCCCTCGCTCTCTTCTGTTTTCAGTTTCTTTTTGGCTTGGGTTGATGATAGTGGGTTTTCTCTAAGATTGGTGGATGTGGCGTTGTGAACCCCAAGTAGTGGTGGTTGTTGATTGGTTTGGATTCGTTGGTTGTGGTGGGTTTGATGATTTTTCTGGGTTGAAGGTTTGTTGATTTTTTTGGGTTGGTTTTTTAATGTGGGTTTGATGATTTTTTCATGTTGGAGGTTTCGATGGAGGATAGGGATTTTGTATGAATTTTTGCATGTTTATTTGATAAGAAAATACAAGAAAAGGAAAGCAAATCTTAGATTATTTTAATTTTTTGGGCAATTCGAAGAACATGAAGAACATTGTTCTTCCGAAAATAATGAGATTTTTTTTATTTAGTTTAAATTAATAAATTAATTTTTTTTAATTTAGATGCTAATGTGGCATTTTTTAATGCCAAAATATATTTTATTATTATTATTTTAATAGTGTCGTCAGCCACGTCAGCTTTTTCTGTTAGTTGACTGACGACAAGGACTGATATGACACGCGCTAATTGGTTTAGAGACTAAAAGTGGTAAAATTAAAATGTATGGACTAAAATGGAAAAAAGTCAAAATGTAGGGACTAAAAATGTATTTACACTTTTTTAATGTTTTTTTTAGGTGTAAATGCACTTTTAGTCTCTACATTTTGCATATTTTCCATTTTGGTCCCTACATTTTTATTTCACCACTTTTAGTCTCTAAATCAATTAACGCGTTCCATTTTGGTCCTTACCGTTACTCACTTAACAGAAATTGCTGATGTGGCAAACGGAGTGCACTTTTGGCACATTAAATGCTGACGTGGCCAATAAAATAATATTAAAAATGCCACATCATCATAAATAATTAAAAAAGACACATAAGCATCCTCATCAACTTTTGATTTTGAATATTAATTTATCTATTTTAACAAAATAAAAAATGAAAAAAACAAAATTAGAACCTAAAATACATGAATTTAGATCTGCCATCCTCTTCATCAAAAAGACAAGAAAAATCATACAAACCCAAAAAATCAAACATAAGAACACAAGAAAATCAAACCCAGAAAAATCATAAATGAATATTGTACAAACAAAATCAATCCATTTATATATATGCATAAACCAAATTATCTAAAACAAAATCAATCCACATATACCAACACATGCTCAGCTCAACCATATGAATACAAACCAAAATTAAAATTAAAATAAGAACACAAACTCAGATTTTCTAGGATTTTCTTTCCCTTTCTTGTCAACCAAACACAAACACAAACTGATCTCCAACAAGAACACCAAAACATCTCAAACCTAGCAATCAACGATCAACAAACCCACCCCACAACCCACTCCAACAACAAACCCACCCTTCGACCCACCATTGGACCCAACTGACCACTGCTTCACAACCATTAACCACCACCATCGATTTTTGTTTCACAACTACCACCACACCAATCTCAGCCTCTCTCTAAACCCAGATCAAAACTATGGAAGGTTGTGGAGAGGGGAGGAAACAAGGATGAGCAAGTAGAAAGGGGAATCGGAGAGGGAGAGACACCGGTCTAAGATAGAGAGACCTATCGAGAGAGAAAGACATTGATCTGAGCCGCAGAGAGAGAGCAAAGCATCGATTTGAGTGAGAAGCTTTAGGCATTTGGGTTTAGGTTTGAGCAAAATCAAGAGATAAAGAGAATCGGTCAGTTAGAGAAAGAAAAAAAAGCACCACAACTAGTTGTGGTGGTGGCGGTGGCGATGAGCAAGGAGGTAGAGCTTGAAACTTTTGGCCATGAATGTGTTTTGGAGGAGAGAGAGGAAGCTTTGAGTTTTGGAAGAGAGAGGAAGCTTGGGAATGTTTTAGAAGGGTTGGGGGAACCGGTTTTTGATAAGGAAGTTTTGGGTTGAAGTTTTTTTTTGGGTTTGTGTTCATGTGATTGAATATTTTGGTTTTGTGTTTTTTCTTGTTCATGTTTAAGATGAGAACATATCTGAATTCGTGTGTATTTTAGGTTCTAATTTTTTTTTTCATTTTTTATTTTGTTAAAATAGATAAATTAATTTTCAAAATAAAAAGTTGATGTGGATGCTTATGGGTCTTTTTTAATCATTATTTTATGCTGACATGACATTTTTAATATTATTTTATTAGTCACGTCAACATTTAATGTGCCAACAGTGCACTCCGTTTGCCACATTAGCAATTTCTGTTAAGTGAGTAACGGTAACAACCAAAATGGAACACGTTAATTGATTTATGGACTAAAAGTGGTGAAATGAAAATGTAGGGACCAAAATGGAAAAGATGCAAAATGTAGGGATTAAAAGTGCATTTACACATTTTTTTAAGTAAATTTTTTTTTGAGATTTTTTAAATTAAAATTTTGAAAAATGCTGACATGAAATTTTAAAAATATAAAATTATTTCTTAAAATATTTTTTTAATGGTCACGTCACCGTTGAAAGTGCCAGTAGTGCACTCAGTTAGCTACATCAGCAATTTCCGTTAGTGGACTAACAGTAAGGACCAAAATAGAGTGCATTTTTTAGTTTAGGGACTAAAAGTGGTAAAATAAAAATGTAAGGATCAAAATATAAATGACCTCAAAATGTAGGGACTAAAAGTGCATTTACGCCTATATAATTAGGTTTTTGATGGTTTATTATATTGGACTCCTTGTTTTTTATACTGAATTAACTCACTTTACAAAAAAAAAGAAAAATCTTAAATGAGACATGCAGTACAAAATTAGACTTTAATTGAAATCTAATTTGATTTTTTCTCCACTTTATATATATATATATATAGTTGGGTTCAAGTTACATCTGCTATAACTCTAAGTAATGTTACATCAATCAATATTTTTTAATTAGATGTGAATTTTGACAAATCAACTATTGAATTACATTATCTTTGTATATTCTCCATGCTAGCAAAATTTCAAGGTAATCAAAGATCAATAGCCATGTTATCTATCAATTGTATAAATTCGAGTTTTTATAGTTTAAAATAATGTATTAAAATAATACATAAAAGATGAGTTTATGGATTGAATGGTAAATAACATCCGATTAGTACGAAAATTGACATGTATGTTTAGAACATATAGAATATGTAATCCAATTGTGAAAATTTTCTTCTATTTTTATGAATAATCATCTACAATAATAAAATACTGCTATAATCAAATAACCTCGCATGTCATACATCGTATTCAGGTACATTATGAAACATACAAGTGATGCAAGACAAACTTACTCAATTGACCATTCAATGTGTAAGAGCATTCACATAAAGTGTGTACTGAATGTTCAATAGCAATTGTGTAACAAGATTTCTCCAAAAGGCTTGGCTTTGAACTTAGGTCTAGTGTCCAGTTGCATTAGACCTATCACAAGACATGAGTCCAAAGTAGACACGTATTATCATCCTGTACTAGTGCAACTGGACACCAAACCCAATCCATACCGTTTTCTAAAATAAGATTGAATTTAAAAGTTACTTTGGATTGGCTCAATTGGTAGGTTTTTATTTTTTTTTTTTTTAACTTGAATAAGGGATATGAAATCAAAAACCAAGTAAACTAAACAAACCAAAAATAAACTCACCTAGCTAGCCACCATCACTGGTTTGACATACAAAATTATGATTTGAGTAACATAACTTTTACTACCATCAATAGTATGTCAAGTTTATCAAAAAAAAAAAAAAAAAACCCAATAGTATGTCAATTCCTCAATTGTGAAAATGTTTGTTTCTTTATATTTGTTGATGAACAGAATATTAAAAAATAATAATAATAACCACAGAATTAGAGACCAGTGTGTCTCACTAGACTAGCGTGTCTTCACACTGGCTACACAATGTACAGTACTTGCTTTGTGGCTTTAAGACTCCGACCCCAACTTAAAAAAAATCTCACCAATAATTCTTTTTACTAACTGCTAAAAACGAACAAAGAAAACCAGTTTCCTTTTGGCTTTGCTGGTCTCCAACTATAAAAGCCGGGAAAGGAAACTGAATAGTCGTTTAAAGCCGTTAGCTGACACCACAAGTAAAAATGTTGGCTTGTTCTTGGAGTGTCACTTCACTTGCACCATACTTGCCTAACAAGAGATATGGAACTGGGTTTAGTTGTAAAGCTATTGATCTTCAAAGCCATGCAAATGGAGACCAAGATAATGAGATAAAGAAAAAGAAGAAGAAGAAGGTAGTCATTGTTGGCTCTGGCTGGGCTGGCCTTGGTGCTGCTCATCACCTCTGCAACCAGGTCATCTCTCTATCTCTCTCTTTGCCCTTTTGTTTGTTTATTTTATGATATATTTTTGGTCTAGATTGTTTCTTAACGATTTCATTAGTAACTTGTATTTTAAGGATTAGTTTGATAAATTATGATTTTTTAACATTTTAACCAGTGGTCTTATACCATGTTAAATTATGGATTGTTATTCTAAAAGCTTAAGCTATTAGAAAATGATAAATTTAATTATTTAACCATTATTCTAACATGATTTACTTACAGGGTTTTGATGTTACTGTTCTTGAAGGCAGTCCAGAAGATGTTGGTATACGTGGTAATGAAACTTGTTTTCCATTTGAGTTTGAATGGAAATGGGAAATCTGGGATTTGCTGATGCCAAGAATTATCGAACCCAAATTGTATACACAGATTTAAATCTAAATATGATAATTTTACCATTGGTATTGTTCTTAATTGATCAAAATGGCTTCAAGAAAATGATTTTGTTGTAATTTGAACCTCAATATATATCCTGTTGTCTATAGCTATATCATTGCTGAACACTTCTAATATACTAAGAAGGTTTTACAAGCAAATAGGGGTACCTCTAGACTCCTAATGGTCATGTCCAATTTTGGGTAAAGTAGATGAGCTGATTTGGATTTTTTTTTTAGGCCAAACTATAATTTTGGTCCCTCTACATTTGTCATAGCTTCAGTTTTATCCTTATACAATAAATTGTATTAATCTCATGCTCCAACTTTCAAAATCAAAGTCCCTAAACTATTACTTGGGTCATTCATCTGTCAAATTTCAACATCAAGTAAATTCCATCACTTAATTTTAAAGATCAAGTCAAATTTATTGTTAGAACTTGACTAGATTAAGGAAAAAAATTGACTTGATTTTAAAAAGTTGAGAGATGAAATTGACAAAATTAAATCTAGGAGGACAGAATTGAAATTACAGGCATTGTTGGAGCACCAAAAGTGTAGTTTGGTCTCTCTCTCTCTCTCTCTTTCTTACTCTGACTTTTAAATTATGTTCAAATGTATGTTTTGTATGAGGTCATATGATAATGAAATTGGATTCTACTTTGCAGGTTATTGGTATCCTCACCGAAACATATTTAACCTTGTTGATGAACTGGGAATCAAGCCATTCACAAACTGGATAAAATCTGCACAGTATTCAGGAGAGGGGTTAGAGGTAATCACCAGCTTTCTTTTCTCTTGTTGTTTGAAGGAGATTTGATATGCAGATTTTAATCCCATAGTTCCTATTTTATTGCATCAGTAAACTCAATTTTCTGTTATGACGTTTTCTCTAGGAACCTTTTTTTGTAGTAGAATGGTGTTAAAATTTAATAATATATTGGTTCTCATCAAGAGTCACATTGAGTTCTAGGTAAATGGCTTTTAAATTTTTTTAACAATACCAAGGCCATCCTGCAGGTTGAATTTCCCATATTCCAAGATCTGCCTCAATTGCCAACTCCATTGGGAACCTTATACTATAGTCAAGTATGCTTCACATTGTATCCACTTTATTATTATTTTTGATTAGCAATAAAAGTATATTTATCATTGTCTATATTAATAATTGTTACATTGTGCAGTTTGCTCGGCTCCCATTGTTTGATAGGTTAACATCACTTCCTTTATTGGCTGCAGGTACAGCCTACTTTTAAAAATCTAGATTTTGCTTTTTATTGAGTAATGAATTTACTGACTACAAGAGCAAAGTGAACCCTCATGATTTGAATCATCATGTTATGGTGGGATGTCACCACTACTTTTTCCTTTTCTCTCCTCTTTTTTCAACATGGAGTGGAAGCCCATTGCTGATAAAATAATAAGTTATCACTCTTGGTTTCTCTATCTTACTGCAGTAGAGCCACACTATTAATTTGTCTTTCAAAAAGTAATAAGTACTCACACATCAAGTTGTCCATCCAGAATAGAAGTACAGTCAGTGCATATGAGGACTTTGGTGTCCTCCATCAACCTCTATTACATCTGGACAACATCTTCAAGTATATATATAGTATATATAATTATAATTATAATTACTTATCTATTTAAGATTATTTTGAAATTCAATGGTGTATTTGCACTTCTTCTGTGAGTTCCTTCAGGAGAGGTCAGTAACATGGCATATGTTACAGTTAAAAAATTCTCTCTCTAAATCCTTAGAAAATATTTTTATTTATTTATAATTAATATATCTATATTTACATTTCATCCCTTTAAACTTGTGATTTAATTCATACCATGCTGGTCTCAAGATTTAAGTTACATATTTGCAATTAAATAGGCAAACTACATAAAAAAGGTTAAAAGGCTGTTTTTCATTACTTGTTATTTTCTTTCACTCATCCACTCGTCTGCACCTTTTGTTTGCAGTAGTTGACTTTGACAACACTGACACAGCCTGGAGAAAATATGATTCAAGTAAGGATCCCCATCTTTATCATCAATGAATAAAATCAACAATGAATGTTGAAGTGTCTTATAAAGATTTAACTGTTAGTTACTGCAAGGGAGCTTTTTAAACAGTTTGGCTTCTCGGAAAGACTTTATCGGGATGTTTTTGGTCCGTTGCTTCAAGTGGGTTTGTTTGCTCCAGCAGAGCAATGTAGTGCTGCAGCAACTTTGGGGGTGCTAGTCTACATCCTCTCCCACCAGGTTTGAGGGGTTGAGCTCCTTACTAGAATGCATAAGATTCTGCACAAATCTCTTAAACCAATTGTGTACGTATCAGATTAGGTTAGGTTGTGCAGTAGCATCATATCTTGATATTTGATAGTGATAGTTGTGATACCCACAATATAAAGAAAAAGAATACATCTAATGAAAAGAAAAGAATCAATTATTCCTTCAATCAAAGTATAAAACTTAAGTACTTATACCAGGGAAACATCTATTACCTATCTGAAGTTTTTCAATGGCAAATCTTATTGAGACTGAATATGGTGTCAGATCCTTTTCTCCCTTAATTCTGTAGGGGCAAGAAATAATAATATTGCACCATCTAGGATTATTTTATGTTCCACCATAAGAACACTGCAACAGTGTATGGCATCAATTATTAACCAAGTAAAATTGTTAAGAGGAAATGAGTGGAAACAGTGATAAGATGATGTGCCACATTCATGTTTCAGAGCCACGTCTATATATTCTGTCAATTCTTTTATTTGTTGGTGATTATGTTAATTATTCAGCCACCAAAATCTTTGTAAACTTTCAACATGGGATAAGTCAAAAATCACAAACCCACTTCCTTCCATATCAAAATCTACACAACATGTTTTAACAAATATTACCTGACAATATGCAACAAATGAGGATAAGATTACCATTGGACCGCAAAGTCATTCACAAAGTAATTTTCAAGGCTACTTTACAGTAATTTTATCAAGAATGAATCCATAGGCTTGCAGGTGCTGATGTTAATGGACAACTTGTAAGTTAAAATTATCTGCAACTGCCCTTGGATATGTGTTATATGACCCATGAAACTTGAGGACATTGGAACAATAAATCTCCTAAAAAAAAGGTTTGCCATGCAAAATATCATAGAAAAATAATGAGGGTATACTCAGCCTAACATAATTTTTTAGGCATATTAATACTGTTAAATTTTTTGTAAACCAAAATAATTATGCGAACTGCATGGAGAACAAAATGCAAACATCCATTCTTCTGCATTGTTCAGTAATATTTTCTATTCTATTGTGCATTTTCTTAAGCTGAAACTATATTCTTTTCTATGTGGATGGATGTAGAAAGATTTTGATATGGTATGGTGTCGTGGGACAGTGAAAGAAAAGATCTTTGAGCCATGGATTGACTTCATGAGGACTAAAGGTTGTGAAATTCTGGAGGGTAGAAGAGTGACAGATTTTTCCTTTAATGAGGAAACAAGTTGTATTTCAGAAGTAATTTGCGGCAGAGAGTCGTATAATGCTGATGCAGTTATATTGGCGGTTGGAATCTCCAGGCTCCAAGAACTTATCAAGAATAGGTGTGCTGTTTTTTCACGAATTTGTACATTAACTTTATTGTCTTTATTAACTTGAAACGGTTCAGCTATTTGAATTCAAGTTTTAGCTTGTTATGCCATATTTCAATCTATGAAGCACGGGTGCGTTTTGGGACTCGGGTGTGGGTGCGGGTGCATGACTCGGCAATTTTTGAAAAAGTAGGGTGCGGGTGCGGCGGGACTCGGCGATTAAAAAATTATTAAAAATATTTTTATTTATATTTTCTATATATTTTTACTATTAAAATATTCTTAAAAAACACATTGCTATGCCTTGATTCACAAAGCAAAGAAAGAAAAAGGCAAGAAACACATTACTATGCCTCTGAGGTCAGAATTTCGGCTGTTTCGGCGAGTTTCAAGGCCGATATCGGCATGTTTCGGCCGTTTCCGGCATGTTTCTGTCGTATCGGCCGTATCGGTCACCGGCCGATACGGCCTGATTCTGGCCGAATCGAAGCCAATCCGGCGCGAATCAAGCTGCGTTGGCGCGAATCCGAGAAAAAAAAAAAGAAAAAAAAAAGAAAAGTCAGATGGCGGCACCGACGCGCGGTCAACAGCGTCGGACGCCGCGTCCCGTGTCACGCCGCGTCGGACTCGGGTGCGGCACCCTCCCAGCTGCGTCCGTGCTTTCTAGATTTCAATGCTCCATATTTTCGCAAAGAAGTGGTGAACAGTATTACAGTCTGACTATATCTAGACCAATTTTTCTAATCATCCTATAAAACACAAATTGGGATACTGCTTTAGTTAGTTCTGTTCTACTTTAAAATATTGAGCAGAATTTTAACAGCTTTAGAGTTAACCTGTTCTTGCTATCCTTTTTTAACTGGCAATTGAGTTCTGTATAGTGCAGTATTACGTACAAGGGAGGAGTTTCTGAAGGTTTTAAACTTGGCTAGCATTGATGTAGTTACTGTTAAGCTTCACCTCGATAGGAAGGTGAGTATGGGGAAGTTTCTCTTTTTAACCTTTACTTTCTTATTGCTATGTATATTGTTGTCCTTATGTTACAGATGATTGCCTAGAGATGATAGATTAAGTTACTTCAGAATATTGTTACCTATAGCAACCCAAATTTATTATGTATTTCGATTCTTAAAATTTTTTCCCTATGTTTTATTTTTCTAGTTATGCTGAACTCTTGCATCCACCATGCTTATCAATACCGCGTCTCCACGTGCAAATATGGCTGGTTGTTGATAAACTAAGCCAGAGGTTGAAATGTAAAAGTGTCTGCTCAAAGTCAACAGTTTGACTACTCAGCTAACGACCTCAAATAGCAAATTGATAGATAAGGAAAAATATGTCCTTCCAAATTCCAAATAATAAAAATGTACGAAAACAATAAGGTTGGGTAACATTGATTTTACAACAAAAGATGTGTTATTTTTCTGAAAGAGAAGGGTGTTTTCAGTTTGATATTTGGACCAGTTGGTCTGGTCCATTTTCATACACCCTGGCAGGAATTTCATGATGAAGATGCTTATCATTCTGCACTTATGCTATGTCTGCTAATATAGTACTCATGACTTCTGCAGGCTCCTTTTTGCAATATCAAATTGGTTTCCTTGCAATAGAGCTTATTTTAAGTGAAAACTCTACATTTGTCTAATAAAAAAAAAAAAAAAAAATGAGAACTCTACATTTGTACAGGTTAAAATCCCAAATGCTAGTAATGTTTGCTCTGGATTTGATGATTCATTTGGCTGGACTCTTTTTGACTTGAACGTAATTCATGATGAGCACAAAGATGATCCAGTAACAGTCATACAAGCTGATTTTGTGAGTTTCACATTATTTTTTTCCTTATCCTAATTAATCAAGGATTAAAACTCTTACATCAGAAATGAAGGTTCCTAATCTTTTTGTCTCGATATCTTGTGTGTAGTATCATTCCAATGAATTCTTGCCATTGAAGGATGAGGACATAGTTACAAAAGTTATGTCATACCTTTCAAAGTGCATCAAGGACTTCAAGTCTGCTTCTGTGGTGGATAAGGAGATAGGAAGATTTCCACAATCTTTGACTCACTTTTTTCCAGGTAATTTATGGGTTTGTTATTTTATAAATTACTAGTATAGTTGATGGACAAAAAACTTGATTCTACTACCTCTCTATGATGTATCAGGACTATTATTGAGCATTTTTTTTTTTAATAATCTTCTATTTAGAAAACTAAAAATCTCTAAGAAATTATCTAAGTAAGAGTGATCTGAGAGTACTTTTGTTCACAGATTGCTTTTACTTCATATGCGTTTAACATCATATCCTTTTTCTTTCTTTCTTTGCTTGTTCTTTACGTAGGTTCATACAAGTACATGATGCGTGGATCTACATCTTTCTCAAATGTATTCATGGCTGGAGACTGGATTATAAACCGACACGGTTCCTGGTCACAGGTTAGCTTTCAACTATTCCCTTCCCTTTACGCATTTGAGTGAAAATTATAAACCAAATGAAAATATTTTATGACAAATGTCATTGACAGGAGAAATCTTATGTCACGGGGCTTGAAGCTGCCAACCGGGTAGTAGACTATCTTGAAGAAGGAAGCTTTGCTAAAATAATACCAGTAGAGGAAGATGAACCTCACATTGAAGCGCTTCGCAACCTGAACAGGCGCTTCAATGAGTTTAGAGACCAAGTTCCATTGTCCAATTTTTTCCTCCAGTGAACCTTTAATTGAGTTATAAGTTATGTTTTAGAGCATGTACTTTTTTTTTCATACTTTTTACAAGGATGCTACTGCATGCCCATTTTGATTAGTTTTAGGGGGTGTTTGGTTCGCTGTAATGTTACATAACGCCATAATATTATGTTATTATAATCTTACATTAATGTAATCTCAATACAAAAATATAACATTACATTGTTTAGGAAAGTGATGAAATTAAGATGGTTTGATATATTTTATAATTTTAAATTATGGTAATGTTAAAAAAAATAAAATAAACCAAAAACCTTAATGTCACATTATCGTAATGTGAATCACATTAAGAGCACGTTACAGTGAACCAAATTTGACTAAAAACCTAGTTGAACTTACATAACCCTAGTTGCAATCTTGAAGTTGCAATTTTGAAGACAGCTTTTTCTCTGAAAGTGTCAACACAAACATTTGTTTATTTCAATGGAAAGTATGATCAATTACCACACACTGTTTCATGTGTGACATTCACATCAAGCAGTAAAAAAATTTGACTAAAAGGGGACCAATTCTAATTCCCTTGTAAATTGTAATCTATGAAAATAAGTTCTTCTTATAATAATGTTCCAATTTATGATATCTTTGGTGGACAAATTAATCTCAGT
Source organism: Quercus ilex subsp. ballota (assembly GCA_032727855.1). Classification (NCBI taxonomy): domain Eukaryota; kingdom Viridiplantae; phylum Streptophyta; class Magnoliopsida; order Fagales; family Fagaceae; genus Quercus; species Quercus ilex. The sequence goes on from CM064918.1 coordinate 55,718,843, forward strand.
GTATAGAGCATATATAGTCAAGAATGAAGCATATTCCCTTTGTGAAAATATCAGGACTTTGGTGACAATCTTTTTATCTTTCACTGTTATTTATTCAACTGGTTGGCTAGTGTCTCAGTCTAGTCCCAATCATACAAGTAATTGAGTAAAAACAAAATGATATCTGTCTCAGTAATTTTGGACCGTCCGACCCTAAATAAATAAATACAATACCAACTTCTTCTTTTTTGGTGTCAATAATTACAATACCAAAAAAATCATAATGTTACAAAAATCCGGAAGCTGCAGTGGACCCCCAACCAGCTTTCCAATCCACGACTCACCTTCCCCATAATAGCAGGAGAAACAGGAGGAGATGGACTGGAATTGATACTCTACAATCGTTCGTATTCCATAATCAATTAATCACTGCATCACATCCAGCAAAATATCCCCACTTGTCATTTTACACCAAAGCGTTAGGATACACCTTCATACACAATTTGTCACTCTTGGTATGGTGTCACTCCACAAATATAAATGTTTGCGGGATGCGGAGGGCAAAGACTGAGATTCAAGTCTTAAGGAGGGAACTTCATATACATATACAACTTTTTTTACTAAAAAAAAAAAAATGTGTATAAGTTGTGATTAGCAAGGTTTGCAATTCATGTTAGTCGGGCGTGTTTGTAGTGATTTGAAGTAAGCATATTTAAATACGTAGTTTAAATCTAATTAGATCCATTTATTAAGCTAGTTGATTTAATATGATCAATTTCAATATAAAATCTAAGAAAAGTAAATTGAAAAGAGATTTTTTTTTTGGTTGTTTTGGGTGAAAGGGTTAGGCATTTTAGAATTTCAACGAAGAATTTATTAATATAACCATTAAAATCTTTAATTACGTAATTATATATTAGAATTTAATTTTATGTTAGATAATAATGATATTAATTTATATGAATTGGTTCAAGTCAACATGGAGTTGTTCAAATTAACTTGACCCACTTTGATGCCCATTTTGGTATGAAACCATTTAAATTTTAAACTAAATACTAACCCATAAAACTTGTTCCTCTTCTTTAAACTCGGATTCGTATTGCTCATAGAAAATATTTAATCAAATTGTGCTATGTTTGCGGGTTGTGTCAAACATTACCACCCTTAGATTGTTATGGGAAAACTTTGTGTCAACTGTCTATAACTTATCAACATCTCAAAAACCGAATTCTCGAATCCAAAAATAGTTTTCACTACTCTACTATAAAGAAACAACACCAATTTCCACAAATCAACTATTAGCCCCCAAAATTATACTAGAATTGAAGCCACAACACTAGCAATTCAGTAATTCCAAATCAAGAGTGTAACTTATTGCTGAGTTGGGGATAAGATAATGTGGTTTGTCTTAAGACTAGCTTGCATTCTTGACTCTTGTTTTCATTTTGGTTCTAAATGTTTATAAGGTACAAAAGCTTATAAAAATGGTCAAAATGAACACATACCAAACACAAAGGTCTATAAAAAAAACACACACACACACACACACAAACTCAAAAACCTACAAAAAGATTATAATATAATATAATTTATTTTTAATTAGTTGGCATTTTTTGATTGGACCACCTAAGCCCAATGCAGTCTCTACATATTCACGTGATATTCCCCCACACAGTTCTTATTATACACACTACAAAACAGTCTTTGTTGTCTCTTTGTCATTATTACCCTCCTCATCACCTTCCATTAATAACGATCACATGTTAACTAATCCTACTATAAAAAAATTTAAATTAAAAAAAATAAAAACCAATTAATCACATTTCTATTTAAATTAAAATTCATTACATTTATTCATTTTCATTTTTAGCCATTAGATCTCAGTTCTCATTTTTCTCTGTCTTCGCCAATCTCTCTCTCTCTTTTCGTCTTCGCTTCGCTTCGTTTCGGATCGGAAATTGAAGGTAAAGCTCTCTATATACTTTCAGATCCTAAATTCTCAGCCATTTTAGTCCTAAAACTTGTTATCGTTGTTGTATTTGATTTGATTTTGTTGTTAATCTCTGTGATCACAAGGCCTTTGAATTTATATCGAATCGATCGCATTTAATTCTCTACTTTTCTTTGAATATCTAGTTAATTTTTCGTTGTTTTTTTTTTTATCTCAATGATCATTTGTTTTTAGTGTTTTAGTGTGATTTTTTTGAGGTTTTCGAATCATTTTGGTTATACTTAATTGTGATTAGATTTTCGTTAGGCCTGGAACTCTGTTTGGATACCGAGAAAGTGTGAGAAAAAAGAGGAATCGTTAGAGTTTTGATAGATTGCGTTTTCAGAATTAACTCCAAGATAGATTCTTTAGCTCGGTTCGATTTTTTCCTTTTTGGAATAGTTTGATTGAGTAAAATTTCCTTGAGTTTGGAGTTAATTAGTCGTTGCTTTGATTCAATTCTCATGTATTTTTTGGTTTTTAGTTTGATTTTGAGGTTTTTGAATAATTTTAGTTACTAAACTGTGATTAGATTTTCGTTAGGGCTCTGTTTGGTATCTGAGAAATTGTGAGAAAAAGAAGAATCGTTAGAATTTAGATAGATTGCAGCATTAACTCTGAGATAGATTCTTTAAATCTGTTCGATTTTTCTTTTTGGATTAGTTGGATTGAGGAAAATTTTCCTTGAATTTTGAGTTAATTATTTGTTGTTTTATTTCAATTCGCAAGTGTTTTTTGGTTTTTAGTTTGATTTTCAGGTTTTGGAATAATTTTGGTTACTTAACTGTGATTAGATTTTCGTTAGGGCTATGTTTGGTAATCGAGAAAGTGTGAGAAAAAGAAGAATCGTTAGAATTTAGACAGATTGCAGCATTAACTCTGAGATAGGTTCTTTAGCTCTGTTCGATATTACTTTTTGGATTATTTGGATTTAGGAAAATTTTCCTTGAGTTTTGAGTTAATTATTCGTTGTTTTATTTCAATTCTCATTTATTTTTTGGTTTTTAGTGTGATTTTGAGGTTTTTGAATAATATTGATTACGTAATTGTGAGTAGATTTTGTTTGGCTATCAAGAAAGTTAAAGAAAAAAAGAAGAATTGTTAGAATTTTGATAGATTGCAGCATTAACTCAGATAGATTCTTTAACTCTGTTCAATTTTACTGTTTGAATTAGTTTGATTGAGGGAAATGAGATTTGGTCTCTCTATATTACCATTTTGATGTGTATTTTTTTTTCTTGGTAATCAAGCGGAGAGTTATTGATGATTTTAGTTAGAGCACACTGGAGAATTTTATTATATGAATCCCTGAAATTCATGTACTCAGTGTTAATCAAGGCATTTTTTGTTTTTTGAGGAGTGATTTTCTAAACAAACTGTGATGCTGGCTGAGTCTGTATGTTTTTAGTGGTGTGTGTATATATTGATATTTGTGACTTTGTGTGTTTGAAGCTTTATAATGGGTGTGCCGCCAAAGAATCACGATGTGGATGAGGGGTTACTGGAGATCGGCATGGGTAAGTTTTTTGTAATTACCACTTGTACATAAAAGCAACTTTAGAACTCATGATCACCTACTCTAATACCATGATAAATTACAAGCTGATGAGAGATAGTAACAATCTATTCTAATGAGTTTGACCATAATTTACTTTTCATTTTTCATATTGTTTGGGTAAGTGATTTAATTTATTATCTGAATGTGAGCATAAAGCAGAATGGAGATGTTCTTCGAACTAATAATAAAATATACCGTCTATTTATTACAAAAAATAATAAATAAATTATACCATGTGTAATAAATTAAGTAAATTGATTAAGATTACTGAGGGTATATTTAATCGGTAAATTGATTCTGGTAAGTTCTGCTTATTTATGTTTATTAAATTGCAGAGTATAGAACTGTTTCAGGAGTTGCAGGACCTCTAGTTATACTTGAGAAAGTAAAGGTGGGTGATTTTGCTCTCTTGCCATACATTTCTTAGTAATTGTGTTAACCTTTCTCAACCTGGATTTCCCCCTCCTTGAACTATGTGATTTACATATCCTCTGGTTAATTTTCAGGGACCCAAATATCAAGAGATCGTCAATATTCGTTTAGGAGATGGATCCATGAGACGTGGTCAAGTCCTAGAAGTTGATGGAGAAAAGGCTGTTGTTCAGGTGATTGTTTGAAAATCTTTATTTTTTTGCTCCACATGGTTGTGAGTTACCCATAATTGACATTATTTGCACAGTTTATAAAATTGGACGTCGTTCGCATTGTGATGATGGACCTCTATGCTTTCTCTTATAAGTGTAATTCATACATGTCTTTAATTTCCTTGCAATTGTAACTCTATTGTAGTACTATTGTTCATAGAGAATGATATTTTTACCTTATACTTTTGCTTATTTAGTTCTCAATCGTCAGGTTTTTGAAGGAACATCTGGAATTGACAACAAGTACACAACTGTGCAATTTACAGGAGAGGTATTCAACTTTGTTCTTATTCATTCTATATAATTTAAAGCATCTTTTGGCGTGAGGAAAAATTGGGCTGTCTAGAAGGCATGGCACAATGTTTTTGTGGAAAAATTTGAATATAGAGTTGCTAATGAGATGGTACTTCCTTGTCCTGCATTAATAGAATGGAGGGTGAGATTGTAAGTTTTTAAGAGTTAAGATCCAATGAGGGCCATCTATCTTACCAATAAAAGGAAGGTTTGGAATCTGGATTTATCTGTCAGGTGAAATGACGTCATTATAACACACAAGATCAAATTGATGTATGTGCAGTTACCAGGAAGTTTCATATGGAATTAGATACTTTTTCTGTTGTGTTAGGCTTAAGGCAACAGGAACTCTATGATAGATTATTTCAACAAGTTACGAACTTATCCCACTCTTTTTATTTCCATGGACCATGAACGTTTTCTTCAAAATCAAAACATAAAAAATTAAGCAATAACCTTTCAGTTTTCTTTACTATTCATATTTTAAGCAAGCATTGGTGGGCTATCTTTGTATAGAATCTAGAAGTCTTGCCAATAAGCTCTAGCTATTATGACACCTCCTCTGCTTGTAAGAGCAAGAAGGAGGGTGAGGCTGTGGGTTCAAGACCCATCAAGTGCGTTTGTAATTACTAATCTACAATTGTTGGATGGTATGTCACTATATTGGAAAATTTTAGATTTTGTATTCATTGCTAGAGTGGTGAGATGATAAAGGAGATTGAAACTAAATGAGATAAAAATACAGCCAAGCATAATGTATGTAAATGTGATCAACCTCAAGCAAATTGAGGAAATAGTTGTAGCACACAGGATTTCACTTATTGTATAAGGCGTCGCATCAATTTTTTATTCTTCAATTAAGAGTTTCCTCCCAATTTTGGCTTTCTAACATTTAGAAAAGCCTACTATAAAGAAGTCTCTGCTTGGCAGCCACTTTTTTGGTGAATTTTAACCAAGCAATTTGTTAACAATGATTATGGAATGGAGCTTTTTATTGTTCTTTGCAAGCCTGTGATTCTCTGACTTTTGGGTTCTGTTTCTCTCAGTAGAATCAGTTCTACTCTTTTGATCCCCTTTCTTCTCCCTGGACGTGTGTTGCAGGTTTTGAAAACTCCTGTCTCATTGGACATGCTTGGGCGCATATTTAATGGTTCTGGGAAACCAATCGATAATGGTCCCCCTATTTTGCCTGAGGCTTACTTGGATATATCTGGTGAGTTATTGTAGTGAATGATTATATATGTTGTTCTATTCGTTAGTTATTTGCATATCCTTCAATCTATCACTTTGTCTTTTTCAGGAAGTTCTATCAACCCTAGTGAGAGAACCTATCCTGAGGAGATGATACAGACAGGGATTTCTACAATTGATGTGATGAATTCCATTGCTAGAGGGCAAAAGATTCCGCTTTTCTCTGCTGCTGGTCTTCCCCACAATGAAATAGCTGCTCAGATATGTCGCCAGGCTGGTTTGGTCAAGCGATTGGAGAAGACTGAAAATCTTCTTGAGGTGCATCTGCCATAAAAATTTTTGTTAGCTAGTCTTTACTGAATATTAAACAAGGGTGGATGACTGGAAGTGGGAGAGCAATAGAAGGATATAACTTCTGACGAATCTGCCTTTTTTACTGATTTTTATGTACATACTTAGATTTATGCACAACATAATTTTATTGCACTAATGAAGTTAAAATCTGAATAGAACTAGCAGTTCCCTTTTACAATGAAATTCATGTAGTCTAGTATTATATACCTTTTTAGTAATTAGCAAATAGGAATATCAATTTGAATTAATAAGAACAATTTCTTTTGCTTATCATTGCGACTTAATTGAGCTTCCATTTTTTTGTTCCTTTTAGATAAAATTGCCCAGATTTGTTGTTCGAAGTAAATCTAATATTTCTGAAATAGTTGAAATGGCCCATGGATAGCCTGAAGGACAACTGCTTCAATTGAAGAGTTATTTTATGCTATTGCTCACTACTGATCCAGTTGTTTCTTACATCACCACTTGTGTTGCTATGTCTCTTGTCTTCATATTGACGTATCCTCCCCCCCACCTAACTTTTTGGTGATTACACTGACCTACTTTATGTATTTACAGGATGCGGAAGACGACAATTTTGCCATTGTATTTGCTGCTATGGGTGTAAATATGGAGACTGCACAGTTTTTCAAACGTGATTTTGAGGAAAATGGCTCCATGGAGAGAGTGACCCTCTTTCTGAACCTGGTATATTTTGAAATCTGCATGTGGACCATATTGTGACATATTTGTTTCTGTAATGAGGGAACTTGTCAATAATACCACTTCTGAATTGCATTCGTAAAATGTGTCCTCTGATGTGCTCTTGTACAGGCAAATGACCCTACAATTGAACGTATTATCACTCCTCGTATTGCTCTAACAACTGCCGAATATTTGGCTTATGAATGTGGGAAGCATGTTCTTGTCATACTTACGGATATGAGTTCTTATGCTGATGCACTTCGTGAGGTATTGTAAAAATTTTCAGTCTTTAATTTTCACTGAGGCTGTGCATATGCTGTAATTTATGGGGAGGGGAAAAAAGTTTAGGATGCATGAAGCCGCCTGTACATCCTTTTAACATATTTTTGTGGTTCTGATGCTTAGAAATATTCAACATATTTGCAAATTTTACATGGCTTCCAACTGTATTTGAAAGTCAAGGCTTTGCTGTTTGTCCGAATTTTGAGTACTCTGTTAGAGCCTCAACTGATTTCTAAATTAATATGCATGATGCAAACTACTGATTGCTAATGTGCAGGTGTCTGCTGCCCGTGAAGAGGTGCCAGGAAGGCGTGGGTATCCTGGGTATATGTATACTGATTTGGCAACAATTTATGAGCGTGCTGGAAGAATTGAAGGGCGGAAAGGCTCCATTACACAAATTCCAATTTTAACTATGCCTAATGATGGTAATGCATTGCTAAACCACATTCATAATCTCACCCATTCTTTGATCTTGTTTTAATGATCTTGAACATTGATTTAATTAAAAAAAAAACTTGAACATTGATTTCTTTGTTTGGCCAGATATTACGCATCCGACTCCAGATCTTACTGGATATATTACAGAGGGTCAGATATACATTGACAGGCAGTTGCAAAACAGACAGGTAAAGTTTTAAATGTTATTAGCATAGTGATTCAATGATGGGAATTAAATTTCAGATGGATGTGGGTTCTTATTATCAAAGTAATTTAAGGTCACCTGTGCATGATGTCAACAAGTAAAACAACATTTTTATAAGAATATGTAAATGTGTGTGTGTGAGATATAATAAACTAAATGCAACAAACTGTATCATGGTTTGATGAATTTTTTATGTCAACAATAAGAATTTTGTCTTCAGTATTGTAGCATGGTTTTGATGAATTTTTTAGACTGACCGTGTTTAAAACAACCGGTTGATGATTGAAAACAGTGAATAAAGATTTGCTCTCATTCATTTTGATCCCAAATTTTAAAATAGTTCTTGATGCATTTAAAAGTTAGGTTCTTGTTCCACTCATTGACTGGTACGAGGTCTACGAATTTTATTGATTGGTTGTATGAGCTTTTAAATGATTCTGAAACTAAACATTGATCTGTTTTAATGGGGCAGATATATCCACCAATTAATGTTCTTCCGTCACTGTCTCGACTGATGAAGGTAAGGAATAATTTTTAAATCATTTGAACTTTTAATGCGCTATTGCTTTTACTGTAAAAGGGCAGCTGTATGCCTTGCCAAGAGTTCTACCAAACTGGTCCTGAGAGGGATGGCATCTCAGAATATATACAAATTATGGGTGGTACTCTAAAGTATTATTGATTATCTGCAGAGTGCCATTGGAGAGGGGATGACTCGCAGAGATCATTCTGACGTTTCCAACCAGGTCTGCTTGGGTAGTCTTTTTATAAATTTATTAGTCTTCACTTGAAGCCATGTAACCTTCCTTTTCATGCCTCATTGCTTGACTTATTATTTTCAGCTATATGCAAACTATGCTATCGGGAAGGATGTCCAGGCCATGAAAGCAGTGGTTGGAGAAGAAGCACTTTCTTCTGAGGATTTGGTCTCTTACCTCCTCTCTTTCTCATAAAGATTTTTTGTTTCATTAATAAGTAAAACTATGTAATGGAAAGGAACAAAAAAAAAAAAAAAACTAATGAGCATTTTTTGGGTCTTTATAAAACAGCTGTATTTGGAGTTCTTGGATAAATTTGAGAGAAAATTTGTGGCCCAAGGAGCTTATGACACTCGCAATGTCTTTCAGTCGCTAGATTTGGCATGGACACTCCTTCGCATTTTCCCACGTGAGCTTCTCCACCGTATACCTGCAAAGACCCTTGACCAGTTCTATAGCCGTGATGCAAACAATTGATCGAGGAAAGTTAGCTCATATCTCCTTTTCTCCTACTTAATTAGCGTTGCATGAGATCTGCAATTTGTTTCTTTATTTGCTTTTACTTCCTGGGTTGCGCATCTCTCTTATTTATCAATAATGGTTGTGGTCTTTTTGAAGTCCCGCATCTTGAAAGCTGTTTGGCTAGTCAAAGTGATGAGTATTCTTCTAGGGAAGGCTTTTAGTTCTTGTAATATCCGTGTTTTTTAAATTTTTTTGGGTTACCTTTTTATTAGTTTGTGTCACCCATCCATGGTTTGGGTGTTGCATTTCTCTCTTTTTTCCCCTGAAAAGTTGAGGAACTATCGGACATTTAGGAATGATGAAGTCTTGTTAGACATGCTGCTTGTTCTATAATCATATTTAATTGTAAGTTTATCTTCATGGATTTTTTTACTCTTGAGATGATATACAATCTCAGTTTGATTCTTTCATGATGCAATAATGTCTATTCTCGTTCTGTAGTGGGCGTTCTACCATTTTGATATTACTAGGGGTTAGGAGAATGTAGTTAAGAATATTAGTGATCTCTTAATTCTTGTTTTACACTAGATCATGTATGTGAAAATATGCTAATTCTTTATTTCAATTTTCAATAAATCACGTAACTTTTCAAGATCAATATGCTAACCGGATGTCTTGGTTTGTGAACATTTTAAAGTCAATCTAAAGAAAATTGCATAATTTATATTCTTATCTAAACGTTTGTTATATTGAAAATCCAAATTCCAATGTCAATATGCATGGCAATAATGTATTTAAAAAAAAAAATTGAATAAAATTTTAAAAAATAGGACGAAGCGGGTAACCCATGTGAGCATCACATCATCAAACATTGAAATTAAAGATGCCAAATTTTAATTCGTGAGAATAAAAATTGGTATTTGTAAAAATTTGGGGAATGGTTTTTTAATTTTTAAATTCAATTGTTACAAGTAAGGGGATGTGAATTCAAGCCTTGATCATGAGTTAGAAGACTCTTGATAGGGCCTGAAGTTTTTAAGGTCTAGCCTTTCTAAGATGGGGATGGGTAGGATCCGTGAGAGTCTGATCTGAGTGGGTTAGGAACTTAGGTCATAGACTTTACCAAATGGTAGCAAAATGGTGGGGGAGGGACACAAACTCCAAACTTTGCCATAGTATTTTTGGATATGCTGTTGGGTTGGGACCACTCAGCCCAAATGTTGATTTATCGTTCCAATCCAAACAACGTAAGTAACCTCTTTGTCCAAAGATTCTCCATTTCATAATATGAATTGTTCTTTTCTCTTTTCATTTATGTCGTCCTTTTTTCTTTTTCTTTTTCCATATAAGTTCTTATTCACACTTAACAGTCACAACTCACAAGTCTGCTTCACATAGTTACTACTCACATGGGTGATGAGAGAAATCTGAGTTGCAGACCCAGCTCTGAAAACCCAATCAGTTCTTCTGCTTCATGGTCACATGGGCAGCAGCAGAACAAGCACGATCACAGCCCATGTGAAGACTTCTGTTTCTCACAATGACTTGGTTGGGAGAGAGACTAAAATTTAGTTTAGAGGCTTTTGTGGGCCTGTGATTTTCAAGGCTACTATATTTGAGAACTTTCAGGCCCAACCCAAAGGTGAGGTAGCACTTTTAGAAGCTGTGATCATAAGGGGGTAAGTTGTAGGACATTCATGCCACACCTTCAATCCCTGCAAATCCTAGAACCACCACTCCTGCTAATGCATTATTCAAGTTTTGATTAATGTCCACAATTAGCTAAGACATGTGCTACAACATTGCCTTGCTTATAAATGTGAGAGAAGGAAAAACTTTGAAGAGAATTAACAAAGGATATAGTGCCTTTACTAAATGACCAAAGCAGAATGGTGGCATGTGCATCAAGTTGCTAAAATGAGAGAGTAGTTCCTTATTACCTTATATAAACAGATAAGCTAGCTAATACTTATCATTAGGGAGTTTGTCATGTACTAGGAGGTGTAGCAAGGAATGTTGCTGGATGCATATGGGCCTTGATACGGCAGATGAGATTAGGTTTTGCTTGGTTAGTTCTGCTCATAAAGGGTTTTGAGCTTTGCTGGAATGAAATGATTCCATTATTGTTTTCCATAGTATTTATAGGCACCCAAATGGTAGTCGGAAATAGGAATTAACACAAGATAACTAATGTTGGCTAACATTGCCATTTCTTGTAATACCACAGGTTCTCACGATTTTTTGACATCATTGGTAATGGTCCATTCAAATGCTATGAGAAACAAAATAAATGTAGTTAACTTTAAAAAAAAAAAATTGCTATGTTAAATGAAGCAGAACATTTGAACTCATTCTAATGCCTATCCTAATGTTGTACTGATGAATTGGGATTAATAGAGATTTGTTAATTTGAAAGGGTAAATTACAATGACAACACTTGTGCTTTGTCACAAAAGTAATATCCCTTATAATTTGGATTTGGACTATGACAGATGTAGTTAAGAAATAAATAAAGAAACATACAACCAAGACAGACAATGCTCAAACCAGTTTTTAAATGTGAATTTCTTCTGTGCAGATGATACAAGGTATACGGAATCTAAAATTACAAGCCAAATTAACTAGTCAAGTGTAATGGATCTAGTAGAAATTGCAACTTGAATACCACGTCATTTTTTTCTCTTCTGACTTGCTATATTTGTTGTTAATGTCTCTGAATTGGTCCTTGATTCTCACCCATCATCCTGAGTTCGAATTCCTACTTTATTTCCCAAGGCTGAATTCAAAGTCCCTATTCGGCTAAGATTTAACTAAAAAAAAAAGAAAAAATAGTCCTTGATTTTTTATTGATAGTCATGGAGCATGTATGATATTACAAAAACATTCTTGAACAAAAGTAAACCTTATCACTCATAGATTATGTAAACATTTTGCGTACATGGATGAAGCGCTCTAAGCCTTTTAAGGAACTAGTAATAGTATTGTGCATTACATATCACTTGTAGTGATTTTTTAATCATTTTTTTTTACATATTACTTGTAGTGACTTTTCCTTAGACGTAGTTCCTACATCTATGGAAAAGTCAAGTAACATATAGAAAAGCTATTGAGGACCTTGGTCATCCTTTTTTCTTTACCTTCCTTTTTCACATAAAATCTTCTAGTTTTTTTACAGTGTATAAGCTCTTTCACATATGCGACCTAGCTCCGTATTGAAATAAAAATCCAAACAGTTTTATTATACGGTCACTCATCACGATAGCTTCATAACTCACCAGCATAGCACCTGAAATAAATTATAACTTACATTGATAATTAATATATGCACCTTTAAAACTAAATTTTAATTCAACTTATCTACTTCAACTCTCAATAAAAAAAAACAATTAATTTTCAAGTGTTTAACTAGGATGGATTCTTCACTATCAATAAATTGGACTTAATCAAGTTAATAGAAGATACCCTAAATGCACTTTTGGGGAACACTGTACAGGAAGAGGATAACAGACAACCAGTTGCCATAGCATGTGATATAAATTAGAAATTAAGAATGAAGTTATGTTTGTCAGTGGTAAGGTGCAAAAGGATGCCAGTCCATCCCAAAATCCATTAGACTTCAATTGCTATCTGAAAGGGACACTAGTGCATCAAGAGATTCAAGTGCAACAAGAATGTGAATATGGGAAGGTCTTAATAGATCAAGGTGAATTGTCAACTATCAAGAGAGATGTACTTCCGTAATGTGATTTTGTTGTCAATACTTTCATTATATTCTTAAAAATGAGAGAGAGAGAGAGAGAGAGAGAGAGAGAGAGAGAGATTGCTAATGTTTAGCATATCATAAACTAAAAAATAATTTGTAATAATATCATTAGTCAGTAAGCTTCTCTCATAATAACGCCCCTAAAAACAAAACTAATAAGAAACAAGAACGAAATACGAAAGCAAAATACTTTAACGTAGATTATTAAATTTAGAATTATAACCTCTACGGCCATGATATGATTTGAAACCCAAATGCCATCTATCATAGAAACTTCTAATAATTGCGTCTAGTATCTTTGCACTATATCCTGGATACCACAGGTGCATGTATCAATCCGCGAGTTCATGGTTATAATGACCTATTATTCAAAACATCAAAAAATTTAGTGGTTATCAAACATGTATAATAATAGACAATTTAAAAAAAAAAAAGCAAGTTCATAGAAAAGAGAAAAGAGTTTACCTTTTGTAAAAAAAAATTATGATGAACACATCTAATATAATGAGACAATCCATTAGCATCGACATATTGATGATTAGCCCCACCCCCGCGGAGATAGACGCTATGGAGTGGAGCATAAGAAATTCTATTCCACCAATATTGAAAACCATAGATGTCCTCATCTTTAAGTACAAGATGGTCATAAAAGATATCTTCATCTAATGATTTAAAGTTCTTCACTACGTGGATAAATTTAACATGGTTTTCAGAATTGTAAAATATAGGCATTTTTAGCATAGCATTATGGTAGTAGTTGTTAGAAATATTTATGTGATTTGTTTGTCTTCTTTTTGCCACAAGAGGCCAACATCTAAAGCAAATTATCAAAAGAAACAAATTTCATACAAAAATTTGACAAAAAATAAGTATCCCTAACCCTTATGATGAAAATCCCAACCAAAAGCACAAAAACTCTTTCAAAACATAATCTAAGGATCAAAATCAATGAAAAGAGTTTAGAATTACCTTAGAGATGCTAATGGAATGCATGAAATATTGTAAAAATGAAAATGTAATGCAATGCATGAGCATATAACAACATATAAGATTTTCATAAAACCCAACCCAAAAATTTCATAAAGTACTCAAAGATTTTCAAAAATCCCAAAAATGTACTCAAAAGATTTTCAAAACCCCAAAAATTTTAAGAAAACCTAAAACCTAGGTCTAAATGCGTGAAATGCATGAAGAATGAAGGAAAGAAAGATCATACCAGAGATGGTAGAAAATGTTCAAAAACATGTTGAGTAGAATCCGTTTGATCAACGTGCCATCACCGAGTTAGACCCAAAAGCCTGAAAAAATAATAACTTTTACATAAGAGACTAATAATAAATAGTTAAATAAAAACAATTATATCATTTACTAATCCCATTTCCAAATTACCCATATTATAAACATTATAATGTATCACAAATGGAGAAGAAGGTGGGTTTTGAGTGAAATTGTAGTCAAATTCGTTCAAACGGCACAGGTCCGTAAAAAAGGGAATATTAAGCAATTGATTATTGTCTTCCATTTTGTATTAGTGAGGTTAGTGAGTTTGCTAATTTGAGAATTTTAATATATATAGCAATACATTTAATGACTACGTAAGAAAAGATTCATTATCCTCCTTATTCAATTAAAAGACAATCAAGGATATGAAAAACAACTCGTACTCCTACAGGAGTTTGAGGGCGAAAGAGCCCCAAAGGATATTACCATGAAGTGGACTCCGTTTTGGGTGCAAATATACAATCTTCCCTTGATGAGCATGACCCGAGAATCTGGCCTAGAGATAGGTGAAAAAATTGGAAGGGTGCTCGACGTGGACGTGCCTGAAAAGGGTGTTCAGTGGGGTAAGTATCTGCGGGTGAGGGTCTGTGTTGATGCCACGAAAAAGCTGGTTAGAGGGAAGAAGGTTACTATAGAAGGAGGGGAAACTAGGTGGGTATTTTTTAAATACGAACGGTTACCTAACTTCTGCTACCAGTGTGGGCAATTGGACCATGGCATGAAGGAATGCACGGAAAAAGCAAGCACCGAAAACAAAGCAGGTAAAGAGGGAATGCAATACGGTGCATGGCTTAGAGGTGAGCCAGGGAGAAAGGGAGGAAGGGATCAAGGAAGAATGGGCGACGAAAACGATGTGGAAGGCAGGCCGAATAAGGGTGTGACGATAGGGAAGAAGCACGTCGATGACACGCTCCAGCGACAGGGAGGTGGGGAAAAAGATGATGCTCACGTGATAGGAGTGACCCGCTGTCAGGGGGCTGTCCCTAGTGCGAGCGTAGAGGAGCTTGTGATGAGACAGAGGGAGGAGATCTTTCACGGAGAGGGTAAAGTCAACCTGACATTGGAAAAAGTTAGTAGTAACCTTACTCCAATAGAGAAAGATGGCGTGCCTTCCTTACTGCCTGTAGCAGACCGAGAGGGTGAGATGCTCTGGGAAACCTCGAAGAACGAGGTCGGAGAAAAAGAGACTGAAGAAGAAACAGACAAGAAGCAAACGTGTCAGGATTTGGAAAAGGATTCGGGCCTAGTTTTAAGGGCAGCTGGGTCTTGGGCCGAAGATAATTTAAGCCCACTTGCCATGAGTTTTGATCAAGAAAAGGGCTGGGTCACAGAACCTTTGGGCCCGTCAAGTGGCCACTGGAAGCGTCTGGCTAGAAAGGTTAATTCTCCTAGCCCAGACAAGTTGGCTTGCCCAAGTAAAACTAAACGTAAAGGCCAGGTTCCTTTACAAGAGCTAGATCCGAATAATCTAAGTTCCAAACGAAGAAAGGGGAAACTTCAGGTATGTGTGGTCACAGATGAGAGTGAGAAGATGGTTGGCGGTGAGGCGGTGGCTGCGGTGCAGCACCGCCGAGCCACATGAGTGTTTTAGCTTGGAATTGTCGGTGGTTGGGGACTCCTCCGGCAATTTGTACACTCACCGAGGAGGTGAAGAAACAAAACCCCGTTGTGGTGTTTTTGGCAGAGACTAAGGCGAATACCGATATGATGAAGGGTTTTCAACAGAAGTTAGGATTTACTCAGGGAATTATTGTTCCAAGTGATGGTCAGAGTGGTGGGTTAGCGATGCTCTGGAGGGAGGGTACGGATATTAGTTTTAAGAGTTGTTCGCACTCGCACATTGATGTTGTTGTTCATGGCGAGGGTAAGGGCGGTCCGTGGAGGATTTCTGGCTTTTATGGGCATCCGGATACGAGTAAAAGGCAGAGCTCTTGGCAGCTGATTGAAGCCCTCCATGCCCAATGTGTGATGCCGTGGGTAGTTTGTGGGGATTTTAATGAGATTTTGCATCCAAGTGAAAAGTTGGGCTGGAAGGAGAGAGATGTAAACCAGATTAGGGACTTCCGTGATGTTCTTGACAGGTGTGGTTTGATTGACTTGGGTTTTGTGGGGCAGAAGTTTACTTGGTGTAACGGACGGCATGGGGAGCAACGTACACTACTCCGCCTAGACAGAATGGTGACCAATGAGGCTTGGCTTCAGCTTTTCCCTGAGGCCAAAGTCTTCCATATTTCGATGTCAGCATCGGACCATTGTTTGTTGGCCTTGTCCCTGTACAAGAATCAGCAGCAGAAGCGTAAGAAGAAAAGGTTTATGTTTGAAGCAATGTGGGTAAGAGAGGCTGAGTGCAAAGAAATTGTAGACCTGGCTTGGGACTCGTATACTGAGGACTCAGCTATGCCTATCCAGGAAAGGATAGAAAGGTGTCAAAGTTATCTGAAAGGGTGGAATCAGAACAAATTTGGGAATGTTAATAAGAGTCTAAAGCAAAAACAAGATCGCCTCCAACAGCTGGAGTCCCTTAATATGCTCCATGATACAGCAGAGGAGATAAGTGCAGTCCGCAAGGAGATAAATGAGCTCCACATCAGGGAAGAGATTATGTGGAACCAGAGGGCTCGTGTGCTTTGGCTGCAAAATGGAGATAGGAATACGAAATTTTTCCATGCTTCAGCTAGCCAAAGACAGAGGAAAAATAGGATAGTGGGGCTGATGGATGAGGGTGGCATATGGCAGGAGGAGCAAGGAGTAACAGAAAAGATCATCCTGGATTATTTCTCGTCAATATTCAGCTTAGACCACCCTTCAAACTTTGGAGCAAGCCTGGAGGCAGTAAGTGAGAGGGTGACGCCTGAGATGAACAATATGCTGCTGGGAAACTTTAAGGCAGAGGAAGTGGGGCGAGCACTACAACAAATGCACCCTACAAAATCTCCCGGGCCTGATGGTATGTCTCCCATTTTTTATCAGAATTTCTGGGATATTGTTGGTGTTAGTGTTTCCAATTGTGTACTTCAAGCTCTTAATACAGGGGTGATGCCAAGGGGTGTTAATAATACATATATCTGTCTAATTCCGAAGATCAAAAACCCACAAAAGATAACGGATTATCGTCCAATCAGCCTATGTAACGTGATCTATAAGTTAATTTCGAAGGTGCTGGCGAATAGGCTGAAGAAAATCCTACATGAAGTGATTACTGATGCACAAAGTGCCTTCGTTCCGGGGCGACTCATAACAGATAATGTGGTGGTGGCTTTTGAGACTATGCATACAATTGGCAAAAGGAAGAAAGGGAAGGAAGGTCTAATGGCCATTAAATTGGACATGAGCAAAGCCTATGATCGGGTGGAATGGGATTACCTTAAGGTTATTATGAGGAAGTTGGGGTTTGGAGAGAGATGGATCTCCCTAGTAATGATGCGTGTGACGACGGTGTCTTATGAGGTACTTATTAATGGGGAGCCAAGAGGGAAAATCACACCATCCAGAGGTCTTCGCCAAGGCGACCCTATTTCCCCTTATTTGTTTCTTTTGTGTGCGGAAGGGTTGTCTGCATTGATCAGAAAGAAGGAAGCCATGGGGCTGATTAGGGGGGTGGGCGTGAGCAAACAAGCACCGCTGGTCTCGCACCTTTTCTTTGCAGATGATAGCATAATATTTTGTAGAGCTACAATGGAGGAATGTAAGCATGTGGTTGAGATATTGGATACCTATGAGAAGGAGTCGGGGCAAAAGGTTAACAGGGATAAAACTTCCTTGTTTTTCAGCAAGAACACAAGGGCTGACATCCAAGATGGGGTGAAGGACACTTTCGGCGCACAAATTGTACAACAACACGAGAAATATTTGGGGTTGCCCCCGATGGTGGGAAGGGAAAAGAAAAAGGCTTTCAATCGTATTAAAGACCAAGTAAGCAAGAAAATAGCAGGATGGAAGGAGAGATTGTTGTCCAATGCCGGAAGGGAAATTCTAATAAAGGCTGTTGCACAAGCCACACCTACCTACACCATGAATTGTTTCAAGCTTCCTGACTCTTTGTGCTCAGAAATAAACTCTTTGGTTGGGGGGTTCTGGTGGGGAAAGAAAGAAAATGCTAGGAAGATTGCATGGGTTTCGTGGGAAAATCTGTGTAAACCAAAAACGGAGGGTGGTATGGGGTTCCGAGACTTGAAAGCGTTCAATCTTGCGCTCTTGGCCAAACAAGGGTGGAGAATTCAGCAAAGTCCAGGCTCCCTAGTCCACAAAGTGCTTAAAGCGAAGTATTTTGCAAACTCCTCCTTTTTGAAAGCCCAGGTGGGGAAAAAACCCTCCTATATTTGGAGAAGTTTAATGGCAGCCAAACCAGTGTTAAGAGATGGGGTTAGATGGTGTGTGGGTGATGGAAAGAGCATTAAGATTTGGGGGGATGCATGGATCCCATCCACGATGTCAGGCAGAATTTTCTCTCCAAAGCCTTCAATGGACATAGGAGAGAGTGTGGCCGACCTGATTGCACATGACAAAGCTGAGTGGAATGGTGACCTGGTAAGAAGCATTTTCCTCCCCCTCGAAGCAGAGACCATCCTAAATATCCCAATCAGTACCATGAACCCGGCTGACTCCCAAATATGGGCCAAAACCCCCAATGGCATTTTCTCTGTCAAGAGTGCTTACAGGGTGGCAGTCCGGTACCTAGAGGCCTTAAAGGGAGTTGAAGGTAGACCTGGTTGCTCTGATACATCCAAAATGGAGGCTATTTGGAAGCTTATATGAAGCTTAAAGTGCCCAAACAAAGTTAAGCACTTCTTATGGCGTGCTAGCAAAAATGCCCTGCCCACAAAACAATGTCTATTGCACCGAAATGTTGTTAAGGAGGACAAGTGTGACTTGTGTGGGGAGTGTGAATCAGTGGGTCATATATTATGGGGTTGTGTAGTCGCAAAAGAAGCCTGGAGTGAGACAAAGTTCAAGATTGATAGACTTGACCGCCCCCCAAAGGACTTCCTCGATGTGGTGTGGTTGCTAATGGCCTCTTCAGGGGAGAAGGATTGGGAGAAGTTTGCTGTTACGGCCTGGCTGCTATGGAAAAATAGAAATTCTGTCAGGTTTGGGGGTAAGTGCAAGAATGGGAAGTCTATTGAAGGGGAAGCAAGGAAATATGTGAAAGAATTTCGTGCTGCTTGCCCGTCTGAGTGCCAAAAAGCCCAACCAGCCCCTCGGGTTGAACATTGGACTCCTCCACCTCAAGGTATGTATAAGGTAAATGTGGATGCTGCTGTGTTCAAGAAGCAAATGTGTTGTGGAATTGGGGTGGTCATTAGAAATGACAAAGGGCAGATGATGGGTGCACTAAGTAAGAAGATTGCTTTGCCTTGGGGAGCTCTAGAAGCCGAAGCAAAAGCTGCTGAAACAGGCATTTTGCTTGCTTGGGACCTGGGTTTGAAGGATATTGTGCTGGAAGGAGACTCTCAGATAGTGATGAATGCGTTTAAAGGGTCTGTAATCCCAGCCTTGGCCATCCAAAAGATTATAGAAGGCTCACAGTGGTGTTTAAGTCACTTCAAGACATGGAGGATTGAGCACATCAGAAGAAACAACAATGGGGCTGCTCACTTACTTGCCAGAAATGCCTTGTATGTTGATGATTATGTAATATGGGTGGAGGACACTCCCCCTGTTATTGAACTCCAAATTCAAAATGATGTATTTGCAATGGACCTTGGTCTGTATCAATGAAATCTAGTTACAAGTTGCTATCAAAAAAAAAAAAAAAAAAAAAAAAAATAGAGCAAGAAGATAAGAGAATACAAGACATATGGCATAAGATGCCAAATAAGACATTAGAGCATTCTCATCAAGGATCTCAAAAGATTTAGATTTAGTATTTAACGTCTTAAAAATCTATTTTATTTATTTTAATATCCACTTTACAGTACATTTAACATCAAAAGTTTTTTAATTTTTACCATTTCGTTAAAATATTAATATTTTTATTCTCATCTCATCTTTTCTCCATATCCACTGCCCACACCCACTGCTACCAGCCACCACTGCCCACACTCACACCCACCGCCACCACCACCCAACCCCCAACCACCAATATCACAAACAAAAATAAACCCACAGTCACCACCAGCGAACCCAACCCACAACAAACCCAACCCAGCAAACCCCTAGTCACCACCACTACAAACCACACCCACCCACCATTAACCACCAAAAACCAAAACCCACTCACCCACCCACCTGCCACCACCTTAAACCCCAACCCAAAATCAACCCACCACCAGCCATCACTGCCCCAAACCATACCCACCCACAACTAAACAAAACAAAACCACAACCTAGCCACCACCTTCAACCTTCTCCTCCAAATCACAAAACAACTACCATCACAAACACAAAAGCCAGCCATCACAAAATTTCAGCGACCACCAAATCCGATCCACCACCAAACTGTGACCCATTACCCATCGTGACCAGGCGACACACAGTGCCGCCAACGCACTGTGACTCACTCACGGGAAATCGGTGAGAGAGAGGGACGAGCAAGAGATATTAACCATGGACGAGAAAGATATGTGAAACTAGAGTCTAAATAGAGTCGAAATAAAAATATTAAAGTGTAGCAGTAGGAGAAGAAGAAAGTTATAAATCGGAATTTTTACAGCACTCTTGAAAACTAAAGCCAAGCAGTTGATTTTGTGTAATCTTCCATCTTGATTCACACTGGCTAAAAATTCGTGAAAAACCTGAAAGCAAAAAAAAAAAATATATATATATTTAACAATAGTAAGAAAAAAAAAGAATTAATATAAAAAATAACTTAGAAATACAACACTTACACATTCATGTTCTTCGTTAATAGCCTGAGGTGCTACCAAATGAAACCCCAAAGGGTATTCCATAACCATATTGTTGACCACAGACCTGTGTTTTTTTTTTTTTTTTTTCCTTCTCTATCTCCCCTAATACGTGTTTCCTCTTCTGCGCATCTCTAACCTATATATATAGGGGTGAAAATGGTTTGAGAAGGGTTTTGATGTCTTTTCATTGTTTGTGGTGTTATAAAGAATTTATTGTGTGATTGGGTTGGTACTTGGTAGCACTCCTTACCAGAGGTTTTTTTTTTTTTTTTTTTTTTTTTTTTTTTTAATTTTGTTCTAATCCAACCAACGCAAGTACCATCTATGAATCATAATGGTAGCACTCTTATATGCAAGTTTATTACATTAGTATTTGGTATAACTGTATAAAAATAAAAGTGTATTTAGATACCGCTTATTTTGTTGAAAATTAAAAACTAAAAACACTATAGCAAAATAATTTTTAAATGTGTGAATAGTGCGTGAGACTTATTTTTAACGAAAGTTTTGTTAAAAAAAAGGTTTGTGAGTTCTGTGAACAGTGCACAAGACTAACTGAAAAAGCCAACACATCTATAGTACGGAACCCACTTATAGTAACAGTGTATACTGTATCTTTCTATCATATGATTTATATTATTTAATTGTTATTCTATATTTTTATATTAACTCACACATCAACGTAGCATACTAATTATTTGAGAAAATAATAAAATATAAATAACTGATAAATATTTTATTAAAATATATTATAGAATAAATAATTTAACGTGGGTGTTTTGAAAAAATAGTTGTGTAAAAAAAAAAATTCTTATTGTAAAATATACCAAAGTTTTTACACAAGTAATGTAAATGCTAACGTGTGAGTGGTGAGCTTGGCGGATTGATTTGAGGAAAATTGTTGTATGAGACTAATCATGAATCGGTCTCATAAAATACTCCCTATTGGTTTGATGAGAGAGAAAAATGGTTTGGGAACGGTGTTAGCGTCTTTTCTGCCCCTAAAGACTTGAATAGTGAGTTCATTTGGTTCAAATCCACAACACTCTCATATTGTTGTTGGTGACAATTGGTTCGGTTCCCATGCAAAGAACAAACAGAAGTCCCACATGATGTACTCTCTCTACTTTGTAGATGTGACAACTGATTGAATTTTGCATGAAAATGATTTGTTGTTTTATCTTTCAATTTATCTCGTGCTTTTTTTTTTTTCCCTTCCTTTTCCATGTAAGTTCTTTTTCCTCTCAGACAAGGTCACATGGATGAAGGAGCCTTATTCACTTTTCATAGACTAGACTAGAGAGTCTTTAATTTTCAAGCATTTTGACAGCACAAGCAGAACAACTGGGCATACATGTGATGTAATAACCCCACAAAAAAAAAATAAAAATAAAAGGAGAGATATTTAAGTAAATTTATTTATGAGGTCAATCTTATAATTAATATTATTAAGGTGGTTTTTAAAAAATAAGGTTAAAGCTCTAGTTATATATATTATCTAATTTAAGTTAGCGTCTAATGCAAATTTTTTGAGAGAGGAGGCTACTTAAAATACTTAAGTAAAAAAAATTTAATTGCACAATTGAGATAAGATTTTAAGTATTTATTTCTTGTCAAATCTAAACTTTATTTGGAATTAAAATATTTTTTGTATGTGAGTATTTTAGCCAATAGTGAAACTATTTAATTATTCAAGAATTTTAATACTGCAAACGAAGAAAAGTCTAGATTTATTTTCAATAAACTAGATGTTACTGTAGATTTTTTTTTATATTCAATAATATTGTTCTAATAATATTGTTTCTATATTTTAAAAATATATATAAATAAAAAAATATATAAAAATATATGTAATATTATTTAAAAAATAAAAACTGTTATTTAAGTACATGTACCAAACAACCTTGTAATCTTTATATCTATACTTTTTGCTCCGTTGAGCGGAGATAGAATCTGCATCTGCAGATTTTTAGGCTTGGTGGGACAGGTTTCTGCACAGCCCTATATTAAATGAATAGTACCGATTTGATGCGTTGATGCAGATTTTTAGGCTTGGTGGGACAAGTTTATGCACATCCTATAGTAAAGGAATAGTACCGATTTGATGCATTGAGGTCTGATAAGTTAAAAAAAAAAGGGTTTGGTTAATGTGTGCCTTTAAGGCACACATTAAACTTTTTATTTTTAGAAATATTTTCTTAAAAATTGAAAAAGTTATCATTACTTTTTTAATTTTCAAAATTTTTTTTTCAAAAATAAAAATTAATGTGTACCTTAAAAAAAAAAAAAAAAAGTGGACCGTATAGGAGAAGATGCATCTAGTATGAATCTTCAGATATTATGCACTAGTGCCAGTCTTAAACTTTGCAAATTTCCATCCTTTGATTGGACTTAGTTGGGTTGCCGATGCACAATTTCTTTTATAGACTTTATTGTCATATAAATTAGCTTTTGCATAAAAAAAAGAAAGAAATAATGGCTGTTTCATAAGGCACATGGCCTAGCTTGTACTTGGATTGTCATCATGTCAAAAGATGATAATGGTAGCAGGTGGTAGAAATTAAAAAAAAAAAAAGAAATAGAAAAAATAAAAACATGTACCTGAAGAGTAGTTCAAGCGTTGCTCTTCTTTTCAAGTGACTTTTACCTTTATGAATTCTACACGTTTTATCCTGAGGTATTATTAGAGCATCACTGCAGCTATGGTATAATTTATGTCATTTTGCTACATTAAAGGCCTACTTTATTATTTTATTACATCATTTTACAATATCTCATTTATCAGATGTTTTATCATTCAATTCTATACATTAAAATAATATTTACTATATATTAAAATAATATTTACAACTCATCAAACACAATCAATAGCCACCACACTGCTGCCAACAATCAACAGCCACCACCACACAACCACCATCTTCATCCATTACCCAAAACACAATTCAAAACAAACCCATAGGCCACCAACACCAAATCGGAAGCCCCACCACCACCACCACCTCAACCACAAACCCCTACAAACCCACCGCCTCCACACCCTCACCCACACCCACTTCCAAATCCAAAAGCTTCATAATCCAAGTCAACCCAGACTCCAAACCCACCATCTTCATCACCGTCATCGTCATCATCGTCAACCCAGACTTTGACCTCATCATCGACACCGACATTACTCCCAACCACAAAAGCTTCAATGACCAACACAACAGGCCCATACCCACCCATCGTTGACCCATCCATCAGAACCCATAGCCTAGCCCATTCGAATCCACCCACCTCCGTCGGAACCGAACCCAGCCAACACAATCTGAACCCACACATCACTGTCTAAACCCACTCATCAAACCATAGCAAAAAAAAAAAAAAAAAAGAAAATAAAAGAAAAGAAAAAGAAAGAAAAACCATTGCTAGTGAGAGATCGACGTGGAAGTGATCGTCAACGTCGGCGTCGGCGTTGGCGTGGGAGAGCAGTGAGGGTTGGGGTTTGAGAGGAGAGGATTGGGGTGAGAGAGTGAGACTGAGGGAGAGATGAGAGAGAAAGAGGAATAAAAAAAAAAAAAAGCATATGCCACATATGTCCGTACCGTGGCAAATTTGTGAGGATACTGTAGCATGTTGCAAATTTTATAAGATTTGGAACATCTAATAAAAGGGGGTTTTTGGTTTTGGTGTGCCAAATGTGCCAAATATTTGGCATTTGGCACATTTAGCACATCTAGTGCAGACACTCTTAGTGGCAGAAAGTAAAAATATATTATATATGATGAATATGTGGATTATGCATTGAGATAATAGTGAAAAATTATGGTATATTTTTAGTAAGTCCAAATCTTCTGTTTCACTTTCTCTACTCCACTCTATTCTCCACAAATAAAAACTTGCCAAATGTCTATCTACTTAATTAAATCCTAATTTTGTAGCTTCTTTATTTCAGTTACCTAAAATAAATAAATAAATAAAATAAGAAAAACTCAACATTCAACACATCTCACCACTAGTAGCACCACCTTCATTCGCCGGAGCCGCCAACTACTCTAGTCACAGCCATCCAAGTAAGGTACCATCTTGGAACTCTAAACAAAGCCAAGCCAAATCTAGGAACTTCAAACTCCAACAAAGTCCAATATTCTGTCATTCCTTTTCTCGGCTTTCTCAGGAACTAAACATTATGGTTGATTCAATCAGTTAAAAGTGGGTGGGTGGGTGATGTAAAATCTATTATAGTTTTCAAATAAGTCTACTTTTATTTTTATTTTGTCTTTCTAATTGTACCACGTTATATCTTTTCGACCTTTGGTTCCTGAGAAATAAAAACTTGTCATATCAAACCCCCTACATTTTGAGGTGATCTTTGTGATGAGGAAAATCACGACCAAAATTTTCCGGTTCAGATGGATGGCTGTGACTGAAGGTGTTGATGACTCCGGCGAACAATGGTGGTGGTGTAGGTGGTGGGATGTGTTGACTTTTGGGTTTTTCTTATTTTCTTTATTTATTTAATTTAGGTAACTGAAATAAAGAAGCCACAAAATTAGGATTTAATTAAGTAAATAGACATGTGACAAGTTTTTATTTGTGGAGTATAGAATGGAGTAAAGAAAGTGTGACAGAAGATTTGAACTCATTTTTAGTAGTTTCTCTTTTACTCTATTATAAGTTTTTCTTGAATTATTTGATTATTGAGTATAGTGCTTGAAATTTATTTAGGTGATATATAAGGATTTTAGAGAAAGTGTTAGAGAGAAATTCTTTGTGGTGAGATAGCTGAGGTAAGTAATCTTATCCTAATTAGTTTTATTTTACTTATACTACTGTATTTTAACTACTGAAATTTGTTTATAATTGTTATAATTTTATTTAATTGTTTTAGCTGCATTGATTTAAAGTAAAAAAAATAAAGAATTATTCCTATAAAAAAAATAAAGAATTATCACAAATATATTTTCATTATTGAATATATATATATATATATATATATATTTTGATAGGTAATAACAACTTTATTGATAATAAAAAAACACAATGAATTTACGATAGTAAACTCACTGCACTGAAAAGAAAAAAACTATGCAAATTTGGGATTGGTCTGGCCCAGGTATATATGTGTGTGTGTGTGTGTATTTGAATGAAATATATTTTTGTTTGAACTATGATTTGATATATATGATTTTAGACAATTTGACTATATTTTGACTTTGATACCCAGCCAATGGGGGTTATTCAGGACCCAGCAAATGGGAGAAATACATTAGCACAGAATTAGTTTCATCTGAATCTGATGCCTAGTCACAGAGATATAGTGTGACCATAGTTGTAAAGATTGTTAAGAATATGAATTATGTTGAATAATTGAATTGTTTAAAGTCCTTGAAACTGCTTGTGTTTTTGGAACCTATTGTAAATTATACCTTGATATATATGGAAAACTGATTAATTTCTAATTGTAGTGGGCCTTTTTGTTGTATTGGGCTGGGCTACCTCTTGCGGTAATAGGCCCAAGTGTTCTGAGTAAGGGAGTTGAGACCGGTTCAACTGCAATTTAATTTGGTCTGGCTTGTGTGCAAACTATGCCTGGTTTGCCAGGAGCGTGCTTGCGGCAGACAGAATTGTTTCAGATGAGTTGTGGCGGACAAATATGATAATAATAACAAAATATAGTACTCTGGCTACTTAATAAAAAATGACCAAATGATCCCTATTCAAGAAACATAATCACAATAACAATAATTACTTTTACAAAGAGAAGAAAGGGAACAAATGATAATATATGGGTTAATCAGAAGAGAAAGAAATCAAATTAAATTTGGTCTGCAAGAGCAAAACTAGAAAGGAAAGAACGTTTCTTCTCAACACAATCAATCTCCTAGGGAAATCCTACCATGGAAATTGATCATTTTGAAAGAAACAGACTTGAATGGTTGGTGCCCAAAGGAACCCATTTGCTTTTGGCAGAGAGCAAGATTTTGAGAGGGAGAGAGGGAATCAATCTATTGGTGCATGCTTGCCGATCTAACTCTCTATTTATTTCTTTTTAAGTTCTTTTTTTTTTTTCTCTTATCTTTTCTTTCTTTCCTTTACACTCGTTTCTTTCTGTTTCCTGGTATTTCTTTTCAAATTCCTATTCTCTTGGTTATGGTTCTCCTTGTTGTTGTTCTTGTTGTCCCTCATTCTGTGCTCGACAAGGACCTTTTTTTATAGTGCCTGCCGTGATCGAATTTTACTGTTTTAGCCCTTAACCACCTTTGTTTGGTCTGGATGTACTTGCCGACCACTACTGGTTCGTCTGTGTGCCATTCCCCATTACCAGACAAATAAGGGTATTTTGTTTGTTTGTCTGCCGTGGCACCCTTTCCTGCTATGGTCTGGGTTCTTTCTCTCTCCCTACCCCTCATGGCATGCACCTAGTGGTTCCAACTCAGCTTGCTTCTTTTGGGTGGTATGTCATCCCAGCAAGACACTTCCCCCAAAAGAGCTTGAGCAGGAACCTCAAAAATAGGTTTTTCCCCCTCCCCACCGCCAAACAATGTCCTCTTACCTCTGACCCACGACCTCACCGTGTCTTGTATTGGCTGGGTACAGGCTGGTGGTGCCTGGGCCTTGCGCATGCCTCCTTACCATGTGTGTTGTTGTGAAATTTTAAAATACTTGTAAGTGTACGAACCGTACTGAAGTATAGTTTGACAAGAATGAGATCGAACTCACAGGGACTTGAATGAACGTAGGAAAATTAATCAAATCTTAACCAAATTAATCCTAATCTAGTTTAATAAAAATTGGTTGTTTGCAATTAAATATACTAAGAAAATAATTAAACTAAGGAAAGATGTAATATAAAGCAATAAAAAGATGTAAACAATCAAGGGAAAGGAATTAAGGTTTTAGAATCCGCCTTGTTAATTCATATCAGCATATATTTATGATCATTAATTTTTCCCAACTCACTACATGATAATCTAGAAGTCAATCTTGCTATCATGGAAAATATCATCATTAAAACTTGTGTTTAAAAATCTAAAGCATGTTCTTCTTCGCTTCTTAAGTATAAAACCAAATCATCAATTGTATCCATTGGCAGACAAATCACAAACGATATCCAATTTTATAATCAAGAATTAATAAACCAAGCATTCAATTAATTAAGACAAATCCTAAATCATGAGAAAAACATGATTGAACTCATATCTAGAATCCCATCTTAGTCAATTGATATGAAGCAAGAACAATTTAAATCATTAAAGAACAATTGTTGTGGGAAAAATCAAATCATATAAATATTACTGATAATCTTTAATAAGGTTTCATCCTCAACCTTAATTATAAATTTAGCTACTCATAGTAATTGAAAGAAAACACAAAAATAAAATACTAAACATTAAACTAAAAAAAAAAAAAAATTAAAACTAACTGTCATGGAAGAGGTAGCTACAGTTCTCTATACATTCTGCCCTCAGCCCTAGCACTCACCTCAGCCCCTACTGAATTTTGCCCTAAAGAGCCTTTAAATAGGTCAAGGAATCCTATTACAAGTTGAATTCCCGTTTGGAAAAAATCTCAGATTTTTAGGCTTCACTTAACCGACAATTTTGGCCCATTTGACTTCAGAATTTGGACATTTGATAAACTAAAAAGTTGTAGCCCTTTATGTTAACTTTCCAGCCCAACTTGAATCATCTCGATTGGAAATATGAGCCGAAAGTTATGCTGAAAATACTAACTGATGTCCAGGCTGGAATCCTAATCCGAATTGGACTTGGATTTAGTGCAAATTTCATTTGATTCCTTACTTCAATTGGACTCAAATTTAATTGGGTTGACCTTCTCTTGAATTCATGCCTGGCTGGATGTAAGTTGGCTTGATTTAATTGGCTTAGCCCCACTTTGCATGTAAAGCCCTTGTTACCTGGAACACAAAGATGTTATATAATTAGTCACAAAATAACATAAAAGTAAGGCTAAATATGTAGATATGTGAGTATTTTCTTGTATATATTTCATGCACATCAAATACCCCCAAACCTACATTTTGCTAGTCCTTGAGCAAAACAGATAAAGAGCAAAACAAACCAAATAATTAAAAAAAAAGAATGAAATCCTAACTAATCCACTTTCGCTATAATTTTTGATTGCATTTAGCGTCTGCAACAAGTCTTTAAACCCCTAGCTTACACTAGTGGACGAGTTTTAGTCTCGTGAGGGTTTGTAGGGAATATACCCACAAAATTCTGAGAATGAATACTAAAATAAACAAAACAAAGAAAATCCAATTTTTTTTTTCAATTGCCTTTTGCAAAGAGGATTAGTTCAAGTTCAAAAACACTACAAATGCTAAAGAAATTTCTCATGCCATCAAAACTCAATGTGAGTGAAAAGTGGTAGCCAACCTAAACATACTCTTAGTTTTAGAATAAACTTGACTTGAATTTCTATTTGAAAGTATGCTTCAACTCAAACCTTTCCGGTGTTATCACTTAACAAATGAAATCACTCTGAAATGGGTTATAACACTCTCAACAATATATGTGAGCAGAGTAATGTAAGCAAAATCAAATACCTCACATATAAATCACATGAAAAACTCTTTATCAAGAAAGAACAAGTAGTCTCATGAAAAGATGCTAAAAAGAATTTATACCACACTTTTTATTCAGTCATATCAATATCTGAACTACACAATCTTCAAGATCAAATAAGGACTTTATTAGGACGTAATGTAGGGTAAAAGCAAAGGGAATGAAATAAAAATGGGTGAAGGTAAATAATAAGAAGTGTTTTCAAGATTTGTCGGAATGTTAACTCTTTTTGGAATTTCCATTCAACATTTTTTTTTTCACCTCTTCTTCTTCAAAGCAGTACTCCTTCCTTCCATTTCACTTCTCAAAATTTGATGAGAACCCTTTTTATTTTCTTCTTTTTTTTTGGACACTTTTCCTTCTTTTTTTTTTTTTGAATTCACTTTTTCTTTCTTCTTTGAATTCTCGCACAAACCATCACATTGAAACAAACTGATCAAATTCCATCTTGAAAGGCTAATTAAAAGGCTCAACGGGGTGACTAGCGATAATGTATCAAAAAAACAAAAACATATATGACTCAAAGTAAACAAAAATGGCCTAATCTCATCTCTCAAAAACTAGTATAGTTCATTCAATATCAATGACTTCAAAAGATTCAAGTGTGCCATAAAATAATATTTTTTTTTCTTGGCCAAAAGAAAAAATAATGAGACTACAACAAGGGAAATATGTTATGCACTTCCAAATGAACTTTAAGATTAGAAAAAAAAAAAAATAACCCTCCAAAAATAATGATTGGCTCAAAACTCACAGGGGTTACAGTCTCCACATTTTTATCATCAAGATTTTCTAATCACTTTTATCCTTCAACAACAAGTTGTGTCTGAGTGGCTACGTGCATGTGCAATGAATTGAGCATGAAAGTAATGAAATTCTTTAATCAAGAGTAGTATAACGAACTCAAAACATAAACCTCAAGCTAGGCAAAAGAAATTATTTATTTATTTATTTATTTTTTTAACATAACTAAACAAAACAAAACAAAAAGATAGAAATCTATGTACATCCCCCCCAAACCTAAACCAAACATTGTCCTCAATGTTAAAAATGATCCTTTCAAATAGATGTCTTGAACGAAAAGAGAGCAAAATATTAATATGCAACATGAGAACCAAGTAGAAACAAGTAAGGTAAGGAGAAGGAGGAGACGTACCTTGATCAAGCTGATTGTTATAATTTTTAATTTTTGTCAAATATCAGCTAGAACAAAAGAAAATAAAACTAAACAAGAAAACAAACACAAAGTCTAATCTAAAAGCAGAAAATAAACAAGAAAAAGATTTTTATTTTTTTATTTTTGGGAAAAAGATCTAACACAACTGGAGATCAATCCCGATAAACAGGACCATCCAAACCTCAACAACACCATGGAGATAAATATTACATATTATGAATGGACTAGTCTAATGAGATTTTAACTTACCTGGATCAAAAACATGTTGGGAGGCTTTAGCAATCTCTTCCAAGTGAATTCTTTGCATAACCACAGAAGCACTAATACCCTTAATATCAATAATTTTCCAACCTATAGCTTCCTTATGCTCTTGAAGTATACTTATCAATTGGTGTTCCCAAAAGTCATCCAACTTTGGTGGTTCTACAATAGATGGGAATGGGGATGAAGAAAGTGGAAAAAGGACCACTTTTGGCTGCCAGCTATCAATACTTAAGAGAGGAACAGAATCCAACAATGCATTGACCTCCTTAATTGATTTTTCAGTATCCAAATTGCAATCAACACAGGTTAAGCAAGCCTTTAAGGGATCTTCACAACTTGATTGTAGGAAAGTATCATGGACTAGGCTACCAATCATGTTAACCTCACATATATCCTCATTGTCTAGTACTTGCTTACTTATGTCAAAGATATTTAGCTCAACAGTCATATTCCCAAAAGAAATCTTCATCACACCACTCCGACAATTGATCAAAGCATTCGATGTGGCTAAGAAAGGGCGACCCAAAATGACATGGATTTGTGTACTGACATTTAGAGCAGGCTCAGTGTCTAACACAACAAAATCAACAGGAAAGTAGAATGCATCCACCTTAATCAGCACATCCTCAATAATACCTCTAGGGATTTTCACAGACCTATCAGCTAATTGAAGTGTCATGGTTGTGGGTTTCAACTCCCCCAAACCTAGCTGTAAATAAACTGAATATGGCATAAGGTTCACACTTGCCCCCAAATCTAGCAAAGCTCACTCAATGAGACGGTCCCCAATCTTGCATGAAATTGTAGGAGATCTAGGGTCCTTACATTTCACTGGATATTTATTCTGAATGATTGAACTAACTTACTCTGTCAAAAATGCCTTTTTAGGGACATTTGTCTTTCTCTTCATTGTCACAAGATCTTTTGGAAACTTGGCATAAGCAGGAACTTGTTGAATTGCATCAAGAAATGGAATGTTTATTTGCACTTGCTTAAAAACCTCTAAAATGTCTCCAAATTGTGCACTTTTCTGAGGACTAATTAAACTTTGAGGGAATGGAGCTTTAGGAACAAACCTCCTATCAAGGGGGGAACTAAGATCCTGAATTGGAGTGGCAGGTGGGTTGTCCTTTTTTCTCCATGATCATCATGTGAACTATGAGTTCCTTTTTCCTTTAACACAATATTTTCATCATCCTCCACTTCTGGCATTTTCACTTGATTATCAACTTGCTTACCAGACCTAAGGGTAGTAATAGACTGAACATGTTCTTGTCCATGAGTAGAACTAGAAGAACCATTGATGGCATACTGTCCTTTTGAGTTAGGTATAGGTTGACTAGGAAACTTTCCTTTTTTCCTCTCTCCAACTTGAGTTGCTAACTGGCCAACTTGATTTTCCAACTTTGAAATAGCTTGAGTATTCAAATGGGTGGAACTTTTCATCTCTTGAATGGCTTGGCTAGTTGATTGCATGAAAGTTTTGAGAGACTCCTCCAAAGATGGTTGTTGTCTTGGTGGTGCTACAAACTGAGGTGTTGATTGAGGGAATGGGAGGATATGCTTGAGTAGGTGGACGAAATTGACTTTGTTGATGCACTTGTTGTCCACCTACATTTGTGGGGGAATGGTTTTGCATCCAAGAGAAATTAGGATAATTTTGCCAATTTGGATTGTATGTCTCTGAAAATGGACTAGCAAGTGGCCTTCCATAATTATTCAATTCATTTGCTTGCTCAGTATAAAAATCAGGATAACCAAAAGTGGAAGAACACATTTGTGTTGTATGCATAGGACTTGCACAAATAGATCATATTTCACTGTGAACTTGATTGACAGAATTCATCCCTCTACCTAAAGCTAAGGCTTCAACCTTACGAGTGAGATTGTCCAACCTAGCTTTTATGTCTAAATCTTCACTAACTTTATACAATCCTCCTTTCTTAATTGCAAGGGCAGATCTCTCTCTACGATTGGAAAAATCCCATTGTTGTGAGCTTTCTGATAAATTTTCAAGAAATTTGTACGCCTCATCATCCATAAGACTTAAAAATCCACCACCATTCATGGACTCAATCATGTTACGATTTGTTTGAGTCAAACCATTATAAAAATATTGTACTAGTCTCCATGTTTCAAAACCATGGTGGGGACACTTTAAGATCAAGTCCTTAAATCTCTCCCAACTCTCATAAAATTTCTCTTGTTCATCCTGATAAAAATCTGCAATTTCTCTCCTCAAACCATTTGTCTTGGCCATTGGGAAAAATTTAGAGAGGAATTTTGTGACCAACAGTTCCCATGAAGTGATAGATCCAGGTGACAGAGAATTAAGCCATGCTTTTGCCTTATCCTTCAAGGAAAAAGGGAATAAACGCAAGCGAACAGAGTCATCAGTGAAATTCTGGAACTTACAAGTAGCACAAATCTCAAGAAAATCCTTCATATGCATATAAGGATCTTCTCTATCCAATCCATGAAAAGTAGGAAGAAGGTAGATTATCTGTGGCTTCAACTCAAAATGTGCAGCAGTGGTTGCAGGCAATACTATGCAAGATATAGGGTTGGTGGTTATGGGTGAGAACAACTCCCTAAGAGTTTTTGAATCATCTCCTGTTTTTCCCATTGTGGATGAATAATCAAAACTCACAAGACGATTTTCTTTATCACGTATCCAAGTTCTCATACACCAAGCACAAAAAATAATTTTTTTTTGTTTTTTTTTTAAATTGAAAAAAAAAAATTTAACTACAACTAGTAGAAGGAAAAATTCAATTAAGACCTAATTTATTTTCCTAACCAAGTCCCCGGCAACGGCGCCAAAAACTTGTTGTGAAATTTTAAAATACTCACAAGTGTACGAACCGTACCGAAGTATAATTTGACAAGAACGAGGTCGAACCCATAGGAACTTGAATAAACGTAGGAAAATTAATCAAATCTTAACCAAATTAATCCTAATCTAGTTTAATAAAAATTGGTTGTTTGCAATTAAATATACTAAGAAAATAATTAAACTAAGCAAAGATGTAATATAAAGCAATAAAAAGATGTAAACAATCAAGGGAAAGGAATTAAGGTTTTGGAATCCGCCTTGTTAATTCATATCAGCATATATTTATGATCATTAATTTTTCCCAACTCACTACATGATAATCTAGAAGTCAATCTTGCTATCATGGAAAATATCATCACTAAAACTTGTGTTTAAAAATCTAAAGCATGTTCTTTTTCGCTTCTTAAGTATAAAACCAAATCATCAATTGTATCCATTGGCAGAAAAATCACAAACGATATCCAATTTTATAATCAAGAATTATTAAACCAAGCATTCAATTAATTAAGACAAATCCTAAATCATGAGAAAAACATGATTGAACTCATATCTAAAATCCTATCTTAGTCAATTGATATGAAGTACGAACAATTTAAATCATTAAAGAACAATTATTGTGGGAAAAAACAAATCACATAAATATTACTGATAATCTTTAATAAGGTTTCATCCTCAACCCTAATTATAAATTTAGTTACTCATAGTAATTGAAAGAAAACACAAAAATAAAATACTAAACATTAAACTAAAAAAAAAAAAAAAAATTAAAACTAACTGTCATGGAAGAGGTAGCCAAAGCTCTCTATACATTCTGCCCTCAGCCCTAGCACTCGCCTCAGCCCCCACTGAATTTTGCCCTAAAGAGCCTTTAAATAGGTCAAAGAATCCTATTACAAGTTGAATTCTCGTTTGGAAAAAATCTCAGATTTTTAGGCTTCATTTAACCGACGATTTTGGCCCATTTGACTTCAAAATTCAGACATTTGATAAACTAAAAAGTTGTAGCCCTTTAAGTTAACTTTCCAGCCCAACTTGAATCATCTCGATTGAAAATATGAGCTGAAAGTTATGCCAAAAATACTAACTGATGTCTAGGCTAGAATCCTAATCCGAATTGGACTTGGATTTGGTGCAAATTTCCTTTGATTCCTTGCTCCAATTGGACTCAAATTTAATTGGGTTGACCTTCTCTTGAATTCATGCCTAGCTGAATGTAAGTTGGCTTGATTCAATTGGCTTAGCCCCACTTTGCATGTAAAGCCTTGTTACTTGCAACACAAAGATATTATATAATCAGTCACAAAATAACATAAAAGTAAGGCTAAATATGTAGATATGTGAGTACTTTCTTGTATATATTTCATGCACATCATGTGTCAAAAATCTGCTTGTTGCTCATGCGTTTGTCGTGGTTGGCCTGCTCAGTATGCCGTTCATCCTTGGCTGTTTTCCAGTTTTTCCTTTCTTTTATGACTTCTCCCACTTAGGGCTGGGCCTTGTTTGATGGTGGGCTTCGCCTCTTCTCCAGCCCACTCTTTTCTGCTACAATCTCCTGCCATGCCATTGTTATTCTTGCTACAAAGCTGTTTGCCTCAATCCTACTGGGTCTCTTTGGGCCTGCCGTTTATTCTTTTCCCAACGGCTCAGTATGGCCATTGGTTTTTCTCATTTCATTACTTTGCGGGCTCCTGTGTCCCATTTGTTTTCTCTTTGGCATCCTTTGCCCATTTGCTTTCCTTGGGTTTCCTTGACTCTTTTCTTAACTCTGCATTCCCATGGGGTTTTGCTAACTCTATTGGGCTTCCCTGACCCAATTATCTTGTCCTCATCCTTGGAGTTCATGGACTTGCCATTAACCCCTTACTTTCTTTACTTGCATTACTTCGGGCCTGCCGTGGCCCAGTCTCACTTTTCTACATCACATATTGCCCATGGTTTGCTATTTCTCTCTTTCCAAGCCGCTTTAAGCGCATTTGCCACTTCGAGGCCCATTTGCTTATCTTATAGGCTTGTGATTCATTATTTCTGCCGCTTGAGCTTAATGAGTTTTCTATCCATTTACCAACTCTTTTCTGTCCATGTTGCTGGACTTTTCCTTTCCACTTGGGCTTCCAAATTGGCCATCAACACTAATTCATCTATGATATATTTGTAATATTTAAAATTTTTGATCTCAATATAATTTATTATTTTACAGATTTATTTGCTTGATAGAACTTTTTAGAACTTAGGTTACTTATTGAGTTGTCAACTCACCCCCCCTCCCTTTTTTCTCCTTTCAGATTTTGATTAGGAAGAGTATCATATTTTTGGGCTTCCACTAGAATGTGCGTATGAGTGAAGTTTAGGAATCATTGGAATAAAATTTGGCTTTTAGGTTTAACATTGTCTTTGTTTAGACTTTAGTCTTAAAAAAATTTAGTTTATTTTCTTTATGATGTTGGAAGATTATTATTTTAGAGATCCTTTGAGAATTGCACTATTTGAAAATATTTTTTTGGATTTATTGATGAAATTTTTCTTTGAGGATAATTCTTTAGTTGTTAAGAAGACTTTTCACACTTGTAGGGTGTAAACTTTATACGTGTGTGGCTATTGTCACGTGCCTAGCTCTTACTTGGGTTCGGGGCGTGACATGTGATCCATAGACCATAGCAACTTTTATTGAATGTATATAATTTCCCATAAAATTATGGCTTAAAGGGTTAGGAATTTGGATGAGACCAAAAAAAAAAAAAAAAAAAAAAAAAAAAAAAAACAATAACACCAAAAAAAAATTGGAGAGAGATATAAAGTAGATACTAGAATATTCATATTTTTTTATCTTCAAAAAATTTTAACAGCAACATAAAAAATAATTTTATATATTTTACAAGTTTAGATTTTTATTAAAGTAGTTGCCTATTGTGCTCTAGTCTGACTGGAAAGTTACAACCATTATAAAAATAATTGTCGTAAATACATATTCTCTTACTTTTGAGGGGAGTTTGAACTTTTATTAGTGGATTTAGGTTTAGGGCACAACACAGTTTAACAATCTGCCATAAATAATTTTTTGAGGAAGTGAACAAATGACTATCAGTATTCCTCGACAAAAGGTTCAAATATGGAAGTTTATGTATCTAAACTCTAAAGCCGACACCTAGCCCCTATGTATTGCTATTTTTTACTTGTAAGTTGTAACTAAAGCCATTAATTACCAGACTATCAGACTATATCAAAATCATATCTTGCTACTGTAATCAGTTTTATTAATTATTAGCAGAGTTGGATATCATATATTTATTTTTCATTTTTTTACTGAGAAAAAAAGAGAGTAAATAGAGCGATCTGATCAATTGGCATCTTTCACCTAAGCGTGATCATAATAACATTTTATCTGTTGGACCCAGACTTACGAAAGCAAAGGATTTGAATGAGCCAGAGCAATGCACTATCGAGAACGCTAGTGAGCATAAGCTGAGAGCATAAAATTATTTCCCAAGCGCTTTTCATTGCAAGATTCGAATCTGGGACCTCTACCTTCCAAACCTTTAAAGTGAGCCCATGACCACTAGAGCAACCACCCTCATTGTTGGATATTATGTCACATCTCAATTTGTTACTTTAATTAATACTATTGTGCTTTATTTCTATTTCTACAAAGTATATAGGTGAAACCACCGTGAAGGAATAACCTTGAGTCTTTGTTGTATTAATTGCTATTTTGGTATGCACGTACTGGTTTAAACTATAATGTTTATCATATGCTCAGAGTTTGATTTTCTTCAAAAGACTTTTCACCAGTTTTTATAGTGAAGGTTAATCAGAAGCCTCACCATGTTTAGCAAGGTTTCTTTATTGTCTTTCATTCAGACATCTAACATTTTCATTGCTTGCCACGCATTCGAGCTGATCTGACCGGGTCACATGCATTGGTGACCCAACTTTGAAAACCAATCTGACTCTCCTCAGTATGAAGAAGCCGTATATCTTGTTTCAGTTCTCTTATCTGACAATATTTTCTCTCTCACTTTGTGATTTTCATTTGCTTTTGAGTTTTGATATGATCATTTGGTTTGGTATCCGACAATACAAAATTATTGTACTTTCAAGTTTCAACGAATAACTCTTGGCCTACCACACAAATTGATTGGTATCCGACAATACATCTTGGACTGTGTATGCATGAGAGAATTGGTCATGGAAAAGAGAAACCCATTCCCACTTGAAAGTGTTCAGACTTCAGATTGTGCAATCCAGCAAAGAAAAAAATATGGTCATGGACACATGCATATGAGCAATGAAGTAGAGGAGTCCTTTTTGGATTTTCATACCACATATAATTGAGATATTACTTCTTGTCCTAAA
Organism: Quercus ilex subsp. ballota; assembly: GCA_032727855.1. Classification (NCBI taxonomy): domain Eukaryota; kingdom Viridiplantae; phylum Streptophyta; class Magnoliopsida; order Fagales; family Fagaceae; genus Quercus; species Quercus ilex. The sequence goes on from CM064918.1 coordinate 55,756,777, forward strand.
TTGTTAGGCTTTATTTATTTTTCCTTTTTTTTTTTAATAGAAGGGGCTTATTTCGTTTTGGATGTACCAAATTATTCAAAATAAATTTTTTAACATGCTCTATAATTTATTTTAAAAACCAATATAATTATTAATAAATTTTAAATAAATGATTTTTTTTTTCTGCTGAGAAAATTAAATAGTTGTGAATATTTATGTATTTTTATGTAAATGATACACATCAAAAAATTTCCTTCCAAGGTTTGATTTTAAAACATGAATAATACATCAATAACTGCCTTTAGCATTATGAATTTTCTCGCTGTATATATGTTTATTTATTTCTTAGCTTTGCCCAAATCAAAATTACAAGAGGCCTACTGCAATTTACCCTTTTTGGGCAAGACATTTGTCACTCACTTCTCACTAAGTGCGAAAAGAGGTGCATATTATTGCTCAAATTAACCGGTCCCTATCAATCCCAATTCATCAGTTCAACATATGGATAGCCCTTAGAATGAGTTCAAATCTTCTGCTTCATTGAACATGGCAAGGTTTTATTGATAAGTAAACTACATTTATTTTGTTTCTCATAGCATTTGGAAGGAAAATTACCTATAAATGTAAAAAATCACATGAGAATTTGGTATTACAAGAAATGGCAACGTTAACCAACATTAGATATTTTGTTATAACTCCTACATCCATTTTGGAAATGGACAGGTGCCCTCAAATACAATGGAAAAAAAATATGGAATCAATTCCCTCAAAACCCTTTATGAGCAGAAATGATCAAGTAAACTTTATAAATCTAAAAATATGATCTACGCATAAGATTTAAACTTGCACAAATAGAAGCAATCACCAGCCCGTGTGCCTCACAACTAATGCAGCGTGGGGAAATAATACACAGAAAAAAGATGAAAATCTCTTCCTAAAATCTATAGTACTTTTATCAATGTGGTGGACAGCTTGATGTCAAAATCGTATAAAACTGTCCACAAGTGCAGTACTTAACTCTTTGATTTCTCTTCAAACCAATTCTCGTGAAGCTGAACCCTCCTTTATTAGCTTATAAGCGCATTCCATCTAAACCAAGGGTCACATGGAGGTTCTGGCAAGCTCGTGTTGATCACATGGGTTCCAGTTGTTCTATCACAAAATTTGAAAAGGTTCTCTCACCTATGTGAGGTCCTTTGTGCTTAGCTAATTAGAGAAAACTGGGGTCTCCAACCCAGCTTTCAAGAAACCATCATTTTTCATGTAAGTTATACATGAAAAAGGAAGGAAAAAAAAAAAAGACGAGATGAAGTAAAAGAGAAAAGAACAATTCATTTTCATGCAAAATGCAAACAGATAGGGTACATAACGTGTGACATGGGGACCATTGGATGTATCAAAAGGGTAAGCCTAAAGCATGGCTGAAGCAGGCATTCATTGCAGAGAAGCAGACCTTCAGGCAGAGAGGCAGGGCTTCAAAACAGAGCACTGGAAGACTTGCAGCAGTAACACTTATACGACACTCTACAACAGCTAATACGACTCGCAGTTTTTGAATTAGTTGCCTCAGTAGTTTAGTAGCTATTTATACATAGACACGTGTAATGTTTTGATTGGTTGTAAGGGCTAGATCTGTATAAAGCGGAGTTAGACCGAGTTAGTTAGGATTAGATATTTTTTAGCTCTTGTATCAATTCTTGTATAAATAGGCTCTTGTACATTCTTTTCTGATTAATGCAACACAGAAGTTTCGTTCTCAAATTCTCACAGGATGGGAACAAAACCAACACACAAGGTTGTTGGATTTGAACCAAATAAACTACTCGGTCAAAATGTTTTTTTTTTTTTTTTTTTTTTATATTTTTTTTCCCACTTTTCATATTGACCAAATGTCCCTAAATATCTTTACATTCATAGCAGTATATAGGGTCAAACATGTACCATCTTCGCATCTCATCAAATGATTCAAACCAATACACAAAATGTAGAACATGAAACACAAGCAGTTGGTCTGCTCAGGGCCTCAGACTCTCAGTTCTAGCTTGAAAACTAAATCCAAGCAGTTGCTAAATCCAAGCAGTGTAGAGCATACAGTCAATACAACATGACGCAACTGTTTGGATTTAGTTTCAAGCTAGAATGCAAGTCTGTCAACTACAACTACAATAGTCGGCTCCAACTCTCACTTGTAAAATATGGATCATATTTCCTTCTGTATTCTTCATTGATGGCCTGAGGTGGTCTCTCTTATGGTACCACCTTATGCCATCAAGAAGAACATGGAATGGTAAGTGTTTCATTTGTAAAGGCCATACAATACTTTACATTCTTGTTGCCATTAAGTTTCTTAATGCAGTAGTGTCTATTTGTGATAGCCATTGACGGATTTTTTCAGGGTTGGATCTTCACTTATATCACATACTATGTCAGCTAGTTGTATGCTGATTAAATCTGATCTATTGGGAGCAAGGAATCCACCCTATTTAAGCCCTCAATAAGTACCAAACCAAGCCATTTTTGCCACTACAAAGTGCTAAGTGTGCTTCCATTTTTGTCGTAATCTACACACTATACAACTCTCATCTTGTGTAATGCCTCTACAGCTCTACTGTTCTACTTCCAGGTCCAAGCCTTTTCTCCACAGTTAAGTACTAGTTGGCTAGCTGCTATCCTTCCAAACTTTGTGTCCAAAATTTTCTCAAATTCTACTAAAATCCCTTTGTCAAAATATTGTTCATTGTTCAGTTAATAACCTGAATTATCATTAAACAGCCGAGACTCCTCCGCATCCATGTTAGAGCATTCCTTTTGTAAAGATAATACCTTTTGTAAATTTTTGTTCATATTGTTTAACCAGTAACATGACTTGACATTCTATTTTTTCTATCTTGATATTTAGATTTTTAAAGGTTTTGTGCAAATTTGGTATCTAAAATATTTCGAGGGTTCGAGTTTGAACTGCTTTTTTGTAGCTTAAACTCGCATCATTTTCATTCTAAGTTATAAAGGAACGATGACCGAAAGCTCTAAGGTATAAACAACTATTGGGTTTATCTTTCTGAAATTTCTTTTTAACAAAATAAATCAGTTCCTGATTATTTGCCTTTTTAAATAATTGTATTTGGATACACTAGTTCTGTTTGATAAGTCAGATGGGCTTTGATTTTATTGATTGGTGTTTGTTGAGTGTTCTTTTTTCTTTTCCCTGAGAAGATGAATTTAGTTGTCAATTTTTTAAAAATGAAGACCACCTAATTGATTATCTTTCCTTATTTTATAGAAAACTATCACTAGATTTTATTTTATTTTTTGGTTCTTTTTTAATCCTGAGCAAAACTCAAAAAAGAATATTAGTGATGTATACGAGATACACATGCAGTTCTGTAGTGGGCGTTCTACCATTTTGATATTAGTAGGGGTTAGGAGAATGGAGTTAAGATTTAAGAATATTAGTGATCTCTTAATTCTTGTTTTGTACTAGATCATGTATGTGAAAATATGCTAATTCTTTATTTCAATTTTCAATAAATCATGTAACTTTTCAAGATCAATATGCTAACTGGGTGTATTGGCTCGTGAACATTTTAAAGTCAATCTAAAGAAAATTGTATTATTTATATTCTTATCTAAACGTTTGTTATATTGAAAATCCGATGTCAATATGCATGGCAATAATATATAAAAGAAAAAAAGAAAAAAAAAAGAATAAAATGTAAAAAAACAGGAGGAAGCAGGTTAACCCATGCTTTGCCTAAGTTTTTTCGGCTAGGCCGTTGGGTTGGGACTTGGGACCATTCAGCCCAATTGTTGATTTATCACAGTATGAATTATTATTTTCTCTGTGAGGTGTAGCTAAGGCATATGCTACAACATTGTCTTGCTTATAAATGTGAGAGAAAGAAAAACTTTGAAGAGAATTAACAAAGGACATAGTGCCTTTACTAAATGACCAAAAGCAGAATCAACCATATCATCTGTTCGGAGGGAGTTTAAGATAATCTTTGAGTACCTCTCAAAAATGGAGTTTACAAGGCCGACTTCATGGACAAATTGTGCCACTCGCCTAACTGCTGATGATTTGATGATAACCACAAAAGAAGATTCAAGATTTTTTTTGATAGAGACGCCATGACCTCATCATGGGAATTGTGAAAGTTATTTGATATATAATAGAGTTAATAAAAAAATTGAAACTTTTCTTTCCTTATATGCATTTCATTATTTCAACAAGACCCAATTTGAGTGTTATTGGTTTTAACTTAAATTTCTAGACTAATTTGATAGTTTTTCAAATATTGGTAGATTCCAAGAAATATGGTTTTGTTTCGTTTTCATATAAAAATTGTAGCTTGACATTTTAATTGATGAGGAGTTGGTTTCATTGTTGATACAAAGATAGGTGTAGATTCATTTATATCTAATGGTGGCATGTGCATCAAGTTGCTAAAATGAGAGAAAGTAGTTCCTTATTACCTTATATAAACAGATAAGCTAGCTAATGCTTAACATTAGGGAGTTTGTCATGTACTAGGAGGTGTAGCAAGGAATGTTGCTGGATGCATATGGGCCTTGATATGGCAGATGAGATTAGGTTTTGCTTGGTTAGTTCTGCTCATAAAGGGTTTTGAGCTTTGCTGGAATGAAATGATTCCATATTGTTTTCCATAGTATTTATAGGCACCCAAATGGTAGTCGGAAATAGGAATTAACACAAGATAACTAATGTTGGCTAACATTGCCATTTCTTGTAATACCACAGGTTCTCATGATTTCTTGACATCATTGGTAATGGTCCATCCAAATGCTATGAGAAGCAAAATAAATGTAGTTCACTTAAAAAAAAAAAAAACTTTGCTATGTTAAATGGAGCAGAACATTTGAACTCATTCTAATGCCTATCCAATTGTTGTACTGATGAATTGGGATTAATAGAGATTTGTTAATTTGAAAGGGTAAATTACAATGACAGCACCTGTGCTTTGTCACAAAAATAATATCCCTTATAATTTGGATTTGGACTGTGACAGATATAGCTAAGAAATAAATAAAGAAACATATATACAACCAAGACAGACGTAATGCTCAAAGCAGTTTTTAATGTGAATTTCTTCTGTGCAGATGATACAAGGTCAGTATAATCAGTTGCCATGGTTGTTTTCAGTCTATAAAAACCATCAAAGTATATGGAATCTGAAATTACAAGCCAATTTGGTCAAGTATAATGGATCTAATAGAAATTGCAACTTGAACACCATGGCATTTTTTCTCTTCTGACTTGCTATATTTGTTGTTAATGTTTCTGGATTGGTCCTTGATTTTCACCCATCATCCTGAGTTTAAATTCCCACTAGAAGTCCCCCTTGATACTTTATGAGTCATGCATCAAGGTTTATTTCCTAAGGCTGAATTCAAAGCCCCTATCCGGCTAAGATTTCACTACAAAAAACAGAAAAAATAGTCCTTGATTTTTTATTGATAGTCATGGAGCATGTATGATATTACAAAAACATTCTTGAACAAAAGTAAACCTTATCACTCATAGATTATGTAAACATTTTGCGTACATGGGTGAAACGATCTAAGCCTTTAAGGAACTAGTAATAGGATTGTACATTACATATCACTTATAGTGATTTTTTAATCATTTTTTTTACATATCACTTGTAGTGACTTTTCCTTAGATGTAGTTCATACATCTATGGAAAACTCAACTAACTTTTAGAAAAGCTATTGAGGAGCTTGGTCATCCTTTTTTCTTTACCTTCCTTTTTCACATAAATTCTTCTAGTTTTCTACTGTGTATAAGCTGTTTCCCATATGCGACCCAGCTCTGTATTGAAATCAAAATCCAAACAGTTTTATTATACGGTCACTCGTCACGGCAGCTCCATAACTCACCAGCATAGCACCTGAAATAAATTATACCTTATATTAATAGATAATTAGTATATGCACCTTTAAAACTAAATCATAATTCAACTTGTCTACTTCAAATCTCAATAAAAAACAAATAATTTTCAAGTGTTTAACTAGGATGGATTCTTCGCTATCAATAAATCGGACTTAATCAAGGTACTAGAAGATCCCCTAAATGCACTTTTGGGGAACACTATGCAGAAAGAGGATAACATACAACTAGTTGCCATAGTACGTGATATAAATTAGAAATTAAGAATGAAGTCATGTTTGGGAATGGTTAGGTGCAAAAGGAAGCCAACCCTGCCAAAATCCATTAGACTTTCAATCGCTATCACAAAGAGACACTAGTGCATCAAGAGATTAAGTGCAACAAGAATGTGAAAATAATCAAGATTCCTACTGCAATGATATATTCATTGCAATAAAATATACTTGGAACAAAATAATCAAGATTCCTACTGAAATCCACACGATCTTATTATCAGTAAGCGCACTAGTAGCTTCCTTAACTCCCCCCACTGTTGACAATACTACACTAAGGAGGAAATTGTAATGTAAATTATTATTCAGAATATTAGATACGAAGAGTTCATGAAATGTAAAGTTATAAATAATTGTAACTAAGCTAAATAAATTGAATAAATAGCTTAATTTGCAAATGCAAAAATAGTTGGTATCAAGTTATTGCAACGATCTCTTCATTTTAAACTTTTGCAACAAATTTAAGTAACACTTTTGTTGGGGGAAAAAACAGTTACCAAACATACCCTTATCATTCCTTAAAAAAAAAAAAGCCACCAATAAATGATTAGATAATTCATTCCAGAATAGCAATAAATAATTATTTCATAATAATAATAATTCATTTATTAACTTTCTTTTGAATGAATAATAATAATAATAATAATAATAATAATAATAATAATAATAATAATAATAATTATTATTATTATTATTATTATAGGGGTGATAGGCCCAACTGTATATATATATATTTTGGGCTGAATGCTCAATCCGAGGACATCTAGTAGTTCGAGAACGGGTAAATGCTGTTATGGAAGTCGGCATTTGTGAATAAAGAAAGGGGTTTGGCCATGATGGTCCGAGAAGATGATTCGAGGAGGGATGCTTCCTCAGTTGAGCAAAGTAGAAGTCAGAAGGTGCGGTTTGCTGCCTAGAAGCAACGTTCCAGGAGATTCTATTTGAACGGTTTTAGACCCCTTAAAACACAACCAGATTGGTTAGCATAGATTAATTAGCCAAGTTGTTACTTAGTCAAATTATGTAATTCTAGGTTAAAGCAATCAAATAATCATATCAAAATAATTAAGCAGCGGAATAATAAAAGATACAATGATATGATCACCCAGGAAACCACAAGGTAAAAACCTGGGGAGGATTTGACCTAACTATCCTCAAGGTAAACCTGAATCCACTATGCGAAAGAATCGAAGTTCATACAAAAGGACTACAAGCTCCCCGCTCGACTTCCTAATGCTACCCACCAGTAGAACTTACTGACACGACCATGTGCAAGCTCCGAATCCACAGACTCCTTTTTTCTTGGATTCTTCAATCAGCTACAAGCACCCACGCTTGATATTCTTTAAACTCTTGAATCTGCAACTGAATGATTATCAAGGTTTTGCTAATATCTCCACCTTGAAAACCCTAAGTTTTGTGTAAAGGAAAACTCCTCAAAGGTCTCACAAGAGATTTACACAAAACAGCAATATGAGCAACAAAGATTTAGAGAGGTTTGGGTACAAAACCCTAAAAATAAAAGGAGGCATAAGAGGCACTCTAATCTCTCTCAAAAGTCCTAAAAACGTTCTAGGGTTTTCCTTATATATATGAGTGTTTTACTTGAACCCCAAGACGTTTAAATAGAGTTTGGGCTGAACTGGAACTCTGCAGAAAAATAAATCTGTACATGGTTCGATCGATCGAGTCTAATTTTCGATCGATCGAGCCTTACAGATTTAGTCCAATAAATCTGCAATCACTCGATTCCAGTTTTACAAATAAACATACTTTGAGCAAGCCTAAACAAGACTAAACATATTGTTTTGATCATGGTTTGCTAACATTACACATTAGAGTTCTAAATACATAAAATCCTAAATCTTTAGAACCTAACACTATTGATAAGGATATACATCATGGATGCACAGGACAAAGAAAAGCTATGAAATATCTAAGAGAAAGCTGTTACCACCGTATAAAATGCTCTGTAGCTAACTCTCTGGCTGCATTAATGAGAAAGTGATACCTGAACAGTAATTTTCAGTCTTACAGTTGCTACCAAAGACTTTAAGAAGGTGCTAATGGGATAAAGATCAACACCAGCAATCTAATCCACACGTGGAGGGTGAAGATGAAAGAAAGAAGATGGTATAAAATAGAAAGGAGTTCCTTAGGAAGGGGGGATCGCAGATTTGAGAGAAAAACACTGTAGTAACAAGAACTGAACTTGTAATCAAAATTCAAAGAAAGATATACTAGAATTAATTTCTCGGATTGTGCCAATGACGATTTTCCTTGGGAAAAACCATTTTATCTTTGATTTCTTATCATCTGGATCCACTTTAATTGTTGTTTCAGCTCATTAGGGCCTAGATTTCCAACCTACTCTCTACAAATTCATTGTATTGAGCTTTTTGGGCCTAAATCCATCCATCCTTTGGGCTTGGGAACCAAATTGAGTCCTTACAATAATAATAATAATAATAATAATAATTCATTTATTAGCTTTGAGATGAATATTAAGTTTTTTTTTTTTTTTGGGATAGGAGATGGATATTAAGTTAATGTCTATCTTTTTTCTTTATTAGCTAGTAGATTATACTAAATATATTAAATTAAATTTTTTTAGAGAGTCTTCAATATGATCATATTACAAAGATTATTTTATCTTTTTCAAAAACAATTTTATCTATTGGTAGTGGTCCATCCAAATGCCATGAGAAACAATGTGTTTTTGGGCATGTATGCGTGCGCATGCTTTATGTATGCGTGCGCATGCTTTAAGTATGCATACGCATACTTGAGGCATGCGTGCGCATGCTTTGTTTATGTCCTGTTGAATATAGTTTTCATGTGTCTAGGTCTAGGGTTAGTAGAATAACATGTTTTACTTGTTTAATTGATATATTGATAATTAGGGTTTATATCTTGGATTAACAATATGAACATGCACATTAACATGAACATGCATTGATGTATAAGTGCGGTGATGATCATGATATGGTTGATGAACAAGATGAATATGCTTGGTTGATGTCATAATGCTATGCTTGGATCTTTGGGATATGCTTGATGTTGATGCCTTATTAGTGATACTGTTTTGTGATGTGCTTGCTGCCCTTGGATATTTTTTGCTAGATGAATGGTAGGGGTTTCGTGCTTTGGATGAGTATGGGACATTTACCATGTTTGGATGTTAGATGCATGTTAGTGTGTGTGAGTTTAGAATAAAATATTAGAGGACTCTTTGATGGGATTAGGATTTGGAACATAATGAGTAGAGATTGACCTACGGGTCGGGTGGGGTTAGGTGCCTAACATCTTCCTATCCCAATACCTAATCTCTGAACACGTGCTTTGGTAAAGATCTGTCATTCCACAATGATGTTATATTTATGGTTCCTAGACCTAATCTAGGTGACGACTCCATTTACACCCTTTGCCATGGTCCACCCTAGGCCAAGGCGTACTTCCCACGTCTCTAGAGAAACCCAAAAACTCATCGTGGGCTCTTGTGCCCACACTTGTAACCACTTGTTCTTGATTAATGAATTCTTGGGAGTGGTGACCTGAAATTCACCCAGTGAGGTTTTTGCCTTGTGAAAGTTTTCTCCATTTGTCAACAAATCACTTTGTCAATTTTATTTTTTGTTACACTCTAGATTATTTGGTGATTTGTTTGTACCTCCACGTTATTGGCATGTAATTTGATCTAATTAATCAACTTAAGTAAGTGAATTATTTAATTGGAGTCAATCTATAACCCAACATAAAGAATATTAATTAGGACTAATTCAATTTAGAGGATAATTGCACATGACTTAATGAGGTAAAATAATTGTTTTGAACTATATAAAATTTTCTTGGTGATTTTTTTTTTAAATAAACGTAAAATAATACTATATAATATACCATATTAAAATAATACTATATATATTTGTGGGTTTCTTATTTTTGTTGATTTTAAAATTTATTGATATACTTTGCTTGGCCTTGTAAAATATTTTCCGGGCTCTAACACTGCGTCACTAGATTACTAGGGCATTGGTCATGGTGTAGAAGATATTTTAGAGGCTCATAAAGGTCCATTAAGGAAGAAAATAGATTTATAAATAGAATCTTGTGGAATGTATTGAATGAGTTACTATACTGAATATACAAAATACACCTAACATCTACTAGATTTGCAGTTAAGTTTCTCTGTTCTAATGGTTTCCTAGGTCTCCAAACCTGTTAATCTTAGACTGTAGAATTTCGGAGTGAGTTTTGTTTGAATCCTTGGAGTAACAAGTTTACTTCCAAGGTTTGTAGGGCTTTGTTTCTTGGGTTTCTGGGAAATAATGAGCGCTTTGAGTGTGCAGATCTTGCTAGCTGTCTAATGGATGACATTACGAAGAGTTGGAACAAGCTTTCTCTCTCTGATAGAGAAGGGGGCGAGTTCAAATTTCAGGCACAACACACGTCTCAAGAGTACGCGATTGTGGCAAAGTTCTTCATGTCTAGAGCTCTAAACGCACGTGGACGCAGTAGCACGCATTTTTAACCCAATTTGGCAAGCTAAGAATGGTTTCCAGATTCAAAACCTTGGTGATCATAGGCTACTGTTCATCTTTGATAATAAAGGAGATGTTGGTAGGGTTTTACGCAATGACCATGGAGCTTTGATAAACACGCTATTCTTCTCCAATTCTACAATCAATCCCTCCCGTTGCTAGACTTGATCTTCAAAGACATAGTTTTTTGGGTTCCGGTACATGACATCTCAATTTCTTACACGAACCAGAGGACGACAAAGGAATTGTGTGCTAAGGTAGGCGAGGTGATACACATGCCTGAGGATTCTTACACGAGCGGACAAGGGTTCATGAGGGTTAGGGTTTGAGTGGATATTACTCAACCTCTTTGCCGTGGTAGGGTGGTGACACTGGAAAATGGAGAGCAATCATGGGTAATCTTCAAATACGAAAGGTTGCCTAATCTGTTCTACTGGTGCGGATGCTTAGATCATGCAGATAAGGACTGTGAAGTATGGATCCAAAGTAATGGCACACTCAAAACGAAGGACAAAAGGTATGATTCTAGTATTAGAGCCCTACCAGCTTTCTTCCCTCGAAAAAAAATACTGTCTGTGTGCCTGGGTATTTTGAATCTCAGAAACAGAAGATCAAAGCGAGGGCTGGTTTTCCGGTGAAGCTTAATCAGAGAGGGCAGTCGGAGGATTCATGTCGGTTTTAGGAAAATACAGAGAAGGAAGGAGTGTCTGCTACGGCGGAAATTAATGCAGATTTGAATTTTGACAGATCCGATATTCCAGATTCTACGCCTATTATTTAGTGTCGCAATGATGGAGTTAATAAGGATGAAGTCAATCCCATAAAAACGGCGCACACGTCCAGGGATTTTGGATTGCATGGTGATGTCTTACATGAAGAACCTTCTCTGGAGGCCACGTCGGATTCATTGGGCTGCCAGAATAATAATCCATCTGGGCTTTTTTCAAAAATCCCAAACAATAACATCCCTACAGTGAAGCCAGGCCTGGTACGTGACACTATAGCTAAATGGGTAAGAATTACTCGGCCCATTAGCTCTTATGAGGATGGTTCATGCAACGCACAGCTTGGTAAAATCCATACTGAAGCTTCCTTCTCTGAACATCCTTCAGCGAAGTGTCGCATACAGAAAGATAAGGTCCCTCAGTCAACATCTTTTCCAACGGTGGAGGTTGCTCAACAGCCCTGCCGAACACAATGAGTTGGTTATGTTGGAACGTGCAGGGGTTTAGGAAGCAACGCACCGTTCATGAGCTTGCATTGGTATTGCGGGTGCAAGATCCTGCTGTCGTGTTCTTGGCTGAGACATGGGCAAATGAAGATAGGCTGATGAAGTTACGTGATGATTTGCAGTTTGATGATTTATGGGTGGTTCCGTGAGAGACAAGGGCAGGTGGCTTGGCTCTTCTATGGCGGAACTCGGTTCAGATTGATGTGGATTCCTCTTCATTGAATCATATCGGTGTTATAGTCGATAAAGGGAAAGAGAATTCATGGAGGTTCACGGGCATTTATGGGATGCTGGAGGCTAGTCGGAAAAGTGAGACTTGGGATTCACTTCGCAATATTCATCGGAAATACTCCCTACCATGGTTGTGCACCAGTGACTTTAATGAGATCCTACTGTCACATGAGAAGCTAGCTGGAGCTCTTAGAAGTGAAACAACAATGAGGGAGTTTAGAGAGGTTGTGGATGACTGTGGGTTTATGGACCTAGGTTATGTGGGGAAAAAATATTCTTGGGGAGGCAAGCGTGGAGATCACATGGTGTTAGAAAGGTTATACCGTGCTCTTGCTTCCCATTCTTGGCTTGCTTTGAACCCAGCTACAAGAGTACAATGTATCCGGTCTAAAGTTTTTGATCATTATCCTATAATAATTAATCCTGAAGGAGTTGCAACCAGTCCTTGTAAGCCCTTTAGGTTCGAACAAATGTGGCTTAAAGAGAGTGGGTGCAGAGAAACAATCAAGACAACGTGGCTGTCTCCTCTTCCTCAATCAAACTCTCTAGTGATGTATGAAAGAATTAAATTATGTGGTGAAAGGCTTTCAGAGTGGAGTAAGCGGTCCTTTGGATGTGTGAAGAAGCAGCTAGAAGAGAAGTCAAAACTGTTGGAAAAGGCCGAATGTGCTGCAGCACAGGGGGCTGGTTATGATGCAGTGAAACTATTGAGAATGGAGGTTAATGTGGCAGCAAAGGGCAAGAGCTTTGCACCCTAAGTGTGGTGATAATAATACCCGGTTTTTCCATAACAAAGCTTCTCAGAGATTCCACCGTAATAGGATAATGGGATTAATGGATGATACAAACTCTTGGTGCTCAGATACTACTCAGGTAACTGAAATCATAGTTGGGTTTTATACAAGGCTGTTCTCACCCGAAAGACTAGCCAATATTCATGGTATTTTAGATGTGATACAACCTTTAATTACTGAGGATATGAATACCAGCCTGACCAGAGTTTTTACTAAGCAAGAAGTTGATATTGCCTTGAAGGAGATGGCACCACTTAAGGCTCCAGGACCTGATGGTATGCCTCCTCTATTTTTCCAGTCTTTCTGGCACTTGATTGGTGATGATGTCTCTAAAGCTGTACTGGATTGTTTAAATTTCTATCACATTCCAAAAGAGTTTAATTACACTTTTGTTACTCTTATTCCTAAAGTGAAAAATCCTGAAAGAATCTCTGAGTTTAGACCAATAAGTCTGTGTAATGTAATCTACAAACTGATTTCAAAGGTTCTAGCTAATCGTTTGAAGCCTTTGTTACCATCTATTGTTTTTGAGAATCAAAGTGCCTTCTAAGCGGGGCGGGTGATTACAGATAATATCCTTATGGCATTTGAAACTCTACATTACATGAAAACTCAGCAAAGAGGTTCCACAGGCTTTATGGCTCTTAAGTTGGACATGAGCAAGGCCTATGATCGAGTCGAATGGTCCTTCCTGGAATGTTTATTGAGGAAGATGGGTTTTCACAGTAGATGAGTTGATCTTATGATGGACTGTATTACTTCTGTTTCATACTCCATTCTGATTAATGGGGAGCCTTCACAAACCATCCACCCTAGTAGAGGGTTGAGACAAGGGGACCCTTTATCCCCCTATCTCTTCCTTCTCTGCATTGAGGGTTTACATGGTTTAATTTCTAGAGCTGTTACTTCTGGTGATATTAGGAGTATTTCTATTTGCGGAAATGGTCCTAGATTAACCCTTATTTTTTGTAGATGATAGCTTGCTATTCTGTAGAGCATCGGTTTAGGAATGCACACATGTCCAAAACCTTCTTGCTAATTATGAAGAAGCATCTGGGCAAAAACTAAATAGAGAGCAAACCACACTGTTTTTTAGCAAAAACACAGCTAGTGAAGTCCAAGATTCCATCAAAGCTCTCATAGGAGTTCCTGAGATTAAGCAGTATGAAAAATATTTAGGCTTACCATCCTTTGTGGGTAGGCGTAAGAGAGCAAGTTTGGCATACATCAAGGATTGTATTTGGTCTAAGCTCCAAGAGTGGAAAGAGAAGCTCCTCTCACAGGCTGGTAGGGAAGTTCTTCTAAAAGCAGTGGTACAAGCAACTCCGACGTATTTTATGAGTTGCTTTAAGTTACCCGCTACACTTTGCCATAAGATAGAGATTATGATCAGAAAATTTTGGTGGGGACAACGTGGTACTAGTAGGCGCATTCATTGGGTTAAATGGCGTACTTTATGTAAGCCAAAAGCCATTGGAGGCATGGGTTTTAGGGAGCTCCAAAAGTTTACCGACGCCATGTTGGCTAAGCAAGTTTGGCGCCTACTTCAAAATCAAGACTCTCTATTTTTCTGTTTCTTTAAATCAAAATTTTTCCCTCGTAGATCAATTTTTGATGCTAAGGAAAATAAAGGGTCTTTTGCTTGGAGGAGTATTTTGAAGGGAAGAGACCTCATTAGGAGTGGACTGAAATGGAGGATTGGGAATGGCTCTAAAGTGAGAATTTTCCTTGACACCTGGATGCCTGGGTATAGACAAGGTAGAGTCCTCTCCCCTATCTCAGACAGCTAGGAAAATTCCTTAGTTTCTAGTTTAATTAATCAGGTGGATAAGAGCTGGAAAGTGGCAGAGATTGATAGTATGTTTATACCCGAAGAGGCAGCAATTATCAAGGCTATCCCACTTAGCTTATTTGATTGGGATGACCTTCATTTTTGGCCTTACACCCGAGATGGAGTATATACAGTGAAATCAGGTTATCGGGTTTTGATGGAATAGGAAGACACGGAGTCGCAAGTTACAGTTGATCGTGGTGTTGTCTCTAATGTTTGGAAGGCTATATGGAGTATGTGGGTTCCTAACAGAGTTGGGACTTTTCTTTGGCTAGCAGGGACCAACTCGTTGCCAACAAAGGTTAATCTGGTTTGGAGGAAAGTACTTAATGATGATGTTTGTTCAGAGTGTAAGGCACAGCCAAAGGACATGATGCATGGACTATGGACTTGCCTGATTCTAGAAGATATGTGGAAGGTTAGTTTCAGCAGGCTCATGGCAGACACGGGCACATGCTCCAACTTCATTGAGATCCTTGAGCAAGCTTCAACAGATAAATTTACACTTGAGCTTTTCGCTATGACGGTATCCGAAGTGTGGCAGCATAGAAACAGAGCCCAGGTGGGTGAGCCCATGGCTTCTCTTAATATGCTTCCTCCTAAGGCGTCAGATGCTTTGCGCGAATTCCAGTAGTTACGTCCTAACCATACTACTATTCCACGAACAGCCCATGCAGTAAAATGGAAGCCTCCGTGCATCGTGTGTGAAGGTGAATTTCGACGGCGTGTTGTTCTCTCAAGACGGACTAGCTGGCATCGGTGTAATAATTTGGAATGACTAGGGACTTGTTATGGCTGTTCTCTCACAATAGATTGTCAGACCGTGTGCCTTACCGATCCATCCAACTACCAATTGGTGAAGGATGAGGGGGCACAAATCTTTTATAGCATTCGATCGCAGACCAAGCCCATTGGTATTGGAGCAAATTGTGAAATCCCTCACAATCTCTCCCTCACAATGCGGCTTCAACGACTCGAACCTATGACCGGGCTCTGATACTACTTGTCGGACCGTGTGCCTTACCGATCCATCTAACTACCAATTGGTGAAGGATGAGGGGGCACAAATCTTTTATAGCATTTGATCGTAGATCAAACCCATTGGTATTGGAGCAAATTGTGAAATCCCTCACACAGATTCCATCACCTGTTTCGGTGGAGATGGTGGAAGTGTTAGCGGCTCGTCGGGCTCTGATGTTTGCTGTGGAACTCGATTTCGACAAGGTGGAAGTGGAAGATGACTCTGAATCAGTTGTTAATGCTATTCTTGGTGACTACATGGACAATTCATATACGGGTCATGTCTTGTAGGACATTAAGTTTATGTTTTCTAGCTTTTCTTTTATTTCTATTAAGCATACTCACAGAGAACGAAATTGTGTTGCCCATAAACTTGCTAGAAGGGCTGCCAATAATCCTTTTCTTGTTTGGATGGAGTCTGTTCCTTCAGATATTCTTGATGTCTATCAGCTTGATATTTTAAGGATGCAATAATACAATCGTTACCCTGGTGGGGTTTCTTCAAAAAAAAAAAAAAAAAAAAAACAAAAAAAAGATTACTATCATAAATATTCTTATGACTATAAGAGGTTCCACATACCAAAAAAAAAAAAAAAAAAAAAAAAATTGACTATGGTAGAATTTTCCATAAAATCAATGTGTGTTTGCTCTTCCCTAATTCGGCCAAATATGTACTTTGTAATGCAAGAACAATAATGTACAAGATTTAGATGATAAATAAAAATTTCTTTATTCCAGGAACTCTAAATATGTGTACATCCAAGTTCGGGACTAGTAGTTAGTTTTATTGAATCAACAATGAGCATAAATATACTCCTCGGGGGCAAAAAAATAAAGCATAATTGAAATTAAGAGGGGGACTCATTAATGTTAGAAAATGCTAAAGTCATTACCAAAAGCTTATAAATTGATATTGCAATGAATGTTTCTTTTTGAGTTATTTCAATAACATAACAATCAAATTTTTGCATTACTTTTTTTTCTCTTTTTTCTTTTTATGATTGATGACATATCAATTGATAAGCTTACATCCTTCCCAAGAATAAAAAGAAATAAATAAATGCTAAGCACATACGATTGACATTGGGATATTACAATTTTTTTTACATAAGATTTATATATTGATATGTCACAAATCATAAAAAAGTAATTTAAACATTTATTTATTATATTATTGAAATGACACAATTTACATTTATTGCTAGATAGATTTTTAAAATTTTATAGTAAAATTGGTAGTAGATTTAACATTTTCCTATATAAAGTTTGTGTCATTCAATTAATGTTTGACTCAATCTATTATTTATATCTATGAGGCTTAAGGTAAATTGGAAGACCATTAACCGGAATGGGTGATATATTGAAAGACAACTTTTCATCTAGAATTGCTTTCTCCCACTTGAATCTTGTCACCGCATTATGCATAAACACTAGTATTTCTAATCGAGCATACTCCCTCCTAGGACGCATTCGAGCTCCTCCTTCAAATGGTACAAAAGTGTAAGGTTCAGGTCCATTCCCTTCAAATCTTGAAGGATTAAATTTCTCAGGATCTTGAAAGTATTTGGGATTTTTATGTGTCGAATATGGAGTCCAATTTGTCTGCAAATATATGGATTAACACTAAGAATCACCAATATAACATAGAGAATTGATGTATAATTTAGCTCATGCGCTGGTAACTATGTAAGTGTCACATTCCTTCCACCCTTTTGGAATAGTAAAATTTGTGTAAGTGAAGTCATTTACAACCTCTCTAAATGTTCCTTAACTAGGTGGTGTTAGCCTCATAGACTCAAGTGCCACATTCCAAGAGTACTTCATCTTTTTAATGTCGTCCCAATTCAACAAATCATTTGGGCCTTTGGATATTGCAATTTCCATTTGCTCTGTTTACAAATAAGGCCCACTTTTTCATTAGATTAATCATTCGAGCATGTTTCAAGCTGCCAATTAAATCTCGATAGTAGCTTTTTGTTGAGCTATCTGTTAAGCTTCAGTAAAAACAATTTTTCTTCACTTGTTTCTCACATCAATATTCATGTCTTTAATACAACCACTTGATATGTATCAAACCCAACTTAGATCCACCCAATTTACAAGGTGCGTTTTGTCAAAAGATTAGCCAATTACATAGAAAATATGACCCTAACATTGGGGATAAAATTGATTCTAGTGAAATCTAGAATTGTACGACATTGTAGTTTAGGTGTCACATCATGATATATGTCTTTTCAGTCAAACAGGGCAAAAAGTGTTGTTGGTTGACCTCTTAGTTTCCTTCCTCAATCTAATAACATGACTTTTGAGTCTCCTTCCTGTAAAATAAGTCTCTAGAAGGGTTGCATTGCAAATTGCAAATTGTGCTGCATTGCATAGCTGCCTGATACAAACTTGTATAGTAGAGTTTCCCCTCTTATGTGGTTTAACAGGAATGCAGTCCGACAAGGCAAGGCTTGACAATTAATTGCTGCAATTTTGCAAAAGGCCAGGTACATAATAGAGGAGTTTCAAACAATGAATTTCAAGTTAGCTCGGCCTGAAATTAGTGACACAGTGTAGTGGACACCTCCGGTAAGGCCTTGTTACAAAATTAATATTGAGCTATCTTTGTTGATTTAATTTCAGCGGGTGTTAGGGTTGTTGTTCGGGACTATAAAGGGCAGGTGGAGGTAGCTTTGAGTAAGAAGCCACACCTTCCATTGGGACCTTTGGAGACCGAAGCTAAGGCAATGGAAGAAGGGGTTTATTTTGCTTGGGATGTGGGGGTACTAGATGTCGTGTTTGAGAGTGATTCCAAGATAGTTGTTGATGCGTGAAATGGAGTAGTGAAGCTCTAGTAGCTATTGACAACATTATTAGAGGGATTCGAGTTAAAATACAGGATGTCAGATGTGTGAGTATTTCCCATGTTAAGCGAAAAGGTAATCACCCAGCTCATCTTTTGGCTCAATATGCTAAAAATATTGATGGTTATGTAACTTGGATAGAGAAAAATCCTAATATGGTTGAGTCTGGATTGGCTCATGATGTATTATGTTTATTTTCTTTTTAATTTATTGTTTTCTTATCCAAAAAGAAAAAAAGAAAAAAAAGAAAAAAAGATTGAGAGGTTAAGTTCTTGACTTGAGCATTAGAGGATTCTTAGGCTGACACCACACCAGTGCCATCGAGGTTTTTTGATCTTTCTTTGTTTTGTAGTAGAACACAAGATTGAGCTTATCTAGATCTTCTCGGCCTTGCAAAAAGTGATCCATCATGGGTTATGTAAGAAAAAACAGGTTCATATCATTTTCCTCGGTTGTAAAAGCAATGTATGTTATGGCTCTCTATATCACTTGTTCATTTTTCCCAATTAAGGCATACTTTTGTAGTGTTGGAGATATATTAGTTATATTAGCTTATTAGTACAGGCCTAAGCTCATCCTATAAGACAAGTCTCGTACTTATGCTAAAAGTCTAAGATATAGCCTTCTATATATATACCAATGTTATGTTTATTGGAACATAAGATTTGTACTACATTCTTATAATAAATATATAGGGGTTGTTTGGTTTTTTTTTTTTTTCATCACTTATCACTGCTCACTCAATTATCGTTACTTATCACTCATCACTTAAAATACCCCAATTTCCTATACCCACCCGTTTGGCACACTTCACTCAGCTTCTCATCACTCAATTTTTCTACATTTTTGTGGGGACCCATTCCTATAAATTGGTCAAACCCTTCTGTTAAGCCTACCCACAAAACCCATTCCCCCCCATTTTCTCTTTTCTCATTTCCCCTTCACCTTTGTTACTTTCCCAAAACACAAACCCGAACCCATCTAATCAAACATTTCCTAGGCCTCCTTAAACACCCAAACCCCAATCACACCTCATCTTCCTCAACCAACAACAACAGCAACAACAACAATAACAGCAGCAACAACAACAACAACAACCCGGAGTTCCAGCGCAAGAACTCGCGCTCTCTCATCAGAAAAATCGAGGTGTTTCTCGTCCTCTTAGATTTTCTCAAGGACTCGATCTCGACGACAAAAGCAACCTCAGCTTCGGCTTCAGCTTCATCGACTTTGCCTTCTCAACCCAACAACACTGATCTCCCAACTTCTCAACCTAACGGTGCTGATCTGTCGTTTTCCTTGCCATGCTGAGCTGGACATGGTTGACGACAATATTCCTCATTCCATTGCCGTGCCATGTCGAGATCCCTTTTGCTTCTTTTTTTTTTGTGGTTTTTGGTTTGGTTTGATATGAAATTGGAGTTAGTGACTTCAATGTTTGAATCTTCATTCTTCTGCTTCTTATATTTGAGAAGGCTCCAATTTGGATTTCGTTTTTCTTCATTCCAACAAATTTTTTTTTTCTTTTTTTGGAGATTGTTTGAATTGAAAAGTTTGTGGTATTGTTTGTGGGTATTGTTTGAATTGAAAAGGAAAGAAAATAAGAAAAAAGAAAAAAATAAAAAAGAAGAAGATGAAGAAGACTAGACCAGACCCAGAGTGAAAGGGAAAAGAAAAGAAGAAGAAGAAGAAGATTACTTAGTGTCAAAGGAAAAGGAAAAAGAAGAAGAAGAAGAACCCAAACTCACTGAATCCGGTGAGGAAAAAAAAAAAGTCAAAAGTTGTGACTGGACTTTGACCGTGGGTCTTTTAGTGTGTGTTTAATTATCAAAATGTTATTGAAAATTGAGTTTTGAAAACTAAAAACGCCTAAAATGTGTTTTCAGTTTTTATAACTCATTATTCAAAAATCAGAAAATTGAGTGATGGAAATAAAAACAGAAAACACAGCCAAACAAGCTTTCTTGGAGTGGGTCCCATTTATTTTGAGTTATGAGTGATGAAAACAGAATTCTGAGTTATAGAAAAATAAAAACTTCTACTTTTGTAAGTATTCTAATATATTCAATATACTATATTAACTCTAATATTTAACAAATACTTAATGGGCTCTCAATTTCAAATTAATACTACGGATTTACCTTCCTTTGAAATCCGCAGTTCCGTCGCTTTTCCTCCTAGGAATTTCTATTCAACATTTCAGCGCAGCTGTCCTATCAAGTATCAATAAATAATCGATCTGTGGGTTCCACTTTCTTTTTCAATTTGATTTTTCCCTTTTGATTCTTCAAATCAAAGAGAGTGGCCAAAATAGCCCACTACCACTATTTAGTAAAAAAGTTAACAATTTACTATTGTTTTAAAAATATGTAAGGATCTACCACATTTTCAAATTCGAGTTTGTGAAACTCAAATTTGCTGTGAAACTCGAGTTCAAAAACTCGAGTTCTTTAAAAAAATATACTCTAAAAATTTTTTAATTTTTTTTATGAAACTCAAGTACCATAAAAAATTTTCACGGAACTCGAGTACCATAAAAAACTCGATTTCACCAAACTCGAGTATCCAAAAAGTGGTAGATCCCTACATATTTCTGAAACAGTTGTAGATTGTAACATAATTTGCAAAAAATGTGCTATTTAGCTACTTTCGCCCAAAGAGAGATGCAATTGGTTTTTTGAGAGAGAAGGCAATGTTAGGTTGCTATCCAGTCAAAAATCAAACAACCATACACATTGCATGATTTTCAAAGAAATATCAGCCAAATTATGACTAAACTATTATAGTCGTCTTTTCTTTTATGTTTAAAAATGTGTGCATTTTTTTATGGAAGTTTAAAAGAGAAAACATTGTGTCCGGGTGTGGCGTAAAACTAGTGTTTTACGCCACGCCAATGAGAGCTCGCCATGTCAAAAGGAACAAAAGGAACACACAAAAAGCCTTCACGCTGAACCTCCACACAGCAAAAAAAGAAAAAGAAAAAGAAAAAAGGCTCCCACGCACACAGCTTCCTTCAATCTCCTTCATGCTCACAAAAAACCTCCTTCACGCTGAACCATTTGCTCTGCTTCCTCTCTTCCTTCACACGCCGAACCTCCACCACCGCCACACAGATCGCCGGAGCAGAACGATTTCGAAGAAGAAGAGTTCGCCGGAGCTTGGAAACAAACCGGAGCTGCCGTGAGCCACTATCCAAAGGTTTGTTTTTCATGATTTTCCCTTTTCGCCAAACTGGATTTCGAATTGGGTTTTCAGATTTTTTGTTTGCTTCATCGGATTTTTTGTATGCTTCATCTCAGACTAGTACATGTAAGTATTGGGTTACAAATTCCTTCTCTCACTAATTTTTTGTATGTATTAATTGTGCAGAGTCCACTCTTCTTGTTTGCAATCTACCCCAGAAAGCCATTCCTACTGCCTCTATTCCCAAAAGCCAAGGTAACCCCATCTTTCCCATCTAATTTATTTTTATTTATTACCACTTTTTTATTAAGTTTCTGAATGCCTTTTGAACCTGCATTATGTTTCATTCTCTGTATATTTAAAGAGTTAATTTCCTTGCACTGTATTGTAAGTCTGTTTCGCTTTTGGTTTTTAAAATGAGCAATTGTAAAAAAAACTATGAGGGGTTGTTGTTGTGAAATAGCATTTTGGGTTTTTAAATGCATTTTTAGGCTTCCAAATTGCCTAACCAAACTGACTCTAAATAGTTGTCCTGGCCTCGGCTACTTGTATATTTAATTGACACCTTAGTCTAAGATACAAAATTTCCACTGGCCATATACATTTCTGAGAAGTTATAGTCAGATATGGGATGGCGATTCCCTGCTGAGTTTACGGATATGTAAATAAAAACACTGGCTTAGTGTAATTGAAATGACCATGTTTTGACAATTAGACACAGTTTGAGTTATTTGACTGATGATTTGAATTGGGTAAATTTTGGTTTTTGAAGTTTATGTTGGGTTGTTGGAGTTTTTTTTTTTTGTATGTATATGCATATGTGTATGTGGCTTTTATGAAGGTCCTAATTCCTTTACTGGAATAAATTCATGCTAATTCATTTTCTGGAATAAATTCATGCCAATTCTCCTAGAAATATATGGAATTTTTTTTCCTTTATCTTTGCTGACATTGCAGAAAACGATCTCCCATAATTGATTTTTTTTCTTGGATGGTAATCAATGGATGCTCACTTTGTCCGTTTAGATTGTTTTCTGTTTTCATGTGGTCTAACACCTTATTTTCCCATGTTAACTTTCTATCCAACAAGCACTCTGTCCTCTATCAAGCAATATCTTTCTTTAACACTAAAGACATGAGAACCCATGTGCCAAGATATCTAATTTAGATAATTTAGCTGTTTTACTAGTATTTTTAACACCAAAAACAAAACCTTTTGTTTCTTGCTGCCTAAAATAACGGACTATACCAGTTAATTTCAGGAGTTTCGGGTAGTTTCTGATACACCAGCGACAGTAGCATTTCAGACTAAAACATTTTAGAGTAGTTAATGAACCACTTGAAAGCATCTTGGTTTCAGTGGGAATACTTTGGCAGAAGGTGACATTGAGTTAATCTTTTTCCTTAATCGCTCTAATGTGATGTCTGATTTCTGCATCTAGCTCCCTTATCTAAAAGGTTGTCATTTATTTTAATGAAGGTCTAGTTGTGAGTACATTTCTGGGTGGTGCCCTTGTTGGAGTGCTACTCAGTGGTTGGATTGCTGATAGGGTTGGTTGACGTAGAGCTTTTCAGTTGTGTGCTTTGCTTATGATTGTTGGTGCTTCTATGAGGTATGCTTGCACCATAAATATCATTGCACTTGAGTGCTTACTGGGTCTTTGTGTTGCAATTAGTTTGGTGTCTTTTATTTTATATACTCTTTAGTTAGATCTAATTTTAGTTTATAATAGACTAATAGTTGTCTCAAATTCCTGGTATTTTCTGATATTGTAAGGGTAAAGTTATTTTCTAAAATAAAGGGGCTTACTGTTACATAGAAAAATTTTGCTTCTTACAGGTGCCTTTTCGACAAGTTTACTTACTGTAGTTATTGAATTCTCCGCTGACAAATTTAGCCTCTGGAACACAGCTAGTATCATTTATTTGATAGCTATTAATATATTTTTAGTTTCAAATATAATTTACTCCTACTTGTAATGTCAATTTTCTCTTACTTGTAATGTCAATTTTCTCCTACTTGTAATGTCAATTTTCTCTCTATATGTACCAAAGTGCACATAAGGATGTACTTGGAGCTGTTTTATGTAATAAAGTTTATTAAGTGGTGCTATTTGTACCAATGTACCAATGTACTTGGAGCTATTTGATAGCTATTTTATGTAATAGAACAAGTTTGTCAAATTGGGCAAGTTTAGTATTGTAATAGCACAAATTGGGCAAGTTTGCCAAATTGGGCAACTTTAGTATTGTAATAGCACAAATTTTAAATTTATTCTTAATTGTTGCTTATGAATTTTTTTTTATTTTTTATTTTTATAGGTCATATAGAAATATAAAATTACTTGAATTGAAAATATGAGTGCAAACAACAAAGAACCTGAAACAATCTCACTTTGTGATATGGTGGATGACTTGGTACATGATGAGTCAGAAATAAACGAAGATCAAAATAATGTAGACTTGCCATTGGATGATTCAAATCAACCTTTTGCATGCAATAGGCATTCAGAACCACATCTTGATATGGTATTTGAAAACTTAAAGGCTACTCGTGTATATTATAATGCATATGCAAGGCGAAAGGGTTTTAGTATACGAGTAAATCATACTCGAAAGAATAAAGATAAAATAAGGGTTGGAATTGAATATGTTTGTTCGAAGGAAGGATTCCGTCGTCAATGTAATGAAGACAATGAAAGAACAGGTCTAGAACATGCAGAAACAAGAATGGGATGCAAAGTAATGATAGGTTTAAAGAAAGTTGATGATACATGGATTGTATGTAAGTTTGTGGAGGGTCATAATCATGAGCTTCTTACCCCTTAGAGTACAAGTTTGTTTCGTGGGCATAGAGTGATAACAAGTGCCCAAAAGAATCTTATAGATACACTCAATGAGTCAGGTATAGCCCCAAGCAAGATAATGTCTGTGTTAAGTAAAGAATCTGGTGGTGATTATAATGTTGGATGTATTCCAGTTGATATTCAAAATTATTTGGGTGGTAAAAGAAGAAAGTTGCTTCAAGATGGAGATGTTCAAGGAATGTACAAATATTTTATTGAGAGTCAATGTAAAAATCTAGGTTTTGTTTATGGAATTGAAGTTGATGAATATGGGTGCATGGGTAATTGCTTTTGGGCAGATGCTAGGTCAAGAATGGCATACCAATATTTTGGAGATGTCGTTACCTTTGACGCTACGTACCAAACAAATCGTTATAGGATGCCTTTTGTTCCTTTTACAGGAGTTAACCACCACCATCAATCTGTGATGTTTGGATGTGCTTTACTTGTCAGTGAAACAGCTGAATCTTATACATGGTTGTTGAAGACTTGGCTTAATGCAATGCCTGAAAATTCTCCTTCTACAATTATAACAGACGATGACAAGGCTATGGCTAAGGCAATTGCAGATGTATTGCCAAATGCAACTCATAGATTGTGTATGTGGCATCTTTTACAGAAAGTTCCAGACCAGCTGTCCCATGTATATAATAAATATCCACATTTTTAGGAAGAATTTTACCATTGCATCCATGATACAATCACTATTGAAGAGTTTGAGTTAGAATGGAGTAAGATTATGGAGAAATATGGATTAGGGGATAATGATTGGTTGAGAAATCTTTATATGCGGCGTGAAAGATGGGTTCTAGCTTACTTAAGAACCTCATTTTGTGCTGGGATGTCTACAACTCAAAGGAGTGAAAGCATGAATAAATTTTTTAAAGATTATGTTCGTTCGAGTACAACGATAAGTGATTTTGTATATCAATATGAACTAGCTTTGAATGCACGTTATCTTAAAGAGAAAGAACAAGATGTGAAGACAAAAAATTCAGTGCCAATTTTGAAAACATGTTATAAGCTGGAAGCAGAGGCAGCAAAAGTTTATACAAGAAAGATGTTTATGAAATTTCAAGAAGAGTTATTTTGTAGTAAAAAATACATGGCATCCAAATATCATGAAGAAGGAGTGAAGAAGATATACAAGGTGGTAGCTCATGGGAGAGAGAGTCCATTTTATGAAGTATCTCTTGATATTGTTGAGACAAAAGCTATTTGTACATGCCATATGTTTGAATTTATTGGTATTATTTGTAGGCATATCCTAGCTGTTTTTGTGAAGAAATCTCTTGTGCACTTTCTTCCATCACATTATATTTTAGATAGATGGACAATTAATGCCAAGAAGCACATTGTACATGACATATCTAGTGATGTAGTACAGGTGGAGCCTCAAGTTTCTTCTACCATGATGAGAAATAGTTTGATGCTTCAATTTTTGGAAGTTGCAGAGGTAGGGTCACAATCAGAGAAGCAATACAAGCATCTTGGACAAACTTTACGAAAAGTTCATGAGGAGCTTCTAGCCATGCAAGATGTTCATGATGTTGATGATTTAGAAAGTTTTGATAATACTACATTAAACAATCAAGTATTATCAAATCTTCCAATTACTTTGCGAGACCCTCCACATGTTCCATCAAAGGAAAGGCCTAAAGCTTTGAGACAAAAGCATCCAAAAGAAAAACAATTGATGAAGAAGAGAAAATGTAACATTTGCAAAGAAATGGGCCATGTGAGAACCAATTGTCCAACACATAAACATTCTAGGTAATTACATGACCTTATTGAGTTGTAGTATTAATTTAGTATTTAAATTTTTGGTTTGTAAAATTACTTTTTGTAAGGGCGTTGCAAATACAAGCTTGACACCACATTGGGAGTTAGTGCATCAACAACAAAGTCAAACTGAGGTTATTTAATTACAATATATTCAGTTTCAAAGTAGAAATGTTGAGGATTTGGGCTCTGATTTGTTCTGTGGCTTTTCTTTGCCATTATTTTTATTATGTATATACATGTTAGTAACATCACTCATTTAAAAAGAAAAAAATGTGATTATTTTTATAAAGCTAATTCAAATGCCTGTCAATTTCTTGGTTTTATTAAAATTAGAAATGGTGAGGATGTGGATTTTAATTTGTTCTGTGGCTTTTAACCTTTTCATCTTTGTCGCCTTGTTACAATTTTTTATTTTTTTGGGTTTATTAGTCATACTACCCCAGTTGGCACTCTTGTTGTTATTTATATATGCCTTTACATTCAATCCCAAAGTACTCATCCTAATGTGCATGCCTTCAAAAACAGAAAGTTAAAACTAAGTTGTAACCATTCATACTTGCAAAACACAAAAGTTAAAACTTATATGCTCACTGTTTCTATGTTAGAACTCAGAGTACAGCCTAGCTCATGTTCACCTATGGACCATTTGTGCACTATAATAGCCTATTAAATGTTTGTTAAAATTTCTTTTTGTGAATGGTGAATTAATGGTAATACATTTTTGTAAGTGTTATGTTGTAAATTTATAGTATTCTTTGTATTTTCAAAAATAAACATTTACTTTTTTAAATTAGGATTCTTCAATGGCAAGGTTGAACCCGTTAGTCATAGCAAATACATTGTACTCCACAAGTTTTGTACAGGTATATGATGTATTTGATTTTTTTACTTAGTATAAATTGTTCTGTAATAGATGTTTTATTTATTTATTCATTTTTTTATTTGTCAATCATCTTTAGGACTCTTTGCCAACTGTGACATATCCTTCTACATCATCATCTACTATGCATATATATCCCAACCAGTCATCATTTACGGTATGACCACTTAGCGTTTAATTAGAATATATTGAATTTTTTTTAACTGTGTTCATTCTAATTTTATTTTTTGTATTTTTTTTTGTACATTCTTTTATGTAGGATCCATTACAACAATTCCAAGAAAGTTGATGTACAAACAAGTTTTGTGTCCAAGAGAATAGATTGGGAAGCAAATATTTTTTTGTTATATAATGTTTAAATTGTGGTGGATAGACAAGTTTTATTCTAGATGTACAAACAAGATCATAGGATCCTCTTTTTTGTATATTGAACTATAACAGGTTTTATTCTAAATGAATGTATTCTCAATTAGAAATTTTCCAAAAGAATTGTGAGAAATTTTATTTCAAGATGTATGGTCAATCATATGATCTTTTATGAATTGAATTGTGACAGGTTTTATTTCAGGTGAATGTATGCTCAACTAGAAACTCTTATAGAAAAAATTGTGACAAGTTTTATTTCAGGTGAACTCTTATAGAAAAAATTGTGACAGGTTTTATTTCAGGTGAATGTATTCTCAATTAGAAACTCTTATAGAAAAAAATTGTGACAGGTTTATTATAGAAAAAATTGTGACAGGTTTTATTTCAAGTAAATGTAGTCTCAATTAGAAACTGTTATAAAAAAAATTGTGACAGGTTTTATTTTAGGTGAATGTATCTCAAGTTTAATTTTTGCATAAAACTTCATAATAAAAAAATAAAATAAAATAACTGCCAAAAAGAAAAACATGTGCAAGCATGGAGGTTTTTTTCATTTTTGATGAAGGAGTTTGATCAATTTTAAAGGCAATTGGTGCATTTTCTATTTTGTTTCTCCCTGGAAAAATAAGCTTTATGTTATTTTGATGTATACTCTTCAAAATGTGGAAAATGTGTTTAGTCTACGTTCAGATAATTTGAAATAATTGAAATGAGCGTGTCCTAAAACACCATAATTCAAATAAGCATGATTAGTCTTAAGCCTTTCCAATGTTTGACAAACTTATAACTTGATTCACTGTGCTGTACATGTATAAGCACCAAAGAAGAAATAACTACAGAAATGAGAAGTATTAACAATATATTACTGTAACTTGATGTATTCACTTGTATAGACTCCACCACAGATATTGTGGAAAACAAAGCTGTGAGTACAAATTTCAGATGGGGTCAATGCTCCATCTTCAATGACAAATCATTACTTTTTGATTTTCTAGTTAATTCTTTGATGCCTACTAACCCCTACCCTACAAGCCCCAAAGAAAAAAAAAACAAATAGGCAGCCATTCTCCTTCTAGACACTCCAAAAACAATCCTGAGAAGCAAAACTATGCCTCTTTTTTGACTGCCTTCCAATAATGCCAGATTCAAACAAAGGAAAGAAGAGGAAAATGTTCTTGAGCAGATCCTTGAAGATGATGTAAGACTTTGGCTTCTTCTCCCATGCTTTGCTTGTTTCTTTGTGTGATAGCAGCTCAGTTACATCCTTTCCAATATTCCCCATTTCTTGCTTCACCACCCTGCCACCAAAGTCACCAAAAACTGAATACGTAATTGATTCTCATGGCTATGTAGCACTGGAATCCTCCATACTGAGGTGATTCTTATTCTCAACGTTAGAACATGCAGGGCTGTAAAAAGATTTGAAAAACCAACTAGTGTTTGATGAATTTCAAAAGATAAAAATATAAACACACACATCGAGTCACAATTTCACAATCATCAGTCAAATAACTCAAACTGTGTCTAATTGTCAAAACATGGTCATTTCAATTACACTAAGCCAGTGTTTTTATTTACATAACCGTAAACTCAGCAGGGAATCGCCGTCCCATATCTGACTATAACTTCTCAGTAATGTATATGGCTAGTGGAAATTTTGTATCTCAGACTAGGGTGTCGATTAAATATACAAGTAGCCGAGGCTAGGACAACTATTTAGAGTCAGTTTGGTTTGGCAATTTGGAAGCCTAAAAATGCATTTAAAAACCCAAAATGCCATTTCACAACAACAACCCCTCATAGTTTTTTTACAATTGCTCATTTTAAAACCTAAAAGCGAAACAGACTTAAAATACAGTGCAAGGAAATTAACTCTTAAATATACAGAGAATGAAACATAATGCAGGTTCAAAAGGTATTCAGAAACTTAATAAAAAAGTGGTAATAAATAAAAATAAATTAGATGGGAAAGATGGGGTTACCTTGGCTTTTGGGAACAGGGGTAGTAGGAATGGCTTTCTGGGGTAGATTGCAAACAAGAAGAGTGGACTCTGCACAATTAATACATACAAAAAATTAGTGAGAGAAGGAATTTGTAACCCAATACTTACATGTACTAGTTTGAGATGAAGCAAACAAAAAATCCGAAAACCCAATTCGAAATCCAGCTTGGGGAAAAGGGAAAATCATGAAAAACAAACCTTTGGATCGTGGCTCACGGCGGCTCCGGTTTGTTTCCAAGCTCCGGCGAACTCTTCTTCTTTGAAATCGTTCTGCTTCGATGATCTGTGTGGCGGTGGTGGAGGTTCGGTGTGAAGGAAGAGAGGAAGCAGAGGAATGGCGTGAGCCGGCGATCTATGTGGCGGTGGTGGAGGTTCAGCGTGTGAAGGAAGAGAGGAAGTAGAGCAAATGGTTCGGCATGAAGGAGGTTTGTTGTGAGCGTGAAGGAGATTGAAGGAAGCTGTGTGCGTGGGAGCCTTTTTTTTCTTTTTTTTTTTGCTGTGTGGAGGTTCAGCGTGAAGGCTTTTTGTGTGTTCCTTTTGTTCCTTTTGACGTGGCGAGCTCTCATTGGCGTGGCGTAAAACCTTTTGACGTGGCGAGCTCTCATTGGCGTGGCGTAAAACACTGGTTTTACGCCACGCCCGGACACAATGTTTTCTCAGTTTAAAAATGTGTGCATTAAGGTATGTGTAAACACCGTTCTTTTTTTTTTTTTTTTTTTTTTTTTGATAGGAGTAAACACCGTTCTTTATATATATAAAGTTAACACATAATACAACTAAGGTGTTGATGTCGCGGAAGCCTGAAGAGAAGCACACACGATGCTCTCTTGATGAAACAGAAACTAAACTGTTAGTTTCTGGTAGTAAACCTCGAATCCACGAGGGGTTTCCCTGAATCCACAAGGAGATAAAATTGGAATCCACCAGAAGAGAAAATTGACAAAATGTCTGTGTTTATTGATAATAGTCTATTTTGCCTCTGACGGCTACAAAACATATAAATACTGAGAAAAAACGTTTAAAACCCTAATTCGCACTAATTAAGCGATTAGGTGACAAAATTACCAAATTTTACCAAAAATGGCAAAATTGAGTTAAATGTAGAATCACAAACTACTGACCTTAAGGGTCGTCCCAAAACAGACGGGACCTTATTCTAACTTTTAAATTAAAAGTTATTAAGGAAAAACAAATTTTACTATAAATAGCAAAAACACTGTTATCGGGGCTTTAACGAAGGAATTTGCCTAAAATTTGGCGACATTCATGACATGAATCTGGATCAGAACGCCGTTTCCCTTCAACCTGCCAAATTTCATACAATTCCGACACTGTTACCTCTGATGGCCCCTACTGACACCCCTCTTTGATCTTGCGTTGTGACCTTCTGCGCCCTTGCTGCTCCAAGAAGGCATGTGCTGTCTGTTCTACATCAGGTGTTTTCCTCGGCTTAAAAGAGGGATGACCATGACCCTTGACTCATGTTCCATTGCGTTTGAATAGGCGTTGCTTTTTATTTCGGGGCTGTTAACCATTGACTTTTGATATTAGTTGCTCCCGACCTGTAAGCTTGGAAAAGAGAAAGATACCAACAGAGAGCGAGAGAGAGAGAGAGGGAGTCAGGTGGGTGTCGGTGTGAAACGAGGACTTTTTGGAGGGAGGGATAAAAAGAATAAAATTAAATAGTGTCGGTGCTAGGGTAGACAAATCAATCAGAGGAAAAAGCAGCTTTGGTTAATTGGTTCTGGTACTTACATGGTAGAAAAACTGGTAAAAAAAAAAAAGACAAATTTTGGTAGGAAAAAGTGTAGGAAAATATATAATTTTGGAAGGCTTTGAGGAACAACCATACAAGTCATTGATAAGTCCTTCAAAAATATGCACATTCAGGTGAGTTTTTATTTTTTATTTTTTTTAATGGGATTTTTAAAAGGTGGGGTATGAAACTAGACTTTTTGTAAAAATTGATTGTTTGGTAAAAACTGTTAAAAAGTATTTTAAAAAGTTGAGTATTTGGCTAGCACTTATAAAAGTGGCAGTTTGAGAGATAAATTACCAAAAAGGACAATGTATAGATAAAGAGAATTCTTTGTTTTAATTACCTCTCTTAATGCAAGTTATGGACACAATGTTTTTACAAAAATTTCACAACAAAGTCTATTTGACAAGTTGTTAATGGTAGGAAAAAAAATTTCACTAATAAGTCTAGATGAGAACTAATAACAACTTACTATGTAAACTTTATTATGAAATTGTTATAAAAATATTATGTCAATAGTAATATTTTTTTTTCTAAAGAAAAATAGTACTAATTAAAAATTTTAGAAATATAATAAAATATCACAATATTTTCACAATACTAATTTAAAATTAATCTTTGTAAAATAAAATTTTATTAACATCACAGTCATGAAAAAGAAGTGAAATAATATGTGTTCCTACTCTTTATATTTTCTTGGCGAAAACCATATTTTGGTCTCTACATTTTCACGCAATTTCACTTTGGTCCCTAACTTTTTTTTTCACCGTTTTTAGTCCCTATCCTGGAAAACGCGTCTCGTTTTGGTCCCTGCCATTACATCAGAGACGAAAAATGCACACGTGGAAAACGGTAGAATTAAGAAATATTAAAAAAAAAAAAAGTTATTTGGCATTAAAAAATGCCACATCAGTAACTAAATTTAAAAAACTAATTTATCAATTTTAATTAAAAAAAAAACTAAAAACATAACTAAAAGCCAAAAACCGATCTAAGTCAATCTAGAACAAGAACAACAAAAATGCCAACCCAGATGATTCTCAAAAGAAAAGAAAAAAAGACCCAACCCAGATTTTTTTTTTGAGAAGTAACCCAACCCAGATTTAAATACAAAGAACAAGAACAAGAAAGGGAAGAGCTCGGCAGTCTCTCATCCTCTCCAGATTTAAAAAAACCTAACCCAACCCAGATTTAAACCCAACCCTTTTCAGTCTTTCATCCTCTCATTTTCATTAAAACCCACACAATCAAATCCACATCATGAGCAAGAAAACAAGTGGTGGTTGCGATTGCGATTGATCGATTTGGTTGTCTTGAGAGTACTCGATGGTGGTGTAGTGAGGGAAGAGCTCGGCAGGGAGGTTGTCGTTGAAGATGGAGGCGTAGTTGGGAGGGAAGTGGTTGCGCTGGAAGCAGAAAGGGTAGATCTAGATCTTAGCGGCGAAGTCGGCAATGGCGAAGGGGTTGAGGACGATGGCAGATCCAGATCTTGGAGGCGAAGTCAACGATGGCGTAGTTGTCTTCATTTCTCTAGTTCCAGGAATTCTGCCATTTAGGGATTTTGAAATTTCTTTTCCCGATTTGGTTGGGAATTTGAATTCCTGTTCAAATTACTGGAGAGTATGGGTGGGATTGTGAAGTTTTGGAACAAAGGAAATGATATCGATGGTTACTGTGGATGGTCTATGGTGATGAACATTGGCATGGTGATGGTGCAGTGGGTTTGTTGATTCGTTGCAATTTTTTTGGGTTTTATATATGTTTTTGTTTGTTTGGATGCTAAGAAAATGCAAGAAAAAAGAAGAAAATCTTGAATTTCTTATTTTTTGGGCAACCATGTTCTTAGGGATGAAGAACAATTATAATTTAAATAATAAAATGATAACTAAAATTTTATTTTATTTTAAAATAAAATAAAATATTTTTAATATTTTTTAATTCTTCCGTTTGCCACATGTGTATTTTCCGTCTCTGATGTAACGACAAGGACCAAAATGAGACACGTTTTCCAGGATAGGGACTAAAAGCGGTGGAAAAAAATTTTAGGGACCAAAGTGAGAATCGCATAAAAATATAAGGACGAAAATGTGATTTTCGCCTATTTTCTTCCACGTTGCTTTATCCAAACCCAAAAACTTTTTAAAACTTTTTTCTTTCACTTTTATCTCATCCTCTTCGTTCACTTCTTCCTCATCTTCTTATTTTCCTTTTCTTTTACTTTCCTCCACACAAAGCCCCCACACACTCCACCACAAATTAGTAAAGGACTTCAAGATTTTCAGAACAAGATCTTCAGCCGGGGCTGCCTTCTTGTTGTTGTTGTCTCCAGCTGACTTATTAAGCAAAGAACGTGGCTAATTTGCAATATCACGGCCTTGAACAAGCTCTTCTATTGCCTTTTTCTTGCTAGAAGGTAAGCTCTTAGGCCAAGTACACTCCATTGTTGTGTGTGTGAGTTTCAGTGTGTTTTGAGACTTTTGTGTTTTGTGTATATATGATTGTCTTTTGAGCTTTGAGTCCCTTGTGTTTGAGCTCTTTTTTTTACCAGCCAATGTGAAGCAAAGCAAGAGGGTTTTTTGAGATTTGATATGTAAGACGTAAATAAAATAAATAAATAAAAGAAAAAAAAAGAAGAAGAAGAAGAAGAAGAAGAAGCAGCACGGAGAGGCTTGTTTTGAAATGAGAGGAATTCGTGAGGTGAGCTATAGAACTTGATTTATCAAAGGGCAAAATTAGATTTTCAAAATTTGGTAATTGAACACAGCTTTTAACGGTAATATTTATGTACGCTCGTTGGCTTTTGTAAAAACTCTGAAGAACTGTGGTATGTTAAAGTGAAGTTACTTCACATTTCAAAAAGTAATGTTTTCCAAAAAGCAGGTTTTATTCAGTTTATTTGATTTGCCAAATGCATATATTATATATTTGGTTTCAAAAAGCACTTTTTACACTTGAAAAGTGCAAACAAACGGACACTCAGATTGGATACAGCTGAAAATTGAAAACTGAAAACTGAAAAACACTGTAACAAATAATTTTTAAATGTGTAAATAGTACTGTGGGACCCATTTTTAATGAAAAAATTGTTGAAAAGTAAAATTTATGGGTCCATAAACAGTAAAATTTGTGCGAAAAAGTCAAATGTTGCGGCAATGATGAACAGTAAAAAATTTCGTCTGACAAAGCTGAAAAGTAAAAAAAAAAAAAAAAAAAATTTTGAAACGCAAAACGTGCGTTTGGGAAGCGCAACACTCAATTTTTGTTACAACTTTCGTGATTTTTTTTTTTGGAGAAAAAACTTGCCAGTTATCTATATATATAATAATAGGTGAAGCAGAGAGAAACTCAAATAGAATTCCAAATTAGAGTTTCAATTTTGTGCCATGTGTCATTCCAATTGTTCAATTAGAATTTGAAATTGGAGTCCAATTTTAATATACACGTGTACAAAGAAAATAATCAGAAGAATATAATATGATTTGGGGTTGTTTTCGAGAGAACCATTACTTTGATTCATTGTTTTTATTTATTTTTACGTAGGTTCATTGTTCTCTTGGTTCAAACTTCAAAGTGCCCAGGTAACAAGAAGCTGAATATGGAAAGTGGCCATGGGAATTCAAAATAAATTTCAAAAAATTAATTAAAAATAAAAAATGAAAGAATATTGCAAGAGATGCACCACTTGGAAAAATTGAATTCCAATTAAAATTCATTGGACTTGGTAATGAGATGAGATGAAATTAATAACACATTAAACACTCATGCTTTGGGAATCGGTAGTACCAATCTAAATTCATTGGACTTGCTTCGTGATAATACAACTATGAAGGATGTATAAAAACACGCACAAATTCATCTCTCTATAAAAAGAGATTGGAGAGAATTTCTTTTATCAGCCATGCAATTTTAGAGGTTTTTTCTTCACACAAATGCCCATCATGCTACAAAATGACCCATCGTAAAACTACAAAATGAGAACAACTCTGAGGGTTTTTTTTTTTTTTTTTTTTTTAATTTAAAATTTTTTAAGGTACGAAAATTTCAATCACCAATCGAGATTGAAGATTCAAAAGCGTGAATGGATCTTTTAGATAAACATCGTCACCAAGGTTCATCTTTCTGTGTATTTCCATTTAGTTTTGATTCCTTTAATTGATATAGTGATGGGTTTTTGTGTATGCGCATACATTGAGTCAATATTAACATTTTTTGAAATCCTTTGGTCCTTGCTTGATGATTGACTTCTCTTGCAGCTATCAATCTTGCACGAAGATGGCTTTCAACCTATTTGGTGTGACCTTACTGAAAACAATATTTAGCACATGGGAAGAATATCCAATGTCAACCTTGTGAATTCTTAAACCTATTAATTAGTCCCCTTTATGACAAACACCTCTCTCTTAGTAGCTTCATGGCTGCCAATTTAGTTTCATATTACTCTATTTTGGTTTATAGTTGTGCTACTTTTGAACATTTTTTTTTACTTAACTTTGATTGATGTGCCAAATGTCTCTAAAGTTTTATTTACTTAAGAACCAATTAATTGTATAGGCTTAATTACCCTTTAATTACCCTTTCAATATACGCATGACTGTGACTGTAACTTGTATACAATATCAATCTATTGCGGTTCAACTCGCTTTCTTTTATACATACATACATATATATATATATATACTACTAAGTTTTGTTAATAAAATTTTATGGTTAATAATATGAATGTAGACTTAATTGAGCTTTTTAAACATGAATAAACTCATGATTAATAATATATCAATTCCCATGCGGTAGCATGGGTTACACACTAGTAACTTATAACAGGTGAATTTGTGGAATCACGTGAATCTGTTATTTTCTTTTCATTACTCACAGCTTTTTATAGGTACAAAAGTTTTATGATCCCTGGTCACAACTTACAACTTTCGCGACTTTTTTTTTTGGGAGAAAAAACTTGCCAGTTATAACTTATAACAGGTGAATTTGTGGAATCACGTGAATCTGTTATTTTCTTTTCATTACTCTCAGCTTTTTATAGGTACAAAAGTTTTATGATCCCTAGTCACAACTTTGATAGGCAAGCTTATTATCCCCAACCTGAGGACCTTAAAGACGGCAAATTTATTATTATTGTCCTTATATTTTAGAATTATTTTCAATCTAGTCCTTTTTTTTAAAAAAAAAACTAAATTTTGTTTATGTTATTTTTAATTTGTTGTGAAGTTGATCCCTATAGTAACTCACTAGTCACTAAAGCTTACATGACTACAAAAATAAATATTAATAAATTTCATGTCAGCATTTAAAATGAACTAAAAGATCTTATTATTATTATTATTTAAATATTTCCTCTCCTTTCTTACTAACCAAGCATATCTAAATTCATTTTCTCCTTCTCTTTCAATAATAATAATAAATAAATAAATAAATCATTTGCTCCTACGTTTATGGAGATCCAATAATCACACATATCAATACACGAGGACCATACATATCTAAATCATCCCAAAAAAGAAAACATATCTGAGCTTGTTTGATCCACGCAGACCCACGAAGAGAGAACAAATAACAGGGAACAGAGGGAGAGAAGAGAGAACAGAGGGAGACCATCAGACCACATCGGACCTATGACTATCGGACCACCATTGCCGAACCAGAACCATTGTCAGACCAGAACCATCGTCGGATCACATCCATCGGGAGAGAGAAGAGAGAAGGGGGAGAGGAAAGAGAAGAGAGAACTGAAAACGAAGAGAGAGTTGTGAGAATAAAAAACTAATTTTTTTTTTTTACAATTCAGGCTACAGTGAGCTTGTATTGATACAAGCTCATTGTAGTAGTATGCCAAAAATTTTACCATTTGAAAGCTTTGATGGAGTTACTTTTTCGGTGTTTTGATGCTAAAATTTGGCATATACCCCTTTTAGCATCCTCAATGCGAATGCTCTTACTATTTTCTATCCTCCCACTTTTCAACTCCTCCAATCAAACAAATCCTTATACTCTCGTTATGATATGACAATAAATGAAACTTGAAGTTTAAAAACCACAGAATTCAGAATCTAAACAAAGAAGAAGAATCAAAAGTCTTCAGCAAAGACACGATTCGGCAACAAAGCCAAATAATGGAGAGACACACACTGTCACACATGTCATTTTCAGGGAGGCATGGGTCCGAGTACATAATTTATCAATCCTACAGCCCCACAACAAATTTCAACCAAAGATATCAATTAATGCATCAAAGACAACAAAGCCAAATAATGGAGAGACACACACTGTCACACATGCCATTTTCGGGGAGGCATGGGTCCGAGTACATAATTTATCAATACTACAGCCCCACAACAAATTTCAACCAAAGATATCAATTAATGCATCAAAGAATTTGCCAAAAAAAAAAAAAAAAACCATTCACTTCTAAACTCTCTAGACCCAAAATTTCATAAAAAATTTCACAAATAAAAAGTCAAAGCTAACTAAAGAGGGAGAAGAAATCTTACGACAAAGGACTCAAAAACAAAGAAAAGAGAAACAAAAATCTCTCAAACGAACCTCCAAGGAAATTTTTGGTCCCTCAGTCAGAGACATCAAAATCTTCCAAAAACAACCTCCCCTCGATCTCGATACATACAAATATGAGTAGCAGAACTTCAGCTCTTATTGCTTCCCTGCTACTGTTTTTATGAAAAAGCACAAGGATCTTTAGAAAGAAACGAAGTGCTAGAGAGAGAATTCAAGATGAAGAAGAAATTGATTTCACATTAATGAATGAATCTGTACAAACTCTGTGTCTAAATACCAAAACAGAGAGCAACAGAGAGCTAAGAAAATATCCCCTAAATACACGGAGGTGGTTATAGCACGTGAGTCAGTTAGTTACTCCACGTGTGAACATATTCCTACTTAAAACATGATAAACTACTTGTAGCTTTATACACTAAAACAAAGAACTACAATAATTACACTATACTGA
This sequence comes from Quercus ilex subsp. ballota, assembly GCA_032727855.1. Taxonomy (NCBI): domain Eukaryota; kingdom Viridiplantae; phylum Streptophyta; class Magnoliopsida; order Fagales; family Fagaceae; genus Quercus; species Quercus ilex. Next base: position 55,795,225 of record CM064918.1, read on the forward strand.
TGTCGTTTTAGTCTTGGCATTCATTTCTTCTTTTCTTTCTTCTTCTATTGTATTTCTTTTCTTTCTTTCTGATGTGAACTACAGCCTTGGTACTCCCCCTCAAGATGAAAACCTGGATTGTGAATGTTCACAATATTCATCTTGGAAAGTAATGCTCGCAGTTGTTGACCACTAAGAGCCTTTGTGAGAAGATCAGCTAGTTGAGAATGAGTAGGAGTGAAGAACAATCTGAGCACCTTATCTTGAACCTTATCTCGACCAAGTGACAATCGATTTCTATATGTTTGGTTCTCTCATGAAACATAGGGTTCTCACCAATGTATATGGCTGCCTGATTATCACAGAAAAGCATAGCAGGTCTGGGATGAAGAACTTCTAAATCCTTTAACAAAGCCAGAAGCCAAGTAATTTCGCAAGTGGTTACTGCCATGGCTCTATACTCGGCCTCAGCAGAGGACCTAGAGACTATAGATTGCTTCTTGGTCTTCCATGAAATGAGAGAATTTCCTAGAAAAAAATACAAAATCCAGTGGTAGACCTTCTGGTGTCAACACAAGAGGCCCAATCTACATCTGTGTAAGCTTTTAATTGCAAGTCTGATTTTGATGACAAAAGAACACCCTAACCAGGACTCCCTTTAAGATATTGCAACACTTTATAAGCTGCATCCAGATGAGATTTTCACGGTTTGGACATGAATTGGCTCAGTTTTTGAACTGAGTAGGCAATGTCTGGTCTGGTTATAGTGAGGTACAACAATCTCCCTACTAATCTCCTGTAAATACTAGGATTAGGTAGCAATTCCCCACAAAACTTGCTTAGCTTCAAATTTTGTTCCATAGGAACTCTGCTAGGTTTGCAACCTGTCATCCCAGCATCTTGAAGTATCTCTAAGGCATATTTCCTTTGGCACAAAGAAATGCCTTGTTCTGATCTGGCCACTTCAAGATCAAGAAAAAATCTCAGGTTTCCAAGGTCTTTCAGCTTGAACTCTTGATTCAAAAACACCTTAAGTTCATCAACAGCATGAGCATCATTGCTGGCAATAAGTATGTCATCAACATACACCAATAGAGCTATAAAAGACTGATTACACTTCTTTGTAAAGAGAGAGTAATCTGACTTAGATTGTTTGAATCCACACTTCAAAATGGTAGATGAAAACTTGGAGTACCATTGTCTTGAGGCATGCTTCAAATCATACAAAGACTTATTAAGTTTACACACCAGTTGCTCCTGCTTGCTGTGAAACCCTTGAGGAAGATGCATGTAAACATCCTCATGGAGACCACCATGGAGGAAAGCATTGTTTACATCAAGTTGAACAAGGTGCCAGCCTTTCACAGCAACAATGGCAAGTAAAGTCTTCACTGAAGTCATCTTTGCCACAGGAGAAAAAGTATCTGTGAAGTCCAAACCCTCTTGTTGGGTGAAACCCTTGGCCACAAGCCTTGCTTTGTACCTCTCCACTGTCCCATCAGCCTTATACTTGATCTTATATACCCATTTGCACCCAATAGCCTTTTTGTGAGGAGGTAGGGAAGTGAGTGACCAAGTCTGATTAGATTCCAAAGCTGCAATCTCATCAGGCATGGCATTCTGCCACTTAGGATCTTTGACAACCTCAGAATAAGATTTGGGCTCAGAAATGGCAGTGATTAGGGAACAAAAATGGGAATGAGGTGATAAACCAGAAGAAGTGAGGTAATCAAATAAGGGATATTTAGTACCTGACATGGAGGAGCTACAACCTGACTTGATGGGTGGATTGGAATGAGCAAGCTGAGCATGAACAACATTACTGCACTGATAGTCTTGCAAATAAGCAGGAGCTTTACTGATTCTAGTAGATTTTCGTAAGGAAGGAATGGAAGCAAGATTAGAGATAGGAATTGGATTGGGAATAGAATCAGGAATGGAAACATGTATAGGTTCTGCAGAATTAGCAACAGTAGGTAAGAGTGAATCAGGAATGGAAGCATGTATAGGTTCTGCAGAATTAGCAGCAGTAGGTATGAGAGAAGCAGGATTAGAGTTGGGAATGGAAGTAGGTATAGGGTCTGCAGGAGTAGCAGCAGTAGGAGTTGGGGAAGGGGTTGATAAATTTGGAGTAGTATGGGAGTCAGAAATAGGCAAAACAGATGAGGAATCAAGGATTGGAGTTATGACAGGAGTAATAGGGTGAAAAGTAAAAGGTAAAGGATCAGTGTAAGAAGCAAGAGAAGGAAAAATATGAGGCAAGTTGATGGTAGAATAAGGTGAAGCTGAATAGGTGGAGGATATGAAGGGAAAGACAGTCTCATGAAAAAGAACATCCCTAGAGATTGAAATTTTCTTGGTAGCCAAATCCAGCACCTTGTAACCTTTAACCCCATAAGGATAACCTAGAAAAACACATGGCAAGGATCTAAGACCAAATTTAGACCTATTGTGAGACAAAGTAGAGGCAAATCATAGGCATCCGAAAACCTTTAGATGATCATAGGAAGGGATTTTGTTATAAAGTTTCTCAAAATGTGTTTTGTTGCCTAGAATGGAAGAAGGTAATCTATTAATAATATACACAGCAGTTAAAACACAATCACCCCAAAAGGTAAGAGGCATATTGGACTGAAATTTTAAGGCTCTTGCAATGCTTAATATGTGTTGATGTTTCCTCTTCACAACTGAATTTTGTTGTGGAGTGGCTACACATGAATGTTGATGTAACATTCCATGGGCAGCATAAAAGTCTTTTAGGATAAACTCTTGAGCATTATCAGTCCTAATAGCCTTGATTTTGGTGTTAAACTGTGTGGATATCATATTGAAGAAGGAAATCAACAATGGTCTGGTTTCGGATTTATTTTTCATAAGATACAACCATGTGGATCTAGTGGCATCATCAACTATGGTAAGGAAATATCTAAAACCATCATGAGTGGATTTGGCAAAAGGACCCCATACATCACAATGAATAAGATCAAAAGCAAATTCAGACATATGATTGAAGAAAGGAAAGGGCAAACATTTTGTTTTGCAATGGGGCAAAGAGTACAAGTTTTATTGCTATGAATACTGCTTACATCAGGAATACAATCATGTAAAACCTGTAATTTTGCATCTGAAGCATGTCCTAGTCTAAGATGCCAAAGAAAAGGCTTGGTTATGACAGGAACTTCAGAAACATTATTGACAAAAGTACTAAAAACAGAATCCAGAATAGAAGATGCTGCAGAATCAGATTTGCAAGGAGTTGTAGATAGCAAGTAGAGGTTGTTATGTAGTTTACCCACTCCAATCGTTTTCCAACAAGAAAGGGCCTGTATGAAACAGAAATTGGACAAGAAAACAAAGCAACATGACAGGCTTTTTGTCAATTGACTCACTGAGATCAAATTGAAAGTGAAAGTAGGAACACATAACACATTTTCAAGAACAAGACCAGCTGTAACTTGAATGGTGCCAATGTGTGTGACAACAACTCTTTCACCATTAGGTAATTGAACAAAGGATGAAATGGAACTTGTGATTTTAGTGAAAAGCTTAACAGAATGGACAATGTGATCTGTTGCCCCAGTGTCCAGGACCCAAGTTTGCTTACCAAAAATTGTTTTATTGGCTGGATTTGTGGCAAAAATGGAATGTTGCATATTCAAGCACACAGAATCTTGTAACGAGGCACAAAGATTACCTGAAATGGCAGAATTGACTGTAGCTGCAGCATCATTGGAAGTCCCAGAAGTGGATGCATGAGTGCTCAGTAGGGAAAGCAACTGTTGATACTGCTCTGAAGTAAAAGGAAATGGATTACTCTGATGCACGAATTCAAGTTGACCTTGATTATCATCATTCATAACCTGATTAGCCTTGGCAATCCTTCCTTTTTGCTTATAACCTGGAGGAAATCCAACAAGCTTGTAACATTTTTCCATAATGTGACCAAGCTTTCCACAGTGGCTGCACACAGGTCTTCCCTTGCCAACATTCCATTTGAAATTACTACCATTTCTGTTGTTTGGAGAAGAACCTTGATTGATAGCTTGGTTCTTAACAGCAAGTACAGTTGAGTCAACAGAAGGAACACCATTAAAGGTTGAAAACCTTTGCCAACAGGCTCCTTCATAAGGATTTGAGTCTTGACTTGTGAATAGCAATCATTCAATCTGTTGAGAAACTGCATGATTGAATCTTGATGATAAAGATGTGCAATCTTATCATTTACTCCACAAATGCACTTGCCACATGAACAACTTGGTAAAGGCCTGAGATTCAACAATTGATCCCAAGCAGCTTGAAGGTCAGTGGAAAAAGTTGTCACTGTGGAATCTCCCTGCATTATAGTGGAAATTTGCTTCTGGAGTTGAGAAATTCTAGGTCCATTGGCTTGCAAAAAACGAATCTTAAGTGCATTCCACACTGCAAGAGCTGTGTCTCTGTAAATGACACTAGCTTTGATGTGAGGTGATACAGAATTCAAGATCCAAGATGAGATCATCGAATTGCATTTTGACCAGGCCTATTTCTCGAGCGGTGTGACTGCCATGGAAGCAGTGATGGAGCCATCAACAAAACCAAGTCTACTTTTGGCATCCAAAGCCATTATCATCGCTCTAGACCAGGTTGGATAGTTATCCTCAGTCAAGTGTTGAGCAACGAGGATCGCACCAGGAGATTCTGCATGATGCATAAAGAATGGACTACGAGGATCCTCCATTGGACAGAGCTCACGATGTGAAGAATTAGATGAGGCAGTTTCAGTGTTTGACGCCATTGATAAAGGCTCAAAGCTCTGATACCATATGAAAAAGCACAAGGATCTTTAGAAAGAAACGAAGTGCTAGAGAGAGAATTCAAGATGAAGAAGAAATTGATTTCACATTAATGAATGAATCTGTACAAACTCTGTGTCTAAATACCAAAACAGAGAGCAACAGAGAGCTAAGAAAATATCCCCTAAATACATGGAGGTGGTTATAGCACGTGAGTCAATTAGTTACTCCACGTGTGAACATATTCCTACTTAAAACATGATAAACTACTTGTAGCTTTATACACTAAAACAAAGAACTGCAATAATTACACTATACTGATGTCGTTTTAGTCTTGGCATTCATTTCTTCGTTTCTTTCTTCTTCTGTTGTATTTCTTTTCTTTCTTTCTGATGTGAACTACAGTCTTGATAGTTTTTCTGGCTGGGTTTTCAGTCCACCAATGATACTGTCACGGATATCTGAATTCAACGTTCCTGAACCAAATAATGTTAATCAAACCAAAAATTAAAACCTGATTAGTAAGTTTACGAACTATGTCATGTCATATTATGTTCACTGGGTATAAAAATTATAAAATTGATTCCAGTAAAACCCAGAATTGTACGACTCTATAGTTTAGGTGAAATGTCACCATAATGATTAATGCCTTTTAATTTTCAGTGACAGGGCGAAAAGCACTGACGGTTGACCTAGTCTCCTTCCTCAATCTAACAACATGACTTGTGAGTCTCCTTCCTCCGCAATGCAAATTGCAAACTGTAAATTGTGCTGCATTGCATAGCTGCCTGATACAAACATGAATAGTAGAATTGCCCCTCTTATTGCTTTCCTGCTTCTTTTTTTCTGTCTGGGTTTTCAATCCACTAATAATACTGTCTCGGATACCATCTTACCTGGCCAATCACTGACACACCCGGAGACCATTGTGTCGCCTAATGGAATCTTCGAACTTTGTTTCTTCTCTCCAGGAAATTCGACAAAGTACTACTTGGCAATACGATTCAAGAATGTTTCTGAGCAGAGTGTAGTTTGGGTTGCAAACAGAAAGTACCCATTCCCTGATTCCACTGCTGCTCTCAATATAAATCAGGATGGAGATCTTGTAATATCTGATGGCACAATGACATACGCCATGACCAACACTTCAGCTGGCAACGGTACCTATGCCATGCTATTGGATACAGGTAATCTTATACTCACAAACAGGGTCTTGGAGGTTTTTTGGCAAAGCTTTGACTATCCTACTGATACTCTTTTGCCCGGAATGAAACTAATGGGATATGTAAACGCCTCATTAATATCATGGAAAAGTAGAGAAGATCCTGCGCCTGGTCGTTTCTATCTGCACTGGGGTTTTAATATTTATAGTACACCAATAATAATGGAGGGGTCTGCAGTATATTGGATTAGTTCACCCACTAGCTTTGATGTTTTATCTTATGATTCGGGTTATGTTTCTTGGCCTATTAACTACACTTCTCAGACTCAAATTTCGAGAATCGTGTTGGATGAATCCGGGAAGCTTAAACTTCAGTCATGGTTAGAAGATAAGAAAATGTGGAATTCCTCATTACAGTCATCCAGGTGTGGGGATTATGCTTCATGCGGCAATTTTAGTGTATGCAATGAGACTGCACAAGAACCATGTAGCTGTTTGCGAGGTTTCAAACCCGTTTCTGCTGGTGCTTGGAGCAAAGGAGACGTGTCCAGTGGCTGTGTGAGGAAAACTGCTCTGCAGTGCAGTAAGAATAATAGTGATATTCAAAATGATGGGTTTCTTCTCATGTCTAACGTTGATTGGCTTGATAATCCGAAGCCTTTGGAGATGAGCAGTAATAAGGAGTGTCAATCATCTTGCTTCAACAGTTGTTCTTGTATTGCTTATGCTTTTGAGGAAAAGTTCGGTCCCAATAGGACCAAGTCTGACTGCATAGAATGGCATGGTTCTTTTTCATATCTGAAGCTACCATCAATTGAAGATAATTTTGGAAATGATTTCTATCTGAAACTAGCCCCCTTGGAATTGGACACCCATGGTAAGAATTATGTAAGAACTTTTGTTGGTAAAGTGAATAACTAGTTGTTCCATTTGTAATTGTAAATGTTTGTGTTATTAATTTCACTATTTCCTTCCAAGAGCCTTGTAGCTCAATTTGTACACTAGGAAGACAATCCGGGTTTAAATCTCCATACCCTACCAATAGAATTTTAAAAATAAAAAAGTCAATGTTAAAAAATTCAATTAGGCATCCTAATGTATAACATATAAGATACTTTATCTATGTTTTATTCTTAAGCTACATTGTCTTAATTTGGAACTGGGTCACCACTTTACATTTAGACTTATTGAGTTCCCAAGGTTTTTACGGGATAATTCTAGGCGTTGCCCTATTATTTTTACTTGAGATGGTAGGCATTACCAATTTTTAGTTTATTTATTCCTCTGATTTTCTTTGACAGACCCAAGCTCAAGGAATGAATCCAACCCAGCAGCGACGCCTGGAGCAATTGATGGAGTAATGCTTGTACGAGCTAAGCAATTAGTCGCCATACTGGCTATATCTCTGCCTCTTGCAACGCTTTTGTTGGGCCTCTTTGTCTATTGTGTATGGAAAAAACTCAGGATGACAAGCAAGGGTGAGAAAATAATTGCTGATAATGCTATTTAAGCAATCAAAATGTATATCCTTAATTATTGCCATAAATAAATATATATATATATATATATATATATATACTCTGTGTGTGTGTGTTTTGTAATTGTTCACTGTTCAGGTGAGGATTTGGTACAGTTAGATTTGGGCATGACCATAAAGTCTGAAAATTCGGAGCTGCTGGAAGAAAATAAGCGTGGAGACATCAGGAAAAAGGAAGTCAAAATGCCATTATTCAGTTTTACAAGTGTTTCTGCTGCAACTGATAATTTCTCAGATGCAAATAAGCTTGGAGAGGGTGGTTTTGGACCTGTTTACAAGGTATGATTATCCATAAACTCAATGCTTAGGATGAGGAATGTATACAAAGGTTTACTCTTATCAACTTTACACTTGCCATGTTAACGAGAACAAACAGGCACTGCCAGTTTGTTACTGCGTCTGTTATAATCCCTACTCTATATATCTCTGTCGAGTATAATTGGGCTATCCTAATTTCTTCATGGCGGCCACAAAACTAAGTTTAAGGAAAACAATTTCAGGGAATATTACTGAAAGGGGATTTGGTAGCTGTGAAAAGGCTTTCAAGAAGATCGGGCCAAGGTTGGAAGGAGCTAAAAAATGAAGCTATGCTCATAGCCAAGCTCCAACACAACAATCTTGTTAGACTTTTGGGCGGCTGCATTGAACGAGATGAAAAGATACTAGTATATGAGTATATGCCAAATAAAAGTTTGGACTTTTTCATTTTTGGTTAGTAATGTTTTATACATACATACATTTATACATACATACATACATACATAAATATATATATACACATACATACATATATATACACACACACACATATATGATTTGTGATTGATTTCATGGTCAACCTTTGCATATGATCTATTAATGCGTACAACTAATTTCTCATGATTGTAAAATAGATCAAGAAAAGCGCAAGATCTTAGATTGGCAAACGCGGATTCGAGTGATTGAAGTCGTTGCACACGGGCTTCTTTACCTTCATCAGTATTCTAGATTGAGGATTATTCATAGAGACTTAAAGGCTAGCAATATTTTGTTAGATACCGAAATGAATCCGAAGATATCAGATTTTGGATTGGCAAGAATATTTGAAGGAAACAAATCACAAGCAAATACAAATAGAATTGTTGGCACTTAGTAAGTACAAACCAACATGATATGTGCTCAAACAGAGAGACAAAACACGACTACTAACATTCTAACTTGATTATGGTTTTCAGTGGTTATATGTCCCCTGAATATGCTCTAGAAGGTCTCTTCTCCATCAAGTCGGATGTTTTCAATTTTGGTGTCTTGTTGTTAGAGATTGTGAGTGGTAGGAAGAACACTGGGTTTTATCAGACCGATTCTTTCCATCTTCTTGGATATGTGAGTATCCCATTTGCCATTATTTTTTCAAAAGTAGTTCAATATTCTTTTTACTTTTATTAACAATTACTTCTTTAATTTTTTTTTTTCAAAAATCCCCCCATCTCACTCCCCCCCCCCCCCCTCCCCTCCTACCCCCTAACACACACACTCACATACACATGCAATATTTCAGATCCTTATGAATATAGTATTCTCATGCCAAAAAAAAAGAAAAAAAAAAAAAACCACACAATAATAATATATTAATTTATTTGTGTTTTTCTATGAAAGGTTTTTTACATGAATCAATTATTGTTACATTTACTTCATAGTTAGAATTTCATTTAGCATTCATATGAAATAATTTTTAGTTGTTAAATGCACCCCAAATTATAAAATAAATAATAATAATAATAATAAAATTATACTCTGAACATTTATGAACCTAAAACTCGAAGTTCTAAACTTAAATAATTTTAAACTATAGATTTTATTATTTAATTATTCCAAGATCTATGATACCCTTGAGGCCTTCAGTCGAGGCAATATAGGAGTTTTGCTTATATAACTTGATCTAACTCAAGCTAAGATGGAGATTTGTTGATGTGCCTTGTGGCTTGCGCAAGGGGTTCCAGGTTCCCTTATGTCCATTATGTGCTGAACATATATTCAACTTTTTAACTAGTACTCCTATGTGCGTGTTGTAATCAGGTATCTTATCGTGTGCTAATGTTTAATAGAGAAAGTGTTCTTTGGGTGTATTTGGACTTTGAATTTCTTAAGAGAGCCTTTATGCCAATATTGTAATCTTCCCATCTTCATAGTGGAATTTTCTCCTTGTTGCCGCTTGTGAACATAGGTATCTTGCCTAACATTTATTATTTTCTTTCCCCGATATTGAAGGCATGGGAATTATGGACAAGTGATAGGGGATCAGACTTGGTGGATCCACTACTTGATGATGTTTCCTCTGTCCGTGCGGCATTGAAATATGTTAACATAGGTCTCCTCTGTGTTCAAGAAAGCGCAGCGGATAGACCTACAATGTCTGATGTTGTCGCAATGCTTAGCAGTGAAAGTATGGCTCTACCTTATACCAAACAACCTGCTTTCTTGAATATGAGAAGTGTGATGAAGGCAAACCCTGGTATTAGCAGGACAGAAATCTGTTCTGTGAATCATGCAACTGTTTCAATTATCGAAGGCCGGTAACATTTTTTGAATTAAAGCCATAAGCATTAGTATATCCTAGTAAATCATCCATAAACTTTCAATTTCTTTGCCTATGGCCTAACAACATTATTCAAATGTATTATGGTTCTGAAACGTATAATCAAAAGATCCGTTGGTACCTGACATTCGAGAGATTAGCTTCTCGCATTTCTGAAATGAAATTCAAGGTCTTTCTGTCACTTGAAAGTGGCAATGCTAATATAGGAAGCTATATTATGCTGGAGAATGTATATATTAATTTTTGTTACAACCCTACAACAAACTATTTTAGAGTGATTTTGAGTGACAGGACAATTTTGCATTTGTGTAATAAATTTTGTCTCATAAATGAATGTTGATAATCTAGAAGCTTTGCAATAATATTCAAGAGAAATGTTTTGAATAAGAATATTTTAAATTTGCAAGTTTTTTTGTAATTCCTTGCTGAAAAGCTCTGTTGGGGGATAATAGTTGGGAGACTCCAAAGGAGGCCTTAACATAACATATATAGTAACAATTTACCCCAAAAGTTTGAGAATGTGTTATGGTCAAATTATGTTATATTAATTTCTCTAGTTTTTTTTTTTTTTTTTTTTTTTTTTTTTTTTTTTTTGTTCTTTCTTTTTTCATGTGGGACTTGTTGGAAAATTGCCTCAAATTCCAAATGATGGCTTGGAAAGTCAATTAGGTTTCCTAGTTGAAGAATGAAAAATTAATTTGGGTTTCCTTGTTATAGAAGGAAAGACTATTCCTTGGTGTGAAGGAAGTCTATTCCTTATTAAAAAGGTAATGTATTCCTAATCCAAGAGGGAATAGATTCCTTGTTAAAGAGGTAATATATTTCTAGTCCAAGAGAAAATAGCAAGAGTCTTATAAATAGACAATGTTACAAAGAATTTGATGGCTTTGGCCCATGGGTCCTCCCTATGAGGAGAGGGAAAATAAAGCGTGAAACCAAGAGAGAGAAAATGGATTTTTGCTTGGGAGGAACACAAGAGGAATGAGAAAGTAAGGAATTGCCGCCTTCAAGAAGATAGCCAAAGAGGAGAGAGTACTAAAGTGTTGCCGCATTTGAAAGAGATAATTAGTGTGTGTGTAAGAGAAAAAAAAAGTAAGAAAAATAAGAGAGATTTTTCTTTAGCCGTGAGACATACACAAGAATTACTGTAATTAATTTGATAATAGTGAAATTATTCGGAGTTTATCTAGTGGTTTTTTCCTTTCAAAGAGAAAGAGTTTTTCACATAAATTTTGTGTTATTGTGTGTGATTGTTATTTTGAATTGCTAATGTGCACACCCAAAATTGGAACCCGTTGAACTGGGCCTCACTTGGGCTCACAACTTACTTGTATATCGGGTTTGGATTTCCTACAATGGGTCGTTCTGAACGCCAAGGCCCAATGGAATCTCTTTCCTCTGCTCGGGGTCTGGACCACTTCCTCCCTCTGTTTTCTCTGTTTACACTCTTTCTCCCCTCCATTTTTTCCAACCCAATCTTCTCAAAACTTATTGTATTTATAGTCTACAGAATAGTGGAGAGGTCATAAATGTTTGCCACTGAGTGCCACCGGCGGTCCAGTATTATCGATCGTAAGTGGGTGGTTAGGTAGGCATGGGAAGCGGTGAGGGTGGCGTTGGAACTTGGTTCCCACCTCCACGATAGTTCCCTGCAGCGATGCCTCTCCGAGACACGGCCGGGTAGGTACTGGGTGGGGGTCCCGCGAACTGTACGTTTAACACTGCTCGGGGAAGGTTTGCCGAGAAGCGGTGAAAGGGCGAAATTTGGGCCCGCAGCATGTGTGGCCCGGGGGTGGGCCGCTGGGCTGAGGGTGACACGCCTTATGGGCCATATACCCAGGTCAGGGCCCAAGGCTCGCTAGGGGCCATGGTACGGAGCCCGTACAATAGCCCCCCCCTTGATTCGCTCCCCATTCCCGGGGATGAATCAAGGATCACGAGGGGTAGATGCGTCTGGGAAGTTGGAGGGTCAGCGCCCGGCCATTGTGGGGCGTATTAATGCGCGTCTCAAAAGACGCATTTGGAATTGATTGACGGCCTACCCGTCATTATTGTCTGACGGTTCGTGAACCGAGGCGTCGCGCGTGTGGCCATTTGAAGCGGCGTTTCGCGTGCTTTTGTTACAGTGGATCATTAAATGCCTCTTCTTCCATCTTCCCATGCTTATAAATAGTCCCTTTAGTCACTGGTTCTCACTTTTGCATTCTTCATCCTCCAGTATCTTACTCTGCCGAGCATCCCCCTTTCGTGGTTCATCTACTGGCCCAGAACTCACTCCCTCCCTAGAGCCCACAGTAAGTTCCTTTCCCTCTTCTCGCTTTTTTAGTTCAGCCATTTTAGTCTAATCTTTGGTAATCATAGCATTTCTTTTCCCTTTTATCAAAAAACACTCGTTTTGAAAAAAGAAAACATGAGTTACTCTTACCTCCTTTCTTCCGAGCATGCTTTGGCTAGGTTTAGGGAAGCGTATAGAGTTCCTAGGGACGTAGATATCGCCTACTGCAATATGGGTGATATCGACATCCAAAGGCGCCGTGGTGAAAACACGGTATTCTTTCCTTTAATGGCCATCTTAGAGGGTGGGCTTAGGTTCCCGGTTGACCCCCTAATTCTGAGTACTCTTAGATTTTACGGCCTTTGTCCCGACCAACTCCCTCCCAACTTTTACCGGGTAGTGAGTTGTGTGAGTAGGTTGAACCAGTTATATGGGTTGCAACTAAACCACCACGACATTAACCAAATGTATAGCCTGTGCGGCAATGTTGAGTCCGATTACTATATAAAGACTAGGGACGTGAGGGTACGGCTTATTTCATGCCTGCCAGATTCAAATCGTAACTCGGCAAAAGATTTTGTTCGGGTGAGCGGCAATTGGTTTGCCGAGGAGATCCCTTGCGCGTTTTCGCCGCGCGATGTTGGTCGGTGACTAAAATTTATTCACTTTGGTCTCTTTTTTGACTTGGGTTTGGTTATGTAATCGCTAACCCCTATTTCCTTTGTGCAGATACCAAAAGATTCAAGCCGGACATTAGAGTGGTGCATGTTCGGGACCTGAACTTCGTGCTCAGGTCGGAAATCTTCGTACATACGGACGGACAACTCCGAGCGTCCCATCTCATCCTCGGTGTCAACCCCGTCTACTCAACTTGGCAGGCGTTCAGCCAAGCTTTGCTAGTTGACAGCCCTCTCCTCTCATACATCGACGTCCGGCACGCAAACTTCCTTCCCCCTAAGCTAACCGTAGGCGAGGCGCGTGATCTCGGTCCCCGGTACATCTGTTCAGACGAGCGACCGCCCATCCGTGACGAATCAGCCGAGCGCGTGTCTGCCGAGCGTAGAAAACGTGCCCACGAGCAAATCCAGCAGGCTTCTGCTCAGCCCGAGAGAGCCGCGGAGCCCGAGAGAACCAGAGAGGTGGTTGTTGTCGCAGAACTGTCCGACTCTTCCGAAACAGGATCCGACCAAGGCAACGCGATGGTGGCCAGGAGGAAGATGACTATAGACCGCTTCGTCCCGAGTGCCCGGCCTACCGTGCAGCAACAACAAACCCCCGGCCGTGATGCTTTGCCCCCTGCTCCCCCACCGTCCCGGATTCGAAAAAGGCCGCGCACAACTGATCAGCCTCAGACAGGCTCGGGCAGCGTGCCCCCCCGACCCTCGGCCGGTATCGTCATCCGAGAACCGGTAGCGCAAACCGGGATAGACCTGGCCTCTTCTTCCCGAGCTCCGGCGGCTTGGCGACCTTCCTTTCAACTCGGCGGCGAGCCTCTTCCATCGATGGCCAGTGCCCGGATATGGGACAAAGGTCACGGCGGCCATGTGGCGCAGAGCCTGGCGCGCGGCATCCTCTTGCCCGAGGACTTGCACGCCTTCATGGAGTCGACGGATGAGTCTTTGGGGAGGCATTTGCAATGGCACACCATAGCGGTAACTATTTCTTCTTTCTTTACAGTTATCGGTCTCCTATCTGCTTACGTACGTGTATTTTCTATTTTTACCTTACGAAGTGAATATTGTGTGATCAGGCCGCGCAAATGTCGTACGTGGTGGACGGGAGGATGAAGGAGCTGGCCGAGGATGTTAAGCGGGAGAAGGCTCTGAAGGACGTTGCCGAGGCCACGGTGAAGGAGAAGTCGAAAATTGCCGTAGAGGCGGAGAGTAGAATAGCTGCAGCTGTGAAGGCCCAGGCCCTTGCTGAGACGAAGTCCGAGGAGCTGGAGCTGCAGCTGGGCGGCACCGAGCTCAAATTGGCGGAGGCTCAGAGCCTGACTACCATGCTGGAAGGGCAGCTGGCCGATTCGAAGGCGGCGCTGGAAGCTTGCGAAAACAAGTGGTATAACGAGGGGTTCGCGGATGCCGAGAACTCAGCGGAACCGGTCATTCGCCAGGCCCACAGACTCGGATTTGAAGAGGGCTGGTTCGCTGCACTCCAAGTATTGGGGGTTCCCGAGGATTCTTCGTTGAGGGATCGCAGCAAGATCCCTTTCCCGAGCGTCCCTCAGACCGAAAATCCAGCGCCCCTTGTTATTGACGAGGAAGAGACCTCCAGCATGAGGGAACTGGTGAACGCCATCGACTCTCATGCCGTGCCGACTGACATGGAGGGGACCAGCCACCCCCATGTGGGGGACCGAACCGGGGAAGACATCCAGCCGCCAACTCCTCACGCCGACCAACACTCTCAAGGGGACGCCTCTTCTGCTCATGCCGCGGTTGTTTAGAGTTGAAAGTCAGCACCTCCTTATTTTTCTTCTTTCTTGAATGAGCGAAATTGCCTATGTCGCCGGGTTGTGGTGACGGGATACATTGTTTACATTTTGTTTATGTTTTGTACTTGTTTTTGTGTTGCCGGGTTTTGGGCAACAAGACGTTGATTTAAGATTTATGTTTTAGTATGAATGCCTTATTATTTTACCGCGTTGTTCCTTCGTATGTGACCGAGTAATGAACTGTTGGTTGCCCTCATTATGATGTGTCCGACCATGGTAAGGCCTTCACATGCTCGGTGATAGTGACTTAACCTGGGGTCAGGGCTCCGGATGCTCGGCGCTAAGATCGAGCCGAGAGTCAGGATTCTGTCCTTAGAATAGAATGGCTAAGGTTTCCACCTGCTCGGTGATTAGGATCGAACCGAGGGTCAGGTTTCTGTCCTTAGAATAAAATGGCTAAGGTTTCCACCTGCTCGGTGATTAGGATCGAACCGAGGGTCAGGTTTCTGTCCTTAGAATAAAATGGCTAAGGTTTCCACCTGCTCGGTGATTAGGATCGAACCGAGGGTCAGGTTTCTGTCCTTAGAATAAAATGGCTAAGGTTTCCACCTGCTCGGTGATAAGGATCGAACCGAGAATAAATAATGCTCAGTGAATATGATTGGCCCGGGAATTTTGGTTAGAACAGTGCGAATCTGCATGAAAAATGCCATTAGTATAACTAAAAACATATACAACATGTTGTGGTTTACTCTATGCACATTAATGATAGTACTTCCTGAGGTTATGCACGTTCCATGGTCGGGGCAGTTGTCTCTCGTCTAGGTCTTCCAAGAAATAAGCCCCGGTGCCGGCTACCGCCGTGACCCTATAGGGTCCCTCCCATGTCTGCGCCAATTTCCCGGCATTAGTGTCCTGCATGTTGCCCACGGCTCTTCTAAGAACCAGATCCCCGGAGACAAACTCCCTGGTCCTCACGCCTCGGTTGTACCTCTGGGCGAGCTTCTGTTGATATTCCGCGAGCCGTATCGTCACCATCTCGCGGTGCTCTTCCACCTTGTCCAAATATCCGACCATCATTTCGTTGTTTTGGGCGGGATCGAACCCCGCTACTCGCGCACTGCACAAATTTACCTCGGTAGGGATTACGGCTTCTGCCCCGTACGTAAGAGAGAAAGGGGTCTCCCCGGTTGACCGTCTAGGAGTGGTGCGGTATGCCCACAAAACTTTAGGGAGCTCCTCGGCCCAGTTTCCCTTCGCTCCCTCCAACCTTTTCTTCAGCCCACACACGATCACCTTATTTACGGCCTCAGCCTGACCGTTGCCCTGTGGGTAAGCCGGAGTTGAGTACCTGTGGGTAAGTCGGTGTGAAACTTGACCCTCATGTGCAGAGTAGATGGGACAGCCCCCATTGCATGTATCCATGGCCTCCCTAAAATTGCCGTGTATGGGGAGTACGAGGCAACTACGAAGAAGCTCACCATCGCCTCCTTGCCCCCCATGTTCACGGGCAAACAGATTCGCCCCTCGGGCACCACCATTTTCCCGTCGAACCCAACTAGGGGAGTGCTGTACTTCGACAGATCCTCATTCCTCAACCCGAGCCCCCTGAATAGGTCCGGGTACATAACATCCGCTCCGCTTCCCTGGTCTATCATTACTCTCTTCACAACGAAACCACCTATCCTTGCCGTGACTATCAATGCGTCGTCGTGTGGCTGAATGGTTCCTTCCAAATCACTGTCGTCGAAAGAGATCGGCTCTCGGGTAGGTCGGACCTTCTTCGCGGGAGGCGGCATGCCCGTACTTCCCCCTACTGGTACCATTGTCAGCACCTCCTTCCCCTTTGCCGTTGAAATGCCTCTCGGTGCAACGTGGATAACGTCAATTATCCCGAGAGGGGGCGGAAGGGGATTCCCCGTGTGTGGGGCGCCATGTCCTGTTCCCCGATTCCCGGCATCCATCACAAAATCCTTGAGGTGTCCCGCCTTAGCCAACTGCTCGAGATGGTCCCTTAACACTCGGCACTGCTCGGTAGTATGCCCCCGGTCTTTGTGGTAGGTGCAGTATAGGTTCTGATTCCTCCTAGAGGGGTCGCCCGCCATCCGGTTCGGCCATCTGAAGTACGGCTCGTTCTTAATCTTGTCCACAATTTTATGCACGGGCTCCTTAAACGTCACGTTCACCTCCCCTGCTGGTGCTACTGGCTCTTGAATCCTCAAATTTCCCCGTGCCTTCTGTTGAAAACCGCTCAGCCGAGGACGATCTGTCACCTGTGCCTTGCCCTTGCTTTGTATCCTGTCATCTTCTAACCGCTTGTACTCCTCGATGCGCCTCATCAGCTGCCTCATATCCTCGGGAGGTTTCTTGGTTAATGATTCCCTCAACCCTGACTCGTCAGGCAACCCTAATCTGAAAGTGCTCGCCGCGATCTTCTCATTCCCTCCGCCGATCTCGTTGTAGAGCTCCCAGTATCGGCTAGCGTAATCACGGAGGGTTTCCCCTGCCCTCATCTTCATAGACAGCAGCGCGTCCACCGGTTGTTGTTCCCGGCTGCACGTCACGAAACGGGAACCGAACTCTTGTATTAGCTCGGCGAAACTGTGAATGGAGCCCTTACGCAACCCGTTGAACCACCTTAAGGCGGTGGGACCGAGGCTGGAGGGAAAAACCTTGCACATCAGAGCGTCATTGCGGGCATGCAAAGACATCATCTGGATATAGTGGCTGATATGCTCCACGGGATCCGTTTTCCCCCCATACGAATTGAACGGCGGGCGCGTAAATCTGTCCGGCATCGGTGCTCGCTCAATGTCTGCTGAGAACGGTGACCGCGCTGCCCTGCGTAATGCGCGGCTCATAGCATCCATAGCTACATTCCTCGGTCGTCCTTCTGGAGATTCCGAGCCCCGATTTCCGTATTCCCGGGACCGGGAACGATTCGACCGCCGCTGAGATTCTGCTGAATGGGAGCGGTCTCGACGGCGACGGGACTCCCCTGAGTGCGAGCGCTCCCTCTGGTGGCGGGATCCCGGTCTGTTCGAGCCCGTCCCGCGTCTCTCTTCTTCAGCGTTCGGCCTTCTATCTCGGTCGTCTTGTCCGGCTCGGCGGCGCTCCTTTCGTGCTTCCAATTCCAGTTCCCGTACTAACCTCCGCAGCCGCTCAAGCTCTTCATCCCTGACGTCGGGTTGCTCACGCCTGGAAGCATGGGACACCGTTCTCCCCGTTTGATACGACCCTTCTCCAAGGCCGGACCGCTCCTCCAGTTGCTCGTAAACCGGATCCTCGCGTCTCTTTTGCCTCCGTTCCCACCAGGTGGAGCCCCTGGAAGATCCTGCCGAGCCACTCCCGGCGCTACCTCTAGACATCTTTTCTGTACACTAGCCTTGGTGGAACTACTGCTTAGTAGGATTTCCCACAGACGGCGCCAATTGTGCACACCCAAAATTGGAACCCGTTGAACTGGGCCTCACTTGGGCTCACAACTTACTTGTATATCGGGTTTGGATTTCCTACAATGGGTCGTTCTGAACGCCAAGGCCCAATGGAATCTCTTTCCTCTGCTCGGGGTCTGGACCACTTCCTCCCTCTGTTTTGTCTGTTTACACTCTTTCTCCCCTCCATTTTTTCCAACCCAATCTTCTCAAAACTTATTGTATTTATAGTCTACAGAATAGTGGAGAGGTCATAAATGTTTGCCACTGAGTGCCACCGGCGGTCCAGTATTATCGATCGTAAGTGGGTGGTTAGGTAGGCATGGGAAGCGGTGAGGGTGGCGTTGGAACTTGGTTCCCACCTCCACGATAGTTCCCTGCAGCGATGCCTCTCCGAGACACGGCCGGGTAGGTACTGGGTGGGGGTCCCGCGAACTGTACGTTTAACACTGCTCGGGGAAGGTTTGCCGAGAAGCGGTGAAAGGGCGAAATTTGGGCCCGCAGCATGTGTGGCCCGGGGGTGGGCCGCTGGGCTGAGGGTGACACGCCTTATGGGCCATATACCCAGGTCAGGGCCCAAGGCTCGCTAGGGGCCATGGTACGGAGCCCGTACAGCTAATATTGCTAATAATATTATTTGGAACCCAACCGCTTCCACACATGCATTTGTACCTAACAATCTTCTCTTCACATGTCATTATCTCTTTGTTGTATTCCAGACTTCTTGATGGATCACACATAAGTACAAAAAGCACAACTTGGTTTTGGAGTTTTTTCCTTTGCCGTGTTTTTTACTTCACCTGAATAGCCTCTCATATGAGATCCATGAGAACCACATAAAAACCGAAGTTGAGAATTTCATTAATAAAATTTCAGTGTGATTTTGCTCTTTTCAGCTGGATCCAAGTAACTCTTAAATGGATTAAGGGTTTCATTAAAGTTAAAATAAGATCTAGCATCTATCATGCTTTCCATTCTACATCACAATTTCTTAAGTCTTAACCAAGTAAAAAAATCTTTGATATACTATTTGTAACTTTTGGTCGAAGGAGATAAGGTAAAAAAGGAGTGACAAGAGAAAGTTAATGGACACAAGTTTTATACCACAGCTCTAAAAGATGTATAAAAAGTAATGGGTCTATGTGAAAATAATAGTTCACCAATTACAATTACATATGGCATCAAGTTATGACAATATACTTAATCCTAGAAGAACTGGAAAAGCTATTGTGAATAATTATAATAAGATATGGATTAGAGTTTGATCACCTTTGTTTTACAAAATAATATCAAATCAATTCATTTATATTTTCTTATTTAATTAATAGAGTTTGCAACAGTTATGGAGAAATCAAATATAGCTTTGTCTTTGTCAGTGTCAGGGTCCCAAGGAAGACAATGGTGAGGAGAAAAATACAATTTTGGCTGTGGAAAGTTTGAGTGTATAATCAATTAAATAGACATTAATTGTAGTGTGATATAGATAAGCTCGCCAGAGCTTAGCATTTTCTTGGTAGTTTCTGAGACAAAAACTCATGATTTGGGTTATGATAGAAAAAGCAGGTTCATGTCATTTTCACTTCACTGGAAAAGCTCAATGACTTGGAAATTGGAATTATGATTACTTAGTTCAGTTGACTCTCATTTTCCTATAAATTAATACTACAGATAATTCCTTCGTATAAATCAGTGGTTCCGTCGCTTTTCCACCACTTTTTTCTTTTTCAATTTGATTTTTTCAAATAAAAAAGAAACGTAATAGGTTTTCCAAGTGAGAAGGCAATGAAAATTGAAAGCGTACTAGGGTTTTTTTTTTTTTTTTTTTTTTTTTTTTTTTTTTTGAGAATTGCAAGTCGGAAAATCAAACGACCGACTCACGTTGGCCGAGCCATATATGGTATAGAATTTTCATTAAAATATCAGCTTATATATATATATATATATATAATAAAGAAAATTAAAATATCAGCCAAATGATGACTAACTATTACCTTTACATAATTTAGCAACAAAAAAAGAAAAACTATTACCTTTACGTAGAGCTCTCGTCGCAGTTGGTATATTTAGTATTTATATATTTTTAGTTACACATACGTTAATCCCAACTTTATCCGCTTCTTATAGAAAAAAGAAGCGTTATTTTTTTTTTCTTCTCAAAAAAAAAAAAAAAAAAAAAGAAGTGTTAATTTTTTTTTTTGGTGGTTCAAAATATGTTAAAGTTGTGACACTTAAAAAAACCTGCAAGCCAATGCAAAGGTATATTTCATGGAGAGTGGATAAACTTTGACTTTTCTGTAAGGAGGCCACTGTGTCTCCAAGTGTTCCTTTGCTATGGAGTCCATGATGGGTATGAAATGTTGAAGAGCGTCGGGCTTGAGAAATTCAACCACGGACCTCCTCATTTGAGCAAAATCTTTTTGGGCTACATCTTCAAGAAGTTCAGGAGAAGATATAATTTTTAGCATGGAGCGTGGCCACCAAGTGGAGAGATTTTTTTTATCGTTGTATAACAGTGACTTGTGTGCTGAAGCAACACAAAACACAACCATGTTCTCACCAAACAGTGAGGTTTTGAAGAGATCCTGTGAATATTTTCTCATTCTGTCATTAACGAAGATCTCTTGGGTTCCTCTTCTTCTAGCCGTGGCAAATTCCAATGTTTCTCCAATGACAGGCCATCCCTTTGTACCGGGTGGCAACTTGGCATGATTGGATTTTTGTTTATATATAAGGAATATGAGAGAGACCGAAAGACAAAGGATTCCAAGGTGAAGCAAGTTTGGGAAGCAATCCATACGAATTTCCACAATTACAGCAATGAGCAAGACGTGAAAAGGTGATGGACAAGCGCTAGCAAGTTTAGCTAGGATATAAATAGGAAAAGAAGAGTGCTTGCATTTTCTAGAGAGTGAAAGATTTGAGAGAGAGAGAGAGCGGTTGGAATCTCTTAGGGTCCGTTTGGATACCGTTTATTTTGTTGAAAACTTAAAACATTGTAGCAAAATAATTTTTAAATTTGTGAATAATAGCATATGACCCATTTTTAATAAAAGTTTTTATGAAAAAAGAGATTCGTGGGTTTCGTGAATAATACACGGGACCCATTGACAGAGACATTTCTGTGCAAAATTTGCTTGTCAAAAAAGTAATGGGTCCCATGCACAGTGCATGGAACTCATTGACAGACAACATTTCACGTGAAAACACGATTCACAATTGAAAAAAAAGAAAAAAAAAGAAAAAGAAAACGCAAGCGCTAAAACGCTAACTAGAAATGCAATCCAAACACTATTCGGTCAAAAAAAAAATTTATTTATATTTTTTTCCCACTTTTTATATTGACCAAATGTCCCCAAATATCTTTACATTCATAGCGGTGTACAGGGGCAAACATGTACCATCTTCACATCTCATCAAATGATTCAAACCAATACACCATAAGGCAAAATGTAGAACATGAAACACAAGCAGTTGGTCTGCTCAGGGCCTCAGACGCTCACTTCTAGCTTGAAAACTAAATCCAAGCAGTGTAGAGCAAACAGTCAATACAACATGAGGCAACTGTTTGGATTTAGTTTCAAGCTAGAATGCAAGTCTGTCAACTACAACTACAATAGTCGGCTCCAACTCTCACTTGTAAAATATGGATCATATTTCCATCTGTATTCTTCATTGATGGCCTGAGGTGGTCTCTCTTATGGTACCACCTCATGCCATCAAGAAGAACATGGAATGGTAAGTGTTTCATTTCTAAAGGCCATACAATACTTTACATTCTTGTTGCCATTATGTTTCTTAATGCAGTAGTGTCTCTTTGTGATAGCCATTGACGGATTTTTTCAGGGTTGGATCTTCGCTTGTATCACATACTATGTCAGCTAGTTGTATGTTGATTAAATCTGATCTATTGGGGGCAAGGAGTCCATCCTAGTTAAGCCCTCATTGAGTACCAAACAAAGCCATTTTTGCCACTACAAAGTGCTAGGTGTGCTTCCATTTTTGTCGCAATCCACACTCTATACAACTCTCATCTTCTGTAATGCCTCTACAGCTCTACTATTCCACAATCAAGTACTAGTTGGCTAGCTGCTATCCTTCCAAGCTTTGTGTCCAAAATTTTCTCAAATTCTACTAAAATCCCTTTGTCAAAATATTGTTCATTGTTCAGTTAATAACCTGAATTATCATTAAACAGCCGAGACTCCTCCGTATCCATGCTAGAGCATTCCTTTTGTAAAGATAATACCTTTTGTAAATTTTTGTTCATATTGTTTAACCAGTAACATGACTTGACATTCTATTTTTTCTATCTTGGTATTTAGATTTTGAAAGGTTTTTTGCAAATTTGGTATCTAAATTATTTTGAGGGTTCGAGTTTGAACTGCTTTTTTGTAGCTTAAACTCGCATCATTGTCATTCTAAGTTATAAAGGAACGGGGACCTAAAGCTCTAAGGTATAAACAACTATTGGGTTTATCTTTCTGAAATTTCTTTTTAACAAAATAAATCAGTTCCTGATTATTTTCCTTTTTTAAATAATTGTATTTGGATACACTAGTTCTGTTTGATAAGTCAGATGGGCTTTGGTTTTATTGATTGGTGGTTGCTGAGTGTTCTTTTTTCTTTTCCCTGAGAAGATGAATTTAATTGTCAATTTTTTAAGAATGAAGACCACCTAATTGATTATCTTTCCTTATTTTATAGAAAACTATCACTAGATTTTATTTTATTTTTTGGTTCCTTTTTAATCCCGAGCAAAACTCAAAATAGAATATTAGTGAATGTATATGAGATACACATGCAATTGAAGTTCTGTAGTGGGCGTTCTACCATTTTGATATTAGTAGGGGTTAGGAGAATGTAGTTAAGATTTAAGAATATTAGTGATCTCTTAATTCTTGTTTTGGACTAGATCATGTATGTGAAAATATGCTAATTCTTCATTTCAATTATCAGTAAATCATGTAACTTTTCAAGATCAATATACTAACTGGGTGTATTGGCTCGTGAACATTTTAAAGTCAATCTAAAGAAAATTGTATTATTTATATTCTTATCTAAACGTTTGTTATATTGAAAATCCAATGTCAATATGCATGGCAATAATTTATAAAATTAAAAAAAAAATTGAATAAAAAAAATAGGAGGAAGCAGGTTAACCCATGCTTTGCCTAAGTTTTTTCGGCTAAGCCGTTGGGTTGGGACTTGGGACCAGTCAGCCCAATTGTTGATTTATCACAATATGAATCGTTATTTTCTCTTTTCATTTATGTCGTCCTTTTTTTTCTTTTTTTTTTATTCATGCCCTTTTCATGTAAGATCTTATTCACACTTCACAATCACATAGTTACAGTCAAATGGGTGATGAGAGAAATCTGAGTTGCAGGCCCAGCTCTGAAAACCCAATCAGTTCTTCTGCTTCATGGTCACATGGGCAGCAGCAGAACAAGCACGATCACAGCCCATGTGAAGACTTCTGTTTCTCACAATGACTTGGTTGGGTGAGAAACTTAAATTTAGTTTAGAGGCTTTTGTGGGCCTGTGATTTTCAAGGCTACTATATTTGAGAACTTTCAGGCCCAACCCAAAGGTGAGGTAGAACTTTTAGAAGGTGTGATCATTAGGGGTAAGAGCACCAACAGCAGTGGAGCTAAATTGCTATAATGCTAAAATTTAGCTCCACAAACACAAAAAACCTCATGCAGCAGTGGTGGTAAAGTTAAAATTTATAGATGAGTTGCTACAGTACACATCTAAAAATAGATGTGTACTGTAGCTGAAGCAAAAAATAAAATATATTTTTTTATTCGGCCGGTTAAATAAAATAATAAAAATTCTGTCCCATATCTCATCTCTCTCAGTCACTCTCTCATCTGTGTCTCAGTCACTCTCTCATCTCTCTCTCTCAGTCAGTCTCTCCGATCGCCTCACACCGCCTCACGCCTCATCTCATCTCATGCCGCCGATCACCTCAGCCACGCCGTCCCAGCCGCCGATCGCTCACCCCACGCCTTCCCAGCCGCCGATCGCCTCAGCCATGCCGTCCCAGCCGCCGATCGTCTCACCCTATGCCTTTCCAGCCGCCGATCGCCTCACCCCACGCCTTCCCAGCCGCCGTGGTTGTGGTTTTGGTTTTTGTTTTTGTTTGTTTGTTTTTTTTTTTTTTCTATGTTGTGTTGTGGTTGCCTGGTGGTTGTGGCCGGTAATGGTGGTGGTGGTTGTGGTTTTGTTTTTTTTTTTTTTTTTTTCTATGTTGTGTTGTGGTTGCCTGGTGGTTGTGGTCGGTAATGGTGGTGGTGGTTGTGGTTTTGTTTTTTTTTTTTTTTTCTATGTTGTGTTGTGGTTGCCTGGTGGTTGTGGCCGGTAATGGTGGTGGTGGTGGTTGTGGCTTTGGCCGATGGCAGAGGAAGTTGTGGTGGTGCTGTGAATTTTATTTTTTGGATTAGGATATATTATTTTATTGTAGAGGGTATATTATTTTAGTGTAGAGAATATATTATTTTATTGTGATATTTATATTATTTTATTGTGTTAAAAGCTAAAATAGATCCACTGCTGTAGCATGTGTGTAGCTAAAATAGATAAAGTAACTTTTAGTGTTGCTAAATAGCTAAAATTATAGATCCACTGCTGTGGATGCTCTAAGGACGTAAGGTGTAGGACATTCATGCCACACCTTAGTCTCTGTAAATCCTGGAACCACCACTCCTGCTAATGCATTATTCAAGTTTTGATTAATGTCCACAATTAGCTAAGGCATATGCTACTACAACGCCTTGCTTATGAATGTGAGAGAAGGAAAAAACTTGAATAAAATGTAAAACTGACTCTTTAAGTTTCTTTAGATTTCATTTCAGTCCTCTAACTTTCAAGTTTATTCAATTAAGACTTTTCAATCAATTTTTGTTATATGTTGTAGTTAATTTTTCGATTTTATAAATTTTTCTTCAAATTTTTTAAATTAAAAAAATTCAATTAATGATTGAAAAATATTTTTCAGATTTAAAAAAAAAAATTTTTTAACAAAAGTTAATGGAAATGCCTTAATTGAATAAATCTGAAAATTAGAGAACTAAAATAAACGAAAGTAAAGTTAGAAGACTGAAATGAAATCTAAAGAAAGTTAGATGGTCAGTTTTACATTTTAGCTAAAAAACTTTGAAGAGAAATAACAAAAGACATAGTGGCTTTACTAAATGACCAAAACTAAAATCAACCGTATCATCTTTTCAGAGTGAGTTTATAATAGTCTTTGAGTACCTGTCAAAAATGGAGTTTCCAAGGCTGTTCATGGACAAATTGTGCCACTCGCCTAATTGCTAATGATTTGATGATTACCATAAAAGAAGGTTCAAGATTTTTTTTATCTTTTGATAGAGATGCCATAACCTCATCATGGGAATTGTGAAAGTTATTTGATATATGATAGAGTTAATAAAAATATTAAAACTTTTCTTTCTTTAAATGCATTTCATTATTTCAACAAGACCCAATTTGAGTGTTATTGTTTTTAACTTAAATTTCTAGACTAATTTGATAGTTTTTCAAATATCAGTAGACTCCAAGAAATATGGTTTTGTTTCGTTTTCATATAAAAATTTTAGCTTGACATTTTAATTGATGAGGAGTTGGTTTCATTGTTGATACAAAGGTAGGTGTAGCTTCAATTATATCTAATGGTGGCATGCGCATCAAGTTGCTAAAATGAGAGAAAATATTTCCTTATTATCTTATATAAACAGATAAGCTAATAATTAACATTAGGGAGTTTGTCATGTACTAGGAGGTGTAGCAAGGAATGTTGCTGGATGCATATGGGCCTTGATATGGCAGACGAGATTAGGTTTGGCTTGGTTTGTTCTGCTCATAAAGGGTTTTGAGCTTTGCTGAAATGAAATGATTCCATATTTTTTTCCATAGTATTTATAGGCACCCAGATGGTAGTAGGAAATAGGAATTAATACAAGATAACTCTAATGTTGGCTAAGATTGCCATTTCTTGTAATACCATAGGTTCTGATGATTTTTTGACATCTATTGTTAATGGTCCATCCAAATGCTATGAGAAACAAAATAAATGTATTTCACTTAAAAAAAAAACTTCACTATGTTCAATGGAGCAGAACATTTGAACTCATTCTAAGGCCCATCCAAATGTTGTACTGATGAATTGGGATTAATAGAGATTTGCTAATCTGAAAGGGTAAAATTACAATGACAGCACCTGTGCTTTGTCACAAAAGTAAATATCCCTTATAATTTGGATTTGGACTATGACAGATGTAGTTAAGAAATAAATAAAGAAACATACAACCAAGACAGACATAATGCTCAAACCAGTTTTTCAATGTGAATTTCTTCTGTGCAGATGATACAAGGTCAGTATAATCAGTTGCCACGGTTGTTTTCAGTCTATCAAAGTTGTAAACCATCAAAGTATATGGAATCTAAAATTACAAGCCAAACTAGTCAAGTGTAATGGATCTAATAGAAATTGCAACTTGAACACCATGGCATTTTTTTCTCTTCTGACTTGCTATATTTGTTGTTAATGTCTCTGAATTGGTCCTTGATTTTCACCCATCATCCTGAGTTTGAATTCCTACTAGAAGTCCCCCTTGATACTTTATGAGTCATGGATCAAGGTTTATTTCCTAAGGCTGAATTCAAAGTCCCTATCCGGCTAAGATTTCGCTACAAAAAAAGAAAAAATAGTCCTTGATTTTTTATTGATAGTCATGGAGCATGTATGATATTACAAAAACATTCTTGAACAAAAGTAAACCTTATCACTCATAGATTATGTAAACATTTTGCGTACATGGGTGAAGCGATCTAAGCCTTTAAGGAACTAGTAATAGGATTGTACATTACATATCACTTATAGTGATTTTTTAATATTTTTTTTACATATCACTTGTAGTGACTTTTCCTTAGATGTAGTTCCTACATCTATGGAAAACTCAAGTAACTTCTAGAAAAGCTATTGAGGAGCTTGGTCATCCTTTTTTCTTTACCTTCCTTTTTCACATAAATTCTTCTAGTTTTCTACTGTGTATAAGCTCTTTCACATGTACGACCTAGCGCCGTATTAAAATCAAAATCCAAGCAGTTTTATTATACAGTCACTCATTACAGCAGCTCCATAACTCACCAGCATAGCACCTGAAATAAATTATACCTTATATTAATAGATAATTAATATATGCACCTTTAAAACTAAATCATAATTCAAATTGTCTACTTCAAATCTCAATCAAAAACAATTAATTTTCAAGTGTTTAACTAGGATGGATTCTTCGCTATCAATAAATCGGACTTAATCAAGTTACTAGAAGATCCCCTAAATGCACTTTTGGGGAACACTGTATAGAAAGAGGATAACATACAACTAGTTGCCATAGTACGTGATATAAATTAGAAATTAAGAATGAAGTCATGTTTGGGAGTGATTAGGTGCAAAAGGAAGCCAACCCTGCCAAAATCCATTAGACTTTCAATTGCTATCACAAAGAGACATGAGTGCATCAAGAGATTAAGTGCAACAAGAATGTGAAATATGAGAAGGTCTTAATAGATCAAGGTGAATTGTCAACTATCAAGAGAGATGTACTTTTGTAATGTGATTTTGTTATCAATAATTTCATTATCTTCTTAAAAAAGAGAGGGAGAGAAGAAGAAGATAGATTGCTAATGTTTAGTATATCATAAACTAAAAAATAATTTGTAATAATATCATTAGTAAGTAATCATTTCTCATAATAACGCCCTTAAAAAAAAAAACTAATAAGAAACAAGAACAAAGTACGAAAGCAAAATACTTTAACGTAGATGATCAAATTTAGAATTCTAACCTCTACTTCATGGCATGATTTGAAACCCAAATGGTGGCTAGGTCAAATAATACTCAAAAAGTTATTGGAACAAGATGCCATCTATCATGGAAACTCCTAATAATTGCATCAAGTATCTTCGCACTATATCCTGGATACCATAGGTGCATGTATCGATTTGCGAGTTCATGGTTATAATGACCCTATTATTCAAAACATCAAAATTTAGTGGTTATCAAATATGTATAACAATAGACAATTAATTAAAAAAAAAAAGCCAGTTCATAGAAAAGAAAAAAGAGTTTACCCTTTGTAAAAAATGATGATGAACACATCTAATATAATGGGGCAAGCCATTGCAATAGTTGATGGAGAGGATGGAGGCACAACAAGAAAAAAAATGTTTATTACAACAAAAAAGTCATTGCAATAAATAACCTTAGATTCATTGCAATAGTTGATGCAGTGTGTTACAATAAAATATGAGGTAATATGTTTGTGCAACAAAAAATTTCGTTGCAATAAACTATAGATATTTTAATGACAATTTTAATGCAATGATATATATGTTGTTGCAATAAACAATTTACTACTTCGAATATCTTATAGTAATAGCTATTACTTCACGAATTTAGATTGAAAATAATTGACAAAAATAATTCGGGTTAAGTTATTGCAATGATATATTCGTTGTAATTGATAATTATTTCATACTTGTCATTGCAATAGGTATAAAATAATTGATATCAAGTTATTGCAATGATATATTTATTGCAATAAAATATACTTGGAACAAAATAATCAAGATTCCTACTGAAACCCACATGATCATATTATCAGTAAGCGCACTAATAGCTTCCTTAACTCCCCCCACTGCTGACAATACCACACCAAGGAGGAAATCATAATGTAAATTATTATTTGGAATATTAGATACAAAGAGTTCATGAAATTTAAAGTTATAAATGTTGTAACTAAGCTAAATAAATTGAATAAATAGCTTAATTTGTAATTGCAAAAATAGTTGGTATCAAGTTATTGCAATGATCTCTTCATTTTAAACTTTTGCAACAAATTTAAGTAACAAATTTGTTGGGGAAAAAGCAATTACCAAACATACCCTTACTGTTCCTTAAAAAAAAAAAAAGCCACCAATAAATGATTAGATAATTCATTCCTAAAGAATAGCAATAAATAATTATTTCATAATAATAATAATTCATTTATTAGCTTTCTTTTGAATGAATAAATGATATGTAATAATAATAATAATAATAATAATAATAATAATTCATTTATTAGCTTTTAGATGAATATTAAGTTGTTGTTGTTTTTTTTTTTTAGTAGGAGATGGATATTAAGTTAATGTCTATTTTTTTTTCCCTTTATTAACTAGTAGATTATATTAAATATATTAAATTAAATTTTTTTAGAGAGTCTTCAATATGATCATATTACAAAGATTATTTTATCTTTTTCAAAAACAATTTTATCTATTGGTAATGGTCCATCCAAATGCTATGAGAAACAATGTGTTTCTAGGTGTGTATGCGTGCGCATGTTTCATGTATGCGTACACATACGCGTGCCTAGAAACTCAGATTTAGGGTTCTTACTATTTTGTTTGTTTTGATTAGTTTTAATCACATGTTTATGTCCTGTTGAATCTAGTTTTCATGTGTCTAGGTCTAAGGTTAGTAGAATAACATGTTTTACTTGTTTAATTGATATATTGATAATTAGGGTTTATATCTTGGATGAACAATATGAAGATGCACATGAACATGCATTGATGCATAAGTGCGGTGATGAGCATGATATGGTTGATGAACATGATGAATATGCTTGGTTGATGTCATGATGCTATGCTTGGATGTTTGGGATATGCTTGATGTTGTTGCCTTATTAATGATACTGTTTTGTGATGTGCTTGCTATCCTTGGATATATTTTGATAGATGAATGGTAGGGGTTTCATGCTTTGGATGAGCATGAGACATTTGCCATGTTTGGATGTTAGATGCATGTTAGTGTGTGTGAGTTTAGAATAACATATTAGAGGACCCTTTGATGAGATTAGGATTTGGAACACAATGAATGGAGGCCGACTTATGGGTCGGGTGAGTTTAGGTGCCTAACATCTTCCTATCCCCATACCTAGTCTTAGGACATGTGCTTTGGTAAAGATCAGTCATTCCACAAGGGCACTATATTTATGGTTCCTAGACCTAATCTAGGTGACGACTCCATTGACACCCTCCGCCATGGTCCACCTTAGGCCAAGGTGTACTTCCCACGTCTTTAAAGAAACCCAAAAACTCGTCGTGGGCTCTTGCGCCCACACTTTTAACCACTTGTTTTTAATTAATGAATTCTTGAGAGTGATGACCTTAAATTCACACAGTAAGGTTTTTGCCTTGTGAAGGTTTTCTTCATTTGTCAACAAATCACTTGTCAAGTTTATTTTTTGCTACACTCTAGATTATTTGGTGATTTGTTCGTACCTCCACGTTATTCGCATGTAATTTGATTTAATTAATCAACTTAAGTAATTGAATTATTTAATTGGAGTCAATCTATAACCCAACATAAAGAATATTAATTATGACTAATTCAATTTAGAGGATAATTGCAAATGACTTAATGAGATAAAATAATTGTCTTGAACTATATAAAATTTTCTTGGTGATTTTTTTTTTAATTTTTTTAAATAAATAAATGTAAAATAATACTATATAATATACCATATTAAAATAATACTATATATATATATATATATATTTTTTTTTTTTTTTTGAGAAACAGGTAAGTATACTATATATATTTGTGTGTTTCTTATTTTTGTCGATTTTAAAATTTATTGATATACTTCGCTTGGCCTTGTAAAATATTTTCCGGGCTCTAACACTGCGTCACTAGATTACTATCATAAATATTCTTATAACTATAAGAGGTTCCACCAAAAAAAAAGAGTATGGTAGAATTTCCCATAAAATCAATGTGTGTTTGTTCTTCCCTAATTCGGCCAAATATGTACTTGGTAATCAAGAACAATAATGTACAAGATTTAGATGATAAATAAAAATTTCTTTATTCCAGGAACTCTAAATATGTGTACATCCAAGTTCGGGGACTAGTAGTTAGTTTTATTGAATCAACAATGAGCATAAATATACTCCTCGGGGGGCCAAAAAATAAAGCATAATTGAAATTAAGAGGGGGACTCATTAATGTTAGAAAATGCTAAAGTTATTACTAATTTTATTATCAAAAGCTTATAAATTGATATTGCAATGAATGTTTCTTTATGAGTTATTTCAATAACATAACAATCAAATTTTTGTATTATTTTTTATTTTTATGATTGATGACATATCAATTGATAAGCTTACATCCTTCCCAAGAATAAAAAAGAAATAAATAAATGCTAAGCAGATACGATTGACATTGGGATATTACAATTTTTATTACATGAGACTTATATATTGATATGTCACAAATCATAAAAAAGAAATTCAAACATTCATTTATTATGTTATTGAAATGACACAATTTACATTTATTGCTAGATAGATTTTTAAAATTTTACAGTAAAATTGGTAGTAGATTTAACATTTTCCTATATAAAATTTGTGTCATTCAATTAATGTTTGACTCAATCTATTATTTATGACTATGAGGCTTAAGGTAAATTGGAAGACCATTAACTGGAATGGGTGATATATTGAAAGACAACTTTTCATCTAGAATTGCTTTCTCCCACTTGAATCTTGTCACCATATTATGCATAAATACTAGTATTTCTAATCGAGCATACTCCCTTCCAGGACACATTCGAGGTCCTCCTCCAAATGGTACAGAAGTGTAAGGTTCAGGTCCATTCCCTTCAAATCTTGAGGGATTAAATTTCTCAGGATCTTGAAAGTATTTGGGATTTTTATGTGTCGAATATGGAGTCCAAAATGTCTGCAAATATATGGATTAACACTAAGAATCACCATTATAACATAGAGAATTGACGTATAATTTAGCTCATGTACTGGTAACTTGGTAAGTGTCACATACCTTCCACCCTTTAGGAATAGTAAAATTTGTGTAGGTGAAGTCATTTACAACCTCTCTAAATGTTCCTTGAGTAGGTGGTGTTAGCCTCATAGACTCAAGTGCCACATTCCAAGAGTACTTCATCTTTTTAATGTCGTCCCAATTCAACAAATCATTCGGGCCTTTGGATATTGCAATTTTCATTTGCTCTGTTTACAAATAAGGCCCACTTTTTCATTAGATTAATCATTCGAAATTTCATTTATAAGTTATGTCACTTGTCTGAAGGCATATAGCATACCAAACAAAGTTTCTATTTCTTCTTAGGGAGCCACGGTAAGGTTTTGCATCTATAGTGTGTATGTAGATGTATTGATAATGCTAGACCATTTAATAATTTTATATTAGATATGTATTTTGATAAATAAACCATTAAATTATATTTTTTTTACTTATACCTTATATTTGTCCAAAATATCAAGATCATCATAGATCAATAATTGTCTTATTTTTAAGATCTTTAAATTTAAAGTTTTTATATTGTCAAGTTTTCTACAAAACATGGGTTATGGATCGAACAATAAATAATATGAGTTATTGATCAAATAGTATATAACATTCGATTAATATGTAATTTGACATGCATGTTAAGAAGTATAAAAATGTTTAATTTAAAGGTGGAAATTTTCAAATTTTAATCCAAGAAGAAGTTATTAAGCAGTGCTATATTAGAAAAGATATACACCAAGTTTAGTTGAATATATACATATAGAAAATATGAAAATGAATTCTAAATTGAAATTGTTGTTGATCCCCAACCGCAATACAACATTATACTATCGAAAATTGTTAAATGGTAGAGACACTAGTACTATTGATAAAGATTATTTTATACTAGGAAAGAAGTATAGCTTAATTGTAATTTAATTGAAAGAAGCCAGGGTTCAAGTGTTGAGAAGTATACCTTTGAAGACCTCACTGTAAACATGAGGAAACTCTGCTAGATACTTCAACACAAATGTGATAGCTGAATTTGTGGAATCATGGCCAGCAATAAGTAAGGACATAATTCTACTAGCAATCATCATCTCATTAATAGCTTTTCCATTCTCATCTAATTCAAGAAGCGAGTGAGTCAAAAAGTCACGAGCAACTGTCCCATTATTCTCGGATAGCTCCTTCTTCCTCTGTTTGATGACTTCTAAAATCTCCTGGCGAATAACTTTGCCTGCTCTTATGGCACGGTTGAAGGTTGTGCCTGGTATATTTATAGGCACAGACAGTAAACCATGCATGATAATGGCAAAGTGATCAGCAAATTTTGTCACATGGTTGTGATTTGTGACACTTAAAAAAAACCTACAAGCCAATGCAAAGGTATATTTCATGGAGAGTGGATAAACTTTGACTTTTCTGTAAGGAGACCACTGTGTCTCCAAGTGTTCCTTTGCTATGGAGTCCATGATGGGTATGAAATGTTGAAGAGCTTCGGGCTTGAGAAATTCAACTACGGATCTCCTCATTTGAGCAAAATCTTTTTGGGCTACATCTTCAAGAAGTTCAGGAGGAGATATAATTTTTAGCATGGAGCGTGGCCACCAAGTGGAGAGATTTTTTTTATCGTTGTAGAACAGTGACTTGTTTGCTGAAGCACCACAAAACACAACCATGTTCTCACCAAACAGTGAGGTTTTGAAGAGATCCTGTGAATATTTTCTCATTCTGTCGTTAAAGAAGATCTCTTGGGTTCCTCTTCTTCTAGCCGTGGCAAATTCCAATGTTTCTCCAATGACAGGCCATCCCTTTGTACCGGGTGGCAACTTGGCATGATTTGATTTTTGTTTATATAAAAGGAATATGAGAGAGACCGAAATACAAAGGATTACAAGGTGAAGCAAGTTTGGGAAGCAATCCATACCAACTTCCACAATTACAGCAATGAGCAAGACGTGAAAAGGTGATGGACAAGCTCTAGCAAGTTTAGCTAGGATATATATAGGAAAAGAAGAGTGCTTGCATTTTCTAGAGAGTGAAAGATTTCAGAGAAAGAGGTTGGAATCTCTTAGGGTCCGTTTGGATACCGTTTATTTTGCTGAAAATTAAAAACATTGTAGCAAAATAATTTTTAAATGTATGAATAATACCGTAGGACCCATTTTTAATGAAAGTCTGTGTGAAAAAAGAGGTTTGTGGATCTCCTGAACAGTGCACAAGACCCACTGATAGACACATTTCAGTGCAAAATTTGTTGGTCAAAGAAATAATGGGTCCATGCACAGTGCATGGGACCCACTGACAGACAACATCCCACGTGAAAACACTGTTCTTAATTAAAAAAAAAATAATAAAAAAATAAGGGAAACGCAAGCACTGAAATGCTGCCCAAAAACGCAATCCAAACACTACCTTAGTGTTTCCAACCGAGACATAGAAAGCTCGGATCCTCTCACTCCTAACTGTTAAATTATCAAAAAGAGAGAATTTAATTTGACAGAAATAATAGCCACCTAGGTAGAGGCGGAGCTGATCGAGGGACTTTTCCCCTAGAGTAGGAGAAAATACCTATAACTTAGATGAAAATTTGCATATTAGCACCCTTGAAATTTCAAATTTTGCATCTTAAAATGTAAAATTTAGATCATAAAATTAATTTGGCTGCTCAAATTTTTAAGCAGTCCAGAAAACCAAGACATTGCTCTACTGGGACTACTTACGTGCACCTATAATACGATTGCAAACCTTGGCAGTCAAACAATTGTGATGCATGTATCGCTATTTTTTTCATATACCAAACCGTTTGATTGTAAGGCTTGGGAGCACCTACCTTTTATTGCACCATTTTTTTCCTCTCAAAGCATCTACACTGGCAGAGCTATTTTTTTAGCTATTTAACACTACAAAAAGTTACTTTATTTATTTTATCTACTCACTTTACAAAACATCCAGCAATAGTGGATCTATTTTAACTTTTAATACAATAAAATAATATAAATATCACAATAAAATAATATATCTATTACAATAACAGTGTGAATGCACAAATAAAAAAAAAATAAGAAAAGATAAAATATATATAAGAATAAAAGAACAATAACAACGTGAACGCACAAACAATATATAGCCGTGTGAATGTTATATAAAAAAAGAAAAAAAAAAGAAAAGAAAAAGAAGTGTGAACGCACAAACAATAGCAGTGTGAGGAAGAGAAATAAAAATAAAAGAAAGAATAAAAATGAGTAAAATAATCAAAAGCAGTGTGAACACACAAATAAACTCTGTTTTTTTACCTTTTAGCTCTTGTGCACAGCCAAAAGTAGCTCTATAGTTGTGGAGCCAAAAAATATAGCTTTAGCTCTACCATTGTAGGTCACATTTTGGTATTTGGTGGTGCTAAAAATAGCAATATAGCTATTTAGCACTACTAATGTGGATGCTCTTAAAATTATCCATAATGCGTATTCATTATTTTTAATTATTAAATACGTATACATTATTTTTTTAAATGTGCTGTTGGTATATTTTCTATTTTGTGTACTTGCTAAAGGTACTAAAGGGAATATATAAATATAAATATATATATATATATATATATATGTGTGTGTGTGTGTGTGTATTATGTATGTATGTGTGTGTGTGTGATGATATATAAAATTATCTATGTGTTCTTTTTAAGTAAAATGAATCATAAACAAGGTCATATGACTAAAATTACACATGAATTGCCTCTTCAATTGCTACATACTAAATTGCAAAATGATAGCTTTAAACATGTTTGAAGCTAAAAAATTTACGATATATATTGTGAGAGACCCACCCAAATAGGATCAAAAAGACTAAAAACTGAAATTTTTATTTATTATTTTTTTTAAGGTGCCAAACTCGTGGCAAAAGTTTAGGCATAAATTAGAGCCACCCTTTACAATTGTATCTATAATTATATTGAAAGATTCTAGGGGGAGACAGAGAGAGCAAGAGGTTGCATTTCTAGAGAGAGTGAAATAGTAGGTAAGATTAAAGATGAGACAGAAGAAAAAAAAAGATATAAGAAATTTATGTATTGGTAGGTGGTGACAAGGAGATAGTTTACAATAGGAAAAATAGTGGCAAAGCAATGATTTTAGTCTACTTAGGGGCAGTAGTAAAAGAACATTAAAAAAAACAATTAAATGTTAACCCTTTTTTAATCAAAATATTAACTGGTATTAATAATAAATTGTAGGGTCTGTTTTTGTTACCCAAACCCAAAGGATATGGGTCTAAGGCCTAACGAACCCAGAACAATGAATTTGTAGAGAGTGGATCGAAAGTTTAGGCATTGGCCAGCGTTCACGAAGCATGAACTCCTTTCTCTTTTATTGAAGAAATACTTAGAACATTTTACAACTGGGGGATGCTCCTCGGCCCATGGCCGAGGAGGCTTTTTCTTCTCTCTTTTTTTCCCTCAGGAGGGATTCCCTTACATTATATACCCTTTACCCAACCAATCCTAGCCCTACACTTATTGAGCGATCAGGACATTACTCAGGTGCCCGTCCTATCAGCCGCCTCCCACTCTCTTTGTGAGTCGCGGCAACCAAGGCGACGCTGGTGCGGGGTCCTTTTTTCATTAATGCGGCCAGGGCGGTAGTCAGGGGCATTAAATGTGGAGGTGACTGTTTGTCATGAGCTTGTCCCTCCATCAGATTTATATTGCAGGCGCGTGGTATTCCCCCTCGGCCCTTTGAGTAGTCATGAAGGCTTCCTTGGAAGTGTTTGCTAGTTGCCTTAAGTTCTCGGATGTCCGATGATGGGGTCGTCCTCGGCATGGCCAGTTGTTCGCCTTGGCTTCTTCTTTTCATCCTCGGATTTTGGGTGCCTCCTCGGCTCGGGTCTTCGGCCCAGGAACGAAGTGGGCTGGGCCGTAGGATTCCTTGGCCCCACAATAGCCCCTCAAAATCTTGCTATCCGCACCCTCGGGCGGAGGGGAGGATTTTGATGTCCTCGGGCCTGCGACGCGTCCCATTGAGTCTGGCCCTCTGTTGGTACTGGAGTCTTTTCGTCTGCCCCAGAAGCGTTACTAGCGCCTCGAAGTGCGCGATGCGCCCTTCATTAAATCGAGACGGCTCTGTGCTCCCCACATTCAGCGGGAGGATGATAATCCAACGGTGGGGATTCGCCTAACATTTATGGGCGGGAAAACCCGCGCGGCTCCTTGATTTGGGGTATAAATACCCACTCAAAAGGTCGGTCCCTCTGTTTACTCGCATCCAAGAGTCTACATCTCCAGCATAAAAAGCTTGTCCGAGGAGCTTCTACTCATTTCTGTAAGTCGCTCTATCTTTCTTCGTATTTTCTTCCTCTCTGTTCTTCCTTCTCTTTCATTTGCTCTTTCTTAGCTCATTTAGGCATCATTTGGGATGAGTAGATTTAAGAAATATGTTTATACCGAAGAGGCGATGGAGAAATTCATCGCCGACTATAATATACCAAACAACGTGGGCTTGAGGTATTGTGAGGAGGGCAAGTGGCGCTTTTGGAGGCAGGAGGGTGAGGTGGTGATTCCAATCGTTGCCTTCGTTGAAGGTGGCATGAGAATACCCATGGGGCCAGTGATGAGGGGCTACCTGACGTACTTCTGGCTAGCCCCCACCCAGTGTGCCACCAACGTCTTCAGAATTCTGGGTTATGTGGACGCCCTGAACGAGAAGATGGGGTTGAGGTTGACCCACCACGACGTAAACTGGTGTTATAACCTCCAGTGCTTGAAGGGCAAGTCGTACTACCTGAAGACCAGGGATGACAGGGTCCGGCTTATCCAGTGCCTCCCTGAGTCCAGCAAGGGGCTGAACTAGGACTTCCTCATCGTGTCTGGAGAGTGGCACGATGGCCTTCACTGCCCAACGACGGAGGGGACCCCAGGTGGGGCAGTGGGAAGATGGGGGGAGGGCTCTAGGACCCTAATCAATTCCATTCTTTATTTCGTCTGTTTCTTTTGCACCGTTTGGTTATTAATGTGAATGTGTCTTCTTTTGCAGATCCGCACGCCTTCACGCGCCACTTCAGTCTGATCAACCGGGAAGACTTGCAGAAGGCGCTGAGGGCGGAGGTTTTCGTGAACGAAGCCGATAATCAAGTTAGGGCCGCTCACCAGATCTTGGGATACGACCCGGCTCAAAAGTCATTTGCGGCGCCGAAGTACGTGATCAGAGCAAAGGATCCTCAGCTTCGGAAAATAACCGTGACCAAGGACGGGTTCCGGTTCCCCGAAGAGCCCTCCACATCAGAAGGTGTAACACCTGCGGGTCCCTCCTCCTCCCTTAGACTCTCAGAGCCCGCCGAAGAAGGCCTAGAGAGGGAAGTGGAAGTCGCCGATTTTGGCCCTGCCGAGGACGAGTTTGACGTTTTTGAACAAGTTCACCAGTCCGAGGATCCTCCAGGAGACCTGGGCGATCCTCGTCTGACAGAAGCAGACTTCCCAGCGTCCAAGTCCCCTTCCCGGCAAAAAATGGGTTACAAGAAGAGGCCTCAATCTAGCCTGCTGGATCTAATCGAAGGCCAACCGGGGAAGTCAAAGCCAAAGCTTCCTCCTCCTCCTCCAAAGACTCATTCTGCCCAGGGCAGGTCGGCCCCTACCCATTCAAGGCCTCCTCCCCCTTCGCCTCAGACGAGTCCGCCTTCTAGGCACGAGCCCTCTAATCCCAAGCAGAAAAAGGATAAGGGCAAAAGGCCAGCTGAGGAAAAGTCCGGGTCCTCCTGGGAGGAGGGCGATACTCGGCGGCCGTCCAAGCAGTTGAAGATAGGCTTTCGAGGCCAGGATAAACAGGTTAACGCCCAGCCCGAGGCTCAGGCCTGGCTTCCCGTCCCAATGCTCCATGGGGGGCCTCTGAAGGACGACTCCTCCCTAAGGGACTTCAAGGAGGGCGAAGGCGCATATGTGGCC
The DNA here is from genome assembly GCA_032727855.1 of Quercus ilex subsp. ballota. Lineage (NCBI taxonomy): Eukaryota > Viridiplantae > Streptophyta > Magnoliopsida > Fagales > Fagaceae > Quercus > Quercus ilex. The sequence goes on from CM064918.1 coordinate 55,834,188, forward strand.
GACGCGCTGGAGAGGTGCTTGCTACTCCCAGTGGACATGGCGGAGCTGGGGACTATGAGGAGTAGAGAGGTCTTCCTCTGCCTCAAGCGGTACTTGGGAATGGTAAGTTCCTCAATGCTTACGATCTTTTCCTAGCTTCAGCTTTCTCTTCCCCTTTTCTGAGCTCGGCTAACCGTGTACTTGTTTTGTTGGGCAGGCCATTCAGGCCACTTATAGGTTGGAGGACGTGGCCCGTGACCAGGGGAAAGCCATGGACGTGGAGCGTGAGAAACGCCTGGAGGCCACACGGACCCTTAAAAACTCCGAGGCTGATCTTGCCAAAGCCCGGGAGGAGCTGAGGGCGATGACCAGTGCTCGAGATAATGCCCTGTCAGGCCTCGCCGGCTTCCAGAAGCAGGCCGAACATCAGTCGAAGCGCCTGGGCGAGGCAAAGAAGCAGTTGAAGACTGTAAGGGAGCTGCTTGCTGGTCTACCAAAGAAGGTGGCTGCCGCCGAGGAAGCCAAGAGGGTGGCCGAGTGGGCCAGGGACAAGGCCGTGAGGGCCAAGTTTGAGGCCGACCATGATAGGGAGGACGCCCTGGCCTCTAAGCAGGAAGCCGAGGAGGAGACCTATGCTGCGAGGATGGCCGAGACAGAAGCAGCCTTTAGGGCTCAAGTCCCCGGGCTGTGCAGGCGTTACTTTGCTGAAGTTTGGAAGGAGGCTTTCAGGAAGGCTGGGGTTGAGGCCTCGTCCGACTTGTGGAAGGAGGAAAGGGTGTACTACCCTCCTGCCATCCGCGAGGCAACTCCAAGTGGCGCTGAGGCCAGAGAGGCTGTAGAGGAAGCTGGTGCTGCTACGGGTGAGGACACCTCAATCGCTGAACCCATGGGTGAGCTCGTCCAAGTAAGTGACCCTCCCGAGGTAGATGAATCAGGTGAGGGCCCCGTTGAGGAGGCGCCCCAGGAGGTTACGAAGTCAACCTCTGAAGCTGAGGTTCCTGTTGCTGAGGAGGCAGCCGTTCCTGCCGCGCCTTTGCAGGCTGTCCCTTCTGGTCAAAGCTCAGAAGGCCCTGAAGCTGCTATAGTCCAGCCCCCTGTTGAGGGAGGAAAATAAGTGGGTAAGGCAGGCCCCTCGACGCCGTTGTCTCTCTTGTCTTTTGCATATTTTTTTTTTGAATTGTAATGTGACGTTCATCATGTAACCCTTATGGATTTAATGCAATGTGATTTCTATTTCTCCTTCCAATTGTTCTGGCTGTTTGTACATCTGCGTGTTATTCGTTTTCTTTTTCCCTTGTTGTCCCTTTTTTTTTACTTGCATGATTTTATCACCAATTATATTTCGGCCAGTCATGGCAGCGATTGTAATAACGTGAAGGTACGTACGCATAGACTGGTATTTCATGTCTCCGGGACTAGGCAGGACTCTTGCTTTCCCAATGTTCCAACACTTAGAGTTTTCTGGAGTAGTTAGCTTCCCCGTAAGTGAGAGTCCGAGGATCATGCAGTGCCCAGGTTCTGTCTAACACTTAGGATCATCTGAAGTAGTTAGTTTCCCCATAAGCCTTAGTCTGAGGACCATGCAGTGCCTTGGTTCTGTCTAACACTAAGAATCCTCTGAAGTGGTTAGTTTCCCCATAGGCCTGAGTCCAAGGACCATGCAGTGCCTTTGTTCTGTCTAACACTTAGGATCATCTGAAGTGGCTAGTTTCCCCATAGGCCTGAGTCTGAGGACCATGCAGTGCTTTGGTTCTGTCTAACACTTAGAATCCTCTGAGGTGGTTAGTTTCCCCATAGGCCTGAGTCCGAGGACCATGCGGTGCCTTGGTTCTGTCTAACACTTGGCCTTCTGAAGTAGTTAGTTTCCCCATAGGCCTAAGTCCGAGGACCATGCAGTGCCTTGGTTCTGTCTAACACTTGTTCTTCTGAAGTAGTTAGTTTTCCCATAGGCCTGAGTCTGAGGACCATGCAGAGCCTTGGTTCTGTCTAACACTTGGTCTTCGAAGTAGTTAGTTTCCCCATAGGCCTGAGTCCGAGGACCATGTAGAGCCTTGGTTCTGTCTAACACTTGGCCTTCTGAAGTAGTTAGTTTCCCCATAGGCCTGAGTCCGAGGACCATGCAGAGCCTTGGTTCTGTCTAACACTTGGTCTTCGAAGTAATTAGTTTCCCCATAGGCCTGAGTCCGAGAACCATGCAGTGTCTTGGTTCTGTCTAACACTTTCATTTCTCTGTCAGTAGGGGTTTGTCCTCGGACCGCTTTACTGGAGACGATTCCTCCTTCGGTCGGATTATGGTCTTACATGTGGCGTTGATCTCGCCTCCAGCTCGAGCCCCCATCTTTTTTATTTGCAAAGCGTCCCTTGGCCGTTCGTGTTCCGCGCTTGACGCTTCGGTGCGCGAGACGTGCCTTCATTAATGACCTCGTGAATTAACATAAGTCCAACGATCTACGGCCCCCTTGGAATTTGGTAGCTTCATTATTAGTCCTGCTGGTAACTCTCTTTTCGAATTCTGCGTGGATTAATTCTCACCAACCCTCATCCTCTATATAAGGCTTTTCGGAGGGATGGTTTCTCCATACTCCATGAACCTCCCAACACAAACAGAAAGAACACATCCTTTCAGCTCCCCAAGCCTCTTTAATAACCCCGCCGGAATTGTGACCGGAGTTAGTAGATATGGGGCGGCTTTGGGCGGGTGTGAGGACATCCGTGCCAAGAGCCGTTGTGGCCGCAGCCCCCACTAGGCTTCCGGTGCGGCAGAGTCTAGGCGTAACCCCGATGGCGCCATGCACGATGGCCCAGAGGGATGTCGTTGAAGTACCTAACGTCTCTCCTCGGAGCGCACCCCCGACGGAGGAGACATGCGAACTCACATCATGGGCGGTGCTCAAGTGTTGCCGTCTCCAACGACCAACACTCGTGGGGGTTGGAGAAAATCAAGTGAACATCACGGGGGAGGGGGTCCCGGAGCCCCTGCATCTGCTCCTCGCTTTGTTCAAGCTCCGCCGCTCCGAGAAAGGAGTTGTTGGTGGCCTTGAAACAAGCCAGCCTCAGCCCCCTTCCGCCCGCTTACTGTCAAGTTCTCCCATTCTCTTGATGCCAGTAAGGGTACGGGTTGACACTTCCCTCTAGCTAGTTTTAGGACGAGTCCGCCTGAGCCTCTGATTGTAGGACTAGCTGGTAGGAACAGTTTTAAAACACGCCTGCCTGAGCCTCTGATTGTAATTTGTAACTTTTCTTTTTATGAAATAATATCAAGCTTTCTTTCTTTGCTGTTGAATCTTCTGTCTCGAGCTTTTGTCTTTCTGCAGTGTTTGTTTAGTAGTTTTTTTTTTTCTTTTTGCATCACCACCGATCTTCCATAGAATGGTTATTTAGAACAGTCGCCTGTTGTGCCGGCCGGTGCACTAATCCTCCCCACAGACGGCGCCAATTGTAGGGTCTGTTTTTGTTGCCTAAGCCCAAAGGATATGGGTCTAAGGCCCAACGAACCCAGAACAATGAATTTGTAGAGAGTGGATCAAAGGTTTAGGCGCTGGCCGGCGTTCACGAAGCATGAACTCTTTTCTCTTTTATTGAAGAAATACTTAGAACATTTTACAACTGGGGGATGCTCCTCGGCCCATGGCCGAGGAGGCTTTTTCTTCTCTCTTTTTTTCCCTCAGGAGGGATTCCCTTACATTATATACCCTTTACCCAACCAATCCTAGCCCTACACTTATTGAGCGATCAGGACATTACTCAGGTGCCCGTCCTATCAGCCGCCTCCCACTCTCTTTGTGAGTCGCGGCAACCAAGGCGACGCTGGTGCGGGGTCCTTTTTTCATTAATGCGGCCAGGGCGGTAGTCAGGGGCATTAAATGTGGAGGTGACTGTTTGTCATGAGCTTGTCCCTCCATCAGATTTATATTGCAGGCGCATCGAAGCGTCAGTAACGCGTCTTGGGTAGATGAAAAGACTCTAGTACCGACGGGGGACCGGACTCGATGGGACGCGTCGCAGGCCCGAAGACGTCAAAATCCTCATCTCCGCCCGAGGATGCGGACAACAAGATTTTGAGGGGCTATTGTAGGGCCAGCAAGTCATACGGCCCAGCCCACCTCGTTCCAGGACCGAAGGCCCAAGCCGAGAAGGCATCCAAGGTCCAAGGATGAAAATAAGAAGTCCAAGAGCCCAATAAGCCACGCCGAGGACGTCCCCGTCCTCGGACATCCGACACCTTAAGGTAACAGGCAACACATCCCAGGGAACCTTCCTGACTATTCAAAAAGCAGAGAGGAAGTACCACGCGCCAGCAATGGAAACATGGTGGAGGAGCAAGTTTATGACAAACTATCACCTCCACATTAAGTGCCCTCAACTACCGTCCTAGCCACATTAATGAGGAAACGACTCCACAACAGTGCCACCTTGGTTGCCGCGATCCACAAAGGGAGTGGGGAGGCGGCTGATGGGACAGGCACTTGAGTATTGGCCTGGTTGCTCAACAAATGTAGGGCTATGATCGATTTGGGGAGGGATATATAATGTAAGGAACCCCTCCTAAAGAGGGGAGGGGAAGGAAGGCCCAGCTCCTCGAATAAATGCCGAGGAGCAACTCTAAAGAGGAATCTAGGTGCACAGCCTTCAATGGTGATGAGTCCATGTTTAGGTTCCATTTTCCTGTAAGGGCCAATTTCTTCAACCCACTCTCTAGAAATGTATTGTTTGGGGCCTACAGGATTACTTCCCTTCTAAATTTAGAGGGTCATTCCAAATTGAATCCCTACAATTGGCGCTGTCTGTGGGAAGAATTTGTGCACTAACAGGCGCAACGGACAATTGTCCCTAGGTAATCAGTTGACGGAAAGTTCACAAGAACGCGTTTAAAAAAAAAAACACCATTGCAGAAAAGTAAAAGATTCGAAGGAAAAAAGAGGAAAAACAGCAGTATTTTATTAGAAAAAAAAAAAGAGCTACAACATACAAACAAAGGCTCAGACAGGCTTGTTTTAAAGCCAACTCTACAAACAAAGGCCCAGACGGGCCTGTTTTAAAGCTAACTAAAGGGAAGGGGGCTGAGGCAGGCCTGTTTCAAGGCTACCCGCAGCGCCCAAGCCGGTGCGGCGGCGCTGGCACGAAGAGAGGAGCAGATGCAAGGGCGCAGGGCGGCCCTTCCCCATGATGTTCCCTTGATTCTCTTCCAGCCCCACGGTGGTTAGCCGTTGGAGACGGCAACACTTGGGCACTAGACATGACGTATCCTTGCACGCTTCCACCGGTGTGGCAGCGCCCCGGGGAGGAGCGTTATGTACTTCAGGGACCTCCCTCTTAGCCGCTGTGTGTGGCACCATCAGGATGACGCACGGATTCGGCCGCACCTGAGATCTGACGCGAGCTATTGCTACGGCGGCTCTCCGTCGAGGAAGGAGGATTTTGGGCCTATGCACCCTCACTCCCATCCAAAGCCGTTCCATTTCTCCAAACTCTTATCGCAATTTTGGCAGGGTCATTGAGGGGGCTCAAACCAGCCTCGCCCGGGGCACTGGGGGGTCAATGGTCCGGTACACACGATGCCCCACTTCCGATGAGGTGGGGCCGAGGCCGTCATCAGGCCAAAACTAGTATGGCCAACGCTGAGGACAATCTCCTTCACCACATACCCGAGTGTTAGACAGAACCAAGGCATTGCATGGTCCTTGGACTCAAGCCTATGGAGAAACTAACTATTTCAAAAAGCGCCTAAGTGTTAGACAGAACCAAGGCATTGCATGGTCCTCGGACTCAAGCTTATGGGGAAACTAACTACTTCAAAAAGTGCCTAAGTGTTAGACAGAACCAAGGCATTGCATGGTCCTCGGACTCAAGCCTATGGGGAAACTAACTACTTCAAAAAGGGCCTAAGTGTTAGACAGAACTAAGGCATTGCATGGTCCTCGGACTCAAGCCTATGGGGAAACTAACTACTTCAAAAAGAGCCTAAGGGTTAGACAGAACCAAGGCATTGCATGGTCCTCGGACTCAAGCCTATGGGGAAACTAACTACTTCAAAAAGCGCCTAAGAGTTAGACAGAACCAAGGCATTGCATGGTCCTCGGACTCAAGCCTATGGGGAAACTAACTACTTCAAAAAGCGCCTAAGTGTTAGACAGAACCAAAGCATTGCATGGTCCTCAGACTCAAGCCTATGGGGAAACTAACTACTTCAAAAAGCGCCTAAGTGTTAGACAGAACCAAGGTATTGCATGGTCCTCGGACTCAAGCCTATGGGGAAACTAACTACTTCAAAAAGCGCCTAAGTGTTAGACAGAACCAAGGCATTGCATGGTCCTCGGACTCAAGCCTATGGGGAAACTAACTACTTGCATGGTCCTTGGACTCAAGCCTATGGGGAAACTAACTACTTCAAAAAGCACCTAAGTGTTAGACAGAATCAAGGCATTGCATGGTCCTCGGACTCAAGCCTATGGGGAAACTAACTACTTCAAAAAGTGCCTAAGTGTTAGACAAAACCAAGGCATTGCATGGTCCTCGGACTCAAGCCTATGGGGAAACTAACTACTTCAAAAAGATTCTAAGTATTAGACAGAACCAAGGCATTGCATGGTCCTCGGACTCAAGCCTATGGGGAAACTAACTACTCCGAAAGATTCTAAGTGTTAGAATGTTAGGGAAGCAAGAGCCTTACCTAGTCCTTAGGACATAAAAGGTCTGCCTATGCATACATGCCTTCACGTTATTGCAATCACTGCCATGACTAGCCGAGGTACAATTGATGTTAAAATTATACAGGTAAAAAAAAAGGGGATGGGAGAAAACGGATAACGCGCAAATGTGCAAACAGCCAGAACAAACAGAGAGAGAAATAAGAGCCACATTGCATTAAATCCATAGAAGTTACACGATAAGCGTCACATTACAATGTAAAAATATATATATATATATATATATATACACAAAAGACAAAGGAAATGACAAAACAAAGCAGACAGGGGCACCGAGGGGCCTGCCCCTTCTACTTAATCTCTCCCCCCAGTAAGCGGCTGGTCCATCGCAACCTCAGGGTCCTCTGAGCTTTGGCTAAGAGGGACGGCCTGTAGAGGCATGGCAGGAATGGCTGCCTCCTCAGCGGAAGAAACCTGGGCTTCAGAGGAGGACTTCGTAACCTCTTGGGGCGCTTCCTCGTTGGGGCCTTCACCTGATTCAGCTACCCCGGGAGGGTCACTCCCTTGGACAGGCTCACCAGTAGGTTCAGCGACTGAGATGCCCTCACCCGTGGTAGCATCGGCTTCCTCTGTAGCCTCCTCGGCCTCAGGGCCATCTGTGGTAACCTCGCGGATGGCAGAGGGGTAGTATACACTCTCCTCCTTCCACAAGTCGGACGAGGCCTCGACCCCAGCTTGTTTGAGAGCCTCCTTCCAAACCTCGGAGGAGTAGCGCCTACACACCCCGGGGACTTGAGCCTTGAAGGCAGCTTCTGTCTCGGCCACCCCCGCAGCATAGGCTACCTCCTCTGCTTCCTCCTTAGTGGCACAGGATTCCTCCCTACCTTGGTCAGCCTCAAACTTGGCCCTCACAGCCTTATCCTTGGCCCATTCAGCCACCTTTTTGGCTTCCTCGGTAGCAGTCACCTGCTTTGTCAGATCAGCAAGCAGCTCATTTGCGATCTTCAGCTGCTCCTCTACACAGATGCATTGTCTAATCTTCGGCTTGCTTCTGGAAACCAGCGAGGCCTGACATGGCGTTGTCCCGAGCCCGGTCATCATCTTTAGCTCCTCCCGGGCAGTGGCAAGGTCAGCCTCGGAGTTCTTAAGGGTCCGAGTTGCCTCCAAACGCTTCTCACGATCTGCATCCATGGCTCTTCCTTGGTCGTGGGCCGCCTCCTCCAACCTATAGGTGGCCTGGACGGCCTGCCAAACAAAATGGGTACGTAACAAATCGAACTCAGAAAAAGGGAAGGGAAACCGAAACCGAAGCCAGAAAAATCACAAGTGTGGAGGGTCTTACCATACCCAAGTACCGCTTGAGGCAGAGGAAGACCTCCTTACTCCTCATGGTCTCCAACTCCGCCATGTCCGCAGGGAGTAACAGGCACCTTTCCAGCGCATCGGCTACATACACGCCTTCGCCCTCTCTAAAATCCCTGAGGGAGGAGTCATCCCTCAGAGGCCCCCCATGGAGCATTGGGGCAGGAAGCCATGCCTGAGCCTCGGGCTGGGTATCAACCTGTTTATCTTGGCCTTGGGAGCCTATCTTCAATTGTTTCGAGGGCCGCCAAGTATCGCTCCCCTCCTGGGTGGACCCAGACTTGTCCTCAATTGGCCTTTTGCCCTTATCCTTTTTCTGCTTAGGATCAGTGGGCTCATGCCTAGAAGGCAGACTCGTCTGAGGCGGAGGAGGGGGAAGCTTTGACTGGGTCAAGGCCGACCTGGCCTAAGCAGAATGAGTCTTGGGAGGAGGAAGCTTTGGCTTAGACTTCTCCGATTGGCCTTCAATTAGGTCCAGCAGGCTGGATTGGGGCTTCTTCTTGTAACCGATCTCAAGCCGAGGAGAGGACTCGGACGTTAGGAAGTCCGCTTCGGTCAGGCGAGGGTCACCCAAGTCTCTTGGAGGGTCCTCGGACTGGTGGACTTGTTCAAACACGTCAAACTCGTCCTCGGCAGGGCCAAAATCAGCAACTTCCTCTTCCCTCTCTAAGCTTTCTTCTGTGGCCTCTAAGGATCTGTAGGAGGAGGGGCCTACTGATGCTATGCCCTCTAATGTGGAGAGCTCCTCGGGGAACTGGAACCCGTCCTCGATCACAGTTATTTTCCGCAGCTGAGGGTTTTTTGCTCTAATCACGTACTTCGGTGCCACAAACGATTTTTGAATCGGGTCGTATCCCAAGATCCTGTGAGCGGCCCTAACTTGATTGTCAACTTTGTTCACAAAAATCTCCGCCCTTAGCGCTTTCTGCAAGTACTCCTTGTTGATCAGGTTAAAGTGACGCGTGAAGGCGTGCGGATCTGCAGAAAGAAAACACATTCATGATTAGTAACCAAACGGTGCAAGAAAAAATGAATGAAATAAAGAACAAAACAAGCTAAAATCCTAGAGCCCTCCCCCCTTATTCCCACTACCCTACCTGGTGTCCCCTCCATCGTTGGGCAGTGAAGGCCATCGTGCCACTCTCCGGACACGATGAAGAAGTCCTTGTTCAACCCCTTGCTGGACTCAGGGAGGCACTGGATAAGTCGGACCCTGTCATCCCTTGTTTTCATGTAGTACGACTTGCCCTTCAGGCACTGGAGGTTGTAAAACCAGTTTACGTCGTGATGGGTCAACCTTAGCCCCATCTTCTCGTTCAGGGCGTCCACACAACCCAGAATTCTGAAGACGTTGGTGGCACACTGGGTGAGGGCTAGCTGGAAGTACGTCAGGTAGCCCCTCATCACCGGTCCCATGAGGATTCTCATGCCACCTTCAAGGAAGGCAACGATGGGAATCACCACCTCGCCCTCCTGCCTCCGAAGGTGCCACTCTCCCTCCTCACAATACCCCAAGCCCACGTTGCTGGGTATCTTATAGTCAGTGATGAATTTCTCCATCGCCTCCTCAGTATAGACATATTTCTTAAACCTACCCATCCCAAGTGATGCCTAAGAGAGCTAAGAAAGAGCAAGTGAAAGAGAAGAAGGAATGGAGAAGAATAGAGCTCGGAGAGAGATAGAGTGACTTACAGAAATGAGGAGAAGCTCCTCGGATAGGCTTTTTATGCTGGAGATGTAGGTGAAAATTTGGCTGGACTCAGGTTGTATGCGCAAGAGCTCTTGGTTGCGAGTAAACAGAGGGAACGACAGTTCGAATGGGTATTTATACCCCAAATCGAGGAGCCGTGCGGATTTTCCCGCCCATAAATGCTAGGCGAGTCCTCACCGTTGGATTGTCATCCTCCCGTTGAACGTAGGGAGCACAGAGCCGTCAGGATTTAATGGAGGGCGCGTTGCGCGCATCGAAGCGTCAGTAACGCGTCTTGGGTAGATGAAAAGACTCTAGTACCGACGGGGGACCGGACTCGATGGGACGCGTCGCAGGCCCGAAGACGTCAAAATCCTCCTCTCCGCCCGAGGATGCAGACAGCAAGATTTTGAGGGGCTATTGTAGGGCCAGCAAGTCATACGGCCCAGCCCACCTCGTTCCAGGACCGAAGGCCCAAGCCGAGAAGGCATCCAAGGTCCAAGGATGAAAATAAGAAGCCCAAGAGCCCAATAAGCCACGCCGAGGACGTCCCCGTCCTCGGACATCCGACACCTTAAGGTAACAGGCAACACATCCCAGGGAACCTTCCTGACTATTCAAAAAGCAGAGAGGAAGTACCACGCGCCAGCAATGGAAACATGGTGGAGGAGCAAGTTTATGACAAACTGTCACCTCCACATTAAGTGCCCTCAACTACCGTCCTAGCCGCATTAATGAGGAAAGGACTCCATAACAATGCCACCTTGGTTGCCGCGATCCACAAAGGGAGTGGGGAGGCGGCTGATGGGACAGGCACTTGAGTATTGGCCTGGTTGCTCAACAAATGTAGGGTTAGGATCGATTGGGAGAGGGGTATATAATGTAAGGAACTCCTCCTGAAGAAAGGGGAGGGGGACGAAGGCCCAGCTCCTCGGATAAATGCCGAGGAGCAACTCTAAAGAGGAATCTAGGTGCACAGCCTTCAATGGTGATGAGTCCATGTTTAGGTTCCGTTTGCCTGTAAGGGCCAATTTCTTCAACTCACTCTCTAGAAATGTATTATTCGGGGCTTACAGGATTACTTCCCTTCTAAATTTAGAGGTTCATTCCAAATTGAGTCTCTACAATTTTAAAAACCAATATAATTATTAATAAATTTTAAATAAATGAGTTTTTTTTTCCCTATTGAGAAAATTAAATAGTTGTGAAAATTTACATATTTTTATGTAAATGATATACATCAAATGATTTCCTTCCAAGGTTTGATTTTAAAACATGAATAATAAAATAGGACAGAAGGACTATTTATCATAAGAAATCTCTCTTTAAAATATAAAAATTAATAAACCCAATAGTTATTTTTATATAAATGATATACATCAAATGATTTCCTTCCAAGGTTTAATTCTTAAAACATGAATAATAAAAATAGGATAGAAGGACTATTTAATATTTATCATAAGAAATCTCTCTTTAAAATAATAAAAATTAATAAACTCAATAGATAAAATTTTAAAGTTCTTTTTTTAGAATCACTTACCATAAAAGTTAAAAGTGTTTATTACTTGGTTAAAATAATATGATAAATCTTTATTCGATTTTCTGTCAAGCTTAGGCCCTTTACTAGGGGTGTGCGCAGGTCGAATTGGATGGGTAAATGCCAATTTTTCTATCCAATCTGCCACTAGCGGGTTGGGAAAATTCCAATCTGCTACCAACCCACCAAAGTCTAAATCTGGTGGATTGGTTACAAATTTTGGTAGTTTCAACTCGGTGGATTAGGCAAGTTGGGCAAGTTGACGTTAACAATATTTTTTTTATAAAAAATTATCACAAACTACAATTTTTTATTAAATAATCTCAATATATAACTAATGCAAAAAAAAAAAAAAAAAAAAAAAAAAAAAAACTAAAGGTAGATTTCAATGAATAATCTCAATTCTAACATAAACATAGGATCAATGAAAAAGAGATATATCGTCTCTAGCAAAAGTAGGCTCTACCTCACAACTTAGGAAAACTAAAAATAGTAGGCTTTGCCTTACAACTTAGGAAAATTAAATCAACAAACTCAAAGTCTTAACATTTCCAAAGTCACATCAAGGATTAAAAATAAAAAATAAAAAATTAGACAAAGACAAAGAACTAGATGAACTGTATTCTTATGTAATATATAACATTTTTAACTTGAATATACAATGAACTACTTGAATATACAATGAACTTGCCTGCCAGAATGGCTTTACTTGTAAAATTATAATACATTTTATAATATAGAAATGGATCAAATAACATAAACCAAATAAAAAAAGACAAAAAAGAATTAAACAATAGAAGACAATAACGCAATTACGTACTTTTGTGATTGTCGGTGAAGAATTGAAATGATAAGAAATAGGCTTCAAAAAGGTTAAAGAAGAAAGAAGAAGGGAAAGATAGTGGTTGAAGGTGAAAGCCAAAAGTGAAAGGTGAGAAGAAAAAGTGAGACCTAGAGCCACAAAGTGTATACTGTATACACGACTGAAGTAAATGGGATAGGTGGTAGGTAGGGATGTTTAGGTTTCAATGTTAACTTTTTAGATTTTGTTTAAGGAATTTTTTGAAGGCCAGTTCTATTTAGGGAATTGATTATTGATTAGTTGTAAAAATTAATTAGGTGAATTAATTAACTTTAAATACTTAACAATCTGAACTAATATATTTTATTTTTTATGTATGTATAATTAAGCGGGTGGGTCGAATTGTAACGGTTTCGCAATTTTTCAATCCATAACCCAATTCAATCTGCAATTTTGGGGGTCTAAAACACCAATGAACGTTTAGACCCCCAAATTTAAAATTACCAACACAAGCTTATACATAAACAATATATGTGTGGAAAGATGAATATAAGCTAAATCAATGTTGGTAAAGCATTCCAAACCAAAATTAATCACAACACAGTAGTAATTAAAAGGTAAAGAGAAAGGGAAGAGAGATGCAAACACAAAGATAACACGGCGATGCGTAATCGAAGAGGAAACCGAAGTACTCGGCAAAAAATCTTTCCGCCGCCCTCCAAACATTCAATAATCTACTAGAGAATAAAGTTGGGATAGATGAATATCAGAAGACCCTCCAAGCCTAATCTACCCATGCACCTAAGCCCTCCAAGCTTCTTGCTCCAATAGGGTTACGCCAAACTTTGTCTTCTCTAATTTACCGGATCCCGTAATAAGCTCCATATTGTATCCGCAATCCTTGGCATCTTCCAATGCTTCCCAAAACTCCAAAAACACTCAACATTCCAAATGGGTGTGGGTAGTATTTGGGTACAAATCTCCTCTCAATGGATATCACAATGGGAGAGGGAATGAGAAGAGCCTACAAAGATTTCTCTCTAAGAATGAGTAGCTCTCTCTTTGATGAGGTGGGTGTGTTGTAGAAACCTCTCTTAGGGTTTTTCTCTCTAAATAGCCACACTTACATTTCGTGGGTATAAGGGTATATATAGTAGGGTATGAGATGGAATGTGAAAAGTTAGTTTTCATCCAAACAAAGCATTCTGGTGACTTGGCCTCGTGACTGGAACGAGTCGTGAGTTTGAGTTGTGAGATAACTTCCAGGCCAGACTGTACTTTTTGTCCTGTAGTGCTCCAACTGTCGTGACCCTTCAGCTCCCTGCATACTTCACGTGTGGCGACTTGCCAGTCGCGAGATAGTCGCGAGATTCAGTCGCGAGACTCCTCTTGAAAGCATACAACTTGAGTTTCTTCACATTCTCTCACACACAACCCTTACATTATTCCTACCTAAATACAGGGTTTCTACATGCTGAATTACAAGCAAATTTGGCACGGAATAAAACCAACACATGATTGAATAAATTCAACCTTACAACTAGTATTTTTTTTAGGAGACTGATGTGAATGCTCTAATACTATTTGATAATCTCCTAAAAATTTTAGCATTTAGCGAAGTTGCTTTATTTATTTTAAAATTTTAAATCTCTAAGAGCAATTGCATCAGTTGATGCAAATTTTTTTTCCATTTTACACATCTAAAACCTATTTTTTCTATTTTACACTCTTATTTTTACAAAACAGTCACATCAGTTTGTCTATTATACATATTTATTCAAATAAAATATTCATTTCTTTAACACTATCATCTCTCTCACAGACCCAACACAACCACACAGCCACCATCATCAACCCATTCAACCCAGCCATATGAAATCCTTAAACAAATAATAAAAAATTGATCAAAACCCAAAAGAAATAGATCCAATCAAAACCTAAAAGCCATAGTTCTAAACGGCAAGAAGGTAACGGAGCTCCGGCTAGAACTCGTCGGATCCTGAGTTAAGGCCTTGGATTGCCGAATCATGGTTTGTTGAAAACCATGATTTTCGATGAAGCGTGAATCACAGAAATCAACGAAAACTCCATCCCTGCCAAAATTCTTTGATTTTGAAGCTTTATCTATAAATCTATACGAGTCTCATCAGATTGTTGGATCGGAGAGACTGAGCAAAGTTGAGATGAGAGAAAGAGAAAGTTGTGATAAAATGAGAAAGAGAGATTTGAGATGAGAGTCAGAGGTAGGAGAGAGAAAAAAAATTAAATACACATGCTACAGTAACCGTTCATATATGCACGATTACTGTAGAAATTGTGCTTAAATACACAATTTTATACCCACTGATGTGGTGTTTTTTTGACCAAAATGTGTAAAAAGTGTAACTTTTTCTATTTTGTAAAACTTTCCACAAGCTGATGTGGTTGCTCTAATAATTCTTTTTTCAAAATTTAAAGCCCTTTTGTGAGCCATCATTTTTAAGACCCTCGACCCCAAGGTCTATATGCGAGATTGGGCTACTGTCTTATTTGAGATTACCTCATTTACTGTCATCTTTTGGGCTCTCTCATCCACGTAAAATTCTATATGGTTCATTCATACCTAGGTTTAAAAAAAAAAAATGTAAAGCTTGTAAGTTAAAATCCAGTCGAAATTTGAATTTTTTTGGCCCCAAGATCCAGGGCCAACCGTAGGCCTTGGTCACTTAGGCCTAGGACCCTTTAACAGAGAAAGGCCCTAAATAGGGGAATAAGATTGCATTATAGAAAAACTACTAAGGAGCTTGGGCCTTGTTTGGTTGGTGGGTGATAGTTAACTCATCACTCATCACTCAAATTCCATCACTCATCACTCATCACTTTATCACTCATTTCTCATAACTTAAAAATCCCAAAACACTCTTACCCTTGTTTGGCAACAAAACCCAGTTCTGATTTTTTCCTAAAAACTCATAAAAACTCACCTTTTTATGGGACCCACGGCTGACAACTGTGCAGTGCACACGGTTAGGTTACTTGCGGATTGAACAATACTGTGTACAAAAAGCACTTTCAAACTTGTTAAAACAAACAAACATCAATATCATGTCAAAATCATGCAGCGGAAAAATAAATAAAACAAGATATGATGACCCAGGAAAACCAATGAAATAAGTTATTTTCACAGTAAAAAACTTGGAGGAAACCTTCCCGAAAAACAATCCACTATAGTAAAGGGAAGTTTCAGATCTAGTACAAAATCTTTGTCGCTAGACTCTACAATCCCCGTAGATGAGCTCACAGCAAAAACCTTCTACCGCTTCAAAACCTCTGAACTCTTCAATATATGAATGCCACCCTTTGATGCACGAATCCCAGTACGTGACTAACCAAAGATGCATGGCTCCTAGTACGTGACTAACACACCAACTTGAAGAAGATTGTTGGCTGCAAAATTCTTCACTTCATCAACAATGAAGATCAAGAAGTACTTGGTTACAAAACCTTTAGGAGCAAAGACGCAGTAACTTCTTTTAGAGAAAATAAGACATCGGTCACCTTTTGCATATGTTCTCCTTGTATTATCTTATGTGACGGCCTCTAAAATAAGTCTTATATAGGTCTAGAGTTGTGAGAAAATAAACCCTACACATACATGTCAGCATGGGTCGAAAATCAGATTTGAAAATCTGAATTCCCGTATCCTCGATTGATCGAGAGGTGTCGAGTTTTAAACTTCGACAAATACAGCTATCGAGGAGCTGTCGAGGAGACAGGAGCTTTCTCGATCGATCCAACAGCTGTCGAGAACCTGTCGAGATTGTGATAAGAAGAAGTTGAATATCTCGATAGATAGCCTAGGTGTCGAGCAGCTATCGAGCTATCTGTCCGCAGGTGTCGAGCTATCTGTCTAACTTTATTGAACAACTTTTCTTCACTTGTTTCTTGGTTCAATCTTCATGGCTTTAATACTAGACTTGAACAACATATTTCTTGAAGTATTAAACACATCCTAGATCTACCCAAAAATAAGTAAAGTGCGTTTTGTCAAAGGATTAGCCAATTACATAAAATAGTGACATATATTCCTAACAAGTGAATCACATATGTCCTAACAATTGCCTCCTTGGCTAGACCCGAGGAAGTTTTATTTCCATATTTCGTACTCTTTTTTACTATTCTCTAAGCTCTAACTCCACTGACCTCATATCTGGGTCATAAAAGAGCATTAAAGTTGACCTTACAAGCCCATACTCTAAAAAATTAGTTGCACTAGGCCTAAAAAATCTAATTGCACTATTCTAACTGGCCCTAGCATTTTTGGGCTCCAACAAACATATAGCACAAAAATATTTTTAAAATATAAAAACAGATAAATACAGATAAACTCTAAACTATAAACAACCAGAACTCAAAATAAATTTTTATTAAAAATATTTACTTATTTTATAATGTATTATTACTATTTATTTAATAATTTAGTTTTAATTATTTTAAAATTTGTGAGCTTACATGGGAATATGCATTACTGGGGAATAATATTAGTTTTATACTATTTGGTGTGCAAAGCATGCTGGTTTTTTTCTTTTTTTTTTCCTGAATAAATATTTTATGGAGAACTAAAAAATGGAAGGAGAAAAAAAATAAAAAAGTGGGCCTCAACCAACTCCAATCCTAGGATAGAAAACCCAATCCCTATTACGAAAAAGGCCCATTGGGCCAAGTTGTTTGGGTCGAGTCTGGGTCAGATTTGACCCGGATTCAAACAACTATAAATTTTAGGTTTGAATAGTTTCATACTCTCTCAGATAAAACCCTAAAAGGACAAAAACCCTTTAACTCGACGCAAAGCTTAGCACAGTATTGAAACAAAAGCTCCTGCCATGGAGGATGAAGTTTCTGGGACTTCAAGCCAATTGTGTCCTAACAAAGATGGATCAGTCATCGTGTTTAATGGATTGGACTGGTACAAACATAATCCAAGGAGTAGTATCATCATTGATGCCGAACCATCAATGCAAGGTTCTCCATTAAGGTTCCAGGCATCCTAAACCCAGACGCAGAAGAAGAGACTCGTTCTTCTTCTTTTTTTTTCTTCAAAAAACGAAAAGCTCAATCCGATTTCCGTAGTGGGGTTTCGCAGATCAAGTCACTTTGCTGCATTAGGCACGTCTATTTATTGTTTTAGACCAGATCATACGCAAGCTTTTACGTTCAACGTTACTTGCCCTAGTATTGGTTGGAAGGGTAGTCTGAATCTTCCTGGACGCAACCTAAACATTATCGTCTTGGACGGTAAATTATATGTTTTAAGGGTTGGTGTTAAGTTTCAGGTTTTTGACCCGAACTTAGGAACATGGGAATAGTTACCCGATCCTCCATCTGATGTTCCTGTTAAGATTTAAATGTTTTTTATTGGAAGTATCTTTAGATATTTGGTAGTTTGACCGAGTCTTTAGTCATTTAGTTATTTGATCTCAGCCAGATTTCATGGCTGAGAAAATGTCTCACGTTGCTATCCTAGTTTGTAGGAGTTGTGGATAGTGCTTTCCTATTTTATAGAAGTTATGGTTAATGCTAGATAAAGTATTCTGATGTATTGCCTATTTATAGGCCTTTTTCTTTATCAATAAAATTATTCAGCTTTACCATTCAACACGTCTCTTTTGCTTTTTGTTTTTTCTTAACTCTGTATCAGTGGTATCAGAGCCAGTGAGAAAAGCAAGAGAGAAAGAGTCCCCAAACAGAATGGCTTCAGATTCAAATTTTGTGCAGGCGGCGATCCCATGCTTTGATGGTCACTATGACCATTGGAGTATGCTAATGGAGAATTTCCTTCGGTCCAAAGAGTATTGGCCGATTGTTGAATCTGGAATTCAAGCACCAGTACCAAATACAGTCTTGACAAATGCTCAGAAAACAGAGTTGGAAGGGAGAAAGCTCAAAGATTTGAAGGCAAAAAATTATCTTTTCCAGGCAATTGATCGTCCCATCTTGGAAAAAATTCTTAGCAAAGAAACTTCCAAAGATATTTGGGATTCCATGAAGAAGAAATATGAAGGCTCTGCTAGAGTGAAGCGTGCACAGCTTCAAGCTTTGAGAAGAGATTTTGAGACTCTACAAATGAAGGATGGAGAATCTATCACCAGCTATTGTGCCAGGACTATGGAGATTAGCAACAAAATGCGCTTTCATGGTGAGAAGATGGAAGATGTCACCATTGTTGAAAAGATATTACGTTCTCTGACACCAAAGTTTGATTATGTCATGTGTTCTATTGAAGAATCGAAAGACATAGATGCATTTTCTCTTGATGAACTGCAGAGTTCCTTGCTGGTCCATGAACAGAAGATGAACCGAAGTTCAACTTCAGAGGAGCAAGCTCTAAAGGCTTCTATCTCTACTCATTTCTCAAACTCTAGAGGAAGGGGTAGAGGTAGAGGAAGGGGAGATCAAGGCAATAGAGATGGCAGCAGGCATTTCAAAGCCGATGATGGACAATTTCAGGGCAAAGGCAGAGGACGAGATCAACATTTTGACAAATCCAAGGTAGAGTGCTTTAGATGTCATAAATTTGGTCATTATCGTTCTGAATGTTATACTAGGCTGCCTAAAGACAAAGAAAAGGAACCACAATCGAATTTTGTTGAAAAGAAGGAAGTGGAAACTTTGTTAATGGCTGTTCAAGCTAATCAGGAACCTGAATCTGATGTTTGGTATGGTATGTGGATACGGGCTGCAGTAAC
The DNA here is from genome assembly GCA_032727855.1 of Quercus ilex subsp. ballota. Lineage (NCBI taxonomy): Eukaryota > Viridiplantae > Streptophyta > Magnoliopsida > Fagales > Fagaceae > Quercus > Quercus ilex. Next base: position 55,852,930 of record CM064918.1, read on the forward strand.
CACATGTGTGGAAGTAAGTCTTCTTTTTCTTATTTAAATGAATGCTTTCATTCTACAGTATGTTTTGGTGATTGTTCTACTGTGAAGGTGATGGGAAAGGGTGATATAGAGATAAGAACCAAGAATGGTTTTGTAGAAACAATTTCTAATGTCTTTTATGTTCCTGACTTGAAAAGCAATTTGTTAAGTGCTGGTCAATTGCAAGAAAAGGATTATATAATCACTATTCAAAAAGGTGCTTGTGAGATTTATGATCCTACTAGAGGAGCCATTGCTGTTGTGCAAATGAGTTCAAACAGGTTGTTTCCATTGAAGATTACAAGTGTGCAATCTTGTTTGGTAGCTGAAGTAAAAGATTCTTCTTGGTTGTGGCATTTTCGTTATGGCCACTTGAGTTTTGGTGGATTGAAGACCCTCCAACAGAAAAATATGGTGGCAGGTCTTCCTCAGATTAGTATTCCTTCCCAAGTTTGTGAGGAATGTATTGTTGGCAAACAACATCGTTCTCAATTTTCCCAAGGGAAGTCATGGCGAGCAAAAGTAGCTTTGGAGCTAATTCATTCTGATATATGTGGCCCAATAACACCATGTTCTAATGAAGGTAAAAGATACTTAATTACCTTCATTGATGATTATACTAGAAAAACTTGGGTTTATTTTTTGCAGGCAAAATCAGAAGCTTTTTGTACATTTAAAAGCTTCAAGGCTCGTGTGGAAAATGAAACAGGAAACACCATTAAGACCCTCCGACCAGATCGTGGTGGAGAATATTGCTCAATCGAATTTGAAGTTTTTTGTGATGATCATGGCATTCGAAGAGAGCTAACAGCTGCTTATACACCACAACAAAATGGTGTATCAGAGAGGAAAAATAGAACCATCCTCAATATGGTGAGAAGCTTGTTGACAAAAGGGAGAATTCCAAAATTCTTTTGGCCTGAAGCAGTAAATTGGAGTATTCACATCTTGAACAGAAGTCCTACATTTGCTGTTCAAAATATGACACCAGAGGAGGCTTGGAGTGGAAGGAAACCAACTGTAGATCATTTTAAAATTTTTGGCTGCATCGCCTATGCACATATCCCAGATGAGAAAAGGAAGAAACTTGATGATAAGGGGGAAAAGTGTGTCTTTCTTTGTGTTAGTGAAGTATCCAAGGTGTATAAATTGTTTAATCCAATAACCAAGAAGATTGTGACCAGCCGAGACGTTGTCTTTGATGAGGAAAACACTTGGATTGGAATAGGCAGCAGCCTACTCAAGTTCTTTTTGACAATGATGAGGAAAATTCATCAAAAGCAACTCCAACAGCTGCTGAAATTTTGCCAACAGCAGCAGAAGTTACTGATACAGCAGCAGAAGCTACTGATACAGCAACAGAAGCTACTGATACAGCAGCTCAATCTCATCGTCGGATTCGAAAAAGGCCCGCATGGATGTATGATTATGAGATGATTGGAATTGATCAATCTGAAGACCCACTCACTCATTTTGCTTTATTTTCAGATTGTGATCCTACAACTTTTGAAAGTGCCGTCAAAGATGCAAAATGGCAGAAGGCAATGGATGATGAAATTAAAGCCATTGAAAGAAATGATACTTGGGAGCTGACTGATCTTCCAAAAGGGCAGAAAACAATTGGTGTAAAGTGGGTTTACAAGACAAAGCTGAAGGAGAATGGTGAGGTTGACAAGCACAAGGCATGCTTGGTTGCTAAGGGCTACAAGCAGGAGTTTGTTGTTGATTATAAAGAAGTTTTTGCACCGGTTGCAAGGCATGATACAATCAGATTGGTGATTGCTATGGCAACTCAAAATTCATGGCCTATCTTCCAATTGGACGTGAAATCAGCATTCCTCCATGGAGATTTGAAAGAAGAGGTATTTATCGATCAACCTCCTGGTTATGTAAAATTTGACAATGAGCATAAAGTGTATAAGTTAAAGAAAGCTCTATATGGATTAAAACAAGCTCCACGGGCTTGGTATAATCGTATAGAAACTTATTTTTTGAAGGAAGGATTTCAAAAATGTCCTTATGAATATACACTTTTTATAAAAATTGAAGATGGAGGAAAGATGCTCATTGTTTGTTTATATGTAGATGATCTAATCTATACTGGAAATAATACAGCCATGTTTGAAAGCTTTAAGAAATCTATGATGGTTGAATTTGAAATGTCTGATCTTGGTATGTTGCATTACTTCCTTGGCATAGAAGTAGTGCAATCAGCTAATGGGATCTTTATTTCTCAAAAGAAGTCTGTGCAAGATGTTTTGGACAAGTTTCAGATGAAGGATTGCAATCCTGTAAGTACTCCAACTGAGTTTGGCTTGAAGCTAAACAAAGATCATGAAGGGAAGAAGGTGGACAGTACACTTTACAAGCAAATTGTTGGCAGTTTGATGTATTTAACTGAAACAAGGCCAGACATAATGTATTCTGTGAGTTTAATAAGTAGATATATGGAGAATCCAACAGAAATACACTTGTTAGCTACCAAGAGAATCCTTCGTTACTTGCAAGGAACTAGAGATTTTGGGCTGTTCTACAAGAAGGGTGAAAAGTCAGAATTGTTTGGGTTTACTGACAGTGATTATGTAGGAGATCAAGATGATAGAAGGAGCACTTCGGGCTATGTTTTTATGTTAGGCACAGGGGCTGTATCGTGGTCTTCTAAGAAGCAACCAATTGTCTCCTTGTCAACTACAGAAGCTGAATTTATTGTTGCAACTGCTTGTGCTTGTCAAGCTATCTGGTTGAGAAGAATTCTTGAAGAGCTACAGTTCAAGCAAGTTGAAGCTACTACAGTTTTTTGTGACAACAACTTAGCAATCAAACTCTCTAAGAATCCTGTATTACATGGAAGAAGCAAACACATTGATGTGAAATATTATTTCTTAAGAGACCTCAGCAATGATGGAACAATCAAAATGGTTTATTGTCGAAGTGAAGACCAGATTGCAGATATACAGACCAAGCCTCTCAAGTTGGTTGCATTTGTGAAGTTGCGTGGTCTACTTGGAGTGTGTTCACATGCTGCTGCAAAGGAAGACTTTGTAGAGGGTTGATTTTTATTTTAAACTGATTTCTGCAGATTTCAGTTTAAGGGAGGGTGTTAAGATTTAAATGTTTTTTATTGGAAGTATCTTTAGATATTTGGTAGTTTGACCGAGTCTTTAGTTATTTAGTTATTTGATCTCAGCCAGATTTCATGGCTGAGAAAGTGTCTCACATTGCTATCCTAGTTTGTAGGAGTTGTGGATAGTGCTTTCCTATTTTATAGAAGTTATGGTTAATGCTCGATAAAGTATTCTGATGTATTGCCTATTTATAGGCCTTTTTCTTTATCAATAAAATTATTCAGCTTTACCATTCAACACGTCTCTTTTGCTTTTTGTTTTTTCTTAACTCTGTATCAGTTCCCATGTTTCATACGTGGGAAACCACTCTTCTTGAGGCCACTAAATAGATTCTTGTTACTTCAATTGTTCCTGGGACTGCAGATTTTAATGGTTGTTGTCCTGATTGTAAATTCTTGACATACATTGTCAAAGGACGTTATTGGACAAAGCTTAACCCTTTCGTGCGCAAGCTATGTGGCGGTTATCCGGTTTCTAACGGTTGGAATGATCATGATGAATGGAGTTCGAATCGTAAAGCTGTAGCAGCCGGTAATACTCTCTACTGGGTTTGGTTCGATAGAATGGCTGCTTCGGATGATTTGGTTATGCACGCTTATGATCTAAATGAGGACGAGTGGTTCAAGGGTAGCCTGAATGTTCCCAAAAAAATTTTTGTGAAGGATGAGTATCTCAGTAATAGAGATCCTCTGCGCCTTATCCACTTATGCGATCACAAGTTCTGCTTTCTCTTGCAATCCTGCATCTATAAGCAACGCGGACCGGATTTTCAATACTTGAATTGTATCACAATTGATGTTTCTCCAACGATAAAGGAAGATCAGGACCAGAACTTGGGTGGTTTCAGGGATTTGAATATTTCCATTGTGTCCAATGAGAAATATCCCATGGATAATGATATAGAAATCTTGGATACTCTGTTGCTGTAAGTTTCTATCTCTCTACAATTAAAGATTTAACACATGGCCTTTTAAATGTAACACTTTCAGTGACTTATGTGTATGCACCTAAGAATAACATTACTTTCAGTGACTTATGTGTAAGCCCTGACTTGCAGGGATGGTGGTAAAAGAAACCAAAGTTAGAAGTGTAGTAGGCAAACATATTCACTTCTCTAACAAAACAGGTATTCTCTTTTCCATCTTCTTATGCAGTCACTTTATTGATGGAAATTGTCAAATATTCCCAACACAACAGTATATATACATATATGTTAGGGGTTTGTATTAATTTATTCCCCATCAACCAATCATCTAGTATGTACAATGAGATCATATGCAATAGAAACAATGACACAGTGAATATGAACAAGTAGCAAAGGCGTTTTATTATGTAGCATGAAAATTGATGTTCACAATGGGTCTAGGAAGAAATTCCAGAACCCAAATGAGATCATAGCAAAAGGAATAAAATAAGATTGAATTTGAAATAATAGATTATCAATTTATAGGCTTAAGCTACCTACAATGATTCAAAACAGGGTAAATCTCTTGATCGTCCTATTTCATTGAGTCACTTTTAAGTCACATGGGTACAAAATGACAGAATAATGAACGAAATATAACACGTAAGTACATATATTCAATTTTTGAAGCAGGTGTCATAATTCACAAGTGTTTGGCTTAACACATGCATGAGGTGGAGAGCACATAAAACTTTAGCTTTTTACAATGCATGTATTGTTGTTATGTTTGAACTATTGTATTAGAAACTTAAGACATAAGGATGCACTATGCTCTCTTTGTAATAAATTCATTCCTTCATCTAAGGTTTTCAAGAAATGACTGAATCTCAGTTCATGGCATTATTATTTACAATCCCTCTCTTTCTTTTGCAAACCCTTAAGGCTCTGCTTTTCTTCAAAAATGAAGCAAAACCTCCCTAATTAAATGATTTGTCATCTCACTAAAGCTTCATTGGATGAACTTATTTTTACCTTAAAAGAGAATATACAGTTTTTCAAAACATCACCTTTTTTAGGGTACAGTTGTACTTTTACACAATAAACAAAATAAGTCGATGAAGGCTAATAATTCATCTACCATAGAGACTTCATGTCTGAAGACAGTGAACCAAATAAGGCTAAAAAATGAGCAAAGCAACCTAAAATGTTCCTTAGAAAAATCAAAACTTAAGTAAAAGACAAACTGCCAAGCTATAGTTTTAAAACATCAAAAGCCTTGAAATCATAACTAGAACCCAATTTTCCAGGAAGATTCATTTGTTTGTCTGACAAAAACAAAAATGACACAAACATTATGGTAATTATGAACTTGTTACCACCATTGACAAATTGAATTAACTAGATTGTTATTTTTTGATGTTAGTGCTTTGATGATCATTGTATGAGTGTTTGAATATTCCCTTTATTTTTTCTTGTTGATTTTGCAGTACCTTTTTTAATAATGCCTTTTTTTTTTTTTTTTTCAACAGGGATGAGAGCAGAGTTTTTGCTTGTGCAAGAGCTGCTATTTCCAGCATGGTTTTCATATGCATGGGAGACAAAGGCTAAGCTTATTCTATTTGGAATTTTGTGTAATTATATAGTTCTAGGAAAATTTTAGTCTTTGAGGGAATCATTCCCATCTCTTCCTTCCCATATTTTTGCCTTGAGGACTTGGAAAGAGAAGAAAAGGGCTATCCTACCTTTTGTAATTTTTTTTTCTTGTTCCTTGAATTATTCAAGTTTACTCAGGGAACAAAACTTTTTGGTTTATATAGAATCATTAAGGATATCCATTTTCTAGACTCTGTTGAAGCTCAAAATTGAGATTATGTTGAGTTGTCTATTGTATTTTGCCCATCTAAAAAGCTTGTTAAACCATCAGGCGACGTAAGATCTTCGAGGAAACCCTGGGTACTTGCACATGCAACTTCTTTGGCCTCAAGAGGTTGCCAATTTAGTTATCTTCCTAATAAGATCCAACACTAATAATTGACCCAATAAATTTAAATGCCTCAGATGTTGTTTTTATTGAAGTAGGGATGAGAATTATGAATCAAATGTTCTTTTTTATCAGCCTAATATGATCCTACATTATAAGGGAATTGTTGGAGGAATGTTGGTGAACCTCTTCATAATGTGGGGTTAGGCATACAGATGTGGTTCTTTACCAAGCATTGTTGGGTAAATGGTCGTGGCAATATGCATTGAAGAGAGATGCTGTGTAGAGACAGATTGTTGACATAAAATATGTTAGTTTGTGGGGGGCTGGTGTTCAAATACTATACATGGACCATATGGTGTATTCCTTAGGCCCTTAGGAAAAGTATAAGGAAGGGGTATGATACTTTTCATCGCTTTGTTAGCTTTAAGGTGGGGGGTGGACATTCTATTAAATTCTTGCATGAATCTTGGGGTGGGGACCTTCCTTTATAGGAGAATTTCCCTGAGTTGCAATAAGGCTTTGCACATAAATAAAGAGGCATCAGTGGTAGATCTAATTTCCTTCTCATTGGATAGCTATCATATTTCATGCTCTTATAGGCATGTATGATTTTAGAAAAATTTCTACATATATTAGGCTGTTAAGGCAAACCGCAATGGTTCAAGTTCATGACTTAGGGTGATGGGAGAAATGAATGAAAACTTAATTGATTTGAGATAATCAGCCTCCAAGAGAGAACATAAGAGGAAATGAATGAAGAAAGTTATGCCTGATTGCTTGGTTAATGTTTTACACTTTTGAGCAAGTACTTATATAGGTTTAGATGGCCTTGCAAATTAAGATTTATCCATCCTTGCCATTTCTTATAACTGATCTTGCAATTGTTATATGTTACAACATTTAGGCCCATTACAGATACAATGTTGTGACAGACTATTTTCGTAACTGCTGTGACAAGTTGTTAAATCATAGATGAGAGATCTTTGAGGAAACCCTTGTAACTGTACAAGCAACTTCTTTCCCATTAAGCTCAGTAAGGTTCTTTGCCCATTCAATAACTCTAGAGACAACCTTTTTTGACAAAATATCTTACAACTATTGAGGCAGCAAGTTATTGATGGTAAAAAGTAAAGTGATGTTAGTAATGAGTCCAAACAAAAATCAATAAAAACCTCTCAACTCAATTTTTGTGATAAATATTGTGAAAATTGTTATGTTTATAGCATTTCTCCTTCTGACACAAACATTTCGAAAGATTGTCAAGATCATGAAATAACAATTGCATCATGTATGTGATTTGGGAGATTCTCTTTTAGCTTAGAAGTGGAATAGGTTGGTGTTAACATTACCTGTCCAAGATACCAATTAAAAAAATACATACACATCTAAGATGAGTTCTGTCATACCAAACTTTTTGTTCTTGCCCTACATTGTTGTATTTCTCTTACTAACATCAAGGAGATGCTTTCTAAAGGAACTAATTTTGGTTTTAAGATATTTAGCATGGAAAGCATGCATAGGCTATTGCTCAGCAGAAAGTATCACCATAGACCAAAGTATGATGTGTTCTAGGCTGATGATACTACTACCATAGACCAAAGTATCATGTTCTGGAGACCAATTTTCAAACCCAACAGATTTATCCAATACGTTAAGCGTGAGTTTTTTTTTGATCATTTGCAAGGGATTTATGGCAATTCAAATGGAAGGACACCCATGAGATTATTGGACAACTAGAGGATATATTCCTCTTTGAACTTTATCTGAAGAGCTAAGGGAGGTGTGTTCTAGGGTTCTTGAGTCAAAAGGCATAAAACTTTCTACAATTTTTACAATACCCTTTTCAATCTTGATTTCTTTTTGATACAATTTTTATGTTTTTAAAGTGATGAGGTTGACAACAACTGTATAATGAAGCCAAGCTTAATGTGTGAAGTGATACATTCTAATCGACAAGTTGGAAATATGAATCAAAGTTTAACATCAAATGGAATCTATAATTAGCATTATTTTTAATTTTTTCGTTTAGGTATGTGTGGTTGAAGAGAATCATGGAAGATATTAGCTTGATGGAAATTAGATATATACTAGGTCCAAGTAGTTATAAATATTTATGTGTCTAGTTTCCAAATCTTTCCTAGATTTGGTTTAGTTTGCTACTAGAGGAGAGTCCAAGAAGCATTTTGTGAATGACCAAAAGAAAATCATAGCAAAACTAAGCACCCTTTTAGATGCTACCATTACTACGTTCTGCACAAAGAATCACTAGCTCAGCTCTATTTCTTAACATATTATCATATGAACTATTTTACCTAGAGCAGATCAAATTCCAAAAACAAAATGCCGGTTTAGGTTTATGAACTTTGTAACAGTAACATCTAATTCCAATGCAAAAAAACTTATGCCCATAATTAAGATAGAAATACTATCTTTACATCTATTATGTATGAAAAACAGAGAAACAATTTATGTCTTAATTGTACGAAAGTAAATTGTGTTCATCCTTAAATTGAGTGTTCTCAAATCACATAGATAACCATATAACTATATAAGCAAATTCAAGGATTAAGATAATCCTTGATCCATTCAGTGGCAGCTTCTTTATAAAGCTTTGCCTCTCAAAACTGCTCTTGCTAGCAGAAATATAACCACTAACCACCATTGTAAAGGAAGCTAAAGAGACCAAGGATTTTTCCAATTAATTTTTATGAAGTTGCCCTGCTGTCGCCATTGCCACTGCTGCCCAGCCCACTTCTGCCACTGCCTAGGCCACCACCGCTGCCCGAAGCACCACCTAGCTCATCCATGGAGCAAACATTGGAGTTATTCTTCTCCTCTTCCTCTCTCTCTCCCTCTCTATCTGTGTAAACATTTTGAGTAATGAATGAGCCTGAGAAAAATAAGGTGCCATTAAATAGATCAGTTGACGTGGTCATTAAAAAAAATTTAGTGATGACATGGCCAGTGGTGTATTTTTCAACCATTGATCTCTTATAAATCAATAGTAAAAAAAAAGCTGTACCTGTTAATAATAAAAATGCATCTTAGTTTTGTGGTTTTTATGTTTTCCTCAGCACACGAGACATTTCTTTGTGTTTGATATTTCCTTTCAATGAAGTTTTATTATTTTTCAAAAACAATAACAGTAAAGAAATTTTTCCTATCCTAAAATCACACATGCATATGAAAAATACTTCAAATACGTCACTTCATATCAATATATATATATATATATATGTCATACTATATGTCAAACTTCATTGTAACATTAACACCTCGTAATGATATTAACACAATTTTTTGTTTCTTCCACTGTTAATTACCCACAATTACTTTCAACAAACACAGGCACAAACAGCTAAACAATCCTCCTGTTGGTAGACAGTACAAAAACAAATCAAAACGAATAATATTTGCAACCTCCACATTCTCTCTAGTCCCTATTGATGTTAATTCAATTAACTGGTAGTGCAGAAACTAATATAAACAATGACTTAACAATCATTTTCCATCCATTTTACTGCAACCAGACACAGGCTAATAAAAAAAGAACCAAACAAAATGAGACTCAAATCAAAGCCAATATTTAACAAAATCTAGCAAACAAAAAATTTAATCATTATTAAACTTTGTGTCCAAAATCCTAACTAATGACAGTCACTATTTGGCTGCTGAGAAAGCCTAGGAAAAGACAACCAAAAAAAAAAGGGCATAGGTGATAGTTTAAACTTCAAAATTGACTTAAATTAGAATTATTAGAACAGGGCCAAGGATTAGCAAAAGCAACCCTAAGCCTAGCATTCTCTGCTCAAGCAGTAAATTTGCTTATAAGAAATGCACACTGAAAAGAGAAAAACAAAATCAATAAGATTGACCTCAATTCAACACTTCCAACTATCATTCCTCAAATGTAATTTAACTAACTTCACCCATTCATATTGAGAAGTTTCTTCAACTCAGGGATTGAAACAATTACAACCTTAGTTTCTGCATCAAAAGTACTAGCTAAAGTTATATACAAATTAAGCTATACTAGCTAAAGTTACTTTTCACAATGATAGTGGCAAAACTGAAGGTGATATTATAGTTAAAGTTAATTTTCACATTTACTTACCCCCATCAAGTAAAACCAAGCTCTCCATTGAATTAGCCGAGAAAGCCACCCAATTAGCATCTTCAATGGCGAGAATGTTCTGATTTTGACTCTCAGGGTCAATTGAAACCATCCCAGTGGCATTCTCAATGAGAAGTTCACCATTGTTAGTACAGCCAAAGAAATGACCAGTCGAAACCCATTCCATTGGTATCACAAATTTTCTAGTCCAAGACTTGGCCACACCGTACTCCTCCATAACCCATATGTGGCATAAGATTCTCCCACCACGCTCATTGCCATGATCACGAGTGAAAACAAAATCAGCTGGCGATCCATTGTACACTGCAAGTTCAGTGAAATTTATAGACACTAGATCTAAGTGATTACGAGGCATCATTATCTCATGTAAGCTCTCATCACTAAAGTCAAAGGATAAAATGAAAGAATAGCCAACAGTAAAAGCTAAAGCGTGCAGAGCTCCATTATAAAATTTGAAAGGTCCCTAAACATCACAAATAGTCCCAATGTTGGGTTCATACCCTCTTAAGGACTCCATCGATACTACAACCTTTCTCCACGAATCCGAACTTAACGTGTAAATCTCTGCTTCAGCTTCTGATTCATTGAACATCGCATTACACACAATTCTCAGAATCTTGAAGTCGTTGTTCAGAGAATCATAAGCAAATCCAATAGCAGCTCTTTCATTATGCTTGCGATTAAAGCGAGTAGCTACAAGTTTCTTGAACATTCTAATACTTGGGTTCCACAAATAAATAATGTGACAAAGTTCTTTCTCACGACTAGCTAGGCAGAACAAGCCATTACAGAAACCAACAATCATGTACTCGCCAAAAAAAGAGGAGATTTCAAACCTAGAAAACTGGGTCAGTGTGCGGTCGTTGTTGCAAACAACCGTACACAATTCTTTGGAAGATGATGAACTATCCTTATCCTCTGTAGTATATAGCAAATACCCACTGTGAGTGTTTGTGCACATTGATGATTCGGATTGGTTGAGGTTGAGCTTCAAGTGTTTGTTGATGAAAGTGGGGTCAGTGATGATGGAGTTCCAAGATTTCGAAACGCACCTGAATCGGGTTAAGGATTTCACTGGTAGGTGACCCAGGATGTCTTCTACGACGGCGTCTTGAACACGCTCACGCATTGTTGTTGTAGTTTGAGACATTAGGAAGGGACCAAGTTTAAGGTTTCAGGTTTTAGTTTGTGTTGTGACTTTTGAGTGAAAAAAAATGAAATGAAGGAAGGAGACGGAGGACTCTCTCTGTTTATATGTGTCATAAAACTCATGCGGAGGAGAACAGTGAAGGAAAAAAATACATGGAGATATCTATTGGGCCTAAGCCTCAGAATAACCACTAAGCCCAAGAAGGCTTTATTTACCCGAACTGAATCACTCTCAAGTCTCAACCCCATTTTTCCTCCCAAAATACCAAAGTTCGTTTGATGTGCATTAATGAAAGTAGGGTAATAATAATTAAGAGGAGGGGTGGGGAAGATAATCTTTTTGTGAGTGGAGCTTGCCAAACACACTTGGTAAAACAAATTTCATACTTGTCAGACTTTTGTCTGAATGCAAAATCTTTTTATCATGTAAGGATTGTATGAGTTCTAGAACTATGAAAACTTGGTATTAAGCTCTCAGTCCGCTATAGTTCTTACCAAACTGCCACTCTATTGCTTAAACATCTCCCAATTTGGTGGTGGATCAGTTGACTCAGTGTGGAACTCATCAATTCAATACCTATGTAGAAATCGATTCATTTAATACCTAAGTTACATGTAATAAGTAATTATTTAGTACACCAAACTCCCTCCCCCCAACAACATAATAGTGAGTGCGTTGCTATAAGAAAAAGAAGATGTGTTTTTTTGGATAGGTTATAAGAGGAAAAATATATTGCTCCAATATAAAATAATTGTCCCTAATATGTAAACTCCTACAACTTGGTTTGATTAATCGAAGTGTTTGACTTCGCTTGTGGAGTTCTATTATTGAATTGTCATGTTGGTTCTAATTTCTAAGTAATATTTTAAGTTCCCTCTTCTGTGTTAGAGACTCAAAAAATCAATTGAGAAACATAGGGGGCTAAACATGTGGTTTTAGTTGAAACTCACATATTCCATGTGATTAATCCCAAGGGGTTGCAAAGAATCTTGCATTTGAGGAAGGTATAACAGGTTGCTTTCCCCTTAGAAATCATAGAGTTTCCAACATAGCTCATGAACCACCAATTTCTGCAATAGAATGACTAATTTCTTGGGCCTAATTTTAAAGTTGATCTTTACATAACAAGTGGCAGGAGACCAGACCCCTGTAGCTTCTTTCTGTGGTGAGCTAGATCTTGAAGTACATAGTCCTACCCATTGGTCAGTTAATAGTTTCTATAATTCCCTAAAAATGAGTGATAATGATCTGAAATGTAGACTTCTAAAAATTTGCATTGAGGTTATTTACAATTGAGAAGCCTAAAATTCCCAAAGGGGGTGCTCTAGTGCAGCTACGACTTCAATAATTTGAAAAGCCTTCCAACTTGATCACTTGAGCACAATGATTAAAAAGTTATATTTATGTTTAATTTAATTACTTAAGATATAGTAAAATACGCATTTGACTTTCCTATAGTATCATTCAACTGAATAAAAAATGAAGACAAACCATATGGCTCATTAGGGTAGTCCTAAATTTTCAAAATGAAAAGGCAAACTACCAACATCATCATCACTCATAAAACCAATCTAAAATATGTTAATACAAAATATGCGAGCACTAGCATTAGGGGTGTAAACACTCCCAATTGCTATTTTAGCAACTAAGAACTCAAAAAATTGCTCCAATCCAGTATGTAAATCCTAAAAATTTTAGAACCCGTAAATAGTAGGAATCTATATTTAGTATTTACAACCCACTGTTCACAAGTTTATAAACCAATATAATATTAATTTCTTCATTCTCTCTCTCTCTCTCTCTCTCTCTCTCTGTGACCCTCTGCAACTCTCTTCTCTCTCAACTCTCTAAAACTCTCTTCTTTCACAACTCTCCCTCATAATCCTCGCGATCTTAGGTAGTGGGTTTCGGTGATGGCACAGATCAGAGTTTGGGTCGATGGTGGCTGTGGTTGGAGTTTTGAGTCGATCGGTGGCTGTTGGTGAAGTTTGGGTCGGTTGTTTAGTGGGGTTTGGATTGGTCATTTGGGCTCAGCGTTTGGGTGGTGTTTTGGTCATATTTAGGTGGTGTTTGTTGGTTTGGTGCTTGCTAGTTTGCTTGTTCGGTGCTTATGAGTTTTGTGTGTATTTTTCTTTGATATTTTTTTTATAAGTTTCTATGCATATGGTTTTGCCATGGTGGTGGGTTGTTGCCGTGGGTTTGTAGATTCAAGGTGGTGGGGGTTTGCCATGGTGGTTGGGGTGGGTTTTATCGTGGTGGGTCTGTGGTGTTAGTCTATGGTGAGGCTGTGATGGGTCTGTGGTGGTTTTTTGTTTTTTTTTTTTGTGGTGATTTGTGGTTGTTGTGGTTGTCGTGTGGGTGATTGTGGTGGTTGTTTTGGTTGTTGTTGGTAGTGGTGGTGGCTGAGTTTCGGTAGTTGGCTTGATCTGGGTTGTTCTGTCTGGGTTTGGGTTTGGGGATGATGAAAAAGAGAGGAGAGAGAGGGTAGTTTTATATTTATTTTATTAAGAAGTTTATATTATTTTATTATGATGTATTTAAAATATAAACTAGAATGTTGGGAGAGTTATAAAATGAGATGGCAAAATAGATAAAGTAAGTTTTTAGGGTATAAAATAGAACTTTTTTGACATCGCATGCTAATGCTCTTAGATTTTCCTATGATAATATTTTTCTTTTTTGTCAAATTCTCTCTTCTTCTTCTTTTCCTAGCAAGACCAGACTCTTACCTCCATTTAGATGCAGAAGAACAAAGGAAGAGAAACTAGTTGATGTTTTAAACTACCATAGTGAAGGGACACCAACATCATCAAAATCACTAATCATGCCACCAAGAAGAGAAAGAATGTCCTAAATCAAAATAAATATTAATTTCCCCATCAAAATTACTACGATAACTACTCTAGCATCACTCTTATTCCGTGGAATCATAGACAGCACAACCAACAAACAACCAATGCCATCAACATTCTTTTCTTTCATTTAGTCATAAAACCATCATATTAGCTTTGCAAGCCTCACAAATTTACACCTTATTATAATTTGTTTTATTTTAAATTTTTTTTTTAATTGGACTGCAATATAAGATACACTCTCGTTTCAGGATTAGGATTTAAAATCCTACAACCTAGAAAACACACGTGAAAGTGTGAAACCAAAAACTCAGAAACCCCTATACCATAAATTTAAAAAAAATAAAATAAAATAAAACCGTACAACACAACAAAAATTAACACAAATTTTTTTACAATATTATTTGAACTCTCAAACCTCAGTAATTCTCTTCCACTATTTCAAGGGTCTCATGGCTGCCAACAATACCACTTCATCAGCTTTGGAAAAAGAACAGGGTTGATATATTTGTACCTTTTGTTTGCAATAATGTCAAAGATTAGATTTTTTTTTTCTTTCGGGGGTTAGGGGTTGGTGTTTTATTTTTAAAATCACCACCAGAATAATCTTTAAAAAAAAAAAAAAAAAAAATCATACTTACTCTGAATTCCAAAAGGATTGGAGATCCTAATCAGACTCTATGTATGTATAAACTATTCCCAGCTCCCAACCCAAATCCTTACGTACCATCTTCAATCAAAACAAAAGAAAAGCTATCTGCTACTGCTATGGCTAAGGGAAGTTTGCCTACGTCAAGGCTATTGAAGCCATATGAAGATAGACCCGTCATTGTTTTCAATGGTTTCAACTGGTTCAAACCACCTTCAGTGACGGATAATGGAGTCATTGAAACATGGATAGAATAATGGAGTCATTGAAACACAGATAGAATGGTATTCCATTGAAGTACCAGACACAGACGCAGAGCAAAAGCAAAAGCTCAATCAGGTTGAGAGATTGAGTTACTTTACAGTTTTAGACTCATCTATCTATTGTATTAGCCATTACACTACACTTTGTACCAATCAAGTTTGGAAGTTAGACCTTACCGGTTGTTTTGATGGTTGGCAACCTAGTCCTTCATCATCAACTGGTAGTAGAGTGCTCCCTCAAAAGATCATCTTGAATGGAAAGTTGTATTTTTATGAACTTTGTAGCAGTAACATCTATTTCCAATGCAGAAAAACTTATGCCCATAATTTAGATAGAAATACTATTTTTACATCTATTACATATGAAAAACAGAGCAACAATTTATGTCATAATTGTACCCAAAAAAAATTGTGTTCATCCTTAAATTAAGATAATCCTTGGTCATATCAGTGGTTATATTTCTGCTAGCAAGAATAGTTCCAAGAGGCAAAGCTCTATAAAGAAGCTGCCACAAGAAAACCACCAGTGTAAAGGAAGCTAAAGAGACCAAGGAAGTTTCCAATTAATTTTTATGAAGTCGCCCTGCTGTGGCCACCACCGCTGCCCAAAGCACCACCACTGCCTAGGTCATCCATGGAGCAAACATTGGAGTTCTTCTCCTCCTCCTCCTCTCTCTCTCACTCTCTCTATCTGTGTAAACATTTTGAGTAATGAATGAGCATGAGAAAAATAAGGTGCCATTAAATAGGTCAGTTGACGTGGCCATTAACAAATTTTTAGTGATGACATGGCTAGTGGTGTATTTTTCAACTATTAGATCTCTTATAAATCAATAGTAAAAAAAAAGCTGTACCTGTTAATAATAAAAGTGCATCTTAGTTTTGTGGTTTTCATGTTTATCTCAGCACACAAGACATATCTTTGTGTTTGACATTTCCTTTCAATGAAGTTTTATTATTTATCAAAAACAATAATAATACAAAAACTTTTCCTATCCTAAAATCGCACATGCATATGACAAATACTTCAAATCTGTCCTACTTCATTGGAACATTAACACCTACTAATGATATTAACGCAATTTTTTGTTTCTTCCACTGTTAATTACGATCAATCAGGATTCCACTGTTTTAAACTTCAAAAAGGAAGCATAATTTCAACTACTGATCCTTGTTGGACTTGAGAACATTTGACAACAATATTCTATCAGAAATAGCTATGGAACTAAACATTACTATGCAGACCAATTACGCTAATGGGTTTTTGAATGGTTAATGGCGAAAGTACTAAAGAACAAAATTGCTTAGCTATCTGAAATCCTCATTTTGAGCACATTTCGGAGTTGCTAACTACAATGGTATACTCTTAAATACGTCTCGTTGCTACTTGTAACATTGATAACACCTACAATGTGCACAGAATTGCTGGATATTCTCAGCAATAATAACAAAATCTATACAAAATAAAGTAAACAGTACTCAATGAAAATTTTCCCAAACCTCAATACACATTGTTACCCACAATTACTTTCACCAAACATAGACACAAACAGCTAAACAATCCTCCTGCCGGTAGACAGTACAAAAACACATCAAAACTATTAATATTTGGAACCTCCACATTCTCTCTAGTCCCTATTGATGTTAATTCAATTAACTGGTAGTGTATAAACTAATATTAACACTGGGTTAATAGTCATTTTCCTTCCATTTTACAGCAACCAGACAGAGGCTAAAAAAAAGAACCAAACAAAATGAGACACAAAGCAAAGCCAATATTGAACAAAATCAAGTAAACAAAAAAGTTAATCATTATTAAACTTTATGTCCAAAATCCTAACAAATGACAGTCACTATTTGGCTGCTGAGAAAGCCTAGGAAAAGAAAGAAACGAAGAAAAAAAAAAGGCGCAGGTGAAAATTTAAACTCCAAAATTGACTTAAGTTAGAGTTATTAGAACAGGGCCAAGGATTAGCAAAAGGCAACCCTAAGCCTAGCATTCTCTGCTCAAGCAGTAAATTTGCTTATAAGAAATGCACACTGAAAAGAGAAAAACAAAATCAATAAGATTGACCTCAATTTAACATTTCCAACTATCATCCCTCAAATGCAATTTAGCCAACTTCACCCAATCATATTGAGAGATTTCTTAAACTCAAGGATGGAAACAATTACAACCTTAGTTTCAGCATCAAAAGTACTAGCTAAAGTTATATACAAATTTAGCTATTCTAGCTAAAGTTAATTTTCACAATGATGGCGGTAAAACTGAGAGTGATATAATAGCTAAAGTTAATTTTCACATTTACTTACCCCCATCAAGTAAAACCAAGCTCTCCATTGAATTAGCTGAGAAAGCCACCCAATTAGCATCTTCAATTGCGAGAATGTTCTGATTTTGACTCTCAGGGTCAATTGAAACCAGCCCAGTGGCATTCTTAATGAGAAGTTCACCATTGTTAGTGCAGCCAAAGAAATGACCCATCCAAATCTGTTCCGTTGGTATCACAAATTTTCTAGTCCAAGAATCAGGCACACCATACTCCTCCATAACCCATACGTGGCATAAGACACTCCCACGCTCGTTGCCAATATCATGAACGAAAACGAAATCAGCCGGCAATCCCTTGTACACAGCAAGTTTAGTGAAATTTAGAATCACTTCACCTAATTGATTACGAGGCATCACCATCCCATGGAAGCTCTCATCGCTAATGTCAAAGGACAAAATGAATAAATAGCCGATAGTACATGCTAAAGCATGCAGAGCTCCATTATAAAATGTAAAGGGACCCCAAACACAATAAATAATCCCAAGTTTGGGTTCAGTCACTTCACAACCTCTTAAGGACTCCATTGATATTACAACCTTCCTTCACGAACCCGAACTTAACGTGTAAATCTCTGCTTCAGCTTCTGATTCATTGAACATCGCATCACACACAATTCTAATAATCTTGAAGTCGTTGTTCAGAGAATCATAAGCAAATCCAATAGCGGCTCTTTCATTACGCTTGCTATTAAAGCGAGTAGCTACAAGTTTCTTAAACATTCTAATACTCGGGTTCCACAAATAAATAACGTGACAAAGTTCTTTCTCACGACTAGCTAGGCAGAACAAGCCACTACAGAAACCAACAATCATGTACTTGTCAAAAAATGAGGGGATTTCAAACCTAGAAACCTGGGTTAGTGTGCGGTCGTTGTTGCAAACAACCGTACACAATTCTTTGGAAGATGATGAACTATCCATATCCTCTGTAGTATATAGCAAATACCCACTGTGAGTGTTTGTGGACATTGATGATTCGGATTGGTTGAGGTTGAGCTTCAAGTGTTTGTTGATGAAAGTGGTGTCAGTGATGATGGAGTTCCAAGATTTCGAAACGCACCTGAAACGGGTTAAGGATTTCACTGGTAGCCGAGCCAGGATGTCTTCTACGACGTCGTCTGGAACACGCTCGCGCATTGTTGCTGTAGTTTGAGACATTAGGAAGGGACCGGGTTCAAGGTTTCAGGTTTTAGTTTGTGTTTTGACTTTTGAGTGTGGAAAAAAGTGAAATGAAGGAAGGAGCTGGAGGAACATGTATAATGTGTCATAAACTCATACGGAGGAGAACAGTGGAGGAGAAAAAAATGGAGATTTGGTAAGTAAATCTATTGGGCCTAAGCCTCTTAGAATAACCACTAAGCCCAAGAAGGCTTTATTTACCCGAAATGAAACACTTCCAACCCATTTTTCCTCTCAAAATACCAAAGTTTGGATGTGCATTAATAATTGGATAGTTGTTGAAAAAGTAACGTAATAATAATTTAGAGGAGGGGCGGGGAAGATAATTGTAAGTGGAGTTTGCTAAACCCGTTTGTTAAAACAAATTTCATACTTGTAAGACTTTTGTTTAAATGCAAAATCTTTAATTATGTAGGGATTGTATGAGTTCTGAGATTGTAAAAACTTGATATCAAGCTCTCAGCTCGCTATAGTTCTTACCAAACTGTCACTCTATTGCTTAAACATCTCCCAATTTGGTGGTGGATCAATTCTCATATGGGACTCATCAATTCAATACCTATGTAGAACTCAATTCATTTAATACCTAAGTTACATGTAATAAGTAATTATTTAGTACACCAAATTCCCTCCCCCCAACAACATAATAGTGAGTGCATTGCTAAAAGAAAAAGAAGAAATATATATATTTTTGTATAGATTTTAAGAGGAAAAATATATTGCTCCAATATAAAATAATTGTCCCTAATATGTATACTCCTACAGCTTGGTTTGATTAAATGATGTATTTGGCTTTGCTTGTGGAGTTCTATTATTGAATTGTCATGTTGATTCTAATTTCTAAGTAATATTTTAAGTTCCCTATTCTGTGTCAGAGACTCAAAAAATAATTGAGAAACATATGGGGCTGAACATGTGGCTTTACTTGAAACTCACATGTTCCGTGAGATTAATCCCAAGGGGCTGCGAAGAATCTTGCATTTGAGGAAGCTATAACAGGTTGCTTTCCACTCAAAAATCACAGAGTTCCCAACATAGCTTATGAACCACCAATTTCTGCATTAGAATGAATTATTTCTTGGGCCTAATTTTAAAGTTGATCTTTACACAATAAGTGGCAGGAGACCAGACCCCTGTAGCTTCTTTCTATGGTGAGCTAGATCTTGAAGTACATAGTCCTATCCATTGAGCAGTTAATAGTTTCTATAATTCCCTAAAAATGAGTGATAATGATATGAAATGTAGGCTTCTAAAAATTTGCATTATGGCTATTTACATTTGAAAAGCCTAAAATTCCCAAAAGGGGTGCTCTAATGCAGCTACAGCTTCAATAATTTGAAAAGCCTTTCAGCTTGATCACTTGAGCACAATGATTAAAAAGTTATATTTATGTTTAATTTAATTACTTAAGATATAGTAAAATACACATTTGACTTTCCTATAGTATCATCCAACTGAATAAAAAATGAACACAAACCATATGGCTCATTGGGGTAGACCTAAATTTTCAAAATGAAAGGGCAAACTACCAACATCATCATCACTCATAAATCCAATCTAAAATATTTTAATACAAAATATGCGAGCACTAGCATTGAGGGTGTAAACACCCCAATTGCTATTTTAGCAGCTAAGAACTCAAAAAAGTGCTCTAACCTGATATGTAAATCCTAAAAATTTTAGAACCCTGTGAACAGTAGGTATTTATATTTACAACCCACTGTTCACGAGTTTCTAAACCCAAATAATATTAATTTATTCATTCTCTCTCTCTCTCTCTCTCTCTCTCTCTTTCTCACTTTTTCTTTGACCCTCTACAACTCTCTTCTCTTAACTCACTAAAACTCTCTAAAACTCTCTTTTCTCACAACTCTCCCTCGTGGTCCTCACAATTTTAGGTGGTGGGTTTTGGTGATGGCAAAGATTGAAGTTTGGGTCGGTGGTGGTTGTGATTGGAGTTTTAGGTCGGTCGGTGGCTGTGGGTGGAGTTTGGGTCGGTTGTTTGGTGGGGTTTGAATCGGTCATTTGGGGTCGGCATTTGGGTGGTGTTTTGGTTGGATTTAGATGGTGTTTGGGTCAAATTTAGGTAGTGTTTATTGGTTTGCTTCTCGGTGCTTGTGGGTTTTGTGTGGATTTTCCTTTGATTTTTTTGTGGGTTTTTGTGCATATGGTGTTGCCGTGGTGGTGGGTTGTTGTCGTGGTTGTGGGGTATTGCTGTGGTGGTGAGGTGGGTTGTTGCCGTGGCGGTGGGATGGGTTATTGTCGTGGGTCTATAGGTTCATGGTGGTGGGAGGTTTACCGTGGTGGTTGGGGTGGGTTTTACTATGGTGGGTTTGTGGTGGCATTAGTCTGTGGTAAGGTTGTGGTGGTAGAGAAGGCTATGGTGGGTCTGTGGTGGGTTTTTTTTTTTGGATTTTTGGATTTTTGGTGATGATTTGTGGTTGTTGTGGTTGGTGGTTTGGGTGATTGTGGTGGTTGTTTTGGTTGTTGTTGGTGGTGATGGTGGTGGTGGCTAAGTTTCGGTGATTGGCTTGATCTGGATGGTTCAATTCTGGGTTTGGGTTTGGGGATGATGAAAAAAAGAGGAGAGAGAGGATAGTTTTATTTTTATTTTATTAAGAATTTTATATTATTTTATTATGATGTATCTAAAAATAAAAATTGGAATGTTGGGAGAGTTATAAAATGAGATGGCAAAATAGATAAAGTAGGTTTTTAGGGTGTAAAATAGAACATTTTTGGCATCACGTGCTAATGCTCTTAGATTTTCCTATGATAATCTTTTTCTTTTTTTGTCTAAATCTCTCTTCTTCTTCTTTTCCCAGCAAGACTAGACTCTTACCTCCATTTAAATGCATAAAAACAAAGAGAGAGAATCTAGTTAATGTTTTAAACAACCACAGCGAAGGGACACTAACATCGTCAAAATCACTAATCATGCCACCAAGAAGAGAAAGAATGTCCTAAAATGAAATAAATATTAATTTCCCCATCAAAATTAATATGATGTTGTACCTAACAATTAACTACTCCAGCATCACTCTTATTCCGTGGAATCATAGACAGCACAACCAACAAACAACTAATGCTTTTAACATTCTTTTATTTCATTTAGTCATAAAACCATCATATTAGTTTTGCAAGCCTCACAAATTTACACCTTATTATAATATGTTTTATTTTTAAAATTTTTTAATTAGACTGCAATGTAAGATACAATCACATTTTAGGATTAGGATTTAAAATCCTACAACCTAGAAAACAAACGTGAAAGTGTGAAACCAAAAATTCAAAAACCCCTATACCCAAAAAAAAAAAAAAAAAAAAAAAAAAATTTCAAAATCACTACCAGAATCATTTTTTTTTTTTTTTTTTAATCTCTAATAGAAACCTTGAAATACTTACTCCGAATTCCAAAAGGATTGGAGATCCTAGTCAGACTTTATGTATGTATAAACTATTCCCAGCTCCCAACCCAAACCCTTAGAGCATTCACATTGGGTCTCTCAAATGCCATATGTTGGTATGTTTTAGCATCTAATCTCCAAAAACCCCCCATTACCCGGTCTTCCAGTTATAAAAAAATTTACAATTGTGCTACAGTATCATCCCTAAGAGCATTCTTATTAAGGGTATCAAATGCCAAATATTTGGCATTTGACACCCCAAACCCTTAAAAATCACTTCCATCAAAGATAGTAAATGCCATAATTTTTGGCATTGATGAACAGTGCGGTCTCAAATTTGAGACCACACTGTTCACCTATTGTAAAAATTGTATTATTTTTTTATTTCGTGGGTCCACTTACTTTTCTTCTTATTTTTTTTCTTTCTCCTTTCCTGGTCTCTTCTGTTTCTTTTTTTTTTTTTTCTTTCTCCTTTCCTGGGTCTCTTTCGTCTCTCATTGCTTCCAACCATTTCTCTGCTCTCTCTCTCTCTTTCTCTACTCGGTGTTCTGCCTCCCTCTCCGACAAAACTCAGGTTGGAGCATCAAGGCAAGCTGATCTCTATCGCAGTGGTTTCTTTTTTTTTTTCTCTTTTTTTTGTGATTTGATGGTAGATTCGGCAATGGTTGTGTGGGTTATGGATTTGGCGCTTTGGATTTGACCAGCGTGGGTCATCGGCTAAGAGTTCGGTGTGGGTCGCTGATCAGTGGGTCTCTAATCGCATGGGTCTCTCTCGGTGGTTGATTTTATTTTTCCTTTTCCGATTGTTGGTGGTGATGAGGTTGTAGGTTTGTGATTTGGTTGTAATTTTGGAGGGTTGTTTTTCATTTTCTTTTTCCGGATGTTGGTGGTGAATGGTGATGAGGTTGTGGGTTTGGGTTTGTGATTTGGTTACGATTTTGGTGGTTGGTGATCATGGTTGTGGGCGGTGGTGACAGTGGCAGTTGTTGTAGCTGTGGTGGCGCCTTTTTTTTTTTTTTTTTCGATCGTGGTGGCCGGCTGCAGCTAGCCATAGGTGTGGGTTTGCAAAGAAAGAGGTGAGTTTTCAGAGAAAGGGAGAGACAGAGAGAAAGAAACAGTGAATAAAAAAATAATATTTAAATGAAATGCTAAAAAAACTAGAATCTTTGATGTATGATGTATTATAAAGTGAGATGTTAAAAGCTAAAATATTGAGTTTTAAGAGGGTATATGCTAAATATTTTACTTCTCTTGATAAGAATGCTCTAAATGTATGATGGTACTGTAGCTCAATTGCAAAAATAAAAAATTGCCTTTTATTCATCCTCTTCCTTGACTCACTTCTCTCTCTTCCGTCTTCATCACTCCAGTCTTCAGGCTTCATCACTTCAGTCGTCACTCGTCACCAATTTAATTTTTTTCTCTCATCGCCTACCCATCTTTGCCGACCCATCCTCAATCAAAACAAAAGAAAAGCTATCTGCCACTGCTATGGCAGAGGGAAGTCTGTCTACGTCAAGGCTATTGAAGCCATATGAAGATAGACCCGTCATCGTTTTCAGTGGTTTCAACTGGTTCAAACCACCTTCGGTGACGGATAATGGAGTCATTGAAACACAGATAAAATGGTATTCCATTGAAGTACCAGACACAGACGCAGAGCAAAAGCAAAAGCTCAATCCGTTTTCAGTAACAGAGGTTGAGAGATTGAGTTACTCTGCAGTTTTAGACTCATCTATCTATTGTATTAGCCATTACTCTACCCTTTGTACGATCAAGTTTGGAAGTTAGACCTTACTGGTTGTATTGATGGTTGGCAACCTAGTCCTTCATCATAGAGTGCTCCCTCAAAAGATCATCTTGGATGGAAAGTTGAATTTTTAAGAACTTTGTAGCAGTAACATCTATTTCCAATGCAGAAAAACTTATGCCCATAATTTAGATAGAAATACTATTTTTACATCTATTACATATGAAAAACAGAGCAACAATTTATGTCTTAATTGTACGAAAGTAAATTGTGTTCATCCTTAAATTAAGACAATCCTTGGTCATATCAGTGGTTATATTTCTGCTAGCAAGAACAGTTCCTAGAGGCAAAGCTCTATAAAGAAGCTGCCACAAGAAAACCACTGATATTTCCAATTAATTTTTATAAAGTCACCCTGCTGTGGCCATCACCACTGCTGCTGCTGCCTAGGCCACCACCGCTGCCCAAAGCACCGCCTAGGTCATCCATGGAGCAAACATTGGAGTTCTTCTCCTCTTCCTCCTCTCTCTCACTCTCTCGACCTGTGTAAACATTTTGAGTAATGAATGAGCATGAGAAAAATAAGATGCCATTAAATAGGTCAGTTGACGTGGCCATTAATAAATTTTTAGTGATAACATGGCTAGTGGTGTATTTTTCAACTATTAGATCTCTTATAAATCAATAGTGAAAAAAAGCTGTACCTGTTAATAATAAAAGTGCATCTTAGTTTTGTGGTTTTCAAGTTTTCCTCAGCACAAAGACATATCTTTGTGTTTGACATTTCCTTTCAATGATGTTTTATTATTTATCAAAAACAATAATAATACAAAAACTTTTCCTATCCTAAAATCGCACATGCATATGACAAATACTTCAAATCTGTCCTACTTCATTGGAACATTAACACCTACTAATGATATTAAAGCAATTTTTTGTTTCTTCCACTGTTAATTACGATCAATCAGGATTCCACTGTTTTAAACTTCAAAAAGGAAGCATAATTTCAACTACTGTTACTTCTTGGACTTGAGAACATTTGACAACAATATTCTATCAGAAATAGCTACGGAACTAAACATTACTATGCAGACCAATTAGGCTAATGGGTTTTTGAATGGTCAATTGTGAAAGTACTAAAGTACAAAATTGCTTAGCTATCTGACATCCCCATTTTGAGCACATTTCGGAGTTGCTAACTACAACGGTATACTCTTAAATACATCTCGTTGCTACTCGTAACATTGATAACACCTACAATGTGCACAGAATTGCTGGATATTCTCAGCAATAATAACAAAATCTATATAAAATAAAGTAGACAGTCTCAATGAAAATTTTCCCACACCTCAATACACATTGTTACCCACAATTACTTTCACCAAACATAGACACAAACAGCTAAACAATCCTCCTGCTGGTAGACAGGACAAAAACACATCAAAATTATTAACATTTGCAACCTCCACATTCTCTCTAGTCCCTATTGATGTTAATTCAATTAACTGGTAGTGCATAAACTAATATTAACACTGGCTTAACAATCATTTTCCTTCCATTTTACAGCAACCAGACAGAGGCTAAAAAAAAGAACCAAACAAAATGAGACACAAAGCAAAGCCAATATTGAACAAAATCAAGTAAACAAAAAAGTTAATCATTATTAAACTTTGGGTACAAAATCCTAACTAATGACAGTCACTATTTGGCTGCTGAGAAAGCCTAGGAAAAGAAAGAAAAAAAAAAAAAAAAAAAGCGCAGGTGATAATTTAAACTCCAAAATTGACTTAAGTTAGAATTATTAGAACAGGGCCAAGGATTAGCAAAAGGCAACCCTAAGCCTAGCATTCTCTGCTCAAGCTGTAAATTTGCTTATAAGAAATGCACACTGAAAAGAGAAAAACGAAATCAATAAGATTGACCTCAATTTAACATTTCCAATTATCATTCCTCAAATGCAATTTAGCTAACTTCACCATTCATATTGAGAGATTTCTTAAACTCAAGGATGGAAACAATTACAACCTTAGTTTCAGCATCAAAAGTACTAGCTAAAGGTATATACAAATTTAGCTATTCTAGCTAAAGTTAATTTTCACAATGATGGTGGTAAAACTGAGAGTGATATAATAGCTAAAGTTAATTTTCACATTTACTTACCCCCATCAAGTAAAACCAAGCTCTCCATTGAATTAGCTGAGAAAGCCACCCAATTAGCATCTTCAATTGCAAGAATGTTCTGATTTTGACTCTCAGGGTCAATTGAAACCAGCCCAGTGGCATTCTTAATGAGAAGTTCACCATTGTTAGTGCAGCCAAAGAAATATTCCCTCCGAACCCATTCCATTGGTATCACAAATTTTCTAGTCCAAGACTCGGGCACACCATACTCCTCCATAACCCATACGTGGCATAAGACACTCCCATTACGCACATTGCCAAGATCATAAGCGAAAATGAATTTAGCCGGCAATCCCTTGTACACTGAAAGTTTAGGTAAATTCATAGTCGCTTCATCCAAGTGATTACGAGGCATCATTATCTCATGGAAGCTCTCATCGCTAATGTTAAATGACAAAATGAATGAATAGCCGATGGTAAATGCTAAAGCGTGCAGAGCTCCATTGTAAAATATAAAGGGAGAGGGACCCCAAACACAAGAAATAGTCCCAAGTTTGGGTTCAGTCACTGCACACCCTCTTAAGGACTCCATTGATATTTCAACCTTCCTCCACGAATCCGAACTTAACGTGTAAATCTCTGCTTCAGCTTCTGATTCATTGAACTTCGCATTACACACAATTCTCAGAATCTTGAAGTCGTTGTTCAGAGAATCATAAGCAAATCCAATAGCGGCTCTTTCATTACGCTTGCTATTAAAGCGAGTAGCTACAAGTTTCTTAAACATTCTAATACTTGGGTTCCACAAATAAATAATGTGGCAAAGTTCTTTCTCATAACTAGCTAGGCAGAACAAGCCATTACAGAAACCAGCTATTCTGTACTTTTCAAAAAAAGTGGGGATTTCAAACCTGGAAACCTGGGTCAAAGTGCGGTCGTTGTTGCAAACAACCGTACACAATTGTTTGGAGGATGGTGAACTATTCTTATCCTCTGTAGTATATAGCAAATACCCACTGTGACTGTGAGTGTTTGTGGATATTAATGATTCGGATTGGTTAAGGTTGAGCTTCAAGTGTTTGTTGATGAAAGTGGTGTTAGTGATGATGGAGTTACACGACTTAGAAACGCACCTGAATCGGGTTAGGGATTTCACTGGTAGCCGACCCAGGATGTCTTCTACGATGTCGTCTGGAACACGCTCACGCATTGTTTTAGTTCTAGACATTAGGAATAGAAAGGGACCAAGTTTAAGGTTTTAGGTTTTGAGTTGAGTGTGAAAACTGAAAAGAGTGAAATGAAGGAAGGAGCTGGAGGATTATGTTTTTATGTGTCATAAAAATAGTGTGAAGGGAAAGAAAAGAGCAAATTACGTGATGCCCACTCTAGTTGGGACATGTTTTTTATGCGTCATAAGAAAAAATGATATGACTACAATATTTTTATAACAAATTTTAAATAGTAATTGTTACTGATTATTATTATTAAGACAAAAAAATAATCTTAGTGTTAGATTTAAATTTGAACCAATAACAACTAACACATGTAATTTGTTGTAAAAATATTGTGGACATAGCATCTCTCGTATCATAAAAATAGTAATGGAAAAGAAAAGAACAAATTACGTGATACCCACTCTAGTTTGGCCTAAATTTAAGCTGGTCGAAATTTAAGTTGAGATTTGACTAAAATTTAAGTTGTTTATTTGTAGTTTGAAATTCCTTTGATGCAAGTGTTCTCCTGAATTCCTTTTGATATTTTATTTTTATGTTTTTTGTGTTTTTGGAGGAAAGAGGTATAAAAGTAAAGCAAAATTATATATTTAACTATATTTTTAATAAAAGTGAATTACAAAATTCTAACTAAGCTAACTTCAAGTGGATAAAATATTAAATTTTAAATCACAAATATACAATTTAAATTTTGATCAAACTAGAAGTGGGTAAATTGTAATTTGATAATAAGAAAAATATATAAAAGAAAAAAAAAGAAAAAAAAAAAAGGAGGAGATTTGGTAAGTGAGTCTATCGAGCCTAAGCCTCAGCCTAACCAGAAAGCCCAATAAGGCTTTATTTACCCACACACCAGTATACTCATCAAAGCCCAAGAGAACAGAACCAGAAAAATGAAGAATATAGAACATGTCCTTACCACATTTATACCTGTAAAACAAATGGTATTGATTCAAGCTAGAACAGGTTTACCACAGGGCCTTGTGGCCCAAGTGGTACCCAGTTTACCATGAAACTGTTAGTTCGGGGGTTCGAGCCCCCACACCCGCATAAACAATTACCTAGCAAAAAAAAAAAAAAAAAGAAGCTAGAACAGGTTTGAAGCCAAATGTATGGATAATTGGCTATACTATATTGGATCATCAATTTTTAAATTTACAAAAACCTCACTTTTATTAAAATTTATTTTGTGAATTGAGTTACCTAGAACTTAATTCAAATACTACAAAAAAAATGATAATTCTAAAGTAATTGAAGACAGATCAATACAATAATTCTAAATTACGTTTGGGCTATTTAAATCAAATTGATGACAGATTAGTTTTTGATGCTCAATAAAATCAAGACATCATTACTTAAATATCCACTTCCTTTGGAAGCAAACAAGAAAAGATATATCTGTGTATATCTACTACTCTGATCTCAACTATCAAAGTTGGCTGGTGGAACTGGTTCAATCAAATTTTTTATTTGTCAATTTATCTCAATAATCATAAAGTAGACTTGTCATTTTCAACCCTGAATTAATCACTTTCAACCCCATTTTTCCTCTCAAAATACCAAAGTTTGTTTGGATGTGCATTAATAATTGCCTATTGGTTGAGTACGGTAATAATAATTTGAAAATAGGGAGTGGAGTTTGCCAAACCCACTAGGTAAAGCAAATTTCATACTTGTTAGACTTTTGTTTGAATGCAAAATCTTTAATTATGGAGGGCTTGTATGAGTTCTGGGACTCTGAAAATTTGGTCTCAAGCTCCCAGCCCACTATAATTCTTACCAAACTGCCACTCTATAACTTAAAAATCTCCCAATTTTGTGGTGGATTAGTTGACTCAGTGCAAAACTCAT
Organism: Quercus ilex subsp. ballota; assembly: GCA_032727855.1. NCBI lineage: Eukaryota > Viridiplantae > Streptophyta > Magnoliopsida > Fagales > Fagaceae > Quercus > Quercus ilex. The sequence continues at coordinate 55,881,882 of CM064918.1, forward strand.
CAATTCATTACTTATATAAAACTCAATTCATTTAATACCTATGTTACAAGTAATAAGTAATTATTTTGTACACCAAATGTAATATCACCGCCCCCCCCCACACACATTATTGAGTGCATTGCTATAAGAAAAAAGAAGAAATATCTTTTTTTGGATAGGTTATAAGAAGAAAAAAATATTGCTCCAATATAAAATAATTTTCCCTAACATGTATACTCCTACGGCTTCGTTTGATTAAACAATGTGTTTGATTTTTGAATTGTTATGTTGATTCTATGTTATGTTTTAACTTTTAAGTTCCCTCTTATAAAAAAAGAAAAAGTTCCCTCTTCTGTGTTAGAAAATCAATTAAGGAACGCATGGAGCTAAACATGTGAGTTTATGACAAGATTAACATGCCATTCTAGGTAAATGACATATGCTAATTTATGCAAACAACATGGCATTTTTAGTTATACCAACATGCCATACAAGATTCAGCTTCTGTCTAAGTCTAACGTCATGCTGTTTCTACCCAATGTCATCTTCTTGACAAGAAATATTTGGTGTCTCTTGTCAACACAGATATCGTATTTTTTAGCTAAGTAATTAGGTAAAATTTTTTGTAAGCCTAGGATGAAAATGGCCAGAAGAATCTAATAGCATCAAATTCAAGAGAACTACATAATGCATTTCAAACAGACGGTCCATTAGAAGAGAACCTGAAAAACTAATAACAACAATGAATGGCTAGCCTATTTGTTCTATGATGAGAATAAAACAACCTTCCAGGAGGGCTCTGCTTGAAACTCACATATTCCATAAGATTAATCTCAGGGGGCTGTGATGAATCTTGCATTTAAGGAAGCTATAACAGGTTGCTTTCCCCTCATAAATCACAGAGTTTCCAACGTACCTCATGAACCACCAATTTCTGCATCAGAATGATTGATTTCTTGGGCCTGATTTTAAAGTTGATCTTTACACAACAAAAGGCAGGAGACCAGACCCTTATAGCTTCTTTCTGTGGTGAGCTAGATCTTGAAGTACATAATCCTATCCATTGGTCAATTAATAGTTTCTATAATTCCCTAAGAATGAGTTATAATGATCTGAAATGTAGACTTCTAAAAATATGCATTGAGGCTATTTACATTTGAAAAGCCTTTACTTCCCTAAGGGGGTGCTCTAGTGCAGCTACAGCTTCAATAAATTGAAAAGCCTTCCAACTTGATCACTTGAGCACAATGATTAAAAACTTATATTTATGTTTAATTTGATTACTTAAAATATGTTAAAATACACATTTGACTTTCCTATAGTATCATCCAATTGAATAAAAAATGAAGACAAACCATATAGCTCATTATTGTAGTCCTAAACTTTCAAAATGAAAATGCAAACTGCCAACATCATCATCACTCATAAAACCAATCTAAAGTATTTTAATACAAAATATGCATTAGATTTTCTTATGATAATCTTTTTCTTCTAATTCTCTCTTCTTCTTCTTTTCCCAGCAAAACCAGACTCTTACCTCTATTTAAATGCAGAAGAACAAAGAGAGAAACTAGTTGATGTTTTAAACTACCATAGTGAAGGGACACCAACATCATCAAAATCACTGAGCATGCCAGAAGAGAAAGAATGTCCTAAATTGAAATAAATATTCATTTTCTGATGCGGGAGACGCAAGAAGATTATTATTTAGTATTATTTATGTTTGCAAGTCAGTTGTATTTTTATATTTTAGGTCCTATTAGTTTATTGGGCTATTAGTATTTTAATTTGGAAGCAAGGTTATTTCTGTAATAAGGCAATTAGGGTTTCCTAGCCAATTAGAACTAAGCTTTAGCAATCCTTTATAAGCAACCTATTGTACTCCTTGAGGAGTTAGTTGATATTTTGATGAATGAAAAAAATGGCCGTTTGGTCTCTTTTGGTCTGGTGTTGACTCCAGGTCTACCCTAGGTGCTGATTCTTGGTGGTTTCCTCGCTTGGTGCTGACTCCAAGCCAAGCCTAGGTACTAACTTCTAGGTCATATCCCTTTATTTTATTGTTGTTTTAGTTTTGTTCTAGTTGTACTGCATCAATTTTGGTATCAAAGCAAACATCGATCTATTTGAAGCATCCCCACAGTCAATTCAGAACGAGAAAAATCACACACACACACAAAACCATCACTGCCGTGTTTTCCACCACTCAAACTTATCTTTGTCATTTCCCTACTTAATACCAAAAGGCTGTCCTATAGTTGTGCTATCCACCAGAAGACCAGATATTCAAGCCAACCAAAGACTCCAATCCAAAAACCCACAATCAAGTCTCCAAATCCCTTGCAACCACGAACAGAGAGAAGAGAAATAAGAGTGCTGCAATTGTGCCACGCTACCACCAACAAGCCACCACATTCAGATTTGGTCGAATCCTTTCACGACATTTGCTACGCATGACACCACCACCACCTCCGTGAGTTGCCACTTCGACTGGTCCTCACCATCACCTCTGTTCCGTGCCGCCATGATTTCAGTTTTGCCCATTGTCACGCCACCGCAATCTCATCAGTCTCCATCGATCCGATCTCATGAGGTAACCCACTAGCCTTGTCTAAACCCATTCTTATATATATATATATATATATATATATATAACATCAAGCTGGCCCGACCCACCTTTTATAACCCAGACCATTTCCAAATCGAAACCCATTCAACTACCCAGTCAAAACAACGAACTCCTTGACACAATCACTCAAGCCCTTGCCCGACCCATTTGTTAACAAACCCAAAGCCCACATTTTACAACACCAATTTTCTTTAAAAAAAAAAAGAAAAAAAAGAAAGACCCAGCCCACGAAATCCAAACTTGTCAACCAGCCCAGTCCAACTATTTGAGAGAATAGTCTTAAAAGCCTATTCCAACTATCTGTCCAGAGAACATCACAGCAACCCAGGTTCTTGTTCCAACTTCTAACTATTTGTTGAAGTACTATTTTAGAGAATTATGGTAATATCCGAAGTACCTTATTTTGATGGTTATAAAACTAATCCACGAGATTTTGTCAACTGGATGAATGGGATGGAGCAATTCTTTGAGCAAGCAAATTTTGCAGATAACAAAAAAGTTAGGTATGCAAAGTTGAAGTTAAGAATCTTGAATATTTCTGCTATCTAAATTATGAACCTGCCATTAGTGTGTGGGAAGATATGAAAGAAAAGTTTTGTGATGAGTATTTGTCACCATACTTTCGAGCTAAGTATTTACCACAATCTCAGTGTGGTACTTTTCAAGTTAAAGCAAATAGGATGAATTCTCATCTCATTTCATGTCCTCAGCGCACTTTTGAACAATTTATCAAGGAATTATCTACCAAGGAATTAAAGGAACTATCTGTAAAGCTCATTAAAGATGTTCAAGACAGGATTGCTCAGATGAAGCAAATGAAGACTCAAACCGATTCAATTGGGAAACCAAGTATAATTTATCACAATGAACTTATTGCTACCCCCATAGAAGACAACATTGATGATGATATCTTGGTCGTAGAGAATCCTCAAGCAACACCAAAGCCTAATGTTGACACAGACGTACATGCCTCGACAAGTGTTGCTTTAACATGCATGCAAGGAATGAATCTATTGAAGAGCAACAAGGTGAAGAGATGGTTTCTAAGGAGAGTATTATGTTAGAGGGTGCTCATGATGTGATATTGGAAGCTAATGAATCTGCTTTTGATCAGCCTTCCATGGTGCATGAAGACAAACAGTTTGCTAAAGTGAAGAAAGTGGAAAACATAGTACTTCCAATGGTTCAAGATAAGATTATGTTGATTCCACACATTGATTTTGTTATTTCTGAAGAGTTTGCCATGATGGAATTCAAGATTTTTCTTTTCTCTATGCTCCCTAAGGTGATTCCAGACTTGAAGCAAGTGTTACTTGTCAGTATTCTAATCCTTCAATGCTTTAGAACTCAATGTCAAGTTTTCTCCAACCAGAGGAGAATGATGTGGGAGACGCAAGAAGATTATTATTTAGTATTATTTATGTTTGTAAGTCAATTGTATTTTTATGTTTTAGGTCCTATTAGTTTATTGGGCTATTAGTATTTTAATTTGGAAGCAAGGTTATTTCTATAAGAAGGCAATTAGGGTCTCCTAGCCAATTAGAACTAGGGTTTAGCAATTCTTTATAAGCAACCTATTGTACTCCTTAAGGAGTTAGCTGATATTTTGATGAATAAAAAAAATGGCCGTTTGGTCTCCTTTGGTCTGGTGCTAACTCTAGGTCTATTCTAGATGCTGACTCCTAGTGGTTTCCACGCTTGGTGCTGACTCCAAGTCAGGCTTAGGTGCTAACTCCTAGGTCATATCCTTTTATTTTATTGTTGTTTCAGTTTGTTCTGGTTGTCCTGCATCATTTCCCCATCAAAATTACTGTGATCTTGCACCTAACAATTAACTACTCCAGCAACACTCTTATTCCATGGAACCATAGACTGCACAACCAACAAATAACCAATGCAACGAACATTCTTTTATTTCATTTAGTCATAAGACCATCGTATTATTTCTCACCACTCAGCCCACATTCTATTTGGTCTTGCTTTTGTTTCAGGTTGAACCATGACAATCATTTTTTTTCATAAAACATGCCAAACTATCTTAGACAACTTCCAATCATCTTGTTCCAAATATGTCCCCTCTAGATTTTACACAATAAAAATTTTGTTTCAAAAACACAATTTTGATTCAATTGTTCATATATATAATATAAACTCAGGGTCCCCACAAATAATGATTAAATCCTTAATTGTCTTAAATACTCCCAATCATGTGACAGAATATAAGATTTCCTTCTCAAATGCAAGCTGATAGTAAAATTGCTTATAAGTTATAAATCATCACATTATGCCATGTATTCCAAAAGCTTGGTGAGGATGACTGGCCCTAGGTTAGAATTGCCTAAAATGTATCTGGAAGTAGATCAATCAGTGAATAGGGGTGTATCATCCATAATCTGGGATGTAAATTTAGAAGGTGTTTATACTTCCTCCAATGTGTTCTCCAACAACTAATTTTACCCCGCTTGTTCTATGTCCATATACAATTCATGGGTTATTCTTACAAGCTACATAGAGGTGGTGCATTTATATTCTTACATTTTAATTTCTAAAAGTAGAAAATGATAGAGCTTGCTGATTTGCTATCATAGTGCAAATATGTGGGGTGCAATAACATCATTGCTTCACAATAAGATGGACTAGAGGCAGGAAATGTTAAAATAAGAAAATGACAGTATAACACATAGAATTAAGGGGGGATGAGGAGGAGCTAGTAGAACTGAAATGCCAAAGCTTTGAAAAACTCTAAGTTCACAACAAAACTCCTTTCTTGGAAAAACCAACAATCCCTTGGAGTAGATCACCTATAACCATAATCAGTATAAGATCTACAAAACGGTATTCAATAAAGATATCATGCAGAAAAAGCTGTAAATATAAAGTTTCAAACAACCTATATTAACAAAGCAGTGATCGCTACAAATGAAAGGCAAAACAAAAGCCATGAGGCGCACCTCTTGATTACAGTCAAGACATGAATGAGAAAGGATCTCAGTTGTGAATACCAAGTTCGACCTCAAGCTCATCATCATCATCCTCAAATAGCTTTAGAAGATGAGCATGCTGTTCTTCTCTCTTCTTTTTCTGCCATATCTTGAATACAAGCTAGCAAAAGCAAAAACAGCCACCAAGGCATACAATAACTACCTTGATACCTACAGAGCTACCAGAAGCACCATGACTCCCAACATTATTTTCATCTTTTGTACTTGAAGAATCATTCTCAAAGCCTTCAAATACACACAAATTGTTAGATAAATCACAAAATAACAATTTACCCTTTCTTAGATATTGTTTTATCTTGTGTTGTTGAATCCTGATACAAGGTAAATAATATCCATGATTCAGGTCTCTCTCTCTCTCTCTCTCTCTCTCTCTCTCTCTCTCTTTATTATTATTTAATATAAAATGTTGTTGGACTCAATGTTTGAATTTTACAATTTTTTTCAAACATACTTTCTGTTTGGTTTCTGATTAAAAAAAAAGACAACTGTACAAGAAAAGAAAGCAAGGAGAATAGAGAGCAGTGGGTGCTTTTATGTTGTTATGTATAAGAATCTCTCCATTGGGTCTCAGCTCAAATTTTTCCAAACACTATTTTCAGCTTTACTTTTGTGAATTGTTTTGAAATAGTATATAGAATTGTCAAAAATATTTTATAGACTGAATAGAAAAATAGGAAATGCATAATTAAGGAATTGAAAATTTTTTATTTTTCTTCTCTTAATACTATATAATTAAAATGTTCAATTTCATTGCTTTTCTGTGCAATGGTCTAGGTGATATTTGCTAGGAAAACAACAACAACAACAAAAAGAAAAAAAAAAAAAAAGTAGTTCTAGAATTCGAACTAACCAATGCATAAAATTACAAAATTTGGTTTTTCTTTTTCAACTTTTTATTTGCAAACAAATATATAGGGGGTGTTTTGCATGTTACAGAACCTGGCCAATTAGGGACAAATTTTGATTCAGCATTTGGCTGAATGTTCCAATCAAGTCAGTAGTCTATCGTGCTGCCTACATATTAGAGAAAACTAGGATATGGATAAGTGGCCCGCGGAAACAATAGGGAGATTCTAAAAATGCTGTTGATTAGCAACGTTGCATAAGACAATGTCATGAACATTGAATAAACTAGCAATTATATTACTCGTGTGATTAAATGTCTTAAGTAATATATACATTGTCAGGTAGATCTTTAGCCTCACTGTGCTAATACAACATATCCAGCAAGGTTTGTTTTACAATTTTTCCTAGGGTTCCTATAAACTGGGGGTCACCAATAATCCCGACATGAGCAATGCCCATCCCTGAAGTGGTGAAAGACCTTTGAATCCCCCACTATTATTTCCCTTCTAGTGATCTCTGAAATCTTCTTTGCTACAATGTGGCAATCTTCACATATTCTAGTGTTTTTCCTTACAAGAATGGGGTTTCCAATCGTAGTGGATATTAAGCCAAAAGAAATAGCTAATCTCACACTATGTTTCTGGGGTGAGTTTGCTCTGTTCTTCCTCAAATCTAAAGGTCTGAACTTGGTAAGACTATGAACAAAAATGTCTTCTCCTATCTTCCTCATGATAATATCTAATACATCATAAATTATGTTTGTATCAGCATGTGACCTGTCATTGTTGAGGAACCTGCAAGTTCTAGAATTGATTTCAACCACACTACACCCCCTCGTTTTCTCTAACCCTTCTTTTATCATAAGACATTTAAGCCGCTCCACATCTTCCCACCGCCCAGCTTCAGCATACATATTAGAAAGCAAGACATAGCACCCAGTATTATCATGCTCCAAGGATAAGATGTGTCTAGCTGAAAGTTCAGCTAATTCTATGTTTTGGTTGTTTCTGCTTGCAGTCAGTAATGATCCCCATATCCTAGCTGTAGGGAACAATGAAATTTCATCAATGAATATCTTGGCTAGCTCAAGATTGCCGGTGCGCCCGATAAGGTCAAGCATACAGCCATAGTGCTCTATTCCGGGATCTATACTGTAGTCCCTCTTCATTGAATTGTAGTATTCCCACCCTTCTTCAACCATGCCAGAAATGCTACAAGATGATAACAGGGACACAAAGGTGCTCTCATTAGGTTTGAAGCCCTTTTCCTTCATTTCAGAAAACAATTGAACAGAAAATCTACCAAACCCATGGATGGCATATGACATAATGATTGTGTTCCATGATATTACATCCCTATGCAGCATGCGATCAAAAACTTCCCGTGCAGCCCCTATATCCCCACATTTTGCATACATGTAAACAATTGAATTCAAGATGAAAGTGTTTGTACCAAGCTCTGACTTCATAATAAAACCATGGATTTGCTTCCCCTCTCGTAATGAGGCTGATTCGGAGTAGGCAGGTAGAATGCTTGCAAATGTAAATGCATCTGGTTTAAAAGGCTGGTGCCAAATATCCTGAAACAAAACCAAGGCTTTATTGTTCCGCCCATTCTGTACATAAGCAGCAAGCATGGCATTCCATGAAATCAGGTTTTTTTTGGTCATCTGACCATATACACGTTCTGCCATATCCAACTTCCCGCATTCTCCATACATGTCAACTAAAGTAGTTTCCAAGACTGGATGAGGGAGAAAACCTTTTCTTATGGCATAGCCATGGACAGATTTACCCTCCAAGAGAGCTTGTAATTGTGCACAAGAGGGAAGCATGTTTATCATTGTGATTATATCTGGGTTCAATTTATCACCATCTTGCATCTTTCTCAAGAAAGCCAACGACTCAAGAAAACGAGAACTTAGCGCGTAACCACCAATCATTGCATTCCAAGCCACCACATTTCTCGGAGATATCCTGTCAAACAACCTCTCTGCATAATCCATCCTACCACATTTTCCATACATGTCAATAATTGATGTCTGAACCATAACATCCAGTTCAAACCCACATTTCAGCACTTGGCAATGAATCTCCTTGCCACAGTGCAGACGATACTCAAGAGAGCAAGCACCAAGTGCACTGATCACGCTGAACCTATCAGGCTTCATCCCAAGAGCCTGCATCTCGTAGAAACACATCAATGAGCTACAACCATCCCCAGAGGCAACATATCCACTAATCATAGAATTCCAAGATACCAAGTCCCTAACTGGCATTTCTCGAAACACCCTCTCAGCGAACTCAATATACCCCATCTTCGCATACATAACAATAATGGAATTACAAACATAGACATCCAAATCCAAACCAATCTTAAACAACTTCGCATGAACCTTCTGCCCTTCCATCAAGGACAACAACCCTGTACACGACTTGATCACAAAGGGGTAAGTAAAATTATCACCTCGAACCCCTTCAAAACCCATCCTACAATAAAAATCAACCGCCTCTCTAAACAACCCATTATTGGTACACCCTCTAATCATAACATTCCAGATATACGTATTCCGGATGTATGTATCCAACTGAATCATTTTCTCAAACAGGTAGAGTGCATTTTCCATACACCCAGAATCAACAATATTACAAAGAGCCCGTGTGAGCGAGCGAGTGCTTGGTTCAGGTTCAACCAAAGCTTTTACAGTATTCAATTGGGTCCTATTGAATGAACCACATTTCGAGACTTTTTGCTTGTTTACTATCCTGGAGTTTCGGTTTGTTCTTGCCGTTTTGACATGTTTATGCCAAGCGTTTTGGGGGGTGTTGGAGTCGTTGAAGTAGGTGAGATGAACAGAAAGTGTTGCTGCCATTTTCAGATAAGATGGAGCTTTGAAATTTAGGCCCTGAAAAAGTAGCCGTGCCCAGTAGCTATGTTGCTGCCATTTCGCTTGTGGGTAAAGACCGTTAATTTCGTTTTAAAGAGGGTAGTTATGTTCTGGCCTAAAGGTGAGAAAAAGGACTCAAAAGAATGAAAAAGTAAGTAGTGTTCTGTATAAAAGATTGGGGGTGGTCTTAGTTGGGCTGGGCTAGCATAGCCCAAGGGCCCAACTTAAACTTTTCATTTCATTATTAAATTTATATAAGAATAGAAAAGAAAAATAAATTAATTAAAAACCATAGAAACCAAACACTGACCCATCTATGTTCTTCATTAATAGTGTGTGGTGGCACCTAAATCGGGTTGAGAATTTCACTGGTAGCCGACCCAGGATGTCTTCCACGACGTCGTCTAGAACACTCTCACGCATTGTAGTTTGAGACATTTGGAAGGGACCAAGTTTAAGGTTTATTAAGGTTTTAGTTTGTGTTTTGAGTGTGAAGAAGTGAAATGAAGGAAGAGAATATGTTTTGAGTGGGATTCGCTTATTTTGGTGAAATTAAAAATTTTTTACTGAAAGTACTGTATATAAAAGTAAAAGTTAGCTTAAAAAAACTGTGAAACCTACAGGTGTGATACGGTGCGGTTTTGGACCATTTTTAGCACCGCACTTTGCGGTGTAGTTTAGTTAAAATCATAACTGAACCTTATTTTTGCGGTCACATGTGCGGTGTAGTGCGGTTTAGAGTTTAACTAAAATCATAACCACACCACACCTCATTTTTGCAGTCACATGTACGGTGTTATATATAAAATGAGATTTGAAGTTGGTATATTTTTCAAATTTTGGGCATTTCCTACCCATCCTAAAACTAATTTTTTTCATTTTTTTTTGGCTAAGTTTTAAATTATTTAACTAGTTTTTCTTTATTTTGGGTTGGCTTTTCTAGTCAACACTTGTTAGGGTTATCATTTAAAAAAAAAAAAAACTAGGGTTATTAAATTATTAATAATACATTTAATATTAAAAATAAATAAATATATTAATATATAGAGAAAGTGCGGTTTGTGTGGTTTTCTTATTATAAAACCGCACTGCACCATGCAGTGCAGTGTATTATTACTTGTGGTGCTGTTTTGCAGTTATGCTATTTTGCAGGTAGTTTTGGTGCGGTTTGTGCGGTTCATGTAGTTTGGTGAACACCCCTAATAAGACCCATGAATAGTAGCAAAAATAAGCTGAATAGTAAAATAAGTTGGCAAAAAATTTTTTTGCCAAACACACACTTTATATGTGTTGTAAAACTCATACGAAGGAGAATAGTGAAGAAAAAAAAAGGCAAAAATGCACTTTTGGTCCTTACATTTTGGGTCAATTTTCATTTTAATCCTAAAATTTATTCGTTGCAAATTTCATCCCTAAAATAAGAAAATCGTTTTTAAAACCGTCCCTGCCATCAACCAACCAACGGAAATATCCTACGTGTCTGACGGAATACCTTGCTTACTGAGACAGTGAGAACTCATAAATTTCACATTCAAATTATAAAGTTCCTATTCCAAATTCCTATTGATCATGAACACACAAGAACAACAAACCCAGAATATTCAATCCCTAGAACAAAAGAATAGAAACCCAAAATATTCCAAAATTTGTACAAATTCTTCCACAAAAATCAATTATACATTCAACCAAAAATTATTATCCTAATACAATATTTCTCATGGTGGTAGTTTTGCAGTGGAGCCGACGGCATCATCGTCTAAGATCCTAGATCCACCATCTCCCTCAACAACCCAATCATATGGGTTTGAGAGGCACTGCCTGGGGTGGCGGCATTGGTGAACGGCAGGGGTGGAGGTAAGGATTTTCGTCATGGCTGGGATCGGGCCTGAGAGAGGAAAAGAAAGGGTGAGGTAGAGAGAGGTTTCGCCATTCATGGTGGCTTACCTGGCACACAGAGAGAAGTGGGAATTGAGAAATTAAAAATTCAGTTTAAATCAAATTTGTATCTTCAGTTTAAATTACAGTTAAGAAATTAAAGGTTTGTTTTTTAATTAGATTTAAGGTTTGTTTTTTAATTTAGTTTAAATACTCTGATGTGGCTTTTATTTATTTATTAAAATGCTGAAGTGGTATTTAAAAAAGGTCAAATAATCTTTTTTAATAATATTTTAATAGCCACATCAACACCATGTTAGCAAGCAAGGCATTCCGTCAAACACATAGGATATTTCCGTTGGTTGGTTGAAGGCAAGGACGATTTTAAAAACGATTTTCTTTTTTTTAGGGATAAAATTTGTAAAGAAATCAATTTTGGTATCAAAATAAAAATTGATTCAAAATATAGAGACTAAAAGTATATTTTCGGCAATAATAAATTGAGAACGTACACCCTAGTGGCTTTAGCAACTCTATACGTCTTCTTCTCTCTTCTTTTATCATTTTTTACCCAATAGTTAACGTCTTCTTCTCTCTTCTTTTATTATTTTTTACCCAAATAAAGCATACATACAAAGAAGTTGAAAAGGCAAATATTTTCCACCCGAGTCCTTCAATAGTCCATGATGATGCGTTAAGAGAAATAATAAATTGAGGATGTATACCCTAGTGGCTTTAGCAGCTGTATTTTGCCTTTCAGGGGAAACACTCTCCTATCCGCAGTTTTGTTTTATGGCATGAAGAGACTAAAAACAGTATATTTTCATCTTTCAAAACTCTCCTCTCTGTCTTTTTCGAGATTGGTGCATATCGGATTCTATCCTATCCCAATTGCTGGTACCAAACGGTAAAACCCAACGATGACCAATCAATTTATTGAGTCTGTATCAAAAAATTTATCAAGTCGATGGGTATGCTCTCCATGTGGCAACTGACAACTGCTTTTTCATGAAAAAGAGTAATAATTTATGTTTTTTTTTTTTAATTTCCTTTTTGATGTAATGAGAAAAAATTGGATTGGAGATCCACTGTTGAAAAGTTTCGTTTTGGGTGTAAGTTCAATTATTTCAATTTCTTTAGTTATAAGTAGAACAAGAATCCACTTTAGTATATATAGTTGTTTTTAACTTATATTTGTTGATAGTTTTCCAAATATCAGTGCACTCTGGGAAATAGTTTTATTTTTAATATAAACATTGTAGCCTGATATTTTAATTGATGAGTTGGTTTCACTGCTAATACAAAGATTGTAGATTCATTTATATTTAATGTTGGCATGTGTATCAAGTTGCTAAAATGAGCATTCTCAACCCAAAAAAAAAAAAAATTGCTAAAATGAGAGAAATATAAGTTCCTTATTACCTATTATATAAGCATAAAATTCCAATGCTAACATTTGTGAATGCATTTCAAAACTCGGAATTCATGATTATTTTAAGCCACGTGTCTATATATTTATATTCTGTCAATATATTATTTTTTGGTGATTGTGTTACTTTATATACCCACCAAAAGCTTTATAAACTTTCTAAATCACCAGCTCACTTCCTTCCTTCCATAGCACAATCTAGTATCTACACAACATTTTTTCAACAAAAATTATTACGCGAGAATATGCAACAAATGAGAATAAGATCACTATTAGACCACAAATTTGTTCATAAACTAAATTTCATGGCCACGTCATAGTAAATTTATCAAGCTGAATGAGTTAATAGACCTGTAGGTGCTGATGTTTATGGACGACTTGTAAGTTAAAATTATCTGAAAGTGCCCATTAGATATATGCTATATGACCCATGAGACTTTGAGGTCATAGTAACTTTTGGTGGGAGTTTGCCATGCGTCCCTGGCTTTAGAGCATTCACGATGAGGGGGCCATAAATTTAGCAATTTAGTACTAAAAAAAGGTTATTTTATCAATTTTACCACTTCGTTTTATAAAACACTATTAATAGTTTTATTTTAGCTTTCAATACAATAAAATAATATAAATAACAAAAAAAAAAAAAAACAATATATCTACTATAACAAACAACAACCACAACCACCAATGCCATAGCCACAACCACCCATGGAAAGTTTCTATTTTTACAATTTCATTGATATCAATCTCACTCAAAATTAGGTCAATCGAATGTCATGTGAGACTATGCAAAATTGCAATTTTTGCAAAATTAATGGTCAAGAGTTGCACCACTTGATATTTTAATGTTTGTGAACTTTAGGTGATTGTTTCAAACAATTTTAGAAACACAATAAATCATGTGGATTCTCCAAAATTGCTATTTGAAGAGCCCAAAAATCTTGGTTGCATCTTCTAAGTAATCCTCTACCAACTCGTGTACGTGGGAAGAGTTTGTCTAAGAGCAACAATTTTGTCACGCCTCCAAAGTCATTCAAATTTCCTTATTTGTTTATTAAATTCACTCATTTCTTTCATTGTTTACTGTTTTATTCTCAACAAAAAATTCACTATTGCATCCACAGTCAATTACCAAACGAAACTGAGATTTATTGTATCAAAAAAAAAAAAAACTGAGATTTATAAAAATAATAATTAAAAAAAAAAACAGCTACCACAGTTATAAAATAATAATAATAATAGATGGAGAAAGTGGGAACATGTTTTATATAAGAGGAGATAAATGGAGAAGCTCCATCGAGTTAGGTATACGAGAGGGCATTCAAAATCTCTATACGTAATCAATGGATTGGGTGCTTCAATTGAGATAAAGATGAATACTTAATCACCAATCCTGGTAAAGTAGGAGACATAGAGTCTAACATAAATTGGTTAATATATTAAAGAAGATAAATGAATAATCTATATATCTATATATCTATATATATAATAATAGGTGAAGCAGAGAGAGTGTGAAATTGAATTTCAAATTAGAACTCTAATTGTGTGCCACGTGTACGAAATTGAATTCCAAATTAGTACTCTAATTGTGTTTCACGTGTACACACCAAATTAGAATTTCTAATTAGAGTTCTAATTTTGTGCCATGTGTCTAGAATTTGAAATTAAAGTTGAATTTTGCATCATGTGGCTAAATGTATGTGGATTCATTCTCATTAAAACCACTTTTATGTATCGGGTCAAGTGAGTTACTGTGTTAATTAAGTTTTTTCTTGATTTTGCAGTCAAACGTGAAACCCAAAGAGATTAATATCGATGAAATTGAAGTTGAATTTTGCATCATGTGGCTAAATGTATGTGGGCTCATTCTCATTAAAACCACTTCTATGTATCAGGTCAAGTGAGTTACTGTGCTAATTAAGTTTTTTCTTGATTTTGCAGTCAAACGTGAAAACCAAAAAGATTAATATCGGTGATAAGAACTTGGTTTGGGTACATTGCATAATTTCCAAAAAGATAGCAAAGCCAGAGTTTGCATCCTTGTTATAAATTGCTTACAAAGTTTGCATCTTTACATTTGTATTGAGTTTCAGATTAAAGTGTTTTCTTCTTACTTTTGACACTAAGTTTTGTTTACTATTCACTTAGAAAGTTTGCATCTTTACATTTGTTATAAATTGCTAATATGTGATTAGATGCACATTATACTTAAAATTCACTATCCTTATATTTGGCTTTTTGTTCAGGTTTGACACCTATAACAATGAAGAAAACACTGTTGTGGACTGATGGATGATATTTTTTGCAGGCTACAAAGGAACTTAGTGATCAATGGAATCTCATGCAAATTAGAGAGGACCCGGCTATAGATGTCTGGATGGTAGATGTGAGTTACTATGTTTTTAAAATTTTCAGTGAAGGTAAAGGTTATGAACAATGTAAATTTTCCAGAGAGAAATTTATTATTTTATATTTACGCAAGTTTGGTCGCCTTCTTGGAGTTGATCACTCCACCCTGTCTTTCTACTAGAATTTTTTATTCAAATTGTTATAATTTAATCCAAAATTTTATTTGAATTTTCCTATTTTTGTTACTATCATATATTATCATTCCAATTGTTCAATTAGAATCTGAAATTGGAGTCTAATTTTACTATACACATGTACAATCTAATTATTTTTAATTTTGCTGTCATGTGTAGAAGCCAATGAGATGAAATTAATAACACATTAAACACTCATGCTTTAGGAATCGATAGTACCAATCTAAATTCATTGGACCTGCTTCGTGATAATACAACTATGAAGGACGTATAAAAACACACACAAACCCATCTCTCTATAAAAAGAGATTGGAGAGAATTTCTTTTATCAACCATGGAACTTCAAAGATTTTTTCCTCACACAAATGCCCATCATGTTACAAAATGACCCATCGTAAAACTACAAAATGAGTACAACTCTGAGGGTTTTTTTTTTTTTTTTTTTTTTTATAAATTTTTTAAGCTATGAAAATTTCAATCACCAATAGAGATTGAAGATTCAAAAGCGTGAATGGATCTTTTGGATAAACATTGTCACCAAGGTTCATCTTTCTGTGTAAAATATATATACTGCTAAGTTTTGTTAATGAAATTTTCTGGTTAATAATATGAATTTAGATTTAACTAAGACTTTTAAACATGAATAAACTCATGATTAATAATATTTCAATTTCCGTGCGGTAGTACGGGGCTACATACTAGTTTGAGAGTAATGCTCAGACTTCTCTTAATAAAACTAGCCCACTAATTAAAGTTTGTACTGTTAACTCCATGTATGTAGTGAATAAATATATTTTCAGCAAAATCTTTAAATAAATGGTATCCCAATAATAAATGACTAAAAAGAACATTAAAATTTAATAATCATAAATAAGAATTTAAACTATAACATAAATATGGTGTTTATTTCTTTTCATATTTAAGCTCTAAGGATAAATGGTTCCTAAGGCAAGTTTCATGATATCTACAAGATTCTAGATTCGAAGTCTCTTACTAGCATCTTAGGGCCACCCCCAAAAAATTCCTCCCTATAATAACTTGGTATGTGTGGAACAAGAGTCCTATATACACTTAAAGGAATAGTCAGATACTTGAAGAGTTTCGGAATGGAATCTAGATACCCTCATTTCTCACCCAAAAAAAAAAGCTCCTTAAAACATAACATGTATAATTTGATGTGTTACAACATAGTAAAGGATGATAGGACACTCCTCTCTTATTATGGATTGCAAAGTTAAACACTCCGTCAAATAGTATGTAATGTGATTGATGGTAGGCGTCAACATTAAATGCCAAGGTAATTAGGTATGTAATTGGGAAAGTCTCCATAAGAAATTTGATTCAAAAGAGAAGACAAGTGGCTTGTTCATTGACCTAATTTTGTTGGCTAAAAGGAAGCACTTCGGTTGAGTAGTTGCTGAGGAATTTTGAGCTACATTGATCTTCTTTACCAAATCTTTAGATAGTTGCTCAAGAATGAATGATTAAAAGAACATTAAACTTTAATGCTAATAAGTAAGAATTTAAACTTTAACATAATATAATTCTAAATAAATACGTTTATTTCTCTTTGCATTTAAGCTCTTTAAAACATGACACGTATAATTTGATGTGTTAGAATATAGTAAAACATGAGAGGACACTCCTATCTCATTATGGGTTGCAAAAGTAAAACGCTTGTCAAATAGAATGTAATGTGATTGACGTTAGGTGTGAACATTAAATGAACGGCTAAAGAACATTAAAGTTTAATGTTCACAAATAAGAACTTAAACTTTAACATAAATATGATGCTAATTAAATACATTTATTTCTTTTCACATTTAAGCTCCTTAAAACATGACAAGCATAATTTGACATTATACAATAGACTAATAGAGTAAACATGAGATGACACTCCTTTCTTCTCTTATTATGGATTGCAAAGTAAAACACTTGTTAAATAAAATGTAATATGATTGATGGTAGATGTCAACATTAAATGCTAAGGTGATTAGGGATGAATTTGGTACGAAAGTCTCCACTAGCAATTTGATTCAAAAGGGAAGATTCATGACTTGTTCGTTGCCCTAATATTTGGTAAGTGAAACAATTGGGCCTAAGCCTCAGCCTAACCAGAAAGCCCAATAAGGCTTAATTTACCCACTACTGTTAATACTTGGAAAAGCAGGTGCAGGCCCAAGACAACCGAACCAGAAAAATGAAGAAAACAGAACATGTCCTTGGTGGCGTAGTCTGTATACGCAAGAAAGGATAAAGCAGCCATGTCCCTGGTGGTTTCAACAATTTCTCAGTCATTTTTGGGTTATTGTGCTTTTTTAGTATACAGGATCTGAAAGGTTCTACAAGAAAGTATCTTTTGCATCAAACTTACGAGACCTTGTGGGGACACTAATGGTTAAACTTACAACCATGAAATTTGATGATAGGTGTGGGATGCATGAGCATGTCATTGAAATGATAAATTTGGCTACTTTAGTTCGTAATTGTTTTATTTGGATTTAAGATTAAGAAACTAGAGGCATATAGCCCAATGTGGTGGGTTTAATTTGACACTAGGGTTGTTAGGAATGACTCTATTGATATGAGATTTTGCAAGCCACACTAATCGAAATAATGTAGGTGGGCTATTAAAGAGGGGTTTATTTAAGTCCATAATAATATAATATCGATAATTTTTCAGTATAATTGATTGTGATTTTTTTTTTTTTTTTGGAAGAAATTGATTGTGATATTTTATTATAAATAATATTTTTGTCCCTATGTGGGCTGCGACTTTGGTGGCTTTATTTCCATCGTTCATCAGCCCAACCCAAATATAATATCCAACCGAAGAAAAATGGGGAAATAGAAATCACTGAGTCTACTTCCCTAACAAATGGCAATATTGGATAGTTAATATTGAAATGGATGAAAAATAATGCTATCTTTGGGGACAAGTGATGTTATACATGGGACTGTTGTTCTAACTAAACTTGGGTTGCTATTAATAATATAATTGTTCCCTATTAAAAAATTTCAATTCTCTTTAAGAATTATAACATCACCTCTTTTTTTTTTTTTTAAATGAGATGTAAATTAGAGAGTCTAGAGAGTAGAGACTGGGTTCAAATTTAGGACTATTTACTTTGATATCATGATAAAATATTACTTAAAACTTCAAATCCAGCTCATCTTGAATTTTTTGTAAACTCAGTTTTTGTTCTTAAAACTTCAGGATGATTCTTATATTTCTCCTTAAAAATCTGGAGATGATAGGCAAGATATATGCACAACATACTGAATGGGAACTTTTTGAGAACAAATTTTTACCTTAAGCTCTTCTTCCCTTGTCTATGCATGCAAATATGGTGTTGCAGTCTCTCTCATGCTTTGTATTGTTGCCCCTGTAGATAATCAATGAAGAAGTCATGCATCACTAGAAGAAACTAATGGCTATAGTCGGGTATTGGTATAACTTGAAAGAAACCTACCAAAAAGTTAGGCTGCACAATCTCAGAAGTTTGCTTAGCACAATAATCTTCCTATTGCCATGTCTCACCCGATAGTTCCTGCCAAATACTTCTCCACTAGCCTGTTTGGAAAGAAAAAAAGCGGGAGTCAACCAACTCAAGAGTCCAGAATAATATTTGGAAACTCATCTTTCCCTAAACTTACTTTGGGAACTTGTTTCTTCAATTTTTCAGCAGACTCTAAACCATCAACAAGTACTATTTGTAGGTTTGAACTGTCACTCTAGGTGCATTCTATTCTTATAACTAGTACACGTAAATATGACTGAATCATCTTATAATATATCACCTGGAAAGGTTTGCACACCCACATCAACTTTGTCAACTAATAAAACTGGCTTGGAATTTTTCAGGTCTGGATGGAAATCTGAAGTGCACAATGACCACGTTAGTGCTGACTTTGTCGACAACTATCAGTAATTTCAAGGCCCTGGCGGATGCTTGTTGCCAAATGTTCAGGTGGTGTAAGAAGGTTATTACTTTTTTTTTTAGGAAACAAAGCACTAGATCCTTTTGGGAAGCAGTCAGCATTGATGAAGTACTCAACCTTTTCTGTTGCTGATTCTGGGTAAAACACTTGGAGTAGGACTTAAGTGCAGGAGATACTTCAGATCAAACTACACTGAGGCTAGGAGGAGACACACAATTCAATGATCCATTTGAGAAATCATTAGGTGCATCTGCACTGGACATGACAGCAGAACAGAAACTCCATTAAGAGGTTTAGAGACTGTGCACACAAAATTATCCCTCACATTTATGCTTCGTGATTCTTCAGAAGAATGTGAGGTAATTTTAACTAGTTCCGCACAATCAATAATCACGGAGTCATCCTGTTCCTGTTCAAATGCTCCTTCAATATTAACATCTGTCTAGTGTATCCTCAGAAATTTGGTCCTTCATACATTCATTTCCAGATGTGTGGTGCTGAGACTTGTGAAAACTTATATCTTCAAACTCCGTCAGTTGTGAATCTGAATTTACTGTTTCTACCTTGCTCACATCAATTATATTGTTAGCTTCACTGCTGGCTATTTGCTTATCCACTTGCTCAAAGAGATCCTCCTTCTCCTTGTCACCATCATCATCGACACAATAATGTCATTGGACAATGGAAGCTAGACTTTAGTAAATTCAAACTTCTACGACTCCAAGCCACTGTGTGACCTCCATTTGAGTCATGGGTGTTGTGGCCATTTGCTTTAGCTCTACATAGTTCATCCTATTTATTCATTCACTGAAAGTCATACCCACATGTTTAATTCTGTGCATTGGAAAACACAAAAGAGTTATTTAATCCAAGCCGCTCAAAGGCTCTTTTGTTTTTCTTGGTCCATATCTCCAAGAAATGTGGTGGCTTGGAATGCAATGATTGGTGGTTTCGCTCTAAGTTCTCGTTTCTTGAGTCGTTGGCTTTCTTGAGAAAGATGCAAGATGGTGATAAATTGAACCCAGATATAATCACAATGATAAACGCGCTTCCCTCTTGTGCACAATCACAAGCTCTCTTGGAGGGTAAATCTGTCCTTGGTTATGCCATTAAAAAAGGTTTCTCCCTCATCCAGTCTTGGAAACTGCTTTAGTTGACGTGTATGGAGAATGCGGGAAGTTGAATATATATGGCAGAACATGTATATGGTCAGATGACCGAAGAAAACCTGATTTCATGGAATGCCATGCTTGCTGCTTATGTACAGAATGGGTGGAAGTGGAACAATAAAGCCTTGGTTTTGTTTCAGGATATTTGGCACCAGCCTTTTAAACCAGATGCATTTACATATGCAAGCATTCTACCTGCCTATTCCGAATCAGCCTCACTGCGAGAGGGAAAGCAAATCCATGGTTCTATTATGAAGTCGGAGCTTGGTACAAATACTTACATCTTGAATTCAATTGTTTACATGTATGCAAAATGTGGGGATATAGGGGCTGCACGAGAAGTTTTTGATCGCATGCTGCATAGGGATGTAATATCATAGAACACAATCATTATGGCATATGCCATCCATGGTTTTGGTAGATTTTCTGTTCAATTGTTTTATGAAATGAAGGAAAAGGGCTTCATTGTTCCCTAGAGCTAGGATATGGGATCATTGCTGACTGCAAGCAGAAACAACCAAAACATAGAATTAGCTGAACTTTCAGCTAGACACATCTTATCCTTGGAGCATGATAGTACCGGGTGCTATGTCTTGCTTTCTAATATGTATGCTGAAGCTGGGCGGTGGGAAGATGTGGAGCGGCTTAAATGTCTTATGATAATAGAGGGGTTAGAGAAAACGAAGGGGTGTAGTGTGGTCAAAATCAATTCTAGAACTTGCAGGTTCGTCAACACAATAGTTACTTGTAAATTTAGTATTAAATGAATTGAGTTTTACGTAGATATTGAATCAATGAGTTCCACTCTAAGTCAATTAATCCACCACCAAATTGGGAGATGTTTAAGCAATAGAGTGGCAGTTTGGAAAGAACCATAGCAAGCTCACCACTTGAGACCAAATTTTCAGTCTCAAAACTTATACAAGCCTTCCATGATTAAAGATTTTGCGTCTGACTAATTTTTGAGTTAAAAAATGGGGTTAAAGTGATTCATTCAATGTTGAAAATGGCAAGTCCACTATATAATTATTGAGATAAATTGACAAATATAGTACAGCCCAATAGCCATACACGGCTTCAAACCTGTTCTAGCTTGAATGAAGCCTTATAGGGCTTTCTGGTTAGGCCGAGGCTTGGGCCCAATAGATTTACTTGCCAAATCTCCATCTCTCTTTTGATATTCCTCCTTGCCCTTCCTGCATTTCACCTTTTCACACTCAAAAAAAGAGTCAAACCTCAAACTACAACAACAAATCAACAATGCGTGAGCCTGTTCCAAACGACGTCGTGGAAGACATCCTGGCTCGGCTACCTGTAAAATCCTTAACCCGATTCAGGTGCGTTTCGAAATCTTGTAACTCCATCATCACTGACACCACTTTCATCAACAAACACTTGAAGCTCAACCTCAACCAATCCGAATCATCAATATCCGCAAACACTCACAGTGGGTATTTGCTATATACTACAGAGGATAAGGATGGTTCATCATCTTCCAAAGAATTGTGTACGGTTGTTTGCAACAACGACCGCACATTGACCCAGGTTTCTAGGTTTGAAATCCCCTCTTTTTTTGACAAGTACATGATTGTTGCTTTCTGTAATGGCTTGTTCTGCCTAGCTAGTCGCGAGAAAGAACTTTGTCACATTATTTATTTGTGGAACCCAAGTATTAGAATGTGTAAGAAACTTGTAGCTACTCGCTTTAATCGCAAGGAAAATGAAAGAGCCGCTTTTGGATTTGCTTATGATTCTCCGAACAACGACTTCAAGATTCTGAGAATTGTGTGTCATGCGATGTTCTATGCTTCAGAAGCTGAAGCAGAGATTTACACGTTAAGTTCGGATTCGTGGAGAAAGGTTGTAGTATCGATGGAGTCCTTAAGAGGGTATGAACCCAACATTGGGACTATTTGTGATGTTTGGGGACCTTTCAAATTTTATAATGGAGCTCTGCACGCTTTAGCTTTTACTGTTGGCTATTCTTTCATTTTGTCCTTTGACATTAGTGATGAGAGCTTCCATGAGATTATGATGCCTAGTAATCACTTAGATTTAGTGTCTATAAATTTCACTGAACTTGCAGTGTACAAGGGATCGCCTGCTGATTTTGTTTTCACTCTTGATCGTGGCAATGAGCGTGGTGGGAGAATCTTATGCCACATATGGGTTATGGAGGAGTACGGTGTGACCAAGTCTTGGACTAGAAAATTTGTGATACCAATGGAATGGGTTTGGGAAGGTGATTTCTTTGGCTGCACTAACAATGGTGAACTTCTCATTAAGAATGCCACTGGGCTGGTTTCAATTGACCCTGAGACTCAAAATCAGAACATTCTCGACATTGAAGATGACAGTTGGCTGGCTTTCTCGACTAGTTCAATGGAGAGCTTGGTTTTACTTGATGGGGGTAGGTAACTATGAAAATTAACTTTAGCTATAATATCACTTTCAGTTTTGCCCCTATCATTGTGAAAATTAACTTTAGCTAGCATAGCATAATTTGTATATAACTTTAGCTTGTACTTTTGATGCTGAAACTAAGGTTGCAATTGTTTCCATCCTTGAGTTTAAGAAATCTCTCAATATGAATGGGTGAAGTTAGCTAAATTGCATTTGAGGAATGATAGTTCGAAGTGTTGAATTGAGGTCAATCTTATTGCTTTTGTTTTTCTCTTTTCAGTGTGCATTTCTTATAAGCAAATTTACAGCTTGAGGAGAGAATGCTAGACTTAGGTTTGCCTTTTGCTAATCCTTGGCCCTGTTCTAATAATTCTAACTTAAGTCAATTTTGGAGTTTAAGTTATCACCTTCACTTATCTTTTTTCTTTGTTTCTTTCTTTTCCTAGGCTTTCTCAGCAGCCAAATAGTGTCTGTCATTAGTTAGGATTTTGGTCACAAAGTTTAATAATGATTAACTTTTTTGTTTACTCGATTTTGTTCAATATTGGCTTTGTTTTGAGTCCCATTTTGTTTGGTTCTTTTTTTTTGAGTCAGTGTTTATATTTGTTTCTGCACTACCAGTTAATTGAATTAACATCAATAGGGACTAGAGAGAATGTGGAGGTTGCAAATATTAATAGTTTTAGCTGTTTGTGCCTGTGTTTGGTGAAGTAATTGTGGGTAACAATGTGTATTGAGGTTTGGGAAAATTTTCATTGAGTACTTTCTACTTTATTTTGTATAGATTTTGTTATTATTGCTGAGAATATCCAGCAATTCTGTGCACATTGTAGGTGCTATCAATGTTACTAGTAGCAACGAGACGTAATTAAGAGTATTCCATTGTAGTTAGCAACTCTGAAATGTGCTCAAATGGGGATTTCAGATGGCTAAGCAATTTTGTTCTTTAGTACTTTCGCTGTTGACCATTCTAAAACCCATTGGCCTAATTGGTCTGCATAGTAATGTTTAGTTCCATAGCTATTTCTGATAGAATATTGTTGTCAAATGTTCTCAAGTCCAACAACTAGCAGTAGCTTAAATTATACTTTCTTTTAGATCCTGATTGATTGTAATTAACAGTGGAAGAAACAAAAAATTGCGTTAATATCATTAGTAGGTGTTAATGTTGCAATGAAGTTGGACCTTTTGAAGTATTTGTCATATGCTTGTGTGATTTTAGGATAGGAAAAGTTTCTGTATTATTATTGTTTTTGATAAATAGTAATACTTCATTGAAAGGATATATCAAACACAAAGAAATGTCCCGTGTGCTGAGGAAACCATGAAAACCACAAAACTAAGATGCACTTTTATTCTTAACAGGTACAGCTTTTTTTTATTTTTTTTATTTTATATAATTGATTTATAAGAGATCTAATGGTTGAAAAATACACCACTGGCCATGTCATTACTAAAAATTTGTTAATGGCCCCGTCAACTGACCTATTTAATGGCACCTTATTTTTCTCAGGCTCATTCATCACTCAGAATGTTTACAGAGAGAGAGAGAGAGAGAGAGAGAGAGAGAGAGGAGGGAGAGAAAAAGAACTCCAATGTTTGCTCCATGGATGACCTAGGCGGTGCTTCGGGCAGCGGTGGTGGCCTAGACAGTGGCAGCAGTGGCGATTGCCACAGCAGGGCGACTTCATAAAAATTAATTGGAAAATCTTGGTCTCATTAGGTTCCTTTACACTGGTGGTTAGTGGTTATATTTCTGCTAGCAAGAGCAGTTTTGAGTGGCAAAGCTTTATAAAGAAGCTGCCACTAAAGAGATCAAGGATTATCTTCATCCTTGAATTTTCTTATATAGTTATATAGTTATCTATGTGGTTGGAGAACACTCAATTTAAGGATGAACAAAATTTACTTTCGTAAAATTAAGACATAAATTGTTGCTCTGATTTTCATACATAATAGATGTAAAAGTAGTATTTCTATCTAAATTATGGGCATAAGTTTTTTTGCATTGGAATTAGATGTTACTGTTACAAAGTCCATAAACCTAAACCAACATTTTGTTCTTGGAACTTTATGTTTTCTAGGTAAAATAATTCTTTTAAGAATATGTTAAGAAATAGAGCTGAGCTAATGATTCTTTGTACAGAACGTAGTAATGGTAAGCATCTAAAAGGATGCTTAGTTTTGCTATGATTTTCTTTTGTTCATTCACAAAATGCTTCTTGGACTCCTCTAATAGCAAACAAAACAGAGTCTAGCAAAGATTTGAAAACTAGAAACATACTTGGTCTATGGTAGTACACCCTAGAACACATCAAACTTGGGTCTATGGTGATACTTCTACCGAGCAATAGCCAATGCATGCTTTACACGCTAAATATCTTAAAACCAAAATTAGCTCCTTTTAGAAAGCAGTTTCTCCTTGATGTTAGTAAGAGAAATACAACAATGTAGGGAAAGAACAAAAAGTTTGGTGTGACAAAACTCATCTTATAGATTTCTGTAGTTTGTATTGGTATCTTGGACATGCAATGTTGACACCAACCTATTCCACTTCTAAGCTAAAAGAGAATCTCCCAAATCACATACATGATGCAATTGTTATTTCATAATCTTGGCAATCTTGTGAAATGCATGTGTCAGAAGGAGAAACACTATAAACAGAACAATTTTCACAATATTTCTCACAAAAATTGAGTTGAGAGGTTTTTATTGATTTTTGTTTGGGCTAATCACTAACATCACTTTACTTTTTACCATCAATAACTTGCCACTTTAATATTTGTATATATTTTGTGAAAAAAGGTTGTCTCTAGAGCTCTTGAATGGGTAAAGAACCTTTCTGAGCTTAGTGGGAAAAGGCAGTTGGCAACCTCTTGGGAAAGAAGTTGCTTGTACAGGTACAAGGGTTTCCTCAAAGATCTCACATTTATGATTTAACAACTTGTCACAGTAGTTACAAAAATAGTCTTTCACAACATTGTATCTGAAATGGGCCTAAATGTTGTAACATATAATAATTGTGAGATTAATTATAAGAAATGGCAGGGATGGATAAATCTTAATTTGTAAGGTCAACTAAACCTATATAAGTACTTGCTCAAAGTGTAAAACATTAACCAAGCAATCAGGCATAATGTTCTTTATTCACTTCCTCTTATTTTCTCATTTCTTCCTTTTAATTCTTGGAGGCTGATTTTCTCAAATCAATTAAGTTTTTATTCATTTCTCCCATTACCCTAAGTCATGAACTTGAACCATTGCAGTACGCCTTCACAACCTAATATATGTAGAATATTTTTTAAGATCATACATTCCTACAAGGGCATGAAATATGATAGCTATGCCCTGAGAAGGAAATTAGATCTAACACTGATGCCTCTTTATTTATGTGTAATGCCATACAACTCAGGGAAATTCTCCTATAAAGGAAGGCCCCCACACCTAGAATCATGCAAGAATTTAATAGAATGTCCATCCCTCACCTTAAAGCTAACAAAGCGATGAAAAGTATCACACCCCTTCCTTATACTTTTCTAAAGGCATACCCCATATGGTCCATGTACAGTATTTGAACATTTGATCGAATACGGTTCGAAACCCAGTCACTTGATCCAACCGGGTCGAGTTCTGTTCAGGCCCTAAACAGGCCTGACCCGACCCGTGGACAGGCCTAGTAACATTTTTTATTTCAGCAATCTGTCTCTACAAAGAATCTCTCTCTCCAAAGCATATCTCCACAACCATTTACCCAATAATGCTTGGTAATGAACCAAATTCTCTATGCCTAACCCCACATTTTGAAGAGGTTCACAAACATTCCTCCAAGTCACAGCAAAGTCACAACCACCAAAATACAATGTGTATCCATATTATGCCTACGGTAGAAAGGCATAACAAAGAGAAAACCTTTATCAAGGGCCGCAACACATCCTTCATTATACATACATACTCCTATGTGAGGTTTTCAACAAAGATACCAGATTTGAAAAGGCCTAACATAGAAAAGAAAGATGAAAAATTTTAAGAGTTCCTTTTAACTGTAGATTTCTTCGATTTGGATTGTAAATCTACAATTACCTGAAAAATCAAGTGGCATATCTTTGCAAGAATAAGTAGGACCGTCAAGTATGCTAGAAGGAATAATCTATAATCACTCAATCTCGAAAAAATAACAGTGAGACTGATAGTTAAGTTGTTTCTCAGCATGCTTGATTTGCAAAGAGTCTATAGTTCAATAATACGATATAATCTAAAATGAGCTCAATAAATAAGAGAATCAGCTATCACCTCATTTATGCAGGCAAAAAGATTCTCTCTAAAACATGGGCATTGGCCGGACCCTTGGTTAAGCCTTCTTGATCATTGGTGAAGTTTTTTTTTCCAACAAAGGCATTGGCCCGACGCTTGGTATAACCGTATTAGTCTTTCCACTATATAGAGAAAACATTAATAGCATCATTATACATAGCACATAATCAGAAAAGAAACAAAAGCAAGTGCATATTCAAAGAAAGAACTATTGAATCAAGCCAAACAATTTTCAACGCCAATAATCGTTTAATTTAAACATGAAAACGATTACATTGATAGGGAACTTCAGCACCTGGGTCAAATGTGAAGGTTTGTCCATTAATTTGATAGCGAATCATCAACTTTACTTTAAAAATTCGTCACAAGATCTTCCAGAAATCAGTGAAGATTTCTGATTCAAAGTCTATATTCTAGTGCAACCATTTCCGCAGAACTAAGCTGACTATAATATAAGTTTACATTCACCAAATTCAACTTTCCCAATCGGTAACCTAACACATATGTAGAATCCAGATCCTCTCCGTAATTGAAAAAAAAAATGGAACTGAAGCCAAAAGTGAAAGGCCTAGGGTTTAGGTTTAGGTTTACGAGAAGGAATACCTTGATGCTGGAATCAGAAGAGGAATCATCAGGCACGGTCTCCCTTCAATTCTCGCAAATGGAAGCTCATCTTAGTTCAGCTCAGCATGAGAGACAATGTGCAGGGTTTGAATTCAATTGGAGAGAGAGAGAAATGTAGCCGTTGAAGGAGGGGGAGGGAATTTGGATTCAATTGGGGCCGAATTTACACTCAGATCATCGTGCCCTTGAATTTGATTGCCTTGGTTGGAAATCCTTACGTGTATGGTCAAGATAAGGTCATACATTAATGTTACATTATACCCAACTACTTAAAAAAAACCATTATAAATGATTTTTTTTAATTGGATAATCTGAATGTATCTATGTTAGGAGAAATTATAAGATCCACATGGTGGACAAGTGATGTAATCCACCATTCTATTAAAAAACTGCCACTTGTTTAAAATTGTTAGTTAGAAAAAAATTTTAAATAGAAATTAATTACTGACTCAGCAATTTTAAACAAGTGAAAGTTCTTCAGTGGAATGGTGGACTACATCACTTGTCCACCAGAGAACTTTATAATTTCTCCTATGTTAGGAAGACTAGAACATATAAATTAATTATATTACAAGACTATTGACAAATATAATATACTCTTGACAAATATTAATACTAGTCACTATCTCGTAGGTGGCACCGAATAGTCACTAGCCACTATAAATAATATATATATATATATAATAGTCACTATAAATATAAATTTATTTATTTATTTTTCTTGAAAGGATAATCAATCTCATACAATTCATTTATAAGTAACGATGATAAAATAAATAAGTAATTGTCCTAAAGATTATATTTGTATATTCATAGCCTTCATAGAAACAATAAATGTTATACTCAAGATTTTAAATATTACAAATTTGAGGTATATATAAATGCTCTCAACTCAGACCTGTCTTTTCCCATTATGTAAATGCACAAAAATGGACTGAATGCACTGAATCGACCGAAAGTAGACCAAATTAGACCACATGGACAGCACTAGACTGAATGCACTGAATTGGACCGAAGTAGTCCGAATGGACTAATATGGACCAAAATGGATCGCATTAAATAGAAGTAGACTGACTAGGACCAAATCGACCAAATAGAACTGAATTGGACAGAATAAGACCAAAGTGGACCGAATACGACCAAAGTGGACAGAATGGACTGAATAGGACCAATTTGGACCGAATAGAACCAAAGCGGATTAGAACGTAATGGACCAAATGGGACCGAATAGGACCAAATAGGAGTGAATAGGACTACATTGGACCGAATAAGACCAAAATAGACTGAATAGAACTAAAGTGGAAAAAATGGACCAAGTAGGACCAATGTAGACCGAATAGAACCGAAGTGGCCTAATAGAACCTAATGGACTAAATAACACTGAATGGACTGAAGTTGACGGAATAAAACCGAAATGGATGGAATAGGACTGAATGGACCCAAATGGACTAAATAGACCAAAATGCTAGAAGCTTATGCAAATATTATAAAACCCAAAATACACTAATGAAATCTAAAAATCACCCACATCAAATAATGAACCGATTATGCAAAAATAAGAATTTTTTTTTACGGTGCTTGTCCAATTTTAGGAGACACTATAGCTTATACAAAAGATTTTTTTATTATTTCTTGTGATGGATGCTAGTTATTGTGCGTGAAGAGAGAGAAATGATTAAAAAATGGTTTTTTTTTTTTTAATAAATGAACTAGAATATAAAGAAGATAACCAAATGTGGATGTTTTGGAAAAAATTGTTAACTAATAAAAAGTATATTATTATTCTAAAATAAAAAGTAATTTTTCCGTAAACAAGTGAATGCTCCTAGGTTATAATTAACTCTTCTATTGAGAATGCTTTTCATAGCTTTCTAGGCATAAAACATGGCTCAAAAAACAATTATATTCCATAATAAAAATTTTAAGAAATTCTCGAATTTTCTTTATTAAAATTAACTTTCAACTATATATCTTAACGTAGTCAAGTAAAAAATATGTTTAACATTGTATATTATTGCAATATCTCCTAATCCATTTGTTAGAATTTTGTGTAATGTTTGTTTTGGATAGTGTGTTGTTGGACCAGGTGAAGGGCTTCCCTAAAATCCCATGGCTATGAGCCTATGAGGTCTTTGGAGTTTAAATTCCATAAGGCCTCCAAAGCCTCCATTAGATGAAGAAGCAAAAACCTAGTCACCTTACTTGTCAACACTTGAAAAACGTAATTAAAGTTATCCAAGCCGAGCTAAGGACTATCAAGAGAGTCAATAACTTATTCCAGTGTATCCCAAAAGGTAGGTTTGAGAATATTATTGGGAATTGGGAGAGCCATATATACAAGATAGCATCCAAGGGAATTAGGGAGAATTAGAGAAGATTACTAGGGTTTTTTTTGCCGGGGGATGGGGGGGGGGGGAGAGAGAGAGAGAGAGAGAGAGAGAGAGAGAGGATTACTAGGTTGATCATTGAATAATTAGTTTTGGACTGCTTATATGCTCTAAATACTTCGATACTAATTAAGTACAAATACTAATAAAAATGTGAATGCATAATCTTATAACTATTTAGTTTTAGTCTTTTAGATATAATACATCTCCGAACTATTCAAAAGTTCAAACACTGACTACCAATGTAAAACATGTTCCTTTGCAAGTGTTTAATTGTCATCACTTTTTCAATAAAGTGTACGCATAAGAACATGGAAAAAATTATGAATGCCTTGGTTTCTTCTTCTTTGATGCTTCAATTCCTGTTTTTGTATTTTCAGATGTTTCCTCAAGAGTGAACCGAACAAACCTTTTTACTTTGATATTCTCTCCAACTGTAGCTATAGTTTGTTTCAACAAGTCCTTCACCAGAATATTGTCATTCTTAATGAAAGGTTGCTCTAGAAGAGCAAGCTCTCTAAGCATCTTTGAGACCCTTCCCTCAACAATTTTCTGTCTAATGTTCTCAGGTTTTGATAGGAGGTTATCATCTCTTTGCATTTCAAGCTCTCTTTCCTTGTTCACAAAGCTCTCCGGAATATTCTCAATGGATACAAACTGCACTTTCGGGCAGACCGCGACCTGCATTGCCAGATCATCAGCTAAGTCCTTAAAATTTTCACTTCTACAAACAAAGTCAGTCTCGCAGTTCACTTCAATTAAAACCCCTATATGAGAATCATGAATGTAGGACCCAATTCTACCGTTGGCTGCAATTTGGCTGGATTTTTTGTCAGCATTTTCAGCAATTGAAAGACCAAGAGACTTCTTGCAATCCATCATCTCTGCTACAGGTTCTTCTTGTGGTTGTTTAAGTAATGCGGCAGAGATTGATACTGTTGGTTGGCTGCAATAGGGAGTTTGAATAAACATAACATTTGTAAGATATCGAAAGAAAATGTTCGCCTTGTTTCAACTATTTGTGTGAAAAGAAATAATATATACTTGTTGGTATGTTAAGCTACTTCAAGAATAAGATAAAAATACATTCAAGAAAATCATGTATGAATATAGCTAGGTTTACTAATTTTGTTCGTATAAAGTTCAATTTAGTCATTCAGCTATTTATTGTGATTTGTGTTAATTTAGTCTGTCAACTTTCAGAATCAAGTTAATTTAATGCTTACGCATAATTGACTAATGGTAATGCTATTCTTAGGCGCACATAAAAAAGGCTCCTATTTCATGCCCACATGAACTTCTTCATAAGATGTAGCCTCTTAGTATCTCCTAAGTTCTTAGGATCTTGTGGAGAACTAAAAATATGTGTACACATACATTTATGCTAAACTTACAAATCAAGTCGTTTTGGGTCCAAGTAAGTTGGAATATTTGGACGCAAGATCATCAAATTTTATCACCATAATGAGGCAACTAGGAGAAGTATAACAGGGGTTTTGCAGAAGCTGCCACATTTAAGAAGGAAACCACACTCTCTACAACATTATAAAAGCTGCTAGAAATCATCAACATGTCTACTTATGCTTTGTAAGATCAAATATATATGTTTTTGTTTTTGAACTCTAGATTGACATAGCAAGATGTGTCAACCACCAATTGAGCTATAAGACTCTAGACAAATATAATTTTTGTTATAATGCTAGCCAAATATAGAAACATTTGTTACCACTATCTATTTGTTCACTAAAAAAATAATAGTAATAGACAAAAATTATTTGGCAAGAGAAAAGGGATACGGAGAATGAAGGAAACTTACAGCAACAACGCATCCAAGATTTCTATGTCATGATCCATGGGATATTTCTGGATGGATACAACGGAAATATCTATCTCCCTGAATATTGGAGAAACGTCAAGTACTACAAAATTTAGGTAAATAATATCTGGCCCAAGTGGCTTTCGATTTTTACTCCTATTAGGGATGATCGACTGCAAGAGAACGCAGAATTTTTTATCACTTAAATGGATAATACTTGGGATAAATCTATCATCATTGAGATATTCCCGCTTCCCAAAAATTTCTTCATGAACGTTTAGACGACCCTCAAGCCACTCGCGCTTATCTAGATCATAAGAGTAGATAATTAAATCATCCTTAAGCAGATTATCAAACGATAAACCCAGTAGAGAGTATTACCAACCATGGCAGCTCCATAAGAACACCTTTTAGTATCCCAACGACGTAGCAAGTTGGGAGGCTCAAGAGCTGTCCAACAACGAGTGGTTATATCGTTATGTGTAGAATGTACAAGATTGATAAAAATTTACACGAATGTTGCCAAGACTCAATGGAAGGAGTGGAACAACAAGAATCTGTTTTTTGGACTCAAGAAGAGCTGCAAACACCTGATCATAAGTACTTTTGGTAATAATCTCAGATGGAGGAGATGGAGGATTGGGTAACGATTCCCACGTCCCTAAACTCGGGTCGAAAACCTCCATCCAGTGTTGTTGTTCTTGTGGAAGAGTAGATTCTAAACCACCTAAAACATACAATTTACCGTCGATGACGAAAGTGTGTGGACTGGCTTCTCTAGGAACAGTCGTTGGAGGACCTTGCTTCCAACTATCACTAGGATGGTTAAGGTCTAAGGTACAAACTTGGTTTGTACACTTGCTAAAACAATAGAGACGTGAGCCTAAAGCTGCAATATTGTGATTGCGTTTGTGAAGATCCAATGTTGAAAACGGATTGAGCTTTTGCATTTTTGAAGGAGAAGAAAAGGTTTCTGCGTTTGGGTCTGGGGCTTTAATGGCATACCACTCCATCTCCATTGTTTTGCTTCTATGTGAAGCTGGTATGCGACAGTCATACCCACCAAAAACGATCACTTGTCTACCATGACTATTATCGTTTTCCATTGTCATAAGAGCTAACGGTTGAGGTTAGGGTTAGGGTTGAGAATGGAGAGTTGAGAGGAGACACAGAACAAGAGAGCTGAAAGGGACACGATAGTAGTTATATGCTCGATCTCAAAATCTATAGGCCTTTTTGTGGGCTGACATTGCTAAGGCCCTCAAGGTGCTACTATATTGGACAGTGGGCTACTTTCTTACTTATGCTCTAGCTAGACTATATACAGTCATTATTTTGGGCTCACATCCACCTGAAATTATTTACAGTCATTCATATCTTAAAAGAAAAAAAAACTAATTATTTAAGATTATAATAATATAAGAATATAAATAATCTAGAATACATACATACATACATGTATATAACATATATAATATTAATGTGATTATATTAAATTTTTATATTGAATTTATTAAAACTATTCTACATCTGGTATCATAACAAAATTTCAATCTATTTGAAGCATAGTCATGGGTCAAGCGAGGATCATAATTTATAAATAAAAAATAAAAAAAAAAAAAAACTGCAATCGCCAAACCGCTATAACCCTCCAATAGCTATCGTTTGAATCCATCCACCACATGTTCAATCATTCAAATCTAGCCACCAAATGTTATATCTATCACAATACCCCAACACTAATGGTTCGTTTGGATTGAGGGAGAATGAGAGAAAATAGAGTAGAGTAGAGTAGATTTAATATAAAATTAGCTTATTTTTAGCCAACTCTACTCTACTCCCCTCCACTCCCCCTCCTTCCTTCCTCCATCCAAACAGGCCATAAAAAAAGAGGGAGAGAAGATAAATACTCATTGTTACTTTTTATTTTTTTGATTAAAAAAAAAGAAAAAAAAAAAACCTTAAGAGGGGAGGGTATGGTGTCAACTCCTACATGCTAAGGGTAACATGAAAAAACAACACACTCATTAGTGGGGACTAAAATAATAAGAAAAATTAAGTATATGAGAAAGGTGTCATTAAAACCATTTGTAGCACATTTGTAATCCTTGGAATTTTTTTTTTTTTTTTAAGAGAGTTTCAACTTATGGTGTCTACTCATGATAATAGCTCTTTATTATTAGACCAAAACACCACTCGATTTTTTGGTGTAAGCAGGTTTTGAACTCCAGATCTCTTATTCAACCATCAGAGACTTCAACAGTTGAGCTAACTGAAACCCAATTGTAATCCTTTGATTGAAAGAATTAAAATTCAATTCTTGCAGCAGATTTTTTTTTCCCTTTTTTATTTATTTGACACCTATGGTATGCCCATGCTATCAAGACTTTTTTTATTTGATATTTGTCGGGGTCGATTGTGGAAAGGGTAAATAAAATGGGAAATGGTCCAATCACCCCCTTGGATTTAAGAAAAAATGAATATAAAGGGAAAAGTCAAGTTCAAAATTTACACTACTTATCAAGAAGGCTAGCGATGCAGAGAGAGAGAGAGAGAGAGAGAGAGAGAGCATTGCAGTGTTGCCACATATACAAAAATCATTAATACGCCACAATTTTAGGGTAATTTGATTACTAAACTAAGAAACTTGCTAAATGTTCAAAACCTCGTTAGAGAACTTCCAATGAAATCAAATGTATTTTCTTAGCTAACAATGGTGATATTGAAATTTCAAATACAAAGAGCAGAGCAACTACTGTTACTAATGCATGATAGGGTCCAAACACGTGAGCTTTTTCATAGACTCTCATGTTTTAAAAATGGTGCCAACTAGCAAAATCTATGTTTTGGGAAAATGAAAACCCCCAAAATAAAGCCTAATCATGACCGTCCAAAATCACACTCCCTTAATTCCCCACTATATTGTATGGGTTTGGGCCATGCATTGAAAAATAAAAATATTTGTGTTGGACTTGTTGAATTTTAGCAAAAATAGCAATCAACAAACTGTCTATTGCATGCCTACAAAACACTACTGAAAAAATAAATTATACTTTAAAAAAAAAAATTCATTTTTATCAATTTGATTGTATAAGTTCACAATCATTTTTAACGTTAGTACTTTCGTCCGTTACTCTTGTTTAGTATTAAAAGAATACTAAAAATCTATTAAATTTTATTTTTAAGAAAAGGCAAAAAGACAAAATATACTTGTAAGGTTAAGGGCCCAAATTGTATATTGGGCTTGGGGCCTAAGCCGAGAGCATAGTAATTCGAGAGCAAATGAATGGTGTTGGATGAGTCAAGCTTGGAATCTACGGAGTGAGATACATATGGAAGGGCGGTCCGAGGAGGAATATCTCATCGGATATGCTAAGTACAGCTCAAATGTATGTCCTGGTAGTCAGGGGGACCTTCTAGGAAGCTCTAATAATAGGGACGTACATCATAAACGTACAAGAAGGATAGGAACTCAAAAATATCCAAAGAAAAACTGCTACCTCCGCATTGAATGCCGTGCAGCTAACTTTCTAGCCGCATTTATGTAGATAATACCCTTGAACAGTGTTGCTTTGACAACCATAACTCACAGAATGCCAGAAAGGGTGTCTGATAGGACAAACACTCAAGTGGTGGCTCAAAAGATCAACAAGTGTAGGATCAAGATCATCCAAAAGGAACTATATAATACAAGAGGCCCTTCATAAAATGAGGAGGGGAGAGAAAAAGGGAAAGCACTATAGCAATCTCAACAACTCCTGTAACAATTCTCATCTAATATTTACTAGAATAGAGCTCTTCGGATTGTGTTGAGGACAAATTTTCTTAGGTAAACTTAGTTCATCTCTGTTTGATCGTCATGAAAATCCATTTTAACTGTTATCCATGCATTAAAGCCTAGTTCTTTGATCCACTCTCTACAAATTTATTGTACTGAGCTCACTAGGCCAACATCCCTTCACATTCTTGGACTTGGGCTCCAAAACGTGTTTTTACACTAGTACATTTGGAAAAGTTTAGAGACAAAAAAAGAACTTTTGAAACCTTAGGGACTGTTTGGTGTGGCATTTTAAACAATAATTTTCAGTTTTTAAACAACATTACACATATTTTCATACATTTTTTTACCCATACATATTTCTAAAAAATACAAATAACTTTACTAAAATAATGTTACCAAACGGGCGCTTACCAATAAAAGGTAAACTTTTGTAATAGTTTAGATATGAAAATGATATTTTATCCAAAAAGTTCTATTGATGGATTTATTTATAATAGGGACTTACTCGACATTTCCACTTAAATATCACACGCAAGCAGAATAGCATCCCTGACTATCCTGTACTTTATCGGCTCGGACAATGCTTACGCTTGTAGAGAAGAGAATAGGGAGCAATAAACAGAGGTAAATATCATACAATGCCCTCCTCTTCTTCTTGATCACACCTCCTTATTTCCTTCTATTTCATGTCTCTCCCCACCAAACGCTCAGCCACATCCACCACCTCCAACAACAACAACAACAACAACTCTTCTTCTTCTTCTTCTTCTTCCAATCCCAACCCCAACCCCACATCTCCTCCTCCCTTCTCCGCCATGAAAAAGGCCAAATCCCAAGCCGCAGCTCTCGACCCCAAAAACGGTCTCCACCACCAAGACTTCAACAGCAACAGCAACAACAACAGCGATGTCGTTTTCGACCCCTCTTCCATGTCCGTCGACGACGATTTCAAGCCCCACGACTCCTCCGCCCCTTCCCATTCGCCAGCTCCGCCTCGCTCCGTCGCCGCCAATTTGTCCAGAAAGAAAGCCCAGCCGCCTCAGCCCGCGAAGAAGCTTGTCATCAAGCTCCTCAAAGGTTTCTATCAATTCCATCAATTTTTTTTTTAGGGTTTCAAGGTTTTTCATTTTTTTTTGGCTGAAAATTCTTAGATTTTGATTTGGATTTTTATGCAATTTACTTACTGTTTTGGATCTCGATGCTGATTCAACAACCTTATTTCTAATGCAATTTGGTTAACATTGGTGCATTCAATTTTAGCTGAATTTAGGGCACTCTACTTTCTTAATAGTTCAAACATGAAATTACTAGCTTCTCGGTCATCTCAACTCTGGTTGCCGACTAGTACTCCAATGGCCGCCAACCTATGTCTTACCGAATCTTCTTGTAGTTCACCACATAAGTTCACTATACATGGACTTTGGCCTAGTGACACAAATAATAATAATCGGAAAAACCAAACTGCACTGAGCCCTACCTCAACGATTGGCCCGATTTGGAGTCGGCGCCTAACAGGTTTTGGAAACATCAACGGAACAAAAACACGGCCGGTGTACTTATTCCATTGTCTCCACATATTTCAACACTATGTTGGCACTGAAGAGAGTGGGTCTATTCATTGCTGACATTTTCCAAAATTATTTGGGGGGAAGATTGGGTCTGTTAGGCAGTGGATATTTCCAAAATTGGGTTGTAGATAGACTATTTGTTCTCATGGGAATGGGAATGTGGCCATTGCTAATAAATACACAGGATCTTCGCTCTCACACCACCAGATGTCAAGGAAACGGAGTTTACCTCATAAATACTAAGATATCACTACAAATTAAATTGTCGCAGTGAGATCATAAAAGCCATTGAATCACAAACTGGATTTAGACCACACCTGTGGTGCATAAAGGTACAGTAGGAGTGCTGCAAGCATTGGACCATGCTTCTCGAGATTAGCTTCTGCTTTAACTTTCAGGTGGAGCTCATACACTTTCCAGATGTGCTACAGAATATTACAGGGCATCGTCAATGTCACGATGATGTGATTTTTCCAAGTTAGATCTGGTCTTGGCATATTATTATTTTTAACTTAGTTGATGACACTATGTAATTCTCTTGAACCCCCATGTTTTTTAAACCCCAAGTGGAGGTACCGCTGGTTGTAATTCTCCTAATTGAATATATATATATATATATAGCGCTCTTAAGCGCGAAACCCCAAGGCTCTAGTGCTTTTTGCCTTGGACCATGCTTTTGGAGATTAGCGTCTGCTTTGACTTTCGGGAGCAGCTCAGACACTGTCCAAATGTGCCACAGAATGTTACAAAGAATCGTCAATGTTTCAATTCTGTGATTTTTCCAAGTTAGATCTGGGCTTGGCATATTCATTTTTGTCCCTGTTCTGCAATTTTGTGTAGTGGCGTGTAACTTGTCGTTGTTTTCAACTCCTCTTCCATGACCGTCAATGACGATTTCAGACCCCACGACTCCTATGCCCCTTCCCCTTCTCCAGCTCCACCTTGCTCCGTTGCCGCCAATTTGCATAGAAAGAAAGCCTAGCTGCCTCAGCCTGCCAAGAAGCTCTTCAAAGGTTTCTATCAATTCCATCAATTTTTAGGGTTTTTGATTTTTCATTTTTGGCTGAAACTCTAGGTTTTAGGTTTAGTTCAGCTTCAATTCTTTGATCTTGCTTCAGATTTTTATGCAATTCAGTTACTGGATGGAATTTGTTGGATCTGGATGCCGATTCAACAACCTTATTTCTAATGCAATTTGGTTAACATTGGTGCTTTCAATTGTGGAACTTATTAGCTGAATTTAGGGTTTTTGGCACTCTATTTCCTGAATAGTTGAAAGTTGAAACATGAAATTACTACTCATGGTAATAGTATGCTTCTCAGTCATCTCAACTCTGGTTGCCAATGGTTACTATCAGCTAGTACTTCAGTGGTCGCCAACCTATTGTGTTACTGTTAACTACTGTTCCTCTTGTAGTTCACCACATAAGTTCACTATACATGGAAGTTGGCCTAGTGACACAAATTCTAATCGAAAACCAAACTGCGCTGTGCCCTCCCTCAACTTGCCGATTGGTGATCAACCAGGAATGAACCAACTGCACCTGATGTTGCTTAAGGAATGGCCCAATTTGAAAGATATGGAGTCGCCTGAGAGCTTTTGGAAATTTCAATGGAACAAACACGGCTGGTGTACTTATTCCAACATCTCCACATATTTCAACACTACGTTGGCACTGAAGGGAGAACATAATGCCAAGTTCCAAAGTTGGGGGGAAAGAGTGGGTTTGTTCATTGCTGACATTTTCCAAAATTATTTGGGGGGAAGATTGGGTCTGGTAGGCAATCTCCAACTTTGGGAAATTTTTCCATCGCTTGTAGTTAGAGGATTCGTCCTCATGGGAATGGGAACGTGGCCATTGCTAATAAATACACTGGATCTTCGTTGTCACACCACCAGAGGTCAAGGAAACGGAGTTTACTGCATAAATACTAAGCTATCGCTACAAATTAAACAATATTGTTGCAGTGAGATCATAAAATCCATTAAATCACAAACTGGATTTAGACCACACCTGTGGTGCATAGAGGTACAGTGGGAGTGCTGCAAGCGTTGGACCATGCTTCTCGAGATTAGCTTCTGCTTTAACTTTCAGGTGGAGCTCAGACACTGTCCAGATGTGCTAGAGAATGTTACAAAGCATCGTCAGTGTCACGATGATGTGATTTTTCCAAGTTAGAACTGGTCTTGGCATATTCATTTTTGTCCCTGTTCTGCAATTTTGTGTATTGGCGTGTAACTTGTCCTTCTCGTTTTTTTTTTTTTTTCCCCAACTTGGTGGATGGAACTATGTAATCCTCTTTAACCCCAAGCAGAGGTACAACTGGTTGTAATTCTCCTAATTCAATATATATTATATTGTCCAAAAAAAATTTCACCCAAAAAAAAAAAAAAAAGTCTTAAAACTTGGATCTTGTTAATGGAAAGTGTGGTGAAGATGCATGATGTTTGACATGATCTGAGTTAAGCAATAAGTTTCTTATGAGGATAATGTCGGGATACAGTTAAATTATCCGTATTGAAGTAGTGGGTTTAATATTGTGGCCCCGAATTCAAAGTTATTGTTTGGAAAGACTTACCTATAATGCAGAGGGGGTTCTCATTCCGCTCTGTTGGCAGATTCAAACAGCTAATTTTGAGGATTTGAAATAACAGCTTGAAGGTGTTATTTAAAATCCATAAAATTTGAGGTTGAAATTCTAAATTTATCTCAAGTGTTCTAAAAAGTATACCAATAGAGTGAAATGACTTGTAAGCTTCTAACATATGCTGTTTTTGGACAATACTTGTGTTATCTACACATAAATTCCTCCGTGTTTGATAAGCTTGATTTTTCCGGGTTTAATAAATATGTAAGATATTCTTACTAGGTATTGTTATTATTATCATTGGTTTTTTTAATCAAGTATTGTTTGTGATTGCCTGAGAAATGTGCAACCTCTTCTTTTTCATTTGTCTTTTTTAACCTAGCTTTAATTTGACATTGGTTTCCATGGTTTGGGATGGAACTATTTTGATAAGTATTAATTTGTTTTGGCCATGGCAAGTTTATTGGTGTTGTTTTAATAGTTCTTTTGTTGTGTGCCTTCCACGTCATGTTATACCTAGAAAAAGTAAAGCTTTAAAAAGTTGTATATAAGCTAAATAAGAAGGAAAAAAGCTATGGAAAACAATCACATATATGTTTCACTCACTAATAAAATTGTGAGAGACCAACAAAAGTTATGTTGAAGTAGAAAAAAACTAGTAGCAGTGGAGCTTGGAATCCAAAAATGTTCTTAACTTTCACTATTATATGGAAGAAGAGGGACTGATGTATTTCCTTCTTCATTTCCCCATTTGTTTCTCTGAAGCCAAACCAACACTGCCTGCAAATTTTGAAGAGGAGACGTGGGCAAAGCTGAAATCTGCTATATCTGCTATATTTTTAAAGCAACCTGATCCTATTGACTCAGAGATACTTTATCAGGTGGAGCCTGCTAAATCTTTCTTGCTCTTTAATTGGGATTCAGATACCTTTTCCAATGTAAAATTTCTCATGCATTCTGATTGCTTAGCTAACGCATTATGTTGTGCTTAGGCTGTTAATGACCTTTGTCTACACAAATTGGGGGGAAATCTTTATCAACGGATTGAGAAGGAGTGTGAAGCACACATATCTGAAGCATTGCAATCCTTGTTTGGCCAAAGCCCAGATTTGGTGGTTTTTCTGTCACTTGTCGAGAGATGCTGGCAGGATCTTTGTGACCAAATGTTGTTGATTCGTGGTATAGCCTTGTATCTAGATAGAACATATGTAAAGCAAACACCTAATGTGCGATCATTGTGGGACATGGGATTGCAGCTTTTCCGCAAACATCTTTCATTATCTCCAGAAGTTGAGCACAAAACTGTCACAGGCCTTTTAAGAATGATTCAGAGTGAAAGGTAAATATTTATTCTTCTGAAGATATGCAAGCCATCATACATCTTCTCCAAAAGGTTTTTGATATTCTTTTTCCTTGGTTCTTGATGCTGTTTGTAGTTGCATTAATAAGTGTTTTAGGTGTTTACATGGAGGCTCCACAGAAGTTACACATTTGGTTTCATAGGTGCTAGCATTCTCTTTTGAACCTTTATGGTCCTTTACTTTCCTCCAGTTATTAACAATGCTTATTTTTTGCATCTCTTATATTTTATTAATCTTAATGTAGTGCTTGTGTATTAGTGATCACTTATCTATTTTGAAGTGCTTCTGTGTTAATGATTTTATATATTTCGAAGTGCCTAAATTTTAAATTACAGTAGGGCCGTGAGATAAGGTTTAGTTATATGAACTACTTATATTCATTTTTCGGAAGTGGCAAAAATGACATTTCTCTTACAATCTTGGGGATTTGACAGAAATTCACACAGGCCCCGGAGACTAGTTATGGTAAGGATGTTGTTCTTAAAATTGTCTTCATTGAAAGTTGGGTATAAATTCTTGTTGGCAATGGTTTAGAAGCTTGTAAACCTCAAGGAGGATGCCAAAAAAGAAAAAGGTCCTCCAAAGGCGATTACGCAGTTATGGAATGGGACATAAGAAGATTAGTTGCGATTGAATTTACTCTGTCAATGCATGTAGTATACATGTTTTTATTTCTGTCACCAAAATAAATAGGAAACAATTTTGTGGGTGTATTTATGAATTTAATTTCAGCTATCTTTTTGTGTATGTATCTCTTGTGGTTTGTTGATGGTATATGAATCGCAAAATGAAATGATTTCCTGGAACCAGCTTGATGCATGTAGGGATGTGTTGTCAAGAAAAATAGTATTTTCTTTGTAAATATATACCACACTTATAAACATCAAATGTTATAAGCATGTAGCCAAAGTAATTAATTCCCTAAATTAAAAATACAAAGTTGAAACTTAGGGGGTGTTTGGTTTAGCCATTTTCATTTCATCACTCAATTCTCAATTGCCATCACTCAATTCTCATATTTCGTGGGCCCCACCTCAGGTTCTCTTGTTTGGTTTCATTTTTCTTTTCAATTCTCATATCTCATTACTCAAAAAATTGAGTTATAGTGATGGAAATTGAAAACAAGTTTTGTTAGTTTTCAAATTATAAGAAATGAGTTAAGTGGCAAACTTGTAAAAAATTTCAAGTTGCTGGGATTCACACAACTGACCAGTCACTATCAAGTCAGACACACAGCACCAAACTCATTTCATCTCTATCAGTAGATGAAAAAAACACACTATTCGCCTCACACAAAATATTTTTGCTCATCTCATATATGATCTCTCGGTCTCTCTTCTGATCTCAGTCCAACGATTCTTTCATTGATCTCAGCTCAGGTGAATGCGAATCTCTCTCTCTAATTTCACTTTCTCTATCTCTCTCGTTCTCACATCTCTCTCGGCCTCTCATCTCTCTCAATCCAACAAACCTTCCCTCCAACTCTGCTCAGGTGAATCTTCTTGATGTTGTGTTCTTTGGGTTTTATGGTTAAAATTTTTGTGGGATTTTACGGGTTCTTAAGGTATTTTTCTGGGGTAACAAATGCACAACCATGTGGAGAGATTGGGTTTTGATTCAGATGTTTATGTTCAGAAATTGGGCTTTGATTT
Organism: Quercus ilex subsp. ballota; assembly: GCA_032727855.1. Lineage (NCBI taxonomy): Eukaryota > Viridiplantae > Streptophyta > Magnoliopsida > Fagales > Fagaceae > Quercus > Quercus ilex. Next base: position 55,924,669 of record CM064918.1, read on the forward strand.
CATTCTCAAAAAAAAAAAAAAAAAAAAAAAAAAAAAAAGGAAGAAAAGAAATTGGGCTTTGATTTAGATGAACAACCATGTGGGAATATAAGTGATGCACGTAAGTTTTTTGATGAAAGTCCTCTTTTGGAATTGGTTTCATGGAATTTGATTTTTGGCAGGTTATGTTCAGGTAGGGAATGTGGATAATGCCAAGTCTATATATGAGCTTGGTAAGAAAATCAAATTAAAAAAAAAAAAAAAAAACTTGCAGTGAGTTATGAAACTTGGTGGAAAAATCAAATTGACAATATGATTTGGTTTTAAAATCCCATGCCTGATGGATGGCTGTGGCTTTCACTTCTTCCCTTTTGTTGCTCTTCTTTGGGTTCTGAGATGTAATGGAGTATAGGACCAGTCACACGGGTGAGTTAAAGTAGAGGACAACATTACCGTTCTGACTAAACAGTAGAGGACAGTGAGTTAAATTAGCTTTTTAAAGGGAGAAAACCAACTGGATTTGGGATGCCAAACATGGTGAGAATGAGTTATGAGGAAATAGGGAAATAAATATGAGTTATAAGACGTGAGTTATGAATTGTGGGTTATGAGTTATGAGATATGAGTTTTGAGGGAACCAAACACCCCCTTAACATCTGATTTTTGGAATTCCCTACTTGGTGAATTCCTGATTTTGGTGCTAGGAGTGTAATGTCTGCATAATATCAGTCCAAGATAAAAAAGATTCTTTTAGTGTCAAGAACTTATGTTTGATTTGTATAGAGCCAACTCCTTGTTGTCATGGAATTCTTCTTGTTGAAGGCCTGGCACTTCATTTTTCTCTATGGCGTCATTTGATTGTTTAATCATCTTAGAAGAAGTAGACCCCTTAGAAGTCTGATTGAAAAATTCCATGTCAAGGTAATGTTTTTATGGTGGCAATTTTCTAGCATGTTCTTTTCCCCTTATGCTTGTAATAGTCATCTTTATGGTCAATGACTTTCTATTTTTCCTGTTTATTTTGTTGATGGTTGGATTCATTACCATATGAAGAAGCTTGACATTTCAACTTGCGATTTGCTGTTCTGTTTGGTATTTCAGATTAGGTGAAGCAGTGGATAGGACTCTCCTTAACCATCTCTTGAAGATGTTTACTGCATTAGGAATTTACGCAGAAAGCTTTGAAAAGCCATTTCTTGAGTGCACATCTGAGTTTTATGCTGCTGAAGGCATGAAATTCATGCAGCAATCAGATGTTCCAGATTATCTGAAGCATGTAGAGGTGCATATTTTCCTCTCCTCCCCCCCCCCCCCCCCCTCTCCCGGTTTTCCTTATCTATCTTCCAACTATAAGTGATTCTCTCTTCTGTATAATCCTTTTTGCCCTTTTGCTGTATTGTATTGTTAGTTGACTATTTGTGTAAATCACTTGAAAATGGTTTACTGAATGACAATTTTGATCTATCTTGCCATCTGATTCTACATTACATGATTTTGAAGATATGTAATTATTAAATTGCTGCAGACAAGGTTGCACGAGGAACATGAAAGATGCGTACTCTACCTGGATGCTTGTACAAGAAAACCACTAATAGCAACTGCAGAAAAGCAACTCCTTGAACGCCACATATCTGCCATTCTTGATAAGGTGTGAATATGGTCATGACTCTCTCATTCTATGCGTAGTTAATTCTTGCCTTCTCTATATAATTGGCCAAGTTTTTCATCCTCTCTAAACCACTAGGCTTTTTATGCTCTTTCCAGGGTTTTATGATGCTAATGGATGGGCACCGTATTGAGGACCTTCAGAGGATGTATTCACTGTTTTCAAGGGTCAATGCGCTTGAATCACTGAGGCAAGCCCTTAGCTCATACATCCGCAGAACTGGGCAGGGCATTGTCATGGATGAAGAGAAAGACAAAGATATGGTTTCATCCCTTTTAGAATTTAAGGCTTCGCTTGATACAATATGGGAAGAAAGCTATTCCAAGAATGATGCATTTTGCAACACCATTAAGGATGCATTTGAGCATCTCATCAATCTTCGTCAGGTAACAAGTTTTTCATCGGTCTCTCATGTTTCTCTTGTTGGCTATGTTAGTGATAAACTGAATAAAATGGATTATCTATTGCATAGTTGTGGATAGAGAAGTAAAATCAAAGGAATAAAAAACTATAAAGGTGAAAGTATGAATTATTTAATTGGTGAGTAATAAGTTCTAGTTAAATTTAGAGTTACTAGAAAGCACATAACTTCATTTTGGGTGCCATACATGTGTGTTCTGGCCAAGTCCTTTTATAAAAAAAAATGTTGGACATGGCCAAGATACAAGAACAAGAGGAACCGAATATCCTTTTACAAAACAAAGAGAATATTCATGCTTTGAAAAGTGATATTTCATTTGAAAATTAACAAATATCTTTATTCTAGGTTTGTATTCTAATTTCTAAACATCCTTTAATAGTCATAGATTTACTTTATTATCCATTATTACTCTTAGATTGATATATTTATTTAACATTATATGAAAAATAAATGCTTAATACTATGTAGAAAATATAAATAAAAATATTTAATAATTATTTAATAGACATGTCTTGCTTATGTACGGGGCTGTGTTCTTTCAATAAACTTTTGAGTTACTTATCAAAAAAAAATAGACATGTCTTGCCATACTTGTGTCCCATTTTTTCAAAAATTGTCGTGTCGCCATGTTGTACCCGTACTTGTGTCCATGCTTCTTAGTTAATAACACTATCATCATTATTCCTTATTACCAGACTTGGGATGAGATTTAAATTGATAAAGTGCTATTTATGTGCTGTTAACTCTTCCCCTCCTCTCAACTTCACTTGAGAATTAGAAACCCAAGGGGTTGGTCTAGTGATTCCCAAGGCCTTATGAGATCTATGAGTTCTTGGGTTCTCATGGAGCCACACCCAAGGGATTCTTTGTAATAATCTGGTGTGTGTAAGAAGGGGGGATTATGCATACTCGGGGAAATAGTAAGATGGTCAAAGAGCTTTGGACGCCCCTATTAGAAAAAAAAAAAAAAAAAGAAGACCCTTTATAGGAGAATTATATATATAGCAGTGTTGTTAAAAGCGCTGAGTGCACTTAAGCGCAAAGCGCAAGCGTGCGCTTGATAGATGTGAAGCGAACATTTAAAAAAAAAAAAAATTTATTAATGTTCAATTCAACAATCAAGTGATCAATTAATCATATAAATTACAATAAAAGCCAAAGGCCTTGTAGCGGAATTGGCTCCTCCCCATGCACAAAGTGTTTGGGGGTTTAGGGGAGAAAGGGTTCGAGCTGCTAGGTGAGCAGCATGTTGTAATTATCTCTAAAAAAAAATTACAATAAAACATTTTATATAATTTATATAGCATTTATATAATTCTCTTGTGCTTTATAAAATATATGCATCATGATATTTGATGGTCATGATTAAAAAACATGGTTGAATCAAAATAGAAGTATAGAACCAAAAAGGCAAAGGCTAAAAAGTACTAGAATGTTAAGAAATGTTATCTTTGCCTATCAAAATCAATGCAAATATGCAATGCAATATTAATCTACATAATCATCATCCTCATTAAGCAAGGGACCATCATCGTTGTCATTAAGCAAGATTTGAAGTTGAAGCACCTATAAAAAAAAAAAAAACCAAAGAATGTTGATTAGGTGATGCATTTATATGGTGAATTGGTTGACCATATTTTCCTTCATTGTCCAGTTGCTATGAATTTGTGGTCTATGGTTTTGGGTTTATTTCGAGTAAGTTGGGTTATGCCAAAGTTAGTTATGGGGCTCCTAGCTTGTTGGCAAGGTTGGTTTGGTCATTTGAAGATAATGAGAGATCCATATCAGACCTCAAGTTATTTTTCTTTAGAACCTTAATGGATTGGTTGTCTGCTTTACGAAACCAATATTTTTCTTCTTCTCTTGAAGTTCTTGATTTATGTAATTTTTGTACTTGATTTGTTTGGCCCCTGTACACTTCCTGTATATTAGGGTGTCCCTTTTTTATATCAATAAATCTTATTACTTATAAAAAATGATGCATTTATATGGGATTTACAAACATAGGAACCAGAATAGCCAAAGTCTGGGAGACTAGCAATTCCGGATTAGCCAAGTTTAAGTCTTTTCTGGATTATTGACAACTATTTGTGATCAGTGTCTATCCATAACAATTTTATATGTACATTTCACTATCTATCTATCCACGCACACTCACATTTCAGTAACAATACAAATCTGCCCTACAAGAATTCATAATTTTTATATTAGAAATTGTTATTATCTATCCAAAATATTAGAAATTGTTATTAACAAGATTTTGGCATGCATCCTGCATGCAAAATGTCAGACCAATTAATTCAGTCACTACTTGCCAGGAAAGATACCTAATCTGACTCCAGTAATAAGCTCACCCAACTCGTGCAGTGACCTGCATTATTTGCTTTTTCATAGTTGTATAGTGTTCTGCCCAACCCACATCAATCATACTGCTTTAGTTGTCAAAATATTTGAGAATCCTAAAACTAAACTAAGAGTTCTTGAAATCCCATGGAAGTTTCTCTCTTTCATGGTGGGAGTTATTCTCAGAAAGATTATTGATTCAGGAAATCCTTTAGTCGTTAAAATCTGCATCAATCTTATGTTTGTTTTTTTTTGTTTTTCTTTTTATCTATCAAGTCATTATTTCTGATATATTTGTGCTTCTTTTTATAGAACCGACCTGCTGAGCTGATTGCGAAATTTCTGGATGAAAAGCTTCGTGCCGGGAATAAGGGTACTTCTGAGGAAGAATTGGAGGGTACTCTTGATAAAGTTTTGGTTTTATTCAGGTTTATTCAGGTTAGTTTGACTATTGGATTAACTAAAAGTTCTATTGTCTGGTAATGGTTGTTTTTGCTATTATTTACGTCTCATGTTTTTCATCAAAATGACACTGAGAAACATGTCATATTCTTGCTTATTAATGAAGGGCAAGGATGTGTTTGAAGCATTTTATAAGAAGGATCTTGCAAAAAGGCTGCTTTTGGGAAAGAGCGCTTCCATTGATGCGGAGAAATCCATGATCTCTAAGGTTAAGGATTGATATTTTGGGACTTACATGTATTTGCTGCATGTTTTTGATCGATTCATTATGCTAACAAGTTTTTGTTGCTAATGCAGCTAAAAACAGAGTGTGGCAGCCAATTTACAAACAAACTTGAAGGAATGTTCAAAGTACGCACATTTGTTAATCTGTATAAATTTCGGGTTTGAAAATTGTCAATTATCATTATTGCTATTAAAGATGATTTCAAATTGTGGGGCAACCTTAATGGGAAAGGCTCCCTTCCAATTCAAATCCTTCAATTTTAATCCAGATGTAAGACACATTTAAGAAATCCAATGGTCCTAAAAAAACACGTGTAAATCACACAAAATCAAATAAATACCACATCTCTCACATCTGGCTAAAAATTGAAGGGAATTGAAGGATTTGAATGGGAGGGGTTCCTATCTCAACATTTAATGTCTTCTAGATGACGTGGCCTCGACGATTTGTTGATGTCATGAATGGGATGACAGCTTTTGTCCGATTTTCCAAATCTGGAAGTTTACACTAGGGTCCTACCTGGTTTGATGGAAGATTTTCCAAATCTGAAATTTACACTAGGGTCTTACCTGGTTTGATGGAAGAACCTGTTCATTCCAGGTTTAAGCTATGCAGTCTACATATTAAATTACGGATTAGAACCTTGGTCTAGGCCTAACTTTTGGTGGATTTATTAGGGGAGCATGTGTTAGCTTGCAATTCTCTTGAGTGATGTAGGAATCATTTAGACATACAAAATTCATGTTTTCACCATTAATCCACATTTAAGATTCTCATGTGACCAAGTGCTTACATCCTGAGTACTGGATCAACTTTTTATGATGCTACAGGAATTGAAACTTTAAATTGACAATAATATGAAGATCAATGCAGCACTGTGCTGTCAAATTATTGTCTACTGTATTGTGTGTAATTTGTATTAGTGTAGTTCAGCAAGAGGGAGATGAAGTGTTGGGTTGACTTTCTACAGTAAGAAGTTCATCATATGAGCTTCTGTAGTCAATTTGTTAGCCTCTATATTATTCTTATCACTTCATTATCATGATTTTGCAGTGCACATTTTGAGCTTTTATCTTTAAAAAAGCTTAGTAAATGGTTTTTCTATTCCCTGTTAAGAAACACTCACCATATGAGCTTTTATTATGAGTTTGTATGGGTTATTTAATGATAGTTTCTGCGTTGTTTTTGTGAAAAATTTTCAGGACATTGAATTATCAAAAGAAATAAATGAATCCTTCAAACAATCATCCCAGGCCAGGACAAAACTCCCATCCGGGATTGAGTTGAGTGTACACGTTTTAACAACAGGGTAGGTCTTACTTTGTTCATTATCTTTGAACTCAGATTATTCATTCACTTAATATTCCCAAGTAGCTTCATTGGTTTTGGGTGACTAACTGCAGGTACTGGCCAACATATCCGCCCATGGATGTTAGACTTCCTCATGAATTGAATGTCTACCAGGTTGGGGGAAACCGCCATATAGCTCTTTCAACTGTAGGTTGTTTCATTGTGCTTCTGAGCACCTGTTTCAATCTTTTCTTTTTCTTGGTGCAATAGGACATTTTCAAGGAGTTCTACTTGAGCAAGTACAGTGGGAGGCGCTTAATGTGGCAAAATTCGTTAGGTCATTGTGTGTTAAAAGCTGAATTTCCTAAAGGTAAAAAGGAGCTGGCAGTTTCTCTGTTTCAGGTTGGTCTCTTTTAGGCCATTATGCTTTGTTCTATTTTTCAGTACTCTATTATTATTATTGATTTTGCCTACCCAAGTGGACAACTTATAGTGCTCTGGCTACATCGTATGTCTTGTGCTACAGACTGTTGTTTTGATGCTCTTTAATGATGCTGAGAGGCTAACCTTTCAAGATATTAAGGACTCTACTGGAATTGAGGATAAGGAACTAAGGAGGACTTTGCAGTCCCTTGCGTGTGGAAAAGTTCGAGTCTTACAAAAGGTTGGTAGTCAAGCATTGCAGGATTTGTATTTAAGAAATGTACTTGTAAAATTGAGTGTTGGATTATTTATTTATTTATTGGTTAACTATTTCTGCTTTCCATAAATATATGTGCCACAGATGCCCAAGGGTAGGGATGTAGAGGATGATGATTCATTTGTGTTCAATGATGTATTTACTGCTCCTCTTTACCGTATAAAGGTAAATATGTTTGCATGTTAAGTAACAACACTGTTTGCATAAGTCTGACAAGTGTCAAAAGTTAATATGTGAAATCAAAGACTTTCAATTTTGACTTTGGGTGAAAGAACTGACGGACTTTGAGTTTTGGTTTCCACTCATATGATAGAGCATGAAGCTAACATTGCATTGATGGAGCAGGTAAATGCAATACAGATGAAGGAAACAGTGGAGGAGAATACAAGCACCACCGAACGAGTTTTTCAGGACCGTCAATATCAGGTCAAACCTATGTTTGTGTTACTATTCTAAATAGATATATGCACATACTAAATATTATTCTAGATTCCCAACTGAAACTTAACTTTTCTAATATAATTTGTTTTCTTGATAAATTATAGGTTGATGCTGCTATTGTACGAATAATGAAGACTAGAAAAGTGCTCAGTCACACACTTCTGATAACTGAACTCTTCCAACAGGTAAATGTTTTCTGCTTTATTTATCCTTTTCTTTTAATATTGAGATCTTTACAAAGTAGGGCCCAGGAAAAATCAAATATCATGGCAGGCATGTGCTATTGGCTTCCACGTAAGAAGAGAAAATGGTTAATTTTACAGAATCATTGAATTTATGGAAGCCCCTTCTGAACTCGGATTAAACACAATGTGATTGATGACCCGAGAGGCATAAAATGGACAGCCCAACTATTTTAAATTTAAGATGAATTGGATTGTATTAGTGATGTGGGGATTTTTCTTTTCCTTTCTCCTGTGAACAGCTCAAATTTCCAATAAAGCCAGCTGATTTGAAGAAACGGATTGAAAGCCTTATCGACCGGGAGTATCTAGAGCGTGACAAGAACAACCCCCAGATATACAATTACTTGGCATAATCAATCTTTTTAAATCTATTTGTAAATGACAAGTGCAGCTTCAGCCTTTAAGAGAAGGAAGACTGCCCCTTTGTCTGTCTGTACAGTAGTTTGTAGCTTTCATTTTTGTTGTGTTTAACACTATAATTGTAAAGCATATTTAGTTGCTGTTTTGAAATTCTCTTCCTTAAGAGGATTCGGTATTCTTGATAATAATCGGCACTTTTTGGCAATAGGGTTTTAGTGGAATGAATACGATTGTGGTCAATTTCATTTTCCTATTACAATATTATTTTCTTCATATCCCTGAATCAATCTTTTTCATTTGGAACAGCACTGGCGTCCACACCCTCACTTTTCTTTTTTTGCGCTGAATGTCCACACCCTCACTTTAGAGCACTCACATAAGTGGGCATATAATACTGTACGCCCACTATAATAATGTGTATTTACTCAAAAAGTACCCACATATAATGCTGTATACGCCCACTGTAATAATATATATTTACTCAAAAACCACCCATTCGGTTTATTTATAATACTGTATGTTTACATTTTTGTAATCGTAAATGTACAGGATTATTGTAGCTTTGTATTTGAATATTTTATTAATTTTTAATTATTTTCTCATTATTTCATCTCTCTTTCTCTCTCTCTCACACCCTCTCTTCTTTGCTTCACTGTTGGTGGTAAATTAGTCATATAATGTAGAAGTCTCGTTAACGGATGCCTTTAGGGTGTTTGTTATTAGGTTATTTTATGAAAGTTTTGATACTATTTTAAATATATATATATATATATATATATAAATGTGTCAAAAAAATTAGTAAGTTTTTTTCTTTTTTCATAAAAAATTTCTAAAAATATGTCCTAAGTCAATGCTCATAAGACATTTATTAACTTTTTCCTAAAACAAGGTGTTAGTTTAAAATTAAACAAATAATTTTTTTTTTTTAAATTGTCATTTTGATTGTATATAAATTTTCATTCTTATCAAAAAATTTTATTTTTGAGAAGCTCATTCTTATCAATTTGATTGTATAAGTTCACATTTATTTTCAACGTTAGTACTTCCGTCCATTACTCTTGTTAAGTATTAAAAAAAAAAAAACTAAAAAGCTATTAAAATTTATTTTTAAGACAAAAATACAAATTCTACTGATTAAGTTTGGTCACAAGTTTATTTTTGTCAAACACAAAACTTATTAAAGAATGGTTCAATTACCTTTTTTTTTTTTTTTTGGGATAATAATATATATATATATGTATAATATTTTAAAAAATAAAAAAAAAATAAAAACAATCTTATAGATGTAATTTGTATTTTTTTGAAAAAACAAAATAAATATACGGAAAGCACTGTTGTCCCTATCACAGGAAGCCAACGTCGAAATATATTTATTAACGAGCAATATTTTCTCCTCTTTTGTTTACTTTTCTCTCATCCTCCTCGGACTACGGCGAGCTTCACCACCACTCTCACCGCCGTTATCGTCAAGGTATGCCCATCTCTCACTCTCTCCGTGTCCTTAGATTTTCACCGACAGTACTTGCTTTTTTTTTTTTTTTTTTTTTTTTTTATAGTTCACCTTGCGCTTCTTCATTCTCGTTTGGTAATTTGAGGAGATTCCCAGATGGGTATTTCTTATTTCTTCGTTTCTCTGGGATTTTGAAGCTTGGCTATTTTTTTTTTTTTTTTTTGGGTGTGTGTGGTAATTTCATAGAAGTATTTTCTTTATTTTGTAATTTTAGTGATGGGTTCTCTTAAAGGCATTGTTTTTATCTCAGAAAGAAAAATTCACCTAAAAATACATTCTTTACTTTGATATTTTTTTTTGAACTGACTTCATTTGTTGTTGCTTTTCACTCCATAGAAACTAACACCAACTCAAATTCACCAAAAAAGTGTTCAAGCATAAAACAAAAGTAAAAATTCAAGTATATGCAAAAATAGAGAATAAGACATCAATGAAATCAAAATAAATACTCCAAGCAACAACTACCACAAAAGCAGTCTCAGCAGGTTGTTCTGCATAACTCATTTTGCCACAATTTTGAATAACCTAAGTAAGGAAAGAACAATTTCAATAAGCTATTATAACTCATGTGACATTTAAATGTATTATTTAGTTGGGGTTTGTAATTGTCTGAATGGTGCAATGATGCACATGCTTGTGATGTTTAGTTTCGAGTTTTGACATTACATGATATGTGGAGTAGAAATGTTGATTAATTTATCTTATGTACTATCATTGAAGTTAAACTTCATTTGTAGACTTGTAGTGGTATGACATTTTCGTTGTTAGGACAACATTGTATCTCCTATTTAATCATGAAAATCCCAAAATCTGTCGTTGTAGTTCTTCCTTTTTCTAACTTCCTGTTTTTTTACATGTATTATCTTTCTTCTCTGGATGCATTTTGCTTCAGTTTCGGTTCAAAAAATGTCCTTTCCATTCTAATATATACACAGCAAACAGCCATGCCTTAATCCCAAATTTTTTGGGGTGTGCTATAGTTCCTCAGCAGCCTAGTTGGGGTCAGCCACTTGCGTTCCATCCTAATATATGCTTAATCCATATTCTGACATCTTAAAATAGTCTCGATAATTTTAAATAACCCTAAGAAACAAACATAGGCAGCACAACCAACACTTTGCAAGGCCTCTAACAGCCCAAAAATTGTTGTATTTTAAAACTGCCATGCTTTTGCCAGTCATTTGGAATGTGCTGTGTTTTTATAAATAATTATTAAAATCTTATATTTCTCACACGAGCCCCTGTTTTCCCCTAATATGCAGAAAGAAGAAGATGGAGCTAGACGTGGTGAAAGCAGAGTTAGTGTTGCCAACCCACCTCAGTTTCAAGCAGGTTCAAATGTACGAGAAGTACCCAAAAGGTCAATCCAGAGGCAGGCACTGGAAACATCTCAAGCAGATCCTTCAGGCTGAGAATTACCAGAATTTCCCTCCTGACGAACCCACCTGTAAGTTTTTGGAATGCATGAAAAAAAAGGGACTTTTATTGGCTTTCCTTTTCCAGAAAAGCATATATATTAATTACCAGAAGGAACAATGAGACTGTTGTAATGGGAAGTAAAATTTTATGCACTATGCTGGACTTTGTATGACTCATGATGTTGAAAAGAATGTTATACTTGCTAAACTGACAACAAATGGGAAACCTTTTATTCATGAATTGATACATGATTGTCCTACATGGAAAGAGTGTAATTCCTAAGTTTGTGGTTGAACACAAGCGAAGGTGGGGCAAAAATTTTACAGTTTAGTAGATTCATGCGTTAAATGACTATAGAATAAATGAATATGATTAATGGACCCATTTTGCATTGAGAGTAAGAAGTCTATGCTTGGGGAGTCTTTGGAAGCTTAAAGCCCAATGAGATGGGATGAAGGGTTTGCACCTCACTAAATTTACATCAAGGATTGACTTATGGTATTAGAGTGATTTAGGATCAATTTTTTTAACATGAAAAGAGGTGTTTGCTGGTATGACTGGAGAGCGTATCAAGAAATCACTTGTACTGTAGGAGGATGCTTATTGGTCAACCTGATTTGATGTCAGTCAAGTATCTTGAGACAAACTGGCCTAGATTGGCTGCTTTACTTAACTGTTCAATCATATTGTCAGGTTTAGACAGATAGTCATCTGTTCAGAGTTTGAAATTAAATGTTTAAACTTGCAAGCTTTTACTCTTTCTTTCTTTCTTCTTCTTCTTCTTTTAAAAAAAAAAAAAAAAAATTATCAGTAAGTAAAAATCTTTATTGAGATTACTATATATTTCCTTTCTGAGTTTTGATCCCTCGATGTCTCCTGTTCTGCAGATGTTAATATTGAGTCACCACCCTCTATGCATCCTTGCAAGAAAATTTGTGATATAACAGGATATGAGGTATGTGGCTCTCTTAATAAGATGTGGTATTATAGTTCCAATCAATGTGAATATTTAGTTTGAATGTTTGATCCTGCTGTTAGGGGTAGATTCATTTCTATGGATTTTTGCATCCTGCTGTTAAAATTTTTACTTCAATTAAATCCAGTTCCATTGTATTAGTTGATTGGTTCTCTCTTTTTGATCAATGCTAAGAGTTGAACCCACTTGTTCCTACCCACCCACTTTGTTTTAGGTCTGTGTGAAAACCTGGAAATCATAGAATTTTGGATTATTGTTGGTGCACATTTTGATTTGCCTAAGCTTGTACTCTGCCTGTTAGGTTTCTGACTTAACTTGGATGGGTTAATGAGTCTTATGACTTGACCCTTGTCCATCCAGCCCTCTATATGCTTGTTATTCTACAGGGCCTAATAGTTATAACATTCTTGTTGCCAAATAGATTTTGTTCAGATGCATTGAGAACAGGAATAGGTTGCAACTGCTGTTTTAAACACTATGATGAATCCATCAGTAACTGAATTCCATTATTTTTTTTTGGTTTGGATTATGTTACCTACTTTTGTTTACTCGTGTATCATGCAGGCGCCTTACTATGACCCTAGGACCAATCTCCGTTATGCGAATGCTGATGTTTTCAAGCTCGTAAGATCACTTCCTAATGAGTATGTGCAAAGGTATTTGGCTCTGAGAAACGCAGCAGTGATCCTCAAGTAGAATAGAGTAGGTTTTCTTATTTGAAATTAGCTTAGGATCCTTTGTGCTGATTGATTTAATCTGTATAAAAGGACATTAGAATGGAGTTTATTGTTTTCTGTTGTCACCAAGTCTATGGAATAAGTTTATCCAGGCATCTTCTTTGATAAGCACGTGTTCTCACTCCTTAAGAAAAAGGTTCATCATGCATATCTTTTTGTTGATGCAGTGATGTGTTTCTTGCCATCTTCAACTTATATATATATATATATATATTTTTTTTTTTTTCAATAGAAAACGATGGGAATTTTATTCAAGAATGGGGAGGGAAAATGAGGGACACTACTCTAGCCAAAAAGGTCTTCCTCAACCCAGACAAAGCTTGGCAGGACAATATGACCATCACTATATGACCCAAACATCAACCAAATAAGCTTACCCATTAGTACAATAGACTTCTGGGGACATCAGCTGCAGAAGCCAACTTGATCGACACAAAACTGCAATATTGCTTGTTTATGACAAGAAGCAAGTTATAGTTGAAACAGAACTAAATTTAGCTTACAAGATAAAAGCCCATCTGACTTATCAAACAGAACTAGTGTATCCAAATACAATTATTTAAAAAAGGCAAATAATCAGGAATTGATTTATTTTGTTAAAAACAAATTCAGAAAGAAAACCCCAATAGTTGTTTAGAGCTTTAGATCCTTATAACTTTATACTCAGAATGACTATAAAGCGGTTAGGGACTAAAAAAAGCAGTCTAAACTCAAACCCTCAAAATATTTTAGATTCCAAATTTGCACAAAACCATAAAAAATATAAATTTCAAGATAGAAAAATCAGGTTACTGGTTGAACAATGAACAAAATTTTACAAAAGGAATCTTTACAAAAAGAATGCTTTAACATGGATGGGGAGGAGTCTCGGTTGTTTAATGACAATTCATGTTATTGGCTGAACAATGAACAAAATTTTGGACACAAGGCTTGAAAGGATAGCGGCTAAAGAACTAGTATTTGACTGTAGAGGTAAAAGGCTTGGAAGTAGACTGGTAGAGGCGTAAAATGAGAGTTGAATAGTGTGTGGATTACAACAAAAATAGAAGCACACCTAGCACTGTGTAGTAAAATGGCTTGGTTTGGTACTCATTGAGGGCTTAACTAGGATGGATTCCTGCTCCCAATAAATCAGATTTATTCAACATACAACTAGCTGACATAGTATGTGAGATATAAGTGAAGATCCAACCCTGCAAAAATCCGTCAATGGCTATCACATAGAGACACTACTGCAATAAGAAACTTAATGGCAACAAATGTAAGTCCTGTATGGCCTTTAGAAATGAAACACTTACCGTTCCATGTTCTTCTTGATTGCATGAGGTGGTACCATAAGAGAGACCACCTCAGGCCATCAATGAAGAATACGGATGGAAATATAATCCATATAAGGGTCGTCAATGGGCCGGGTCGAGCCGGCTCTGCCCATTTTTACTTGGCCCATGGGCATAATGGGCTGGGCATAATGAGCTATTAACTAGTTAACGGGTCGGGTCGGGCTGGGCCAAAAGATAAAACCTCAACCCATGACCTTGCCCATGGGCAATGCCCATTTTGTCTTTAGCGAGCTAGGCTATCGGGTTGGGCCTAATGGGCTACCCATAAGCTTGTGTTAGCATATTATTTTATTATTTTTATAAGGAAAGAATCAATTTTTTATAAGGGAATAATCAATCAATTTTTTTAAAGGAAATAATTAAAGAATTTAATACATAATTACAATTTTTTTTACAGTAAAATCTATTTAATTTTTTGTTTTGTTGATGGAAACCTATTTAATTTTTTTTTATTAAGGCTTTAAATAGTTTTTTATTTTTATCTTTAATAAAAAAAAATGTCAAATGGTTAATTCAAATTTACTAAACTACTAGAAAAATATATAATTAGTAAACTAAGTTTAGCACAATTACTTTGAGCATCTTAGTGGTTGAGGAAGTTTTTTTAAGAAATTCTTCTATAATATCTCAAGATCAATCCGTCATACACTTCCTATATATTTTTGTTATGAATTATGAGTTATTAGGCTGGGCCAACGGGTTCGGCCAACGGGCTGGGCAACGGGTTGGACTACTGGGCTAGCCCACCGGGTACCCATGGGCATAAAACTAGCCCACGGCCTCACCCACTGGGCTAGTGGACTACCCATGGGCCTCAATAACAACAGGCCGGGCCGCCCATTAGCCTGGTGGGCCGTCGGGTTTTTGGGTCGGGCTGTGGGCCATGAGCTATTTGATGACCCTTAAATCCATATTTTACAAGTGAGCGTTGGAGCCGACTATTGTAGTTGTAGTTGACAGACTTGCATTCTAGCTTGAAACTAAATCCAAACAGTTGCCTCATGTTGTATTGATTGTATTCTCTACACTGCTTGGATTTAGTTTTCAAGCTAGAAGTGAGCGTCTGAGGCCTTGAGCAGACCAACTGCTTGTGTTTAATGTTCTACATTTTGCCTTATGGTGTATTGGTTTGAATCATTTGATGAGATGTGAAGATGGTACATGTTCGCCCCTGTATACTGCTATGAATGTAAAGACATTTGGGGACATTTTGACCGAGTAGTTTATTTGGTTCAAATCCAACAATCTTGTGGGTTGGTTTGGTTCCCATCCAATGATCCAACCAGCAAACTGGGAGTCCCCATGTGATGTACCCTATCTGTTTGCATTTTGCATGAAAATGAATTGTTCTTTTCTCTTTTACTTCATTTCGTCTTTTTTTTCCTTCCTTTTTCATGTATAACTTACACGAAAAATGCTGGTTTCTTGAAAGCTGGGTTGGAGACCCCAGTTTTCTCTAATTAGCTAAGCACAAAGGAAAGGACCTCACGTAGGTGAGAGAACCTTTTCAAATTTTGTGATAGAACAACTGGAACCCCATGTGATCAACACGAGCTTGCCAGAACCTCCATGTGACCCTTGGTTTAGATGGAGTGTTCTTATAATCTAAAAAAGGAGGGTTCAGATTCACGAGAATTGGTTTGAAGAGAAATCAAAGAGTTGCGTACCACACTTATGGACAGTTTTATAAGATTTTGACATCAAGCTGTCCGCCACCTTGATAAAAGTATTATAGATGCAAGGTTAGTATGCTCTGCTGCCGAAGTTGTGTTCAATCAACCAATGTTGTAGACCATCAGAAGTACATGGAATCTGAAATTAAAAAGCCAAATTGGTCAACGTATTATGGATCTAATAGAAACTTCAACCTGAACGCCAGTACATTTTATCTCTTCTGACCTGCTAAGCTGTATTTTTGTTGTGAATATCTCTCAATTGGTTCTTGATTTTCACCCATCAAGGTGCCACCTAGCGGTGGGTGGGACTTGGGAGACTTGAGATAAATTGTAGACCTAGACATCCTGGTTTCAAATAGCTACTAGGAGTTCTTTGTATTTTTTGATAAATAGTTCTTGCGATTGAGGTCGTGTATTGGGGCTTACTCCCCAAGGGTGTATTAAAATTTAAAAGGGCCCAACCTTGAAGAGTTCCACTTTAAGAAAAAAAAGTACGCTTTATTTTTTGTCAATAATCATGAGAACATAGTATGACTTTACAAATAATTATTGAACGATTGAGTTATAGGCCCATGTTCACCACTTGACGCGATGGTCACTCCACAAGTATAAGTATTTGTGGGATCTGAGAGGGGGCAAAGGTAAGGGTTTAAGTCTCCCAATGAAGCTTTACACACACATAAACTTAGATTAGGTTAAAGTAAATTTTTTATCTTATATTAAAAAAAAAAATGTAAAAATGTAAAAATGTTCCTCATTTCATGTGATGCCTTAAAAAATATTTAGGAAATATATTAACAATGCCATAAGCAAGTCTCTACTTTCAACTACATTATTTGTAATTCTTAAATAAAATATTAAAAAAAAAAAAAAAAAAAAAAGCTCTTATGTTGTAGTAGATCCTTAAAATGTGGGCTTTTATACTTATATGGAATATAATTAGTTTGGAGAATGAATTATTGCTTACTTTGACAAATATTGTTTCAATTTCAACTTGTGATTAGGTGAAATCTTACTTTTTCTATGTTTCAATCTAAATCATGCTTGCAAAGGTTGAGAGTAGAAAAAAAGGGTTAAAATGCCGAAAAAATGAAACTGATTGAAAAATTTGGTTTTCTCAAGAACGATATGTCGCTAGCAGATTACAATGTTGGATCAGGAGAAACACTTGCCCTTTAAATCAACGTGGTGGTAGAAAAAGATGAACACCATTTTTTTTTTTTTTTTTTTGATAGCCAAACTCACTGAAATTTCATTAATAGGGGCAACAGCCCATTGGAGCTACATCCAAGAGCACTTGGTTTACAATTACAGGGGGGGTGTCTTCCACCCAAATAACAGTATCTGAAACTAATTTCGCATTCTTAGCCAACTGATGGGCAGCAACATTGCTATTCCTACTAGCATACTTTGCTTCCCAATCCTTAAAACTTTGGAGCAAACTTACAGAGCTTTGAACCACTTTTTGGATAGAGCTTGGGGGCTGATTTACGCCTGATAGAGCAGACATTACTGTCATGGAATCACCTTCCACAACCACTTCTCTAAGGCCTAAATCCCTTGCTAGAATAATCCCTTCCTCGGTTGCCTTGGCTTCCACCTCCAACGCCCCCAAGGGTAGAAGCAGTTTCTTTGACATTGCTCCCATAATTTGCCCTCTATCATTTCTGATAACTGTAGTGAGTGATTGACGACTGTATAATACTGATAATTATGTTATGAAGAAAATATGTTGGTAGATTTATTTTAAATAGTGTGGACATATGGCTTGTATAATGATATTATGTTCGGGAGTATTTGGTAGAAGAGTTTGAGTATTTTTAAAATATGTGTAAGTATGTTTAAAATGTGAAAAATTGTGCTCAAATACTTACACATGAGAGTATTCTACATATTAAGACAGATTCGAGTTTAGGCATTGGGCCCGTTTGGCAGCCAGCCAATTTTGAGCACCATTTTTCACATTTTAAACATACTTACACATATTTTCACACTTTTCACCCACATGTATATCAAAAATACTCAAACTCCTCTACCAAATACCCCCGAACATAATATCATTATACAAGCCATATGTCCACACTATTTAAAATAAATCTACCAACATATTTTCTTCATAACATAATTATCAGTATTATACAGTCGTCAATCACCCACTACAGCAGCATCATAACTCATCATCACAGAACCTGAAATAAATTAAAACTTATGTTAATAGATAATAAATATATGCACCTTTAAAACAAAATCACAATTCAACACGTTTACTTCAAATCTCAATAAATAAATAAATATTGTAAACAAATTTGTTAAAGAGAAAAAAAGATGGACAAGCCTTACCTGATTTTTCTACATAAAATACCTCACTTTTGGGTTTACTTGATTGTATCGGCTAACCTCTATATGGATGTCAATTAGAAAAGTTACTGTGAGTAAATTTTCTTTTTAAAGGTATCAAATAATGAGCATTCACATCCTAACCTTTGTATCATCTTTTAGACAAATTATTGATTAAACAAATTAAAAACACTATCTAAGTAAAACATCCTTCCCCTCTCTCTCTCAAAACACAACCAGTTAGGGATATTTTACTCCTTTCCATCTCAAATCCCCACTCTCCTCTTCAAACATACACAAGAAATTTGCCAGTGTTTTTGAAATAGGTTCAATTTACACTCTTGTTGTATTTGATGAGACATTGCATAATTGTAGAAAATTGGTTCCCAGACTAATTGTGCATGTTCCTAGACTCAATGGCATATATGTGGTCCAAATATTGATATGCAACAAAAATTGGATTTTTTTCAAATCCCAAAAATATGTTGTGGGGGTATGCAAGTGTTTGCCCCTTTTATTTATTTTTTTTTTTTAAGCAATAAGCTGGAATTTTGGAATTGTGGATTCAGCCCAAGCTCAAAAATATTACTGGAAAGACAGATCAAATAAATATTTTAATGAAGTAGAAAAGCATGGATAGTGAGATTTACTCAAAACAATTAAAGCATAGAGAGTGAGGTATGAGGTGTATTTTAAAAGGTGGTTAAAGTATTGTATAGTAAGAGGATTAGAAGCAAAATCATAAGCACAGGGGCAGAACCACATTAAAGGATGCCCGCTACCCGCTCCACCAAAAAAAAAAAACTAAACTAAAATACAAAAGCAATCAGTTTCTATAATAAGTAATCATTTCTCATAAATAACGCCCTTAAAACAGAACTAAAAAGAAACAAGGACAAAATACAAAAGCAAAACTTTCATAAAAAAAAAATACAAAAGCAAAATACTTTAATGTAAATTATATAATTTAGAACTCTAACCTCTATGTCATGGCACGACGTAAAACCCAAATGGTTCCTGGATCAGATAATATTCAAAGGTCTTTGGATTTTGGAAGACGAGACCATCTACGGTGGAAGCTTCTAATGATTGCATCCAACATCTTTGCACAATATCCTAGATACCACAAGTGCATGTATTGATCCGCAACTGCATGGCTATAATATCTAGATCTCTATTATTCAAAACATCAAAATTTAGTGGTTATCAAATCTGAATAATAATAGGCAATTTAAATAAATAAATAAAAAAGCAAGTTCATAGAAAAGAAAAAAAAGTTTACCCGTTGTTGGAAAAAATGATGATGGGATAATCCATTAGCATTGTTAAACACGGTATGAACCTCAGTCCCATGTTCATAGACCTTATAAAGTGGCCCATAATTAATTCTCTCCCACCATTGTCGAAAACCATAGATTTCCTCCACTTCAAATATAAAATAGGAATAGAAGACTCTTTTGACGATTTATAGTTTTCCTATGTGTAGATAAATTTAACGCGGTTTTCAGCACCGTAAAATATAGGATGACTATGGGAAATGACTGAACAAGGACAGCTATTAGGTTTTTAGTTTCTTTGCGGGTCGCATGTTCTTGGATCTTGCCCGCACGATTGTCAGTTACCACCGGCGCGGAAGGTTTGTGGGGGACCTGCTAGACCAAGTCAGAATTCATCCTAATCCAGGTGGCCAACTCCTGGCAGAATTGCCCTTTCAACCTATCCAGGCCAATGATGCCCAGATGCTACGTGAAGGCATGAAAAAATTGAAACGCTGAATAACAGCAAGAGTCAACAGTGAAAAGGGAGAAAAAAAAAGGTTGAAAGGCATCGATAGTAAAGCATCAGCATTAAGCTGTTAATGCTGATGCTCTGCTATTAATGCCTTTCAACCTTTTTTTTTCTCCCATCTTCACTGTTGACTCTTGCTGTTATTCAGCATTTCAATTTTTTCATACTTTCACAGGCATCGTTGGCCTGGATAGGTTCAAAGGGCACTTCTGGCAGGAGTTGGTCACCTGGATTCAGATGAACTCTGACCTGGCCTAGCAGGTCCCCCACAAGCCTTCCGTGCCGGTGGTGACTGACAATCGTGCGGGCAAGATCCAAGAACATATTCACAAAGAAACTAAAACCTAATAGCTGTCCTTGTTCAGTCATTTCCCATAATCAAGCGTTGGAATGGTCCATTCCTAGATACTCGGAGAAAGTCTGAAAAAAAAAAAAATCTACATCAGGGACTAATAATAATTAGTTAAATTAAAACAATTATATTATATCACTTACCAATCCGCAGCATGTACGAGTTCAGAGAATGCATATGGAGAACAAAATGGGTTTCTACTGAAATCGTTGTTAAATTCTTGGAGTATGCTCAGGTTCGTCAAAATAGCAATATTAGGTAATTGATTGGCTTGCAGTGTATTGTATTTAGGGGTGTGTACGCTTCGGTAATGGCGATTTTTTTCCAAATTTATTACCGAACCGATAGAGATCAGTTTTTTCATAATTGAAATGCACACCACTTAGGGTCGATTTGACCTGCGGTTTAGTAGGTTTGGTCGGTTTGAAATATTAAAAAAAAAAAAATATTTTTTTAATAATAAAAAAATTGGGCTTTCAAGCCCAATATCAATATACCATCCTGTTCAAGAAACCTATGCCAAATAATGTATTTTTCATTTCATAATGATCCAAAATTTCAAACCTGTGCAAAATTTCACATAATGATCCAAAATTTCAAAACTGTATTTTTCATTTCAAACCTGTGCAAAAAATATGTTCACATAAGGATCCAAAAAATATGTTCACTGTTACTAAACTGAGTCAACACACCAAAAAGTAAAAACTAAATTAAATAAATAAATAACTAACTAAAAACTAACTAAATAAAAACTCAATAAATAAATAACTACAAACAACTCACACTCACACGCATAAATAAGTATAACTAAATAATTAACTAACTGAGTCTCTAACTCAGTCAACACACTCACATGCACAACTCAGTCAACACACTCACACGCACGCCTTTGTCCAATCTCCATCTCTAACTCTAAGTCTCTAACTCACTTCCCTACTGAACATTGAACAACAAGAAGTCAACAACTCACACAGTCACACTCACACGCACAACTACAAACAGTCAAACACAATCTCTCTCACTTCGTTTCCATTAAAACCAAAAGAAAGGGGCTGATGGCTTACCGTGGTTTGCCGCGGGGAGCTGCTGCTGCTGCAAGGCGCGACTCAAGCCGGCGAGACCGCGAGCGAGAGGCGAGAGGCTAGAGGCGAGGCGACTGGGGCGAGAGCGAGAGAGAGAGAGAGTTAAGGGTCCCCAGGTGAGTGAATAGAATGAATTTATAGTGAGGTTACTGAGGTATGTGTGCCGTACCCCCGATCTGAACTGAAAATATTTCTCTCTGCTTGTATCGGTTCGGTTCGGCTCTACTCGGTGCGTGTTTTGCGTCTCCGATGTCCTCACCGCACCAGCATCGGAGCTCCGTTCGCGTTCCGATCGCCGGCATCGGCTCCATCGGTCGGTGCCAATGGCGGTGCGGGAGGGTCGGTGTTGTCGGCTCCGGTGATAATTTGCACACCCCTAATTGTATTAGTGAGATCAATCAGTGGGTTGCTCTTGAAAATTTTTGTAAAGACAGGTATCAAGAAAGAGTGAGAGAGAGAGAGTGAGAGAAAGAGGGAGAGACTGAATGAAATGGAGGTCGCAGTAGTGGTATATATAAGTGAGGTAACAGTAGAGGGGTGTACCTATAAGTGAGGTGGCAGTAGAGGTCTTGTCTAAAAAAAAAAAAAAAAAAAATTACCTTCTAAAGTTAGTTCCTTTAGATTAAGGTTTGCACTGATAAATTTGAATTTTCGTTTGATACAAACTTAATTGATAGACTTAAATTGAAAAGCCACTCAATAATCTTAGGAATACCAAATACTAAATGCATAACGAAATAAGAATTTAAAGTTAATTGAAAATTTTAAACATGTCAAGACTCAAGAGAAAATAAAAAAATAACTGAAAACGTACTTGTATAAAGTTACTTACAAATTTTCTATCCCTTTTTTCTTTTACCAAGTAATACCAGGAGGATGGCTTTTTTAATTTTTTTTTACTGTAAAGTTAGAATTTATATTAAACAAAGAAGAAAGTACAAGAGAAAGTAAGGGTCCTGGGGTAATTCAGGCCTACACAGCCTAGCCTGACACCAAGACAAATACAGAAGCAAGAAACATCAAATCACCTATCTTCTCAAGAACAAAAATTGGCCGTTGGTTTCCCACTACAGCCCGCTGGATAAAACCATGCAGAGAGTAAAACTCGCGCAGGATAACACCAGGCCGCACATGAGGGCCACAACAAGCCATATAACAAGTCTACTCTGCTGTCCACGTCTAAACATACGCAGCAAGCACCAGCCCCACCTAAGGCCTATAACGTCCTTTGCTGAATTGATATTTTATAAAAGTATGAAAGTACAAATGAGTAATAAAGGATCTGTGCCACTCAGGCTTACACACCAGCCTGGACTAAGACAAAAACAGAATAGCCCAGCCAAAACAACTAAAAGATTAATAAACTAATACGGTAGCACTAATAGCCCTGCCCAAACAATTATGTAATAAACATTTTCAAACCCACTTTCTTTTACCAAGCCGTATTAGTAGGATGACTTTTCTTTTTTTTTGGAAAGAAGATAGAATTGATATTTTTATAAAAATGCGAAAGTACAACAAAATAATAAAGGGTCCTGAGCCACTCAGGCCTACGCGCCAACCTAGTACGACAAGAACAGGATAGCCCTGCCAAAACAATTGAAAGATTAATAAACTAATAAGGTAGCACTAATAGTCCTACCAAAACAACTACGTAATAGACTAGTAAGATGACTCTGGTTGTGCCAATGATACAAAAAGGATGTTTTTACAAGCAAGAAAAAAGTTTTCAAGAAAAATCCAAACTAATAAAAAATTCATTTCGAACAACCCAATCGATGCAGTTGGGAAGACCAATAAAACTCTTTCAATTCTAAGAATGCAAAGCTGGACTGAAGAAAATTAATATGGTCTTCAGAGATAGTGGCTTTAATTAAGAGAATATGGGGTCTGTGAGAAATTTCCAATGATACATTAATGGCAGAAAAAGTATCTAAAAATGTGAAAAAGCTTTGAAAATGATGTAAGGGGCATTGAATGCCGTATCAGAATGTGAGATCACCCACGACGGAGTTATGTGCAGAGCGTGGGAATGTGGATGAGGATGAAAACGAGTGGTTGTGGGAGCCTGACCTAGTTTAATAGTACAGCAGAGAAGAAAAGCAGAGATGCTTTGCCAAAAATGTTAAAGGTTTTGAGGAGATGCTTTGTTCATGAAATGAAAACATACCCAAAATAATGAAAATATTCTTTCGCGCACTTATTACCTTTGAAAAACATATTTCTTTTATCTTTACTGCAATATGAATGCAGAGAAATCTCAACCTTGCAAATGCAAAAGAGACAACCACGTGTCGAAGATGAGTATGAGAGAGAGCTTCCAGAACATGCAGGTGGCGTGTTTCAATGAGTTTGGAAGTACTCAAAGAGTCAAAAGTAAAGTTGTACCCAGCCAAAAAAAAAAAAAAAAAAAGTAAAGTTGTTAATTTGGGCTGGCTATTATTATTCACAAGAAACATGGTCTATGGGAAAGATTAATGTAGATTAGGTACAAAGCCATCGGAATAATTAGATTTAGTGAAAAAAGTATTCTGCTTTGTCCAAGTTTTTAACATCCCTATTTTGTTACCATAGTCATGGCCTAACCAAACAATTGACTTGTTAAGAAGATAACAATTCATCAAAAATATATATAAACGGTGCACCTAATTCACAAAAAATGACTCTTGATTTAATAGAGAAAATAGATTACCTTCGTTTTTTGCAAGCTTTATACATCAATCTTTATGTAGTGTATTGCAATATTAGATATATTCAAGTAGTTGATGGAGTAGTAGCTTTATACATCAATCTCTCTCTCTCTCTCTCTCTCTCTCTCTCACAGTTAGTATATGTTGATATTTGATAACACAAAACTGATGAACCTCTTAGAAAGTCGAAATGTGCAGATAAGAGCTCCAGTATGGTTAAATATCTACCTTGCTGCAAGAAATCAAGAGAGTAGACCAAGGCTACAAATTTGTTGCAGATAGATGGAAGTTCTACTAAAATTACATACTTCTCAATGTCCAATTTAAGCAATACATTGATTTTTATTTATTTATTTATTTTAATTTTTATGAATCATATATTTTATTGATATTGGAACAAGAAATACAATCTATACAGTATACAAAGACCAAAACATGAATAGCTACCAAAACTCCTAAGCTAGAAACCCGTTCCACCAATAAAACCTACCAAAAAGACAAAGTTAACATGTACATTAATGGCACAATACTAGAAGATGGTTTTGAATCATAGATGCACTATCCAGTAAGATATTTTCAGTGATATTTCCAAATAATTTGAAAATAGAAATAATTGTTATTATTTTATTAGCTAGAGTAAGATAGATATAATATATTTTATTGGTTAATAGGATTTTTTTTTCCCATTTAAGGGCCATAGGCCATTGCCTAATCTATATATCTATATACTAATATTTAAAAGCTAAAACATAATATTTATGGTTGCTATGCTCCTATTAAGCCATATCACAACAAAATTTCTGTCCAATTTGGTCCAGTATAATTTAATTCGGTCTATTTTGGTCCAGTTTAATTCAATTCGGTCCATTCCGTCAACTTCGGTCCAGTTCAGTCCACTTCAATACAGTTCAGCCCAATTAGGTCCACATCGGTCCATTCAGTCCAGTTTAGTCCACTTTGATTAATTTCGGTTTAGTTCAGTCCAATTCGGTTCATTCAGTCCACTTCATTCCATTTGGTCTATTTCGGTGCATTTAGTCCAGCCTAATTTAATTCGGTCTATTTCAGTCCAGTTTAATCAATTCAGTCCATTCGGTCAACTTCGGTCTAGTTCAGTCCTTTCAGTCCAGTTCGGTCCACTTTGATAAATTTCGGTCCAGTTCAGTCTAATTCGGTTCACTTCGGTTTACTAAGATCTACTTCGGTTCATTCAGTCCACTTCAGTCTATTTGTTCTATTTCGTTCCATTTAGTCCAATTCGGTCCATTTCCTTGATTCAAGTAGAACTTAATTATTTCTTTGTGGTTTCATGTTGGATTACACTATATATATGATGAGAGTAGAATTAATCAATGATTTTCCAATTCATGGATAAAGATTTTTTTTAAAAAAAATTTTATTTAGTTATACCGTGGATTCTAGAAAAGTTCCTAAAGATATCTATATGGACCACAATATAAATATATATATATATATATATTTTTTTTTTTTTTTTTGAGAAACAAACACACACACACACAAGGGAGAGAGAAATGGGTTCTAACATAAATTCTAGAAAAGTTCCTAAAGATATCTATATGGACCACAATATATATATATATATATATATTTTTTTTTTTTTTTTGAGAAACAAACACACACACACACAAGGGAGAGAGAAATGGGTTCTAACATAAAAACACATCACAACTTCACTCAAAAGCCATGGTAACTTTTAAGGAATGATGGGATAAGTTATATTACACACAACACACTTTCTTAAGTAATGTGGAACAATTACTCATTCTTTTTTTTAGAAACAAGCATACACACACAAGGGAGAGGGAAAGGGAAAGGGGTATATGGACCACAATAGATTCAACTTTTTGTATATACAAGCTATAAGAAATTACCCTCTAATCTTTATAGGATATGCAGTAATTAAAATTTCATTTTCTTTTGAAAAATTTAGTTCTTGAAAATTGATATCTATAAAATAAATGAAATTATCTCTTTTAAAATATTGCTAGAGCGCATCATGTGCTAGTTGACTTAATGGTTGAGCTGTTACTTGCGAGTGAATAGGAGACTCAAGATGACGAGAGAGCTATTAATGTCCTCATATGATCACATTACACCCTTCAACTTGAAAATGAAACCAATATTCATTCAACCAATATATATATATATATATATATATAATGTTTTTATTTTTTTTATTTTTTTGAAAGGTATAATGTTTTTATTTAATATATGATTTTTTCAGTTTTCCAATTCATTGTTATTGTCCATGAACGAAATCATTAGCGAAAAAGGACAATCAAAAGAAAGAAACATCCATGTTGAATTATCTAAATGGTATAATTAATAGCATGTTTAAGGTAAAATATAACATTTAAACTAAAATTTTTAATGTATGTGACAATATGAGCAATGAAGTCCAGGAGTATAAATCATTAGCAGAAAAAGACAATTAAAAGAAAGAAACATCCTTGCCGAAAAGAAATGAAACTCCTTTTCACTTGAAAATGAAACCAATACTCATTCAACCCAAAAAAGGAAAAAAAAAATCAATATTTAATTTTATGTGATTTTTCAGTTTTCCAATTTTCAGGAGTAGAAGTTTGAAATAGATAGAGTCAGCAACTAAATTGTTTAATCCAAATGGATGGTTTTTTGTGTGTGTGTGTGTGTGTATAAATCATAAAAATTAGCCCTTGTTAACTGAAGTTACTCAACACAGTTTGGATTTCAAGCTTCAACCACATTTTTTAATCAACTTCAAAGCATTCAAGATTCGATTTGTCTTTAGAGTTAGAGAATACTATTAAGTATTACTACATTTACCAGTTTATCAAAAAAAGAGTATTAACATTTACCAAATGTTGCTGACATTCACATGGGTAGGCTCAGAAAATCAGACCTCACTTGTTTCAAGCAATGAAAATCTGATGTCTATGTTTATGTTCTAAGTTTTCACAATAAATCGAGGTAGGTGTTGGCTCATTCCTTAAGTCACAAACTCAAAATACTAATTTATAAATTACACACTATCTTTGTTAAAATTCAATTCAGTCTTATATATTCTGATGCATTCATTTCAGTGCTATAATTTTGATCTTTATATATTCAATGTAGTCCCTTTTATTACGGTCTATCTAATAAATTGCTCTGTTAAATGCATTAGAAAAAGTTTTGTTTTCTCAGGGTATAGTGAGAATGAAAATGGAAGAAAAAATGAATTCATTTTCCTTTTTTTTTAGCCATAAAACAACTAAAAAAATCATTTTTATGAAATAATTGATTGAATAATTTTTTTTTTATTATAAAAAAATCATAATATATTCTCTCTTTCCTTATCAAACGGCATGGCCATCCCAAAGCAACAAAAGACAACAATATTACAGGAACAGTAAAATGGAGATAAAGTCATAAAACATGTCGTTGAATCCAAACGACATGCATGGACATCAAAACGTACAGCTAAAAAATCAAATATCATTAGTCAATGAGCAGTAGGGGAACAAAATTCACGTTCAATGAACTAGTATAAATTGAGAATCAAATAGCTGACAGATTCTACTATTCCCTTATTAAAAAATTAACACTTGCCTTAATGGATAACAAAACAAAACAAAACAAATAATTACATAAATGACAATGATAGATCTCAATTATAATTGGTGAAAGAAGGATAGTCGGCTTATTCTAACCTTTTCATGATCAAACATGACCCAAACTCTTATATTTGTGTAAGTTTATACGCAAAATTTAACGGAAAGAAAGACCATACTAGCAAGTTAAGGACCTTTGACAAACATTTGGATGGCTTGGTCGGTAAGATACTGGACCAACAAGTTTTAGGACTTGGGTTCAAGTCTCAACAACTAGCTGTGTATTAGTACTCCTTTCCATTCCAAACGGTCCAAAGAATAATAAGTGAGTTTCTCACCGACTGAGAGTATGCGATCTTACTCAGGAGTGGATAGGATGCTACTATGGTCACGCCTAGGTAGGAAAGCCACGCTAGTCGCCACTCTCTACCCCTTTTTTTTTTTTACAAAAAGAAAAGAGAAGTTATGGACCCTTTGTTTACCAAAAAGGAAAAAAAAAGTTATGGACCATTTGATATCAAGTAATTGGTCTAATAGTTATTAAGTTTAAGAGTCTCTGTAAACTCTACCCAATATCTTAGACCTACTATTAAATGATTCATTCATGAAATTATGTAGTGCAAATGAAAGAGGAGATATATAATATGTATCCAGATATAATTAAGTGCTCAAAAAGTGTTCGACATTTTGTCGAAAATTTTAAAAGGAAGCTATGGATCCTCTGTATGGGTAATGATATTTTATTTTGTGCATCTATAAAGTATCTAACAGGGCACCATATAACACAATTTCGAACTTGATGCCTATGGTATCCAATCTAAGTTGGTACATTTTCACTTCCTTGTAAGGTGTTTGGGAAGAACGCGCTGCAGTGAGTGAAGTGAAGTGATAGTATCATGTGAAGTCAATTAATAAAAAATGAAATATGGTGACCTTTGCACAACAAGTCGATAAGGCTAAGGCCAAATTTATTGGATATTCTCACTTTCCTTGAGCATGTCCTCCCTTTCCTATTATTAAAGTTTATAGAGGAAATTCATTTTACAAAGGTAATATTGTTTTTGGAGAAAAAGGTAATATTGTTAAAAGACTGAAGTGACATTTCCTTTTTGTTAAGCATGTTTTAGTGTCTTGACGTGGACATGGTGCTTAGAAGCAAATATAATATGTGATTATCTTTTAGGATCGTATGACTTATTGGTTTTGAGATATTGCATCTATCATGTTAGTTCGCAGATCATGTGCATTATAAAAGAATTTAACTAGTTTCCAAAACTGTTTTTTCTTTTTGTTGGCTAAAAGGAAGCACTTCGGTTCAGTAGTTGCTGAGGAATTTTGAGCTGCATTGATCTTCTTTACCAAATCTTTAGATAGTCGCTTAAGAATGAATGAGTAAAAGAACATTGAACTTTAATGCTCATAAGTAAGAATTTAAACTTTAACATAATATAATTCTAAATAAATACGTTTATTTCTCTTTGCATTTAAGCTATTTAAAACATGACACATAATTTGACGTGTTAAAATACAGTAAAACATGAGAGGACACTCCTATCTTATTATGGGTTGCAAAAGTAAAACACTTGTCAAATAGAATGTAATGTGATTGATAGTAGGTGTGAACATTAAATGAACGGCTAAAGAACATTAAAGTTTAATGTTCACAAATAAGAACTTAAACTTTAACATAAATATGATGCTAAGTAAATACGTTTATTTCTTTTCAAATTTAAGCTCCTTAAAACACGACAAGCATAATTTGACATTATACAATAGACTAATAGAGTAAACATGAGAGGACACTCCTTTCTTCTCTTATTATGGATTGCAAAGTAAAACACTCGTCAAATAGAATGTAATATGATTGATGGTAGATGTCAACATTAAATGCTAAGGTGATTTGGGATGAATTTGGAATGAAAGTCTCCACTAGCAATTTGATTCAAAAGGGAAGATTCATGGCTTGTTCGTTGCCCTAATATTTTAGGCTAAAAGGAAGCACTTCAACTAACTGCCATAGTTGCTGAGGGTTTTTGAGCTGGATTGACCTTTACCAAATCTTTAAATAGTTGCTCAAGAAACACTGACTTATTCTTTCTTACTGGTGGACCTTGATCGACTAAGTTCCACAGACCATTTAGTTTTCAGGGTTGACACCCTCTAATAATTTTAATTAATTAAAAGTTTTAAGGACAATATTGTAGGCTTTGATTTCAAGGAGTATAATCAGCCAATCATGTATTAATAAGATGGAAAAGTCCCTTTTTCATCTAAAAATAAATAAAAAAGAAAAGAACCCCTATAAGATTCACATAGAATGCATTCAATGGTGTTATTATAATTATTATAACAAAATACACGTAATATTGTGTGCCTATCTACGTTTTTTTACCATGATTCAATTAGGAGAAATGATATGTCTACAATATTTTTACAACAAATTCTAAGTGGCAGATTATTACTGGTTGTTATTGTTAGGGCAAAAAAGTAATCTTGGTATTAGTTTCAAATTTGAACCAATAACAACTAACCACCTGTGATTTGTTGTAAAAATGTTGTAGATGTAGCATCTCTTTTCAATTAGAAGGTGTCACACTCACACTTTTGCTGTGGAGCAAACAAGCATTCACTAGAGAGAGAAAGAGAGGCAAATGCCTCTATGGTCTGTGCTGCTTCTTGTGAGAAACACTTGTCAGCAAGACAAAAGCAAATGAGAAGGAGAGTTAGGAAAAAAAGAAAAAGAAAAATAACCAAAATCTTGGGTCATACCATGAGTGTTTATTGATGTTCCACAAATCGAAACTTGTATGTGGTGAAATAAGATATAAGATTTTATTTAGAAAACCTATATGTACTAAAATAAGCTAAGGCTATATTACAACTATACAAAAGAAATAATTGAGATTTTAAAATCCTGTATGTGGTGAAGAGAAATGATATGTCCACAACATTTTTATAATATTTTTATAACAAATTCTAAGTAGTAGGTTGTTAGTGGTTGTTATTGTTAGGGTAAAAAAGTAATCTTACTATTAGGTTCAAATTTGAACCAATAACAATTAATCACCAGTAAGTTATTGTAAAAATATTGTAAAAATAAGCTAAATAAACCGAGGGGAAAAAAAGCTTCTCAAAGAAGAGCAAAGACATTATAAATCTTATTTGTCGGAAGGAAAACTTTTTTCGCCCCCGACAATCCGCAACTGCATGGCTATAATATCTAGATCTCTATTATTCAAAACATCAAAATTTAGTGGTTATCAAATCTGTATAATAATAGGCAATTTAAATAAATAATTAAATAAGCAAGTTCATAGAAAAGAAAAAAAAAGTTTACCCGTTGTTGCAAAAAATGATGATAGGCACATCTAATGTAATGGAGTAATCCATTAGCATTGTTAAACACAATATGAACCTCAGTTCTATGTTCATAGACCTTATAAAGTGGCCCATAATTAATTCTCTCCCACCATTGTCGAAAGCCATAGATTTCCTCCATTTCAAGTATAAAATAGGAATAGAAGACTAACTCTTTTGATGATTTACAGTTTTCCAATGTGTGGATAAATTTAACACGGTATTCAGCACTGTAAAATATAGGATGAAAAAATTGAAACGCTGAATAACAACAAGAGTCAACAGTGAAGATGGGAGAAAAAAAAAAGGTTGAAAGGCATCGACAACAGAGCATCAACATTTGTGGTTGGAAAGCATCTCATAACTAGCAATGCCACCATTCTCTAAAAATGACTAAGGTCACACTTGATGCCTTCACGTAGCATCTGGGCATCGTTGGTTTAGATAGGTTCAAAGGGCAATTCTACCAGGAGTTGGCCACCTGGATTCAGATGAATTCTGACATGGCCTAGTAGGCCCCCCACAAACCTTCGGCGCCGTGGTAACTGACAATCGTGCGGGCAAGATCCAAGAACATGCGGCCCGCAAAGAAACTAAAACCTAATAGCTGTCCTTGTTTAGTCATTTCCCATAGTCCAACGTTGGAATGGTCCATTCCTAGATACTCGGAGAAAGTCTAAAAAAAAAAAAATCTACATCAGAGACTAATAATAATTAGTTAAATTAAAACAATTATATTATATCACTTACCAATCCCACAACATGTACGAGTTCAGAGAATGCATATGGAGAACGAAGTGGGTTTCTACTGAAATCGTTGTTAAATTCTTGGAGAACGCTTAGGTTCGTAAAAATAGCAATATTAGGTAATTGATTGGCTTGCATTGTATTGTATTAGTGAGATCGATCAATGGGTTTGCTCTTACATATGCAGTGGGTTGTTCTTGAAAAATTTTGTAAAGACAGAAATCAAGAAAGAGTGAGAGAGAGAGAGTGAGAGAAAGAGGGAGAGACTGAATGTAGAGGTGGCAGTAGAGGTAATCTTAGGTTAGTCTTCATGTCTTGTCTAAAAAAAAAAAAGATTACCTTCTAAAGTTAGTTCCTTTAGATTAAGGTTTGCACTGATAAATTTGGATTTTCATTTGATACAAACTTAATTCATGGACTTGAATTGGAAAGCCACTCAATAATCTTAGGAATACCGAATACCAAATGCATAGTGATATAGGAATTCAAAGTTAATTGAAAATTTTAAATGTGTCAAGACTCAAGAGGAAATGAAAAAATGATGGGAACACTATAAGAAAAAATGTTTATTGCAACGAAAAAAACCATTGCAATAACATTAGAGTCATTGCAATAGTTGATACAAGATGTTGCAATAAAATTTGAGGTAATAAGTTTATGCAACAAAATTTTTTTGTTGCAATAAACTCCAAATATTTTAATAATAACTTTGATGCAATGATATATATATATATATATATATATGTACATATTGTTGTAATAAACAATTTACTATTTCGAATATCTTGTAAGTATAAGCTATTACTTCACGAAACTTGTTGTAATAGATTGCAAATAATTGAACAAAATAAATCAGATTAAATTATTGCAATGATATCTTCATTATAATAGATAATTAATTCATTTTGTCACTACGATTGACTATGAAATAATTGATACCAAGTTATTGTAACGATATATTCATTGCAGTTACATGTTTGTCATTGCAATAGATTGTAAAAGAATTAATATCAAATTATTGCAATGGTAATTTCGATGCAAAAAGCTATTAATTCGAAATTTTCATTGCAATAGATTGCAAAAACAATTGGTATCAATTTATTGCAATGATTCTAAGTTATTGCAACAATTTTTCCTAATATATTAAAGCTTCTATTGCAGCTGAAAATTATAAGTTATTACAACTTATTATTGTTGATGCAATAATTTAACACTTTTAAGTTACTATTGCAAAAATTTTAACTTGTAGATGCGATATTTTGTCTAAAACTACTATATATATATATATATATATATTTTGTTATATTAACACTTGATATAATAGACATTTTTTGTTGTAGTGGAACGTACTTGTACAGAGTTACTTGAAAATTTTCTACCCCTCTTTCTTTTACCAAGTAGTACTAGTAGGATGACTTTTTTTTTTTTTAAAAGAAGAAGAAGATAGAATTGATATTTTTATAAAAATGTGAAAGTACAAAAGAGTAATAAAGGGTCTTAAGCCACTCAGGCCTACACGCTAGCCTGGGGTAGGACAAGAACAGGATAGCCCTGCCAAAATAACTAAAAGATCAATAAAATAATAGGTAGCACTAATAGTGCTGTCAAAACAACTACGTAATAAACTAGGGGAAATTCTTACCTAGTCCCGGACTACAAGGTCACCAAGCTGACCTTGTAGTCCCAGCCAATAAGTGTAGGAAGAAAGTGCTGACATCATTTGAATAGAACAACTCATCAGCAAATGCAGACGCTGGTCTTCCGTTAACTTTCCTGTTAACCAACTGTTTTCAACAGTTCTTTCACCAGTTTCAAAAGTTTTCGGGCCCACCTCAATTTCAAATTTCAAATTTCAATCCACCCGCTTGTTTCTTGTATTTCATTTCTCCTCTTTGACATAAAAAATGAAAATCACTTTCTTGTAACTCTCTCCTAGCCGACACAGCCATGGTCTCACTAGTTTTTTCACCATCTTGTAGCTTTTTTCATTTTTTGTTTATCATTGAAAACTTGGAAATTCGTCTCTCATGTTTTGTGTTTAATTTTGTAGATCATCAGCATGCACGGGCTCAAGAAAATCCACAAGGTTCAAAAGGTGACAAGGAAATCGCACTCTTTAATATCTCTTTCTAAGTTACTGAACTTATTTATTTGTGTTAGCCTCTGTTTGATTGCTGAGAAATTGGATGTGAAATCAATTGTAAATGTCTTAATTAACCACTGTTTCCGTTGCTGTACAATTTTTTTTTCTCCTTTCAAAAGCTCAAAAAGTGTGTTACACTCTTACTCAATTAAGTGTTGTTTTACGTTTCTGTCTATAGTGCTCTGAATCATCAATGAAATTCTTAGCCTCTGATCGGTTCCAGAGAAAATAGAAGGAAAAACTTGATGCCAAATTTATGTTGTAATCACCATTTTCATGGAATCATAAGTGGTTAAAGGTGATTTTGGAAGGAGCGTTAGCCAGCTGTTCATGACACAACTTTTGGCCTGAACACATGACCCTCTGTTTTTAGTAGGTGGGAACAGGGGAAAAGCTTGGGAAACAATAGAGGCCTTCTGTGTTGGCTTTAGTTGTAGCATAGGGATCATGGAAAATTAGCTACAAATGATCATTTCTCTGCTTTGCTAATAAAATCATGGATGGTCAATAGAATTCTACCTTTGTCATTAAATGGCTTCAACATAGACCCAGCGGTTCTTTCTTAAATTTATTTCTTGTCCAACCATGCTTGTGACACACCTACAGGATGTAGAATAAGTCATGTTGTTCTCAGTGAAAGCAGTCCAAATTGGATGATTTTTTTTTTTTGGTTGAAAACAACCATGTTTAATTGAAAATAACTCATGGAAGCCTTACCCTGAAATGTAGCGATAACGTTTTTCGCGTTAAAGTTGTTTGTGTGCAATTTACAATAAAATATTAAGGAATTTACAATACAATAATCATCTTATGTGTGCAGTTTTTTATGTGTTCTTAAAGGCCTATGGTATGCTTTATTACAAAGCTTCCCCACTTCTAGGCACAAATATAATTAGGAATTAGACATAGTTACCAATACAAAGATGAATATATTATTTATTCCTATCATATTATATATATATATATATATATATACACACTCTAAAATTTAGAATATAATAACAAAAAAAAATATATATATCACTACACATATTTTATTTGGGAGCAAACACCTTTATATAATTTTTTTGGGAGCAAACTTATCACAACAAAGCAATAAATTCATACCTCAATACACGTTTATATATTTTATTTAGGAACAAACATATCATAACAAAGCATTAAATTTATACCTCAATACATTTTTATATGTTTTATTTGGGAGCAAACATATCACAACAAAGCATTAAATTTTTCACCCAAAAAAAAAGCAGCAAATTCATACCTCATTACATTTCTATATATTTTATTTAGGAGAAAACATATCACAACAAATCATAATACATTCTTAAAAAAATGAAACAAAACACAACAAGACAAAATAAATTATACCTTCATTACTTTGAAAATTGGGTTCTTCCATGATTATGTGAACAAGATTTTGTCTCTTTATACTATAACTTTTCACCTGATCTCACAAAAAAATCACTCATAGCAACCTTTGTTTGTGGTCACACTATGCACTTAAATTTTGTCAGCACTAAGGAGTAAGACTTGTGGCTTTTGTTCACAAGAGTGAGAACCCTAAAAGGTTCTCTTTGTCCTAAGTCCCAATTGCAAAACAGCTGGCTAGCACCCTTTTTTATATTTTATTCTTCTAATAACGTTAACGTTAACTGGTTGTCTAACGATTGGAGACTTTTTTATGAGAATTAACGTTGGGGACATCTGCATTTGTTGATAAGCTGTCCTACTCAAATGATGTCAGCACTTTCTTACTACATGTTTTGTTCTTATTGGCTGGGACTACAAGAATTTCCCATCTTAGGTTAGTCTTCATGTCTTGTCTCAAAAAAAAAAAAAAAAAAAAGATTTCACATAAAAAAAAAAAGAAAAAAAAAATTTACCTTCTAAAGTTAGTTCCTTTAGATTAAGGTTTGCATTAATCACCAATCCTGGTTAAGTAGGAGACGTAGAGTCTAACATAAATTGGTTAATATATTAAAGAAGATAAATGAATAATTTGAGAGTAATGCTCAGACATCTCTTATAAAAACTAGCCCACTAATTAAAGTTTGTACAGTCAACTCCATGGATGTAGTGAATTAATATATTTTCAGCAAAATCTATAAATAGTATCCCAATAATAAATGACTAAAAAGAACATTAAAATTTAATAATCATAAGTAAGAATTTAAACTATAACATAAATATGATGTTTATTTCTTTTCATATTTAAGCTCCTAAGGATAAATGGTTCTTAAGGCAAGTTTCATGATATCTACGATATTCTAAATTCGAAATCTCTTACTAGCATCTTAGGGCCACCCTCAAGAAATTTCTTCCTATAATAACTTGGTGTGTGTGGAACGGGAGGACTATATACACCTAAAAGAATAGTTAGATACTTGAAGAGTTTTGGAATGGAATCTAGATACCCTCATTTCTCACCCAAAAAAAAAAAAAAAAAAACCTCCTTAAAACATAACATGTATAATTTGATGTGTTACAACATAGTAAAGGATGATAGAACACTCATCTCTTATTATGGATTGCAAAGTTAAACACTCTATCAAATAGTATGTAATGTGATTGATGGTAGGCGTCAACATTAAATGCCAAGGTGATTAGGTATGTAATTGGGAAAGTCTCCATAAGAAATTTGATTCAAAAGAGAAGACACGTGTGACTTGTTCATTGAACTAATTTTGTTGGCTAAAAGGAAGCACTTCGGTTGAGTAGTTGCTGAGGAATTTTGAGCTGCATTGATCTTCTTTACCAAATCTTTAGATAGTCGCTCAAGAATGAATGATTAAAAGAACATTAAACTTTAATGCTCATAAGTAAGAATTCTTTAACATAATATAATTCTAAATAAATACGTTTATTTCTCTTTGCATTTAAGCTCTTTAAAACATGACACGTATAATTTGACGTGTTATAATATAGTAAAACATGAAAGGATACTCCTATCTTATTATGGGTTGCAAAAGTAAAACACTTGTCAAATAAAATGTAATATGATTGACGGTAGGTGTGAACATTAAAGGAACGGCTAAAGAACATTAAAGTTTAATGCACACAAATAAGAACTTAAACTTTAACATAAATATGATGCTAAATAAATACGTTTATTTCTTTTCACATTTAAGCTCCTTAAAACATGACAAGCGTAATTTGACATTATACAATAGACTAAGAGAGTAAACATGAGAGGACACTCTTTTCTTCTCTTATTATGGATTGCAAAGTAAAACACTTGTCAAATAGAATGTAATATGATTGATGGAAGATGTCAACATATAATGCTAAGGTGATTCAAGATGAATTTGGAACGAAAGTCTCCACTAGCAATTTGATTCAAAAGGAAAGATTCATGGCTTGTTCATTGCTCTAATATTTTAGGCTAAAAGGAAGCACTTTAGCTAACTGCCATAGTTGCAGAGGGTTTTTGAGCTGGATTGATCTTTAAATAGTTGCTCAAGAATAAATGGTTCAAAGAACATTAAAACATGAGAGGAGACTCTTCTCTTATTATGGATTGCATGATAAAACACTTGTCAAATAGAGTCTAATGTGAGTGATGGTAGGTGTGAACATTGAATGAGCTACTAAAGAACGTTAAAATTTGATTCTCATAAATAAGAATTGAAACTTTAACATATATATGATGCTAAATAAATTCGTTTACTTTTTTCGCATTTAAGTTCCTTAAAATAACCCCTGGCTGAAGGCTGCACGTTTTGTGCTGACACGACAGTATATGATGAAAGTTCTTGGTTTTTTTTGCCGGAAAAAAAGCTGGACCGTCGATGGAAAAATGTGCAGCGAAAAAGGCGCCGGTAGTGGTGGTGCGCTCTGGGAAACTAGCTTCGGAAATTTTTAGAACTAATAAGGAAAGTTTAGATTCTCACGTTGAAGGAGACATAAAACCGGTTTTTAAGGAAGTGAATAAAGACAAGTCAAGGCTGTTAACTGATGAGGGAATTATGGAGGATGTGACATTACACCATTCCGAGCCAGCAAAGGAAAAAATGCTAGCTGATGCCATTGAGGAGGAAATTAGGGAGATGGATAGGGAAAATAAAAAGCAGGACAGTAAACTTGCAAGGCTACCCGGTCTTGGAGTTAGTATAGGAAAGGGAAACTTGGTGAGTCAGCCATGTGATGTGCAGCTACACCAACCCGTGAGCCAGCCTTGTGATGTGAAGTTACACCAATCCGAGCCAGCAAAGGAAAAGTTGTCAGCTGAAGCTTTTGAGAAGGAAATTAAGAAGCTTGATAGGTAAATAAAAAAGTATGGCAGAAAAATCACAGGACAACCCGGTTTTGGAGTTGGTACAGGAAAGGAAAATTTTGTGAGTCAGCTTTGCACTTATGAGCCTAACGTGCCGTGCCCAACAGCCCATGCAGCTAACGTGTTAGGCCCAGCAGTCCATGTAACTCAATTGTCTCCATCAATACGCGTGCCATTAGCTGAGATTCCAAGCTATCTTGTCCATCATGTGCACGCTGAAGGCACTTGGAAAAGGTTTTCTAGAATAGGGGTGGCATCAAATGTGGGTGTTGCGTGTTGTAAAAAATATCATATTTATTTTAATACTCATTTATGTGAATCGGAGAAATTAATTATTTTTTAACGTTTGATTACTAAATTTTGAAAATTTAAATATAATTCAAAATTTGAAGGGTTATTGTTAATGATTTTAATTAAGAAATCTCTAAAAATTAATGTGAATTTTAATACCATATATTGCCAACTTTTATTTTAATCTCTAAATTTTGTTTTAATGGCATTATAAGTTATGACACTACAAGACAAACTTGATTTGTCTACTAACTTGCCTCACCTCAACGTACACTTTGGCAAAAGGTTTGACCAGTTTATATATAATATATGTATAAAAAGAAAGTTATTCATGACATTGATTTCAATAATTTTATAACCATTTAAAGTTTTAGAAGTTGGCAAAAGTCTTAAAATATGACACGGCTAATTTGATGCATTACAAGAAAATAAAACATAGGGATAACACTCCTCTATTATTATATAATGCAAAGCAAAACATTTGTCAAATAAAAAGAATGTAATGCGATTCACGGTAAGTGTCAACATTAAATGCTAAGGTGATTAGAGATGTACTTGATGCAAAAGTCTCCACAAGCGATCAAATTCAATAGGGAAAGGCTCATGGCTTGTTCATTTCCCATTTGCCCTAATCTTGTTGGCTAAAAGGAAGCGATTCGACTGACTACACTAATGGTGAAGCGTTTTTGAGCTAGATTGATCTTCTTTACCAAATAGCCTTGATGTAGGTCAGTTGGCTTCAACTCGAGATGGCTAAGCAGGTGGTGGGGAAGCTCTTGATTGTTATCTCTAGTATTGTTACATTAGGGACCTTGAGTTGAGCTTTGTGATTGACTTATTCTTTCTTACTAGTGGACCTTGATCGACTAAGTTCCATAGACCATTTAGTTCTCAGGGTTGACACCCTCTAATAATTTTAATTAATTAAAAGTTTTAAGGACAATATTGTAAGCTTTGATTTCAAGGAGTATAATCAGCCAATCATGTATTAATAAGATCGAAAAGTCCCTTTTTCATCTAAAAATAAATAAAAAAGAAAGAACCATAAGATTCACATAGAATGCATTCAATGGTGTTATTATAATTATTATAACAAAATACATGTAATATTGTGTGCCTATCTACTTTTTTTACTATGATTCAATCAGAAGGTGTCACACTCACACACTTTTGGCTATGGAGCAAACAAGCATACACTAGAGAGAGAAAGAGAGGCAAATGCCTCTGTGGTCTGTGCTGCTTCTTGTGAGAAACACTTGTCAGCAAGACAAAAACAAATGGGAAGGAGAGTTAGGGTTAAAAAAAAAAAAAAGGAAACCAAAATCTTGGATCATACCGTGAGTGATTATTGATGTCCCACAAATCGAAACTTGTATGTGGTGAAATAAGATATAAGATATTATTTAGAAAACCTATATGCACTCAAATAAGCTAAGGCTATATCTACAAAAAAAAAAAAAAAAAAAAAGGGCTATAGCCGCATTTAAAAAACGCAGCTATAGGCTATAGTTGCGTTTTCATAGCTGCGTTTCCAAACACGGCCTAGGACCTAGAGCTGCGTTTTTAAAAACGCAGCTAGAGAACCCAACATTGGGTATCTTGTAGCCGCATTTTTAAAAACACAGCTATAGGATTTTTTTCTTTTTCTTTCTTTTTTTTTTTTGGTAAACTGGAATTGAATAAAGACTAAACAGCAAAAAGAGGAGCAGGACAAAGCCTGTTTACATGCAGCCCACTGGCATCAGCCTCCAAAATACTAAGTAAGTCCACAGGCGGACTGTTAAAAACAATAAAATCACCCTCAATAGAGGTGCCTACTTTAAGCTAAATAATCTGCACATCTGTTAGCCTCTTTGTAAATATGTAAATATGTCTAATACGAGTTTGAGAAATCTGGTTGATCATGTGTCTGCAATCATCCATAATCGAAGAGACAATAGTGTTTGAGTAGGCTTGCGAATTAAGGGCATCCACAATGGTTTTCAAATCCAATTCAATCATCACAGCTTGGGCTTGGATTTGTAAGCAAAGTTGAAGCCCATCACGGAGGGCCCATAGTTCTGCCAGGCTCGAAATTTTCCCAATTCTTCTTGCACAACCCGTGACCCACTCTCCATTAGTATCCCTAATCAGACCCCCTCCTCCAGCTACCCCGAACTTTTCTGCTACCGAGCCATCTGTGTTCAAAGTTAACCATCCATTCTCCGGTTTTTCCCACTTGATACTCTTCAGAACCATTCTTTTTGAAGCTAAGGAATTATTTGCACAAAAATGGTACTCTGATGCACGGTCTACAATATCATTTGCCAAGTTAGGATTCAGGTTCTTATTATTGAAAAGAAGCTGATTCCTACCTTTCCAGAGAAGCCAAATTCCAAAGAGAAAGACAAGATTCCAAGGAATCTGACCTGCTGCGTGCTGTTGATCTGAGTTAGCATTGGTAGTCAACCAGTCATGCAAATTTTGGGTGAAGAAAGTGGAGTCTGTTGTCCGCCTCCCAAGTTGATACCAAACACTTTTACTCAACGGACAGTCACAAAGTGCATGCAGAATAGACTCCACTTCTCTGTGACAACGGGGACAGTTAGGCTCAATTTGCATTCCTCTTGCCAAAAGGCAATGATTGACCCCTATGCTATGATGCATACATTTCCACACAAAAGATTTAATTCTTGGCAAGATTTTTAACTTCCAAATCCAGCTCTCGAGGGACCAAGATTAGACCAGTTATCATACCAAAAAGCCATCTTGCTTTCGAAACCCAGCAGCCATTTGGTTCCTTTCCTAAAGGTTTTCTTTTTTTTTTCTTCCTAAACACATTCCTGCCCAAAGCAAGACGTGTAATTCCTGCCAACACTCAAATGTAACCAATTGGAACCAACAAAAAAAATTGCCTATACTCAACAATTCCCAACCAATTGCCAACAAACAAAACAAGTTCATTGCCAAAAGATTAATTACATAAACAAATAATATATGGTTCACTAACATGCAGGAATAGCAACAAGAGAAGCCCCTATTATGGTACCTGAATTCCAAAAGTGATACTCTTTGAGAAGTGCAGGGAGAGATTTTCTAACTAATTGCATATCACCAGTCCTGCTGTATATGGCATGAACCATAGCACTCAGGAGGGGAGGCTGGCTGCAAACAAAAACAAGTGACTGTGCAAGCTAATGGCTGAGCATAAAAAAAAAAAAAAGTTCAGGGAAACCATGGCTAAGTTTAATCCTATTAATATACACAATAAGTGTAGTTTTAAAGATCTAGTTATATGTGTCCTAGGGTTGACAAATCTTTAAATTTGGGTTTTTATTTAACAAGTTATGGTCAATTTTATATCAAGGGGCAAACCTGTAAATTTTGAAATCCTTGCAAATTAAGGGTTTTGGTAGTTTACTCCAGTTTAGAATTTTCTAGTAGATCCTAAACATTTTCTTCCCTTTATCTTCTATTTTCTCCCTTTCTCTACTCTCTTTTCCTCCTCTTTCTTGTGATACTATTCATAGGTACTGTTTATACAACCCCTAAAGTATGAGAAAACTTACAGTGGAGAAGAAAATGATCTACAGTTTCCCCATCACAACAACACAAACAACACCTATTAACCAAGGTCTGACCAAGCTTAACTAGATTAACACTTGGAAGTTTTAATCTATGTATACCTTTTATTTCCTTCTATAAAGAGTATAAATACCAGGTGCAGCTGGCAAAAACTCAGAAAAACCAGATCAAAAATTGAAGTGATTTTGAAATATGATATAGTTTGGACATGGGACCTAATTCGCACCCTTTTTAGCCTACTTTAGTAACTATTAAGTCTAAATATCAAGAAACTTTAAATGAAATTGCAGCTAGTTCAATTTGAATTAAATTTAGGGCACTCTATTTCGCTGGATTAACTATATTAGCAGTTCAGTTTCAATCATGAATTATCAACTTAATCCTAGAGGGTCTGAAAATGGTTTAACATTACCTTTGTGCTCATTTTCCAATTAGAAATAAAGTGATTTCCTTGAAATTAGACTACAAATCGAGTGATATAACCTATAGTTAACTTTAATCCTTATACAAGGCCCAAAAGTTCAAAAGAGGTACAATTTATATCATTTCGGCAATTAACTTTAACAGCAAATGGAGGCAAGGGTAGCATTGAACTGTTCTCAAAACTTCAAGGACAAAATTTAACAAGAAAAGGGAGTGGGAAAGGGGCTAAATTGGAAGCAAAGAAGAATTTATGCCTGTGTTGATGATCAACTGAAATATTTAGTTTGGCATATAATAAACTTTAGCATTAAGTTGTAGAGCTGACATGTTAAAGGTAACGGGGAAAAAATTATATAGTCAAAATGTTTGGAACAGTCAAGATTATGTTATGGTTATTATGCAGTAATTTATGAAAATCCATCTTCAACTTAAGGTAAGGACTGACCTGACAGTTGCCATCTCCTCTGACCTCATTCTCAACCAGATTGTACAACTTCAGACTGAAAGATAAAACAATTCTAACATCAGACATACAACATTTCAATATCAGTTACACTAATAGGAAGTACACACAAAGAAATAAAAACATCTTACAAGTTTTATAACCTTAAATGTGAGGAAATAACTGAAGGTTTGCAGGAAATGACGATCTTGGTTTTAGTTAAGATACTAAAACTTTCTTACCATATTGTATTTAATTGTGAATGGATAATTCTTTATTCAACTATCTATACATCACTCAAAGGTAAAGTAACATAGTGAGTCATTTTTTTTCCCCAAAAATGTACTTGATGTGTAATCTTGTATATGTTTTTATTAATTGCTCTACATTCACTATACATATAATTTTAATGTAGCAACATCAGGCAACCAAGTTGCACCCTTCTACCTGATTCTCGTTATCTACAAAAGAAAAAGAAACAAACTAACCTAGAAAATCATAAAGAAGAAAATTGCAAATCCTTACCAGCACATAGAACCTAAGAAAATTGCAGGCAGTTTTAACAAGTACAATTATATTCTGTAGTGTATCAAAAAATCTTTAACAGTGAGTGGGCAATAATTCAAGCAACACACTTAATAAGTACACTAAATATTTAGGTGCATCATGCAAGTCAAAGCAGACTCTCCACAGGGACTAAAGATTGGCATTGGATAAGACCAAAAGCACACTTTAGAATAAGAGGAAATTACTAGTAACCAACATATTCCCTTAGATTAAAAAAAAATTAATACAGGTCTGTCATGGGTACAAAGACTAGTGCCCAATCAATCTTTATCTCAAGATATTGCAATATGGGTGTGCCTAAAAAGAATCAACGTGTACAAATTCTTTCTTTCATATCCTATGCTAGATGAAGGCAATTTGCGACATAGGCACTTCAGTCTTATCACAAACGCTATGTAAGAGAATAATAGAATATTA
This sequence comes from Quercus ilex subsp. ballota, assembly GCA_032727855.1. Lineage (NCBI taxonomy): Eukaryota > Viridiplantae > Streptophyta > Magnoliopsida > Fagales > Fagaceae > Quercus > Quercus ilex. Next base: position 55,968,529 of record CM064918.1, read on the forward strand.
AAGGCCCCAGCTAGTTCAAGTTACAAAGCCTCTTGCCTAAGCACACGTCTTTTGAGGTCACCAAAACATTTTCATTATTAGATAATCAGGCATTGAAATTAAGGGGGCTTAATCAATACAATCATGAGAAACTAACCTCAGCAAATACTGCCACAATCTTAGGAAGGAATTGATTGTTGGGACCCAAGCATTTTCAATTTGCTCAGTCTCCTCAACTTGAATAACTGCATTAGCACCATCAGGTATTGGTCCTGGGAGAAAACAAAATCAAAGAAAGGAATGGAGGGATCATATATTGATATGAAAAATGAAATTCAACTTGCAAATGAATACTTCGAAACAAAAAACAAAATCCAAAATTAGATAAAAGCATTCACAAAACAAAAAACAAAGGACCACAATCTTAGCTCATAATTTCTCTACAGCCATAAATTCAGCATGTAAATCAAAATAATAATTAAAACAAAGAGCCATAATAATAATTAGAATGCATGACTTGCTTAGTCCCCTGCTTCTCTGACCTCCAACCATGAGTGAAGAGAAGGAATCAACTATCTGGAATCAAAGAGCCAATAAATAAGAGGGAGGTGAAAATTGAAGCAAGAACAAGTTGTAGCTATTAAAAGATAAAGTTTTCCTTTAGAAACTTTTCTCTTTGTGACGGTTTATAAAACCATTTTATGTATATTAAACCATATGATTAGTTGATTCTTAAAAAAATTCATATAATTCGTTCAATCATTTTTACTTTAATCTAAGTGTATATGTATGTAAAGCTCATTCTTGAAAACTTGAAACCCAACCCTTGCCTCTCACCACACAAGAACTTTATATTTGTGGAGTGACTATCATGAACAGTGATAAAAGAAAACTTTATACATAATTAAGTCCAAATAAACACTTAATTAAACAAACCCCAAACCGAATATATATAGAGCAAGAAAAATTCTAGCAATGATCGTTTTTTAGTTTTTACAAGCATTGAATGAAAATCATCAAAAGTTTGCATAACGGTCTAATGATAAAGAAGCTTATATATCTTGAAAAATACAAGGTAGAGCTTTAACATAGCAATAGAGATGTGGGGACACTCGGACTAGCTTTTGTCTAACCTATAAGAGCAAGATCCTATGGTTATGACTCCCATTATTTTTATTTTTATTTTTTTTAATTAATCCTATGGTTATGACAAAAATATCAGCTGTATTATGCTTTTAAAAAAATAAAAACAAAAACTTATGACTCTTATTTCTCAAGAGTCAAGTGGGTCCCAATTGGCAGTAGCAAGATCCTATGGTTATGACAAAAATATCAGTTTTATTATTATTTTAAAAAAATTCTAAATTTATAACCCTTATTTATTTCTCAAGAGGCTGTACAGCAAGTGTATTACCAGGAAGAATCAGTAGGAGCTCTAACAATCATGGTCCATGTGCAAGATAACACTAAGAAAATAGTCATTAGGCTGCATGACCATCAAACTACCCTAATTTATAATTTATCTGAAATTATTGTTTAAATGCCCACTGCATTTATTGTCTAATAATATATAGTCTACCAAATCAAATCGTATTCAAGATATTGAAAACAATGCTAACTCTTGGCCATTATGTGACAACAACTAGGTGCAAGTTTATGCCTTCACACTTACTGACAGTGCAGTGAGGATATTATAAAAAGAGTGAGTAATTTGTGGGGAAGCTGAATGTTTTGGAGGTGGATAGGATATAATCATAAAGCTATCATCAAATACTAATTTTATTACAAACAACTTACAGGTTGACGTAATAATTGTTAGAAACTTAGAATTGCTAAAGAATTAAATTAAAAATTTTCTAATAGTTAATATTTTGGGACAATTGGTAATTTATCGTGGTATATTAACACCTTTTTCTTTTTTTTTGGGTAGACTGATATTGCTTTAACATGTACTAAATGAGTAAAAAGAAAGGTAGAGGTTCTTATTTGGTATGTTCTGGTGGAACAATTTCAAAAAGATGTCAACATTTTCCTTCCCTTTATTGTCTAATTCACTATTTCCACATTAATTAGTACAGGCAACATGTGTTTATATGTTTGTAGATGGAATCCAAATAATATGAAAATCAATTGAAGTGGGAAAAATATATACCTGCAAGAGTCTCCGACATTTCCTCCACATTGATGAAAAGACATAACAACTTGAAGCTTCAAGCCATGCCTTTGAACCATCTGCACAAGCTCAGCATAGCCTTCCCAGTTGTACTTGAGAGGGCCATCTTTCTCCACCAAACCCCACAAGCATCGACCATAACTCCTTCAACTCCTCCACTTTTCAAGGCCATCAAACTAGTATTCATTGCTCGTGGCTTGTTCAAGTGCCCTCCATGTGTTACTGTGTCAAGTGGTAACATCACAAACACAGGCACCCTTGAATCATCTTTATTATTATTATGATGAACACCAGAGAGTGCATGAAGCTTCTCTCGCTTCTCATTTCTGCACCCTTCTGTGCTCAATACCTGGGCTTCTTGCGTCATTGAATTCTTCACTCGGATACCCCTTGATGGTTTAATTTGTGCAAAGCAAATTGTGCCAAAGGACTCCACAGGAGTTTTCAGGCACTTGGTGTCTCTAAGATTAATAAAAGAAGTTGAAGAACGTAATGTTAGAGTCATTTTTTTTCTTCTTGGTTTTTTGAGGACTGAAAAAAGGAAAAGAGAGATGTGGGAATAGAATTGAAGGCGGATGTGTGTATATTTATAAAAAGAAGCTCATGACAATGTTGGTGGGCTCTAGTTTGAAAGGGAAAAAAGCGCAAAAAAAAAATCAAATTTAGTCAGGTTCCCTTTTCAATTAAAGTCATTTTCATAAGCAGTTTGAGCTGGATAACAATATTCCAGACCAAAGACAAGCGGTTCACTTCTCCAATGGCACAACGAACTTAGTCCCATAATGCCTCCACTGACAACTCCAATGGCTCCACTAAGAAAGGCTCCACTAAGAACTCCAATTCGATCAAATCATGCTCCTAGAAAACCCATTAAGCCATTATCAATAACTAACAAAAATTTCCATAAAGAAAAATAAAACAACTAACAAAATTCAAAACCCACAAAGTAGAAACTCAGGAACAAAAACACAACAAAATGAGCAACACAACCAAACAAACAGAGCACCAATACCAAAGACAGCTAAACAAGCTCAACCTTCAAGGACAAAAAGCTTATTGCTTTTCCTACTTGCCCTATGTCTTAGCAATCCACAAAAACCCACAATCCACTATCCACTATCAACATTCAATACCAAACTGACAAACGAGAAGACAGAAAAATTAGAAACCCAACAATCTTAACTACTTCCAGAATTGAACAAAGAACTCTCTTAAATAACAGCAATTATAGCAACTACTCAAATAGCAATCCACCATTCTAATTAGGTACCATGAAAAACAGAATACAAGTAGAGACTAATGTGACAGATACAACAATGGCATTGCAGAGGCAAGACCAATTCACCAATGCAAAAGAATATAAAAGTCAGCAAAAGCAAGCTACCAACGAGAGAACCCAACTAAACAAAATAGATCCTAGATGCACCAAAACCAATAAGAAACACAAGGTATAGATCAAAACAAACAAAAAACACCAATCACAATTATCCAAGCAAAGCCCCCAAAACAAAAGCATGAAATTTCCAAGATAGAAAACACACTCGCCGGAGATAAAGATATGCCAACCTCTGGTGTGGCCTTCCATAACTAGGCTCCAACCTCACAGCCTCCTCACACTCCTTCACTGCCTCCCCCAACCTCCTCAATGCCGCTGCCCGATTACTCCGAAATGCAGCATTATCCGGCGCCAAGGAAACCCACGGCCACCGGAATCCCACAACCCGAACTCGATTTGAAACCCACGGCCACTCGATTTGAAATCACGGCCACGCCGATCTGAAACCCATGGCCACCTGATCTTAAACCCACTGCCACGCCGATCTGGAACCACGACCACTCAAAGCCGATCTTGAGAGAGAGAGAGAATCCTCGCCATGAGAGGAAGAGAGGAGAGAGCGTAAGACAAAGAGGAGAAAAGATCGAGGAGAGAGGAATCTGAAAAGTGAGGAAGTGATGTTTGAGCTGCGTTTAAAATAAACGCAGCTCCAAAACGCATTTTTTGTAGTGAATTATAATTATAATTATATATATATTACAACTATATATAAAAGAAATAATTGAGATTTTAGAATCTTATATGTGGTGAAGAAATGACATGTTCATAATATTTTTGTAACATTTTTATAATAAATTTTAAGTAATAAGTTGTTATTAGTTATTATTGTTAGGGTAAAAAAGTAATCTTAGTATTAGGTTCAAATTTGAACCATTAACAACTAACCACTTGTGATTTGTTATGAAAATATTGTAAAAATATTGTAGACATAACATCTCTCATGTGATGAAATAAGCTAAATAAACCAAGGGGAAAAAAAGCTTCTCAAAGAAGTGCAAAGACATATATATCATTTTTATTTAAAAATATTATGCAAATACGTTGACGACAAAAAAATATTTTAATATTTGAGTGTGCGTCAAGTTGGAGTAGCTCAGTTGGTTAGAACGTGTGGCTGTTAACCGGTCGCAGGTTCAAGCCCTTCCTCTAGCAATTATTTTATTATTTTCCCTTTATTTATTGCCTCTTTTTTTTTTTCTTTCATAAGTCAAAACCACGGTTTCAACCAAGTGACCAACTAATCACAAGGTCCCGTTTCCAAAGGAGGAGAAATAATTGCTTAAAAGTTAAATCCAATCATTTAAAAAAGAAAGAAAGCAGAACAAATCCATTAAACTTTCAAAGTTATATCCCAATTTCCTAATTCCACTGAGGTAGTCTTTGCTGTTTCTTTTCACTTTTGCCTCAGCCACAATTACTTTTCCATTAGTTGTTTGAATTTTTTTAAGAATTACAAAGATAAAAATCAAAGTCATGGAAGGTTCAATGTGTTAAATCTCATCATGCCTTAATTAGCCTAATGATAAAACAATGCTAATAATAAGAAGAAGATTGAAAAGTTCTAGTCCTTGAGTAATGAATCATATTCTACATGGTTTTCTAAGAGCATTCACATTGGATCTTGCAAATACCATATGTTGGTATGTTTAGCATCAAAACCTCAAAAACCCCCCCATTACTCGGACTTATAAACCCAAAAAAAATTTACAATTGTGCTACAGTACCATCATATAATGGTACTGTAGCACAATCCCAAATCTCAGATATTGTTTTTTTATTCCAAATATCTGCTCTTTCTCTCTCTTTGATGTCTCTTCTACTCTCCCTCTCTCCAGAACAATCCAAGCTCCTCTCTCTCACATCTCTCTTTAGTTCACGGTGGTGGCTATATTCTGGTGTGGGCATATGTTCAGCGTGGATCAGGTGACGACGTGGGTCATGGGTATGGCGGCGTGAACTAGGTCGTGGGTTTGGCGACGTGGACGTGGGTCGTGGCGAGATGGATTGTGGCGAGGTGTGCAGTGGTGGAGATGGGCGTAGTCATGGACTCACAACATGGCGAGATTGGGTGGGTCGTGGCAGAGGTGAGTGGGTTTTGATTTTGGGTGGGTTTTGATTTTGGGTGGGTTCTGATGGGGTTTGGGGTGGATTTTGATTTTTTGCTGTGGGTCGTGGCGAGGTGTGTAGTGGTGGAGATGGGCGTAGTCATGGACTCACAACATGGCGAGATTGGGTGGGTTGTGGCAGAAGTGAGTGGGTTTTGATTTTGGGTGGGTTCTTATGGGGTTTGGGGTGGATTCCGATTTTGATGGGGTTTGGATTTTGATTTTTTGCTATGGATTTTTGTTTTTTGGATTCGGATGGTTGGATTTTTTGCTCTGGATTTTTGTTTTTTAGACTTTGGATTCCAATGGGGTTTGGGTTTAGCACGGATTGGTTGGTTTGGTTTGGCGTGGTGTTTAGTCGTTGTGGGTCACTGTGGTGGGTCTATTTGGTCATCGTTGGTCCTGGTGGGTCTGTTATTGTTATGTTCTTTGCTCACTATGTTGGTTTGATTTAAAATAATTCTTGGTGGTGGGTGGTGTGAATGTTGCTCAGCAGAAGTGGGTGGGTGAGAGAGAATAAGAGAAATAAAATTTTGGCGGAAATCACATTTCATCCCTACATTTTCAGGAGATTCCCACTTTGGTCCCTAGATTTTATTTTTACCGCTTTTAGTCCCTAATCTGAAAAACGCTTCCCGTTTTGGTCCCTACCATTGCATCAGAGACGGAAAATGCACACGTGACAAACGGTAGAATTAAAAAAATATTAAAAATATTTTATTTTATTTTAAAATAAAATAAATTTTTAGTTATCAATAATTTTAAAATAAAAATATTAAAAATTTTAGTTAAAAATAATTGTTCTTCATGTTCTTCCCCCAAGAACATTGAACCATTTCTGAGCCTAAATGAAAAGCCCAGCAACAAAGTGAACAAACATCATTAATTCTACTAACTCTACTAAATATATAAAAAGATGAACAGTAACTTTCGTTTAGTCAAGTTTTTGTCTGTTTGTGGAGGGCTAAACGATGCGTTTGGCTGAATAAAACAATAACAATTAAAGGGAGAGAGGCGAAAGGGTCTGGATTCTCTAGAACTCTCTCCATATCTCTTCTCTCTCTCTTTTCTCTCTATCATATCAGGACCAAATCAAGTCAGGCACAAGTCAAATTTCTATCCGAAAAAAAAAAATGTGAAGAAAGATCGACTAATTTTTCCAGTATCTTTTTTTTTTTTTTCCTCTGTTTCTTCAAAATTTCCTTTTTTTTTTTTTTTTTTTTTTTGCTTTTTTTTGTTCTTAAGATCTGTGTTTGTATTTATTTCCTTGTGGGTTTCAATCTTTGATTGTTTACTAATACAGGTCTTTTAGGTTTATGATATTGATCTTAAGTGGGTATTTTGGGTGTCATTGGCTTCTTAAGTAGGTTTATGATAGAGAAAGGAGATTTGGTTTCATTTTGGGTATTTTCAGATTAACAAGACAGGTAAGCGCTCTCTTTCTCTCTCTCTCTCTCTCTCTCACAAATTCCCAGTCTCTTTTTTTTTTGTTTGGTTTAAATAAAGTTTTTGGGGTGCAAATTAGTTATATTTGGTTAAGCAAAACACTTCGTTTTGTTATTTTTTGCGTGTGGAAGGGAAACAGAGTAGAGAGGGCTGAAAGACAAGAGACCTCATCAGTGATAGCAAAGCTAAAAGAACTCTGAGTTTCTCTCACCGATCCGCACTCTATATGCTGAAAGAGTAGAGAGGGCTTTGCCTACTTGGATGCAGAGGGCTTTTCAACTATTATACGAATCAAAGGTTTGGTTTGTGGTTTTGGTTTTTCTCTCAACTCATACCACAGGTATTTACATTCTCTAAATTTATCTTCTTTATGATTTCCTTGATTTCTTCTTTTCATTTGCTAATATGGGTATTTTGGATTTCTTTTCTTCTAAACTTTTAGGTGCTGGGTATGGAGTTGTGTGTGTGTGGGTTTCTCCTTTCTAAGGTGAGAAGATATTGAAAGAGGGAGAGAGAAGTAGATCATAAAGAACGGGGATTTGGTTCCATTTTTGCCTAATCCCATGTCATTCTCTCTATTTTTTAACAACGGGAAAAACTGGACTGATGATACAAACCTATACACCAGAGACAAAACCAATTTTGCTAAAAAGAAAAGCTGCCTACTTCATTCGATTGTAAAGTTGCTGTTTTTCTATCAATTTCTTAGCAAAATTTGTGCTTTATGTTTCTCTCTATACACATAAATGAATGATCCTACTTGTAGAAAGAATTAAAAGAACCATACAAATTATACTGTTCTAGAAGAATATATCAATTGTTGTTGTTTTTGTTTCTGGTAATAGTGGTGGTGATGTGGTTGGTCATGGGGTTTGTAATCTTCCTCTTTTTTATTTTTTTGGTTTAAACAAATTTTTTTGAAGTGCTAATTTGTTATATTCAATTTGCAGTCACCAAGCTGAGCTATTTGATTCAAAAGTAGGGACTAATCTTTTGGATATCATCCTCACAAAGGTAAGGTATGCTTTGTGTTTTGGTAAAAATATTTGGTCTTTGAATATATATATTTATATTTATTTGTAAATATTTGATATATTGATTTTAGGCATAACGTGATTAGTGATCTATAATCAAATTAATTGTCACTTAAATTAATCTCTTTTTTTTTTGTTTAATTCATTTTCATCATGGGTTTTGGATTTCATCTCATCTTTCTTCTTTCTAAAAATGCATTTTCGTCACTCTCTCGTATTTAACTCCATATTTCTATTATTCTGGAATGTTACTTGTATTGAAATCGAGAGAGAGAGAGAGAGAGACTGAATGAAGTAGAGGTGGCAGTAGAGGTAATCTTAGGTTAGTCTTCATGTCTTGTCTAAAAAAAAAAAGATTACCTTCTAAAGTTAGTTCCTTTAGATTAAGGTTTGCATTGATAAATTTGGATTTTCGTTTGATACAAACTTAATTCATGGACTTGAATTGGAAAGCCACTCAATAATCTTGGGAATACCGAATACCAAATGCATAACGATATAGGAATTCAAAGTTAATTGAAAATTTTAAATGTGACAAAACTCAAAAGGAAATGAAAAAATGACTGGGAACGTACTTGTACAAAGTTACTTGAAAATTTTCTACCCCTCTTTCTTTTACCAAGTAGTACTAGTAGGATGGCCTTTTTTTTTTTTTTTTTTTGGAAGAAGATAGAATTGATATTTTTTATAAAAATGTGAAAGTACAAAGGAGTAATAAAGGGCCCTGAGCCACTCAAGCCTACACGCCAGCCTGGGCTAGGACAAGAACAGGATAGCCCTGCCAACACAACTAAAAGATTAATAAACTAATAGGGTAGCACTAATAGCCCTGCCAAAACAACTACGTAATAAACTAGTAGGATGACTCTGGTTGTGCCAATGATACAAAAAGGATGTTTCCACAAGCAAGAAAAAAGTTTTCAAGAAAGGTCCAAACTAATAAAAAATTCATTTCGATCGACCAATTGATGCGGTTGGGAGGACCAGTAAAACTCTTTCCATTCCAAGAAGGCAAAGCTGGACTGAAGAAAATTAATGTGGTCTTCAGAGATAGTGGCTTTAATTGAGAGAACATGGGGTCTGTGAGAAATTTTCAACGATGCATTGATGGCAGAAAAAGTATCTGAAAATGTGAAAAAGCTTTGAAACTCATGTAAGGGGCATTGAATGCCGTATCAGAATGTGAGATCACCCACGACGAAGTTATGTGCAGAGAGTGGAAATGTGGATGAGGATGAAAACGAGTGGTTATGGCCCTTGTGGGAGCCTGGCCTGGTTTAATAGTACAACAGAGAAGAAAAGCAAAGATGCTTTGCCAAAAATGTGAAAGGTTTTGAGGAGATGCTTTGTTCAATGAAATGAAAACATACCCAAAATAATGAAAATATGCTTTCACGCACTTATTGCCTCTGAAAAACATATTTCTTTTATATGTACTGCAATATCAAACTATGAATGCAGAGAAATCTCGACCTTGCAAATGCAAAAGAGATAGAATCAATCACGTGTCGAAGATGAATATGAGAGAAAGCTTGCAGAACATGCAGGTTTCAATGAGTTTGGAGGTACTCAAAAGTAAAGTTGTTAGTTTGGGCTGGCTATTATTATTCACAAGGAACATGGTATAGGGGAAAGTGGTGTGCTGTCGTAGGCAACCAAAAATAAAACCTATACTCCTAAAAATATATGTAGTAGTGCGAGTAAGGATCGTTCCCACAGAGAGTATCTAGCCTAATTTTATGTTACATGAACAAGGAGGGGGGGTTTAAGTATAATGAAAACAATTGTAAGTAAAACAACTAAGGAACAATTCAAATTAAAATATCAAAATCAATCAAGAGGACAAACCTTGGTCCAAGTCAACATCCACCATCGGAATTTTACAACTGATCATCGATGCAAGTATATATCAATTCACACTTTGAATATTCACCGTTGGAACTATTTTCCTATCTCTCCTTAGTTGCAGTTAATTAGAAAACAAGCGATCTAATTAACCCTAACTACTAAACAACCCAAGACAAGCGCTAAAGGTTTAATCTAGTAGTAGCCTTAGGAACTAGAGAGATCGATGAAGCTAAACAACACAAACACAAGCGGTTGCATTTAATTTAGTCGAGCATTCTTCCTAAGATCTAATAATTTCCGACGCAGCAAATCATTAAATCTTAGTTGCTTCACAAATTAGAGAGATCAAACAATTACGGATTTGATATCTAAACTAGCAGTAGATTGCAACGAATAATAAACTAGTAGGCCTCCTAGTAATTAAACGAGATAATCATGAAAATAGGCATAGAAGAACATCCGATATTCAAAGCATAAATTGAACAATAAAAACAAATTAGATCTCACAGTTTTATTGATTCCGAGGCTTCAGTTTCCTTCAACCAAATATAAAAGTTTTAAACACGCAAGGCCATGATGAAAACTCAAAGGAGAAAATTAGAGAAGAGGGGAGAGAGAGACGTGTGTCAGTCTATGTAATTCTGATTTCTCCTACCCTTTTACACGTTAATTCCCCCTTTCCCAAGCCTACAAAATCTCCTAAAAATATTCTAAATAATAACATCCAAATCTGACTAATTAAGGAAAAATATTAAAAATAAAACAAAGTCCTAATATAACTAGGAAAGTGGTGTTTTTCAACTGGAAATTTCGTGCATCACATCTGGAACCTTCCAAAAATAAACCACATCAAATCCATATATTAGAATTTCAAGCAAAGGAACATTCCAGAACGTCAATAGTGCAGGTCCAGCAACTTCAAACCCGATTTCAACCTTGATGTGTCCCTTATCTCTCAAAACTCAAAACATGAAAGTTGTAGATATTTGTCTTGGCGTTCCACAGCATCTTGAATCATCTCAATCGGAGCTTGGATGAGAAAGTTATGCTCAGATTACGAAGCAATTTCAAAGCTGTCCAGAATCACCCAATTAACTACGTTTTGCACTTTGTGCCTCCATTTGCATCCTAAATCAAAATATAAGAATAATGAGTACATTTAGGCACCAAATAAATATAAAATACTAAACATTAATGGACAAAAATATGACATTTTGCATTTTTATCAGAAAGATTAATGCAGATTAGGTACAAAGCCATGAGAATAATTAGATTTAGTGAAAAAAGTATTCTGCTTTGCCCAAGTTTTTAACAGGGGCGGCCCTAGACATTTTGGGGCCTAAGATGAGAACTAAAAATGTATGTGCATGCGTATGTGTGTTTATGTATGTGTATGTGTATGAGTGTGTATGTGTATGTTTTTGTTTATGTGTATGTACATGTGTGTTTATGTTTATGTTTATGTATGTTTATGTATATGTGTATGTTTATGTATGTGTATGTGTATGAGTGTGTGTGTATGTGTATGTTTATGTGTGTGTATGTGTATGTTTATGTTTATGTGTATGTACATGTGTGTTTATGTTTATGTTCATTTATGTTTATGCATGTTTATGTATGTATGTATGTTTATGTATGTTTATATTTATAAATATAAATGTAAACATAAACACACATACACATAAACATACATGAACATAAACACAAACAAACATACACAAAAACAAACAAACATAAACACACATACTTATAAACACGCATACAGACTGAGAACTCTCTCTGTATCTCTTCTCTCTCTCTTTTCTCTCTATCATATCAGGACCGACTAATTTTTCCAGTATCTCTTCTTTTTTTTTCTCCGTTTCTTCAAAATTTCCTTCTTTTTTTTTTTTTTTTGTTCTTAAGATCTGTGTTTGTATTTATTTCCTTGTGGGTTTCAATCTTTGATTGTTTGCTAATACGGGTCTTTTAGGTTTATGATATCGATCTTAAGTGGGTATTTTGGGTGTCATTGGCTTCTTAAGTAGGTTTATGATAAAGAAAGGAGATTTGGTTCCATTTTGGGTATTTTCAGCTTACACAAGACAGGTAAGCGCTCTCTTTCTCTCTCTCTCTCAAATTCCCAGTCTCTTTTTTTTGTTTGGTTTAAATAAAGTTTTTGGGGTGCAAATTAGTTATATTTGGTTAAGCAAAACGCTTCGTTTTGCTATTTTTTGCGTGTGGAAGGGAAACAGAGATGGGAGTGGGTGAAAGCGACAAACAAAGAGGGCTGAAAGACAAGAGACCTCATCAGTGATAGCAAAGCTAAAAGAACTCTAAGTTTCTCTCACCGATCCGCACTCTATTTGCTAAAAAAGCCGAGAGGACTTTGCCTACTTGGATGGAGAAGGCTTTTCAACTATTATACGAATCAAAGTTTGGTTTGTGGCTTTGGTTTTTCTCTCAATTCATACCACAGGTATTTACATTCTCTAAATCTATCTTCTTTATGATTTCCTTGATTTCTTCTTTTCATTTGCTAATATGGGTATTTTGGGTTTCTTTTCTTCTAAACTTTTAGCTGCTAGGTATGGAGTTGTGTGTGCGTGGGTTTCTCCTTTCTAAGGTGAGAAGATATTGAAAGAGGGAGAGAGAAGCATATCATAAAGAAAGGGGATTTGGTTCCATTTTTGCCTAATCCCATGTCATTCTCTCTATTTTTAAACAACAGGAAAAACTAGACTGATGATACAAACCTATACACCAGAGACAAAACCAATTTTGCCAAAAAGAAAAGCTACCTACTTCATTCGATTGTAAAGTTGCTGTTTTTCTATCAATTTCATAGCAAAATTTGTGCTTTATGTTTCTTTCTATACACATAAATGAATGATCCTACCTGTAGAAAGAATTAAAAGAACCATACAAATTATAATGTTCTAGAAGAACATATCAATTGTTGTTGTTTTTGTTTCCGGTAATGGTGGTGGTGATGTGGTTGGTCATGGGGTTTGTAATCTTCCTCTTTTTTATTTTTTTGGTTTAAACAAATTTTTTTGAAGTGCTAATTTGTTATATTCGATTTGCAGCCACCAAGCTGAGCTATTTGATTCAAAAGTAGGGACTAATCTTTTGGATATCATCCTCACAAAGGTAAGGTATGCTTTGTGTTTTTGGTAAAAATGTTAGGTCTTTGAATATATATATATATATATATATTTTTTTTTATTTGTAAATATTTGATATATTGATTCTAAGCATAACATGATTAGTGATCTGTAATCAAATTAATTGTCACTCAAATTAATCTCTTTTCTTCTTGTTTAATTCATTTTCACCATGGGTTTTGGATTTCATCTCATCTTTCTTCTTTCTAAAAATGCGCTTCTGTCACTCTCTCTTATTTAACTCCATATTTCTGTTATTCTAGAATGTTACTTTCATAGTTCTTGGAATTTTGGGAGGATGATCAATTTTGTTCTTTTATTATTTATTTTAAGCTTAGTTTGACTGTTGATCTAATCTTTATATGTGTGTGTGTGTGTGTACACTATATTATAAATTCCTTATATTTTAAATGGGAAATCTTACACTATGTGATCTAAACTTCTGAAGCATATTTGTACATTAAGGGTCCATTTGTTTTGGTGGTAAATGATTTCAGGAAATCATTTACCACCTGACCCATGTGTTTGGAAGGCAAAGGAAAATCTAATTTCCGGAAAATATGCCTCATCTTTGACCAAATTTTCACCTTTGACTCGGAAATGGTTTTACGCTTTTATTTTACCTTCAAACCATTTCCGGGTCTCTCGCACAAAAACGCTTCTCGCACAAAAACGCAGAAAAAGAAGAGAGCCTCTGAGAGAACGAAAAACAAATCAAAAAAAGAGAAACCAACGCAGAACAAGAGCCAAGAACACACAACCGAAGAACGCAAAAAAAAAAAGCTGGGTCGTGATCACGGCGCCAAGTTCGCGCCTGCGAGATCTCGCCGAGATCGCGCCGTCCTCCTCTGGGTCAGATCATCATCTTCGATCTCATCGTCGTCTCGATCGCGATCTTGTTTTGAGAAAAATGAAAAAGAACGCTAAAATGGAAGCTGGGTCGAGTTCACAATTCCCAGACAAGCCGGAGAGAGTGAAGGGTGCTTCCATTTCCTTCAGGCTTGGGTCCATGTTTCCAAAGAGAGGTTTTGATCATAGAAACGGTGGTGGGTCGTCTCCCAAAATCGAGATCGACCCGATTCTGGGCCGGACTAGGCCGAACCAGGGCGCCGCCCTCTCGATCTCGTCATCCTCCTCTGATTTTTTTTTTTTTTTTTTTCGTTGCGATGGTGTGGACGGTGGATTTTCTGTGGGTTTTGTGTTGCTGTTGTTTTTTTTTTTTTTTTTGATGAATTGATTGTTGTTGTTGTTGTTGTTGTGGTGTTGTTGTTGTTGGAATTTGCTGTTGTGGTTGTTGTTGTTGTTGTGTTGTTATTGTTGCCGAAATTCGTTGCCGGAAATTGTGAAAAAAATGGTAGGAAAATAGCATTTTCCTAATAGAACCAAACACATAAAAATATTTTCCACAACAATTTTCATAACACAACCAAACACTTAAAAATATTTTCCTTTTCCGGAAAATAGCATTTCCGGAAAATAAGTATTTTCCGGAAAATATTTTACGAGAACCAAACGGACCCTAAATCGCTGTGTATGACTAAATTTTTTACCCCATCTATGAATATTAATTTTGAACAACATCATCAGAATTCTGTTAAGATGTTTCATCCCTAATTTCTTTGCCTTTTCGTTTGTGAGATTTTTGAGTTGCTAATCCTAATTCTTATCCTAGGTCTTTTTTACAAATTTGGCTTGGAAAATTATTTGCATTAAATCAAGTTAGCATAACTAAAAAGAGCTTGACTAAACCGAAGTGCCAGTTTATCCAAATTATCAAGGATCAGATTCTATTAATCTAGGCAAACCTTAACCATGGCAGAATAGGTTCAATCATATCTCATCTCTCTTTCCCCCTAATGTATATTCTAATTCCAAGGCTATTTTTTGTGGTTATGCTTCTAAAATCACCATTTGTGTACATTGCAAATGGAGAAGGTGTTCTTGATTCTGCCCAAAGTTTTCCTCACGTAAGATTTCACATTTTTGTTCGAATAAAGCTATATCCATGCTTCTTTTCTTTGCTTTGAAAATGTTGCATGTGTGTCTTTTGAGATGAGAATGGTTAAGAGCAAGATATGGATTTGCTTTCTTTTAATATTCTGGCATTGTCTAATTTAGCCAGTTGAAGTTTGTGTAATTAATTGGAAGGCTGTTGGTTACTAAAAATGGATAAGAAGAAAAGTATGGAGATCTAAATTTCAAAATTCTTAGATCTTTTGGGTTGTGTGTGTGTGCGTGTGTGTGTTTATGTGTGTGTCTATTCAAATATAGGGATAGTGAGGGGTGAGTATTAAAATTTGGATTTGATGTTTTCTGATATTTTCTTATGTAAGCAAATGAAGTTTGTAACATGAATTGGAAGTCTATTTGGTAACTCAGAAAGGATAAGAAGAAAAGTATTAGCGATTTGAATTTTACAATTCTTAGATATTTTGGGTTATAAGTTTTTTTTTTGGAGTTCAAATATTATCTTTCTCCATTTTGTTTCTATTTGCCTTATCATTTTCTCTTATTTATTTATTTTTATACTTTTTGTAATTTGTAATTAAATTTTTGTTTAAAATAAAAATATTGCATAAATATGTTTTTGTTAATAGTTGTGCAAATGTGTGGTTTTTTCTCATTTGTTACATTTTATAGGAAACTACATAATACTTGCTTGTGGTTTAAGCCTATTTTGGCTTTGGAATATTGCAATTTCATGGTTCACAATTGCCATTAAGACAAATGATATAGTAGATGTTTAATTGAGATTTCTCTTTGCAATTTAAACTCAGTTCAACCATAATTTTGACTCTCTTTTTCTTTCTTGCCACCAAGATAAATAGAGAAACGGAATTTAACTTACATGGTTTTTTGAAATTATGCCTTCTTTGTTAAAGCAAGAAATTATGTGAATGTGACTTCTTTAGAAAAATGTGCTTCTTGGAGTTAAAGCTCCTTTCTTGCTTGTCAAGCCACAAGAATTGTAAACAATAATTAGGAAGCCAAAAGAATGGTCAATTTTGATTTATGGCACATCACATAATGATATATAAGGTTGTGTTCGTTTCCTTTGGCCGAATATCATTTTTTTCTAATGTTTGTTTCATGGTCTTTTATATATCACATCTATATGTGTGTGTGTGTGTGTTTTACTGTAATTTTGGCTTTTTAGATAACAAAAAATAGAAAAGAAAGTGAGCTTTTTACTTGTCATGTTGAAGCTATTAGCTTATGTAAGAATCAAATTATAATAAATCCAGAAGGTGACAAAAGTATAAATTAATGAAATGGTACAAGTTTTATTATTTAAGGATGTCTTTTGGTAAGAGAAAAATGGAAAAGAAAGTGAGCTTATTACTTCTCTTGTTGAAGCTATAAGCTTAGTTGAGTTGATGTGAGTTCAATTATGAGAAACTTAAGAGGGGTGAAAAAAGAAAAGAAAAAAAAAAAAAAAAGTCCAGATTGTGTCATTTTGGATTTTGGGTCTTTTAGTAAGAGAAAAAACGGAAAAAAAAGCTGAGCTTATTACTTGTCTTGTCAAAAGCTATGAATTTAGGAAGCTGAGGTCAGAGTTAAAATATGAAAATCACAATAGAAGAAAAAAGAATGAATTGCTCAAAATTTTGCTTTCTTTCCTATTCTTAAGTAAACAAAATAAAATTAAGTGAATGTTTTTTTTTTAAATTTGTCAGTAAGGATCAAACTTGGTGCATAATTAGGCTATGAGGTTATTAGAACTTGTGAATAAGTAGCTTACACTCTTGTCTCTTAGCTTGGTAAATTCAGTTGGAAATCAGAAATTGTATTTGAATTGAACTAAAAGTATTATATTGTTTATGTTAAATCTCTCAATGCTGAAATTCAGACAGTTTTCAACCTCATTTAAATTAAGAAGCTCTAAGAAGAATGAAACAAATGCACTTGGAGAAATTAGCCCTGTCACTTGGTGATATTTTTCAACTCTATGATGGAATTTAACTTTGAGAATTAAAAAATTAAATTGATATCTTCATTCTCTCTAGAGAGAGAGAGAGTTTTGTGAATCAATTAGCTCTATTCCTTTTTGATGTTTTGATTTTGTCTCTTACATGTTGTTCAGTTTAGTTTAATATTACAAATGGTTATAGAATTATGAAATTGAAACTGGTTGATTGAATATAACCTTTTTAAAAATATATATATAATTCGATAGTTGTGGGAGAGGCAATTTGAAGTTTGAACCCTTGATGTCTCGGATGAAAACACTAGGAGATGCCAACTAATTAAGTTATAGGGCTCTTGGTTAATTGAATATAGTTTTAGTTTAGTTTGGTTATACCATTACAGTGCATATTAGGCATCCTTTCCAAATATGTGAGGAGAAATGTTTTTAATATATTTATCGGTTTTGTTTTGTTTGTATAAGCATATTAGGCATTCTTTCCAAATATGTAAGGAGAAATGTTTTAATATATTTTCGATTTTGTTTTGTTTGTATTGTATGTAAGATGTAATAAACAACATTCATTCCTTTAACAGGTGGTCACCTAATGTGCTACGGTGCAGGTGCCAATTCATGAAGGTTTTATGGCTTAACACTACTGATACTTGAGAGCCTAAACCTTTGATAGAGTAGAAAGTGTGGATCAGCAAATGAGGTTAAGAGTATAAAAATTCGAGAGAAAGATCATTGTTTATAAATTCTTTATGATGTTTTGAATTTTGATAATGTTCAATGTTTTGATGGCATTGAAAAGTACATTGTTTCATGACATAGAATATATGTGTCTTCTTTAATTAGGATTTGATTGTAGAAGTGGGTTTAAAATGCGGCCATAACATCGTCTATAGCCGCGTTTTTAGAAATGCAGCTATAGACCTGTAGGACCTATAGTCGCGGCTTATTGGTCGCATGTACAAATGTGGCTATAGGAAACGCGGCTATAGACCAAATAGGGCTATAGCCCTTGTCTTTTGTAGTGTAAGAAGTTGTAGGGGCCTTTTTTGACTATGTTGGGCTGGGCTGCCTCTCGTGGTTATAGGCCCAAGTGTTCTGGGTTACGGGAGTCGAGACCGGTCCAACTGGAACTCAACTTAGCTGGCTTGTGCGCAAACTGGCCCCGTCTGCCAGGAGAGTGTTCGCAGCAGGCAGTGCTGTTTCAGAGAAGTTTGCAAGCAGGCAGACATAATTGATACAAAACAGAGTAATGTATATATATATATATATATTCTGGAATGACCAAATGATTCTTTTAATAACGAATAACCGAATGACCCATAATCACAATACATGAATAATTTTGACAAATAAAGTAGTAAGAGCAAATTGTAACAAAGATTAATCAACTATTAAAGGGAATAAATTCAGTTTGGTCCGCGGGGCAAGGTCAAGGAGGAAGAACACCTCTTCTCAAAAACGATTAATCTCCGAGGAAGAAATTCCTGCCGTGAAAATTAATGAGTTTGAGGGAGGCTGACCAGAATGAACAACGCCCAGGTCGATACTAAAAGAGAGCAGGGATTTGAGAGGGAGAGAAGGGAAGGGACCTATCAGTGCATGCCATCAACACTTCTCTTTTTTCTCTCTTTCTTTCTTGCTTTTCTAGTCTTTTCTTAGTGGTTTCCACAATGGTAGTTTTAGTGTTAAGCTCCTCTATTTTTCTAAGTGTGTTACATAGTGTTTTTCTTTGCCTTGAGTTGTATTGCTCTTGTGCCCCCTTCTTTACACACAGCAGGAGGCTTCCTTTATAGTGCCTGCCGTGACCGATTTTACTATTCTACCCCCTAACCGTTTTTGTCTGGTCTTGGGCATACTTGCCGACATTACTGTTCCGTCTGCAAGTTCAGACACAGACAATTTTGTCCGTTAGTCTGCCGCGGCACCTCTTCCTGCCGCGACGCTGTTTCTCTCTCTCTATCCCTCATGGCATGCACCTATTGGTTCCAACTCAGCTTTGCCTCTTTTGGGTGGTATGTCATCCCAACAAGACGTATCCCCCAAAAGAGTTTGAGTAGGAACCTTAAAACAGGCCTTCCCCTCTCCCCACCTCCAAACCATGCCCTCTTACCTCTGACCCACGACCCCACCACGTCTTGTATTGGCTGGGTACAGGCTGGTGGTGCCTGGGCCTTGTGCGTGGTTATGTCTGAAATCTGCCTACTGTTCATGCATCTGCCGTGTACTGGACATTTTGCTTGCGTTGCCAGTCGTCCGTTATTGGCTTTTCCGATCTGTTACTCTGATTTCCCACTCCCATAGGGTCTGGACTTTACCGAGTACTGGGCTTTGCATTTTCTTCGGCCCAATTCTTTGGTTGCCTTAACTTCCCACCGTGCTACTCGGCTTTTCCTGCCGCGGCGATTTGTTCCTGCTGGGCCTCTTTTCAGGCCTGCCGTTTCTTTCTTTCCCCCAGTGGATTAATATGTCCACTGGTGTTCTCGCTTGTGGGCTCTAATGTCCCTTTCTTTTCACTTGGGCTTGTTGGGCCCATTTACTTCCTTTGGACTTCCTTGGTCCATTTGCTAACTTTGCATCCCATGGGCATTTACTTACTCAATTAGGCTTCCTGGGCCCAATTTCCTCATTCTCATCCTTGGGGTTCATGGGCTTGCCATTATTCCCTACTTTCTTTGCTTTCATTACTTTGGGCCTGCCGCGGCCCATTCTTTCTTTCCATACCACATACTGCCCATGGGTGGTGTTTTCTTGCCTTTTTAGGCCCACTTACTCCTTCAAGACCCATTTATTTAAAATAAGGGCCTGTGATCCATTATTCCTGCTGCTTGAGCCTAATGGTTTTTTTCTTGGCTTGTTGTTTATCTGCTGCCCATGTTTATGGGTTGGGCTGTCTTCTGCCTATTTCAGAAAATGACCCTTAACAGAAGTCTAGGCTGATGTTTTAGTCTAAGAATTTCAATGTCAACGTTAGCTATGCTGCCAAAATACCCTTGAAATCAGTTTCTATTGCACTCAGAGGAGCTAATGTTGATGTAAATGTAAATGCTAATGAAGCTTTGAGAGTCTTTAATATGTTGGCAATTTGCTAATAGGTGCCTCTGTCTTTCTTCTTCTTCTTCTTCTTTTTTTGGGTTATCTTTTTATTTTATGTTATTTTGAAGCATATTCATATGCCATTATCTTAATTTTCTTTTTTAGTCTGGAATTTTTGTTTTATTGTTTCCATTGATGTGTTGTTTTTTTTAAGATGGTTGGCCAAAACTAATATTCTGTTCTATTTCTTCCTTGTTCTTTGCCTGTTTTTATTTTTTATTTTATTTTTATGTGTGTTCTTTGCCATTTCATTTTTCTACATTGTCTGAATGTAGCATATATTATATACTAGTCACTAACTTGTGCGATGCACGGAAAAACTATTGACTCTAAAAAAAAAAAATCCAATAATGAGTAAATAAACATTCTAAAAAAAATAATTAATTGAAATTAATCAAACAAATAATTAATCAACCAAAAATATAGCTTTTAATAAGAAACCAAAAAATCACATGAACCTAAATAAAAAGTATTTAAGGTGAAGAATTAAGACCAACTTATTGAGACGCAAATACCAAAAACTCCAAGACTTAAAACTTCAAAATTTATAGAATCCCCAAATTCTACTTCAGAATCAAACCAAATTCTACTTCAGAACCAAACCAAATTCAACAAATTTATATATAACATTGTGAGAGTGCCTTTTTTTCTTTAGCACGCAGGGCCAAGGATCCTGGGCCTATTGATTGTGTTTTGGTGACTAGGCTTGGTTCACCGTAGCTAACGGGCTGTTTAAGAACCAAGTGATGCACATGGCAACTTCCTACAATACAAATAAACTAACAAGCAGGAATATCTGTATTGAATGACAATGAAAACAGCAAAGGAAATGCAAAGTAATTAAGAAATAAATGGAACAATGGTTAGGGATCTCGGGATGAATGAGAGGAACTTTATTAATTTTCCTTGATCATGCTTACAGTGTGCTCACTAAGACGTGATACAAGATTTAAACAAACTCAAAAATTACAAACTTTGATGGCTATTCAAGTCTCTAAGACTTGCAAAGTTTGAATCTTTTTAAATCCGAGTATGTGCTATAGTGGCTATTTCTGGGATACCAAGAGACGCCACTCTGTTTTTCTTAAGTTTTACAGAGTTCTAATAGCTCTGTTATGATATCCTTCTTGTTACCAAAAAAATCCGCCCCTTTCAACATGGTTTTTCTCTTCCTTTTATAGTGTGATTCTAGGACTTCGGGGTACTAGTGATTTCTCTCTTTTGCCCCTCAGAGCTCGTGCTATGTCAGTTGCCCATGGGTTGGTCCTTTCCTTCTTTCTCATAATTTCTTTCTTTTGGTGCGACCAAGCTGAAAGCCCCTAGCTGACTTTCCATTCCAAGCTTCCCTCAGGCTGCTGACCTTAGCTATTTGGCCCTCTTCACCTTTTGCAGCTTTTTTGTTGCCTTCCATCCTTGTCATTTTTCCCAAATAGTTGGAATCTCTTACTACTAAATTGAAAGCTCTCTTACAGCCTCTTCTACTTATGTTTCTTTCTCGTTCTTGGTTCCTTATGGTACAGTTCCTTTGTTCATGAATGCTTGCTTTATACGTTCTGATTCCTCACTGCACGACTAGATGCTGGAGACCCGTTTCTCCTTCGTAGCTGTTTCAATCTTATTTAGACTGTGCTATGCATCCCAGGGATCCCCGGGCTCTGGCAGTCTCTGGGATCCCGGCCCAGTTCTCCCTATTGGGCTTCTTTTGGCTTATTGATTTTGGCTGGCTGGGCCTTCCCTTTGCTTCATGGATTTTAAAGCCCCTTTTTTCCTTCATGGGTCCTTGGATCCCAATTCTTTGGACTTCATCATTTTCTTCTTTTCTTTTCCCTTTCTCTTTATTAAAGGAGCCCAGCTCTTTTTATTTCTTTAGCTTTATTTCCCATGAAGTTAGCCCAATGTGTTATGCCTTTTTGGGCCTTGGGCTGTGATTAATTTTTTGAACCTCAACAAACATACCAAATAAAAGTGTATCGAACCCTAAGCTCGAAAACATAGGTTGCATCTTTGATTTTTTTCCCAAAAAAAAGAGATGTTTTATTTACCATGTACAATATAAAAATATAATTAGTAGAAATTTCAACCCAAAAACCAAACCTATGATTATAAAGGTGAGTCTAACATACCAAATAAAAATTTATCGTTCCCTAAGCTGTAAGACATAGGTTGTATCTTTGATTTTTCTCCAAAAAAATAGATATGCTTTATCTGCCATGTACAATAAAAAAAAAATAATTAGTAGAAATTTCAACTCAAAAACCAAACCCACGATTATCAACGTAAGTCTCTCTTTTTTCCATGTTAGTCTTTTTTTTTTCAATGTTTGAGTTTGAGTTTAAGTTGGACTTGTTAGAGGGATAGAGTTTCACTCGTTGTTAAGTTTTGATTAAACAAAAATAATTTTATTTTAAAAAAAAAAATGATAATAATGAGTTTGAGTTTAAGTTGGACTTATTAGAGAGATAGAGTTTCACTCCTAGTTAAGTTTAAACTAAAAAATAATAATTTTATTTAAATATTGTGTTGGCATGGAAAATAAGTTTTGATTAAACAAAAATAATTTTATTTAAAAAAAAATGATAATGATGAGTTTGAGTTTAAGTTGGACTTATTAGAGAGATGGAGTTTCACTCCTAGTTAAGTTTGAACTAAAAATAATAATTTTATTTAAATATTGTGGTGATGTGGAAAATTATGAGAGATTAAGAGGTTTTAGTTTTATATATATATATAAAAAAATGATAATGATGAGTTTGAGTTTAAGTTAGGCTTATTAGAGAAATAGAGTTTCACTCCTAGTAATTAAGTATGAACTAAAAAATAATAATTTTATTTAAATATTGTGCTGACGTAATTGTGAGAGTTTCAGAGGTTTCGGTTTTATATATAAATAAATAAATATAATTTATTTATTAAAATTTTGAGCAATGAACTTGTTGACTGTGCTTTTTACTATAGTATTTTTCTTCTTTAGATGCTTTAAAAAAAAAAAAATGAATAGTATCTCATGTTTTTGATTCATGCCTGAGGTTTAGCTCACTAGCCTTCTAAAATATACTTGGTCTATTTGGTACTTTTTTTTGTAGGCTGTATTAGATATAAGCTTAAATCACGCTACATAGAATGTAGTTACGTGTACTTTAGTGCATTGCTATTCTTCCACCGATTGATTATGATACTCTAAAACCGTATTCTCATCCAAGTTATTGATTCTCCTTTCTTTTTCTTTCTTTTTTTCTTTTATAGTATAGCATATTTCTTAGTTTATCTGTTTACTTTCTTTCTAGTGCTAGAAAATGTTTTTCTTATCTCTATTGTTGTTGTTTATCAGGTGGTTGGCTAAAACTAATATTTTATTATTCTTCTTTGTTCCTTTTCTCTTTATTCTGAATTTAGCATATATTTTTTATATTATTATTTTTAAATTTTGGGTAATAAACTTGTTGACTATGCGTTTTAGTTTAGTATTTGGCTTTTTAAAAAATATTAAAAAAAATTAAAAATCCTAAATCCCTTTATATGCTTTAAAAAATTAAAAAGAAAGAGAGAGAGAGAGAGAGAGAGAGAATAGTGTTTCATGTTGATTCAGGCCGGCCTTGTAAAATATACTTGATTTATTTGGTACTTTATTTGTAAGTTGTGATGCACGCTTATGTGATCCTCCCAGAGTTTTTAATGTTTGAGAATTAACCAATGGTGTAGGAAAAAGATAGCTGCCAATTATGACCTTATTAATGTTGGAAAAAAAAAAAAGCACCTATAGAAATGGTTTTACGTGTATGTTGGGTTTTGATTTTACAATGCCATCAGATATAGGGTCTTTTGGATCATATACTTTCTGCCAATAGCCCTTGGGGGCTCTCAAAATGACCCATTGTTATTATTATTTCTCCGCTTTTCACTTGATTGTTATGGTCACCCGGCCTCGGATAAAGGAAGAGATATGGTCAATATTAAGAAAAGTAGTTTTTTTTTTTTTTTTTTTTTTTGAGAAAACAAGAAAAGTAGTGAATGAAGCTGTTGAAATTTGTTATACTGAAAACTTAACCTTTTCATTTCTTCTTTATTGTGGTCTTTGTTCAGCTAATTATTGTAAGGGCGATTGTTTGAAAGAACATGGAATTTTCTGGTTATAACTGATATTGATTTTTTTTTGAACTTTGGCTATTGAATGAATGTACAGGGGCTGTCTTTTGGTAAGGCAGTCCGTTCATGACAACCCATGGGACATCAAAGATGTTGGAGGAGGTGTTATTGGCGTTCAGGGCTTCCATTCCAGCTTCTGTCTAACGAAGGGTGGCTTGTCTCTTAATATGGGTATAACTTTTTTTTTTTCCTTGGTTATTGTAAGCTTCAAGTTCATATTATTTAGCTTTCATGGGTTGGTTAACATTGCTTCCATTATTTCTTTCTGCAGATGTGTCTACAACAATTATCCTAAAACCTGAACCTGTGATTCATTTTATATTAGCTAACCAGGATATAAAGAGCATTAAGTGCATTGACTTGGTAAAGGTAAGAATCGGCTAAGAGAATGCTGAAAAATTTGCAGGATAAAGACAACGCACCAAAGCATAGAATATAAAATAATTGGCCCGAGTGATTGATGCAAGGACCAGTTGTATGTGCTTTGGACCGAAAATATTTCCCCATCCCAATGTCCTCAGCCTATTACTACTTGAGACAAAACAAAAACCAAACCCTATCATTGTATCAGCATTCCTTGATGGAAGGGCAATTCTATATGTCACTCAAATGCCCATTGGTTCTCCTTCCGAACCTCTGCTTCTTCTTCTGGAGTGTAATCATTCTTGATGTGGAATGTCTCGCGAATTTCTTGTGGAGTCTTTCCCTTCATCATGTCTGCCACAGTCTTGCAAGTCAAGTCCAACAGCCCCTTAATGTCCAAATAGTTGGCCGCCTAAAAATTGGAACAATAGGAACACCAATCCACCAAGTAAGACAATGAATACAAAATTAGAGAAAATTATAATAATGTCTTATAAACGAGTGAACGTAAATGAAACTGATCAATACAACATCCAAGGGCATGCACACCACAAATACCAAAAGTCACTAAAGCACAAACTGCATCACAGCATATAAAATACAAGAAATTCTAAGTTATAAATTAGTAGCCCTTTCTATAAAACCAGGCATTATACATTGCTTGCTCAGTTTTTTACAAAAAGGATGCATGACTACATAGCAAGTAGCAATGACAGTAAAGTGTAATCAGTTTAGGTTCAAGGTTCTAAATACAATTTGTCAACAATCAAGAGCTGGGAGCTAAGACACCATGACCCAATAATGCTGACATAATATTATGGAGCTAAGACACCATGACCCAACAATGCTGACATAATATCATGCAAGGCTGAAACAATTGACTAATATACCGGATCTGCGAATAGATTGAACAAAAACGGTTGAACATCATCTAGTGTATCTGGTCCTCCTAGATTCAGAAGCAGCACTCCAACCCTCTCTTCTGTGGCATGTGAATTAGATTCAACATCAACTCCGCTGTGCGTGCATACTCCCACAGAGCAAAACGTTTGCCCCACTGGGTTTCTCTTCTCAATGGGGCTTGCAATAATGTGATCTCCCAAGCATGCCATTTCTTTTATCACTTGTGCTAGAACACGAACTCAAAAACACCCGAGATGTAGATTTTTCAACATCCTGTGATCCCTCAGATAAACGGCATGACCTGCCAACAAGTAAACTTAGTTGAGACCTTAGCTTTTTAGTAAATGAACTATGAAGAAATTTTGAAAAACTTACTCAATAAGTAGAATCACTCGACTCACACAACTATTACAAAACTCAATGCACAAAATTTGCTCTAGCAGTGCTCTGATCTTCCAAAGAACTATTTTTCACAACATTTTCATAATTTGTTAAGGTGTCAAATTGTGATTGGAACAACATCACTTTTTACTGAGTCCACCACGACCCCCATTGACACCAGTTTTATTATCCACCAATTGCAACACGCTACGTTAACAACTGTCAAAATTTTCATGTCCCCAGGCTTAATTGTCAAACCATTTACAAATGTAGCCCAGCAATCTCACAATTTAAGAATGCACAAATGAATCCCAAATAACACAGTGTGATCAATAAAGTTTCTTACAAATACTTTTACGGGTGCGGCTTGTGTGAAAATCATAGGCATTAAATTCACAAATATTTTTTAAGAAAGAACGTGTTATTATATAATAAGAAGAAGTGGAAAAAGGAGGAATTGAATTCTTGGGAAATGATTTTCATTTTCAAGGGGTTAGCTGAAAGGTATAAATGGCCCAATTTTTTACAACTCCTGAAACGGCTAATTGTGATTTGGAAAACATCACTTTCACTTAGGTCCACTATTAACATTCCTTATATTATGCACCAATTACAACAGGATCATGTCAAGAATTGTAAAAAAAAAAAGTTGTCCTTGAACTTACTATTTGAACACAGCATAAAAGAAGGTTCATAAAACAAAAGGCTAGCATTGGCAACTTCTCCATGGTCAACGACGCATTTTGAAATTCTTTTCTTTGATTACATGTGTGTGTGGGTGAGTGAGAGAGAGGGACAAAAATAGTTATTGGCGGATGTCACAAAATTGAGATAATGGTTGAAGATAATGGTTGTAATCATTATTATTCTCCATGGTCAAAGAATAATGATTACAAGCAACCTACTTTCTTGCATTAACGCCTTCCAAAGATTCTAATAACTAAAAAGTATAAAATTACGATGCTCCATTAACAAAAAAATAGGTCAATAATAAGACAAGGAACCCATGAGAAGAGTTACTAAGTAATGAAATTTTATAACCGAACAAGAATGTAATATCACCTGTAAAAAGCGCACAGAAATTTCCCATCAACCAAACAGACCCCATCAAAGGGGAAAACAAATTTCTTACTCAACATGCAAACAAACAAAACCCTAAATCGAAAGACTTTGACTTTGAAACCCTAATCCACACCAATCAATCGCATTAAACCCCCCCAAACCCAAAACCAAACAATTAAAAAAAAAAAAAAAAAGAATACGAGCCTAATTAAACCCAAACAAACACACACCAAAAAAAAAAAAAAAATTACCCTTGAGATCAAACTTGTGGCAAAATTATTTAAAAATCAAAACTTTATAGAGAGAGAGAGTTCGGAGGACTGTTTTTTATTTTTATATACCTTAGGAGTAGAATAGGGACCCGTACGGTTGACGGAGCGGTTGGACAAGCGGCGAGCGGGTCCGGGTCCGGATGAGGGTCGGGCGCGGCCTCGGTTGGAGGATCCGGAAGATTGCTTGTTGGTCTTGATGATGTCGTCTAAAGCCATATCTAAAGCTGTGGTCATGTTTGTAGAGAGAGAGAGAGAGAGATTTGGAGGGGAAATGAAAGAGGTTTCGAATGAAGATTTGGGATAGATAGATAAAGGGGGACGCACGCAGTTTATTACTATTTATTAAATATCGGTTTAGCATCACGGTGTCGTGGCGTAGTTGGTTATCACGTCAGTCTAACCTATTAAAGGTCTCCTGTTCGAATCCGGGTGCCCCCGTTTCAGTTTTCTTAAATCATTTCTTGGTTTTTTGTGGAGGCACTAAATAGTAATAAAAAAGGTCTTACCACATGAGTGGTATGGTAAATATTTTATAAATAGTAATATTTAATATTTTATAAACTTAGCCTTTTTTCATGATTCTTTAACTTGTGGGTTGTTAATACTTTTATCTCAATAAAAAATACAAATTTTTAAATAATTATCTTGATTATGTATAATGATTAGTTTATAATAAAAGTAGTTTCTTTTTAAATAATATTATATATATGTAAAGTAAAATCCATATTTGATATTTCAAAATTTACTACTTTAACAACACGGGAGACACATTTAAATTGTATTCTCATTTCCCTAGTTAACATTCAATTACATTTGTTCTAATGATGTGTTGCTAAGTTCTCACAACTTACTAAATTTAACAAGAAGTGGGACTAATACAAACTGTGTTCCCCAATTAACATTCAATAAAATTAGGCCAAATGACAAAGGTCTTACGCATAATGCATAGGAGGGTGATAATGTGTTATTATATACAACACCAACGTCTTAGTCCCAAATTTTTGGATCAGCTATGGATACTGAATAAATTAGTTAAGATCAATGACATGTTTTCTCTTCCTCAATTCTATACAATCTTAAGTCATAATTTATTACTATATGCAGGTCCAAAACTAGGGAAGTTGCTTGCCCTATTCCATGTATTATAAAATTCAAGGGTACATGTATCATTCTAATTATTACTGGAGGTAGGACGATGGACCTCATATTCAAAACCCTATGTGATCGGGATGCCATGTGTCATGCTAAATCATTGACAAACACAGAGTGGTTCTTAGTGTTCACGTGCTTAGCAATACTTATAGCCCAACTACCAAACCTGAACTCTGTAGCTTGGGTGTCTTTAATTGGGGCTATCACGGTTGTTCTATATTCTACTTTGATTTGGGCTCTCTCAATTACCAAAGATAGCCCCATAGGCATATCCTACAATCAATCTGACAAATTGAAATCTAACATGGAAAAATTCAGTGATGTATTGAATGCGCTTGGGATCATTGCCCTTGCATTCAAAGGACATAATGTTATCCTCGAGATACAAGTTAGAATCTCTAACATCCTTTCTACTTTTTTTCTTTTCAGGTTCCATTGATAGTTTAATGTTGTTCATGTTAGTGATTTGAACTCCACCTCTTCCTCTCTCAATATTTATCTAACAAAAAAAAAAATCCCTTTACTTTTCAAAAAGTTTAGAATTACACTTTTTTTTTTTTTTTTTAAGTTTTAGGGTAAACAATGGTTTACGAATACATTATTCGCATAGAATTTCATAACTTGTCCACTATTTAAAA
Organism: Quercus ilex subsp. ballota; assembly: GCA_032727855.1. Taxonomy (NCBI): domain Eukaryota; kingdom Viridiplantae; phylum Streptophyta; class Magnoliopsida; order Fagales; family Fagaceae; genus Quercus; species Quercus ilex. The sequence goes on from CM064918.1 coordinate 55,997,525, forward strand.
TAAATCTACCAACATATTTTATATATGATGCTCATGAATACTAGATGAAAGCCTTACTATGTTTTACACATGCAATTAGCGTTATTTCATTTCAAAGAAAAATCCTTATTCAAATGCAAGTAACCACAAAAATTATAAAATAACATTTAATAATTAAAACGCAACTTATATAAATAATAAGACAGAGATTCGAGTTTAGGAATCTAAATTGATCCATCCATAATATCATTATACAAGCCATATGTCCACTATTTAAAATAAATCTACCAACATATTTTCTTCATAACATAATTATCAGTATTATACAGTCGTCGATCACCCACTACAGCAGCATCATAACTCATCATCACAGAACCTAAAATAAATTAAAACTTATGTTAATAGATAGTAAATATATGCACCTTTAAAACAAAATCACAATTCAACTCGTTTACTTCAAATCTCAATAAATAAATAAATAAATATTGTAAACAAATTTGTTAAAGAGAAAAAAAGATGGACAAGCCTTACCTGATTTTTCTACATAAAATACCTCACTTTTGGGCTTACTTGATTGTGTCGGCTAACCTCTATACAGATGTCAATTAGAAAAGTTACTGTGAGTAAATTTTCTTTTTAAGGGTGTCAAATAATGAGCATTCACATCCTACCCTTTGTATCATCTTTTAGACAAATTATTGATTAAACAAATTAAAAACACTATCTAAGTAAAACATCCTTCCCCTCTCTCTCACAAAACACAACCAGTTAGGGATAGTTACTCTTTTCCATCTCAAATCCTCACTCTCCTCTTCAAACATACACAAGAAATTAAATAAATATTTTAATGAAGTAGAAAAGCATAGATAGTGAGATTTACTCAAAACAATTAAAGCATAGAGAGTGAGATATGAGGTGTATTTTAAAAGGTGGTTAGAGTATTGTATAGTAAGAGGATTAGAAGCAAAAACATAAGCACAGGGGTAGAACCCCATTAAAGCATGCCCCCTACCAGCTCCACCAAAAAAAAAAAAAAAACAGCTCAAATACAAAAGCAATCAGTTTCTATAATAAGTAATCATTTTTCATAAATAGCGCCCTTAAAACAAAACTAAAGAGAAACAAGGACAAAATACAGAAGCCAAACTTTCTTTAAAAAAAATATATACAAAAGCAAAATACTTTAATGTAAATTATATAATTTAGAACTCTAACCTCTATGTCATGGCATGATGTAAAACCCAAATGGTTCATGGATCAGATAATATTCGAAGGTCCCCTGAAGATGAGACCATCTACCATGGAAACTTCTAATGATTGCATCCAACATCTTTGCACAATATCCTAGATACCACGCGTGCATGTATTGATCCGCAACTGCATGGCTACGATATCTCTATTATTCAAAACATCAAAATTTAGTGTTTATCAAATCTGTATAATAATAGGCAATTTAAATAAATAAATAAATAAAGCAAGTTCATAGAAAAGAAAAAAAAGTTTACCCATTGCAAAAAATGATGATGGGCACATTTAATGTAATGGGGTAATCCATTAGCATCGTCAAACAAATGATGAACCTCAGTCCCATGGGTATAGACCGGCCAAAATTGGGAATTAACACTGATTTCCAAATGATATAATTAGTAGGCATTGTTTCTAAACTATATATTTTACTAACATCTCGCTGCCTGGGTTGCGCAGCCTGGGTCGCGCGGCCTGAGTCGCACTATCTGGATCGCGCTGCCTGGGTCTGGCGCGGTGGTGGCATGGTCTGGCTAGATCGGGCGATTGTGGGTTCTTGGTTTCTGGTCTGATGAGAAGGTGGGGTGAATGGTTTGAGGAGGCTGAATATGTAGGGTGGGCTTGTAAATCGAGTCTTAGAGACTCGATTTTCAGGTGGTCACCATGTGAAAAAAATACCACATCAGACATGATCAGACCATGAAAATTGAGTCTCAAAGACTCGATTTATAAGCCCAAAATCGAGTCTTTTAGACTCAAGATGTTAGTAAGAAAACATAGTTTTGTAACAATGCCTACTAATTATATTGTTTGGAAATCAGTGTTAATTCCCAATTTTGGCCGTATAGACCTTATAAAGTGGCCCATAATTAATTCTATCTCACCATTCTCGAAAACCATAGATTTCCTCATCTTAAGTATAAAATGGGAATAGAAGACTGACTCATTTAACGATTTATAGTTTTCCAATGTGTGGATAAATTTAACGTGGTCTTCAGCACTGTAAAATATATGATGAAAAAATTGAAACGCTGAATAACAGCAAGAGTCAACAGTGAAGATGGGAGAAAAAAAAAGGTTGAAAGGTATCGATAGCAAAGCATTAGGATTTTCAGTTGGAAAGCATCTCATAACTAGCAATGCCACCATTCTCCTAAAATGACTGACGTCACACATGATGCCTTCACGTAGCATCTAGGCATCGTTGGACTGGATAGGCTCAAAGGGCAATTCTGCCAGGAGTTGGCCACCTGGATTCAGATGAATTCTGACCTGGCCTAGCAGTTCCCCCACAAACCATCTGCGCCGGTGGTAACTGACAATCGTGCGGGCAAGATCTAAGAACATCCGGCCCGCAAAAAAACTAAAACCTAATAGCTCTCCTTGTGCAGTCATTTCCCATAATCCTGCACTTAAATGGTCCATTCTTAGATACCCGGAGAAAGTCTTTAAAAAAAAAAATCTAAATCAGAGACTAATAATAATTAGTTAAATTAAAACAATTATATTATATCACTTACCAATCCCGCAACATGTATGAGAAAACACTACACCAAAATAAGTCTATTACATCAAGTGTTAATACAACAAAATTAGTATAGTGGTATTAGACATAATATCACATCTAAAAATTAAAAGTCGTTGCAATAGTAACTTAAAAATAGTAAATTATTACATTAATAATAATTAGTTATATTAATTTATAATTTTTAGTTGCAATAGAGATTTTAATACTAAATTGAATTTAGAATTTTTTTTTCAATAACTTAAATTGAAGAAATTAATTTTTTTTTTAATAACTTAAATTGAAGAAACCATTGTAATAACTTGATACCAATTATATATTTTGCGATATATTATAATAGAAATTTCAAAGAGATGGCTTATTGCAACAAATATAACATTGCAATAACTAAAATATCAATTATTTTACAATCTATTGCAATGACAAACATGAAACTGCAATGAATATATTATTACAATGATCTAATTCCAATTATTTTCCAATATATTGTAAGAAAAAATATGAAAAAAATAACTATTACAATAAATATACTGTTGCAATAATTTGAACCCAAATTATTTTTTTGTGCCACTTTATGTGGCACAAGACTTTTCCAATATGAAATCCTAGAAGGACAGACCACAGGGACTCAACGTAGTGGTTAGACTGAAGGTACTACTTTCCTGAAAGGAAGGAGCTCAGGTTTAATAATTTGTTTAAGGGTATTATAGTACAAAAAATATTAAAACCCAAACAGAGAATCATGTTATTGATAATATAGATATATACTATATTATTATGTATCTTATACAAATACAAGTAACAAATATCTTATATGTAAATCATACGTATACACAACAAATATATATTTTTACGTCTTTTTTTCTTCTTCTTTTTTTGGCCTATGAAATAAGGCAAGATGGCAAAACTCTTGTATGCACATGAGACATGTCTCATTTGCATTGATTTTACATATGTCTCATTCGCCTCACTTATATAATTCTATTAGTTTGAGGGGTTTAGACTTTAGACTTTAGAATTGAATCTTACAAGTTTGATTTTTATTTTTTTGGGAGTGAGGGGTGTATATATAAGTGAGGTGGCAGTAGAGGTAATCTTAGGTTAGTCTTCATGTCTTGTCTCAAAAAAAAAAAAAAGATTACCTTCTAAAGTTAGTTCCTTTAGATTAAGGTTTGCATTGATAAATTTGGATTTTCGTTTGATACAAACTTAATTCATGGACCTGAATTGGAAAGCCACTCAATAATCTTAGGAATACCGAATACCAAATGCATAGCAATATAGGAATTCAAAGTTAATTGAAAATTTTAAACGTGTCAAGACTTAAGAGGAAATGAAAAAATGACTGGGAACGTACTTGTACAAAGTTACTTGAAAATTTTCTACCCCTCTTTCTTTTACCAAGTAGTACTAGTAGGATGACTCTGGTTGTGCCAATGATACAAAAAGGATGTTTCCACAAGCAAGAAAAAAGTTTTCAAGAAAGGTCCAAACTAATAAAAAATTCATTTCGAACGACCTAATCAATACGGTTGGGAGGACCAGTAAAACTCTTTCAATTCCAAGAAGGCAAAGCTGGACTGAAGAAAATTAATGTGGTCTTCAGAGATAGTGGCTTTAATTGAGAGAATATGAGGCCTGTGAGAAATTTTCAACAATGCGTTGATGGCATAAAAAGTATCTGAAAATGTGAAAAAGCTTTGAAACTCATGTAAGGGGCATTGAATGCCGTATCAGAATGTGAGATCACCCACGACGGAGTTATGTGCATATGGGTAAGTTTGAACTATTAGCTTATGCGTACTCAAGACTTTGCAGAGTTTCCTATGCATATGGAGGTACTACCGTACTAGTAGATGAGAATCCTATACAGTAACCTATCTGCCCATACTAGCTAACACGTCCTTCAATATTTGTAACCAAATCTCATTCGCCACTTGTATTCTTTTGCTCATACATTAATAGCTTTTTATTTTTTGGGTCATGAAAAAGAGTAATAATACCCAATCGATGTGGTTGGGAGGACCAGTAAAACTCTTTCAATTCCAAGAAGGCAAAGCTGGACTAAAGAAAATTAATGTGGTCTTTAGAGATAGTGGATTTAATTGAGAGAATATGAGGTCTGTGAGAAATTTTCAACGATGCATTGATGGCAGAAAAAATATCTGAAAATGTGAAAAAGCTTTGAAACTCATGTAAGGGGCATTGAATGCTGTATCAGAATGTGAGATCACCCACGACGGAGTTATGTGCATATGTGCAAGTTTGAACTATTAGTTTATGCATACTCAGACTTTGCAGAGATTCCTATCCATATGGAGGTACTGCCGTATTCGTAGATGAAAATCCTATGTAGTAACCTATCTGCCTATACCAGCTAACACGTCCTTCAATATTTGTAACCAAATCCCGTTCGCCACTTGTATTCTTTTGCTCATACATTAATAGCTTTTTAATAAGGGTCATGCTAAAGAGTGCCCTTAGGGCACTCGTTAATAATTCATTTCAGGAAAGTTTTAATACCACTTTTATGGAAAATGAAAAAAGTTGTCAAAATGTTAATTACTTTTTTTTCATTTCCCATAAAAACTTTCTTTAAATTGATTACTAACTAATGCCCTAAGGGCACTCGTTAGCATTTCCCTTTTAATAATAGATGAGAATCCTAGTCAATTACCAAACGAAACTGAGATTTATAAAAATAATAATTAAAAAAAAAGCTACCACAATTATAAAATAATAATAATAGATGGAGAAAGTGGGAACATGTTTTATGTAAGGGGATAAATGGAGAAGCTCCATCGAGTTAGGTATACCAGAGGGCATTCAAAATCTCTATACGTAATCAATGGATTGGGTGCTTCAATTGAGATAAAAGATGAATATTTTAATCACCAATCCTGGTTAAGTAGGAGACGTAGAGTCTAACATAAATTGTTTAATATATTAAAGAAGATAAATGAATAATTTGAGAGTAATGCTCAGGCTTCTCTTATAAAAACTAGCCCACTAATTAAAGTTTGTACAGTCAACTTCATGGATGTAGTGAATTAATATATTTTCAGCAAAATCTTTAAATAGTATCCCAATAATAAATGACTAAAAAGAACATTAAAATTTAATAATCATAAGCAAGAATTTAAACTATAACATAAATATGATGTTTATTTCTTTTCATATTTAAGCTCCTAAGGATAAATGGTTCCTAAGCAGGTTTCATGATATCTACTAGATTCTAGATTCGAAGTCCCTTACTAGCATCTTAGGGCCACCCCCAAGAAATTTCTCCCTATAATAACTTGGTGTGTGTAGAACGGGAGGACAATATACACCTACAGGAATAGTCAGATACTTGAAGAGTTTTGGAACGAAATCTAGATACCCTCATTTCTCACCCAAAAAAAAAAAAAAAAAACTCCTTAAAACATAACATGTATAATTTGATGTGTTACAACATAGTAAAGTATGATAGGACACTCCTCTCTTATTATGGATTGCAGAGTTAAACACTCTGTCAAATAGTATGTAATGTGATTGATGGTAGGCGTCAACATTAAATGCCAAGGTGATTAGGTATGTAATTGGGAAAGTCTCCATAAGAAATTTGATTCAAAAGAGAAGACACGTGGCTTGTTCATTGACCTAATTTTGTTGGCTAAAAGGAAGCACTTCGGTTGAGTAATTGCTAAGGAATTTTGAGCTGCATTGATCTTTTTTACCAAATCTTTAGATAGTCGCTCAAGAATGAATGATTAAAAGAACATTAAACTTTAATGCTCATAAGTAAGAATTTAAACTTTAACATAATATAATTCTAAATAAATACATTTATTTCTCTTTGTATTTAAGCTCTTTAAAACATGACACGTATAATTTGACGTGTTAAAATATAGTAAAACATGAGAGGACACTCCTATCTTATTATGGGTTGCAAAAGTAAAACACTTGTCAAATAGAATGTAATGTGATTGACGGTAGGTGTGAACATTAAATGAATGGCTAAAGAACATTAAAGTTTAATGTTCACAAATAAGAACTTAAACTTTAACATAAATATGATGCTAAATAAATACGTTTATTTCTTTTCACATTTAAGCTCCTTAAAACATGACAAACATAATTTGACATTATACAATAGACTAATAGAGTAAACACGAGAGGACACTCCTTTCTTCTCTTATTATGGATTGCAAAGTAAAACACTTGTCAAATAGAATGTAATATATAGAATGTAATATTATTGATGGTAGATGTCAACATTAAATGCTAAGGTGATTCGAGATGAATTTGGAACGAAAGTCTCCACTAGCAATTTGATTCAAAAGGGAAGATTCATGGCTTGTTCGTTGCCTTAATATTTTAGGCTAAAAGGAAGCACTTTAGCTAACTGCCATATTTGCAGAGGATTTTTGAGCTGGATTGATCTTTACCAAATCTTTAAATAGTTGCTCAAGAATAAATGGTTAAAAGAACATTAAAGCATGAGAGGAGACTCGTCTCTTATTATGGGTTGCATAGTAAAACATTTGTCAAATAGAATCTAATGTGAGTGATGGTAGGTGTGAACATTGACTAAAGAACGTTAAAATTTGATTCTCATAAATAAGAATTGAAACTTTAACATAAATATGATGCTAAATAAATAGGTTTACTTTTTTCGCATTTAAGTTCCTTAAAACATGACACGGATAATTTGATGCATTACAAGAAAATAAAACATGGGATAACACTCCTCTATTATTATAGAATGCAAAGTAAAACACTTGTCAAATAAATAGAATGTAATGCAATTCACGGTAGGTGTCAACATTAAATGCTAAGGTGATTAGAGATGTACTTGATGCAAAAGTCTCCACAAGCGATCAAATTCAATAAGGAAAGGCTCGTGGCTTGTTCATTTCTCATTTGCCCTAATCTTGTTGGCTAAAAGGAAGCGCTTCGGCTGACTACACTAATGGTGAAGGGTTTTTGAGCTAGAATGATCTTCTTTACCAAATAGCCTTGACGTAGGTCAGTTGGCTTCAATTTGAGATGGCTAAGCAGGTGGTGGGGAAGCTCTTGATTGTTATCTCTAGTATTGTTATATTAGGGACCTTGAGTTGAGCTTTGTGATTGACTTATTCTTTCTTATTGGTGGACCTTGATCGACTAAGTTCCATAGGCTTTTTTTTTTTTTTTTTTTTGAGAAACAAACACACACACACACACAAGGGAGAGCGAAAGGGTTCTAACGCAAAGGTACATCACAACTCCACTCAAAAGTCATAGTAGTTTCATAGACCATTTAGTTCTCAGGGTTGACACCCTCTAATAATTTTAATTAATTAAAATTTTTAAGGACAATATTGTAGGCTTTGATTTCAAGGAGTATAATCAGCCAATCATGTATTAATAAGACGGAAAAGTCCCTTTTTTATCTAAAAATAAATAAAAAAGAAAAGAACCATAAGATTCACATAGAATGCCTTCAATGGTGTTATTATAATTATTATAACAAAAAACACGTAATATTGTGTGCCTATCTACTTTTTTTACTATGATTCAATTAGAAGGTGTCACACTCACACACTTTTGGCTGTGGAGCAAACAAGCATTCACTAGAGAGAGAAAGAGAGGCAAATGCCTCTGTGGTCTGTGTTGCTTCTTGTGAGAAACACTTGTCAGCAAGACAAAAACAAATGGGAATGAGAGTCATGGAAAAAAAAGAAAAAAACCAAAATCTTGGGTCATACCATGAGTGTTTATTGATGTTCCACAAATCGAAACTTGTATGTGGTGAAATAAGATATAAGATTTTATTTAGAAAATCTATATGTACTAAAATAAGCTAAGGCTATATTACAACTATATAAAAGAAATAATTGAGATTTTAAAATCCTATATGTGGTAAAGAGAAATGATATGTCCACAACATTTTCATAATATTTTTACAACAAATTCTAAGTAGTAGATTGTTACTGGTTGTTATTGTTAGGGTAAAAAAGTAATCTTAGTGTTAGGTTCAAATTTGAACCAATAACAACTAATCACCTGTAATTTGTTGTGAAAATATTGTAGACGTAATATCTCTCATACGGTGAAATAAGCTAAATAAACCTAGGGGAAAAAAAAGCTTCTCAAAGAAGTGCAAAGACATATATATAATTTTTATTTAAAAATATTATGCAAATACGTTGACGACAAAAAAATATTTTAATATTTGAGTGTGTGTCAGAGCTGGAGTAGCTCAGTTGGTTAGAACGTGTGGCTGTTAACCGGTTGGAGGTTCAAGCCCTTCCTCTAGCAATTATTTTATTATTTTCCCTTTATTTATTGCTTTTTTTTTTCTTTCGTAAGTCAAAACCACGGTTTCAACCAAGTGACCAACTAATCACAAGGTCCCATTTCCAAAGGAGGAGAACTAATTGCTTAAAAGTTAAATCCAATAATTTAAAAAAGAAAGAAAGCAGAACGAATCCATTAAACTTTCAAAGTCATATCCAATTTCCTAATTCCACTGAGGTAGTCTTTGCTGTTTCTTTTCACTTTTGCCTAAGCCACAATTACTTTTCCATTAGTTGTTTGAATTTTTTTAAGAATTACAAAGATAAAAACCATAGTCATGGAAGGTTCAACATGTTAAATCTCATCATGCCTTAGTTAGCCTAATGATAAAACAATACTAATAATAAGAAGAAGAAGATTGAAAAGTTCTGGTCCTTGAGTAATGAATCATATTCTACATGGTTTTCTAGGAGCATTCACATTGGATCATGCAAATACCATATGTTGGTATGTTTAGCATCAAAACCTCAAAAACCCCCCTCATTACCCGGACTTATAAACTCAAAAAAATTTACAATTGTATTACAGTACCATCCCAAATATATGATGGTACTGTAGCACAATCCCAAATCTCAGATATTGTTTTTTTATTTCAAATATCTTCTCTTTCTCTCTCTTTTGTGTCTCTTCCACTCTCCCTCTCTCCAAAACAATCCAAGCTCCTCTCTCTCACAGTGCATTGCTATGCTACCACAGATTGATTATGATGCTCTAAAACCGTATTCTCATCCAAGTTATTGATTCTCCTTTCTTTTTCTTTCTTTTTTTCTTTTATAGTATAGCATATTTCTTGGTTTATCTGTTTACTTTCTTTCTAGTGCTAGAAAATGTTTTTCTTGTCTCTATTGTTGTTGTTTATCAGGTGGTTGGCTAAAACTAATATTTTATTATTCTTCTTTATTCCTTTTCTCTTTATTCTGAATTTAGCATATATTTTTTATTTTATTATTTTTAAATTTTGGGTAATAAACTTGTTGACTATGCGTTTTAGTTTAGTATTTGGCTTTATAAAAAATATTTAAAAAAATTAAAAATCCTAAATCCCTTTCTATGCTTTAAAAAAAAAAAAAATTTAAAAGAGAGAGAGAGAGAATAGTGTTTCATGTTGATTCAGGCCGGCCTTGTAAAATATACTTGATTTATTTGGTACTTTATTTGTAAGTTGTGATGCACGCTTATGTGATCCTCCCAGAGTTTTTAATGTTTGAGAATTAACTAATGGTGTAGGAAAAAGATAGCTGCCAATTATGACCTTATTAATGTTGAAAAAAAAAAAGAAAAAAAAAGGCACCTATAGAAATGGTTTTACGTGTATGTTTGGGCTTTGATTTTACAATGCCATCAGATATAGGGTCTTTTGGATCATATACTTTCTGCCAATAGCCCTTGGGGGCTCTAAAAATGACCCATTGTTATTATTATTTCGCTTTTCACTTGATTGTTATGGTCACCCAGCCTCGGATAAAGGAAGAGATATGGTCAATATTAAGAAAAGTAGTGAATGAAGCTGTTGAAATTTGTTATACTGAAAACTTAACCTTTTCATTTCTTCTTTATTGTGGTCTTTGTTCAGCTGATTATTGTAAGGGCGATTGTTTGAAAGAACATGGAATTTTCTGGTTATAACTGATATTGATTTTTTTTTTGAACTTTGGCTATTGAATGAATGTACAGGGGCTGTCTTTTGGTAAGGCAGTCCGTTCATGACAACCCATGGGACATCAAAGATGTTGGAGGAGGTGTTATTGGCGTTCAGGGCTTCCATTCCAGCTTCTGTCTAATGAAGGGTGGCTTGTCTGTAAATATGGGTATAACATTTTATTTTTTTCTTCGTTATTGTAAGCTTCAAGTTCATATTATTTAGCTTTCATGGGTTGGTTAACATTGCTTCCGTTATTTCTTTTTGCAGATGTGTCTACAACAATGATCCTAAAACCTGAAAGAGCATTAAGTGCATTGACTTGGTAAAGGTAAGAATCGGCTAAACGCTGTGCAAAAGATTCCAGCTTTAGTGTTTAATCCAAAATTTCACTCTTTTGTTCATGTACAGGCTAAGAGAATGCTGAAAATTTTGCAGGATTAAGACAACGCACCAAAGCATAGAATATAAAATAATTGGCCCGAGTGATTGATGCAAGGACCAGTTGTATGTGCTTTGGACCGAAAATATTTCCCCATCCCAATGTCCTCAGCCTATTACTACTTGAGACAAAACAAAAACCAAACCCTATCATTGTATCAGCATTCCTTGATGGAAGGGCAATTCTATATGTCACTCAAATGCCCATTGGTTCTCCTTCCGAACCTCCGCTTCTTCTTCTGGAGTGTAATCATTCTTGATGTGGAATGTCTCGCGAATTTCTTGTGGAGTCTTTCCCTTCATCATGTCTGCCACAGTCTTGCAAGTCAAGTCCAACAGCCCCTTAATGTCCAAATAGTTGGCCGCCTAAAAATTGGAACGATAGGAACACCAATCCACCAAGTAAGACAATGAATACAAAATTAGAGAAAATTATAATAATGTCTTATAAACGAGTGAACGTAAATGAAACTGATCAATACAACATCCAAGGGCATGCACACCACAAATACCAAAAGTCACTAAAGCACAAACTGCATCACAGCATATCAAATACAAGAAATTCTAAGTTATAAATTAGTAGCCATTTCTATAAAACCAGGCATCATACATTGCTTGCTCAGTTTTTTACAACACGGATGCATGACTACATAGCAAGTAGCAATGACAGTAAAGTGTAATCAGTTAAGCTTCAAGGTTCTAAATACAATTTGTCAACAATCAAGAGCTGGGAGAACATATTTTCTCATCATAAAACTAAATTCCTTTGATACCCAAGAAGTAACCATACATATTAAAAGTTTAAAACCAAAAGCAAATAGCACTGACATCACTATCAAGCTGCTACCCATTGTAGCAAACAATCTTTTGGATTTAAAATGACATCTAGGAACAACAATTTACAGAACTTCTACCTCTCAATCAATGTTCATTTTATTCACTATTTATAACAAAATAACAATGAGCTGAACAACACCTAAACCAACAAACCCAACTATATTGAATCTCCACAACCAAGCAAACATTTCATGAAACCACCATAACACAACAAAATCATTAACAACAGGACTGACAACATAATCCCATAACATATGTATGCAGAACACAACTTAATAACATAGAAAAAAGAAGGAAGAGATAGAGGCAGCGCTCAAGATTGACGAGATAATCAACATATCATCAAACAGAACATTCACCTTTTTAACTTGTTTTCTCAGCATCAAAACAGATAAAAGAACCCATCTTTTTCCTTCTCACCTCTTATTTTCTCAGCATCAAAACACATTATTAGTGATTTAAAAAAAAAAAATGTACTCAATGCATAACCCCACAAAAAAGACACATACTAATCAAAGAAAAACAGTAAAAAAAAAAAAGGGCAAAATATCAATCAGCCCATTGAAATCCCAAAACAAAAACCCTTTTGATTTGAAAAGTATATTACATAACAGGACTCAAATTTCCTGTCTTTTTTCCATTTCACCCTCCTGTTCTCTCAGCATTCAAACAGAGATCCGGAACAAAAATCTTCTTCTTCTTTTTTTTTAACAACAACAAGAACAAAGATTGCATAACAAGCCCAAGGGCTAAAGCATAATGAAGGGCAAAAGAAAACATTCTGCTTATTGAAAACCCCAAAACAAAAAACAAAACATAACTGTACTTAAAGTTCCATTCTTTTTTTCTTCCTTGCTGACAGGTAAAAGAGCTAGTAATGGGTAAAGTTCCAATCTTTTTTCCTTGTCACCCTCTTGTTTTCTCAAGATCCAAACAGAAACTCAAGAAAGAAACTTTTTTTTAAAAAAATATTAAACTATTAACAAACCAAAAAAAAAAAAAAATTCACAACACAAACAATCAATGAAAGCAGTAAAATAAAGCAGAAAGAATCGCCAAAAGGGTACTTTGAAAAAGGAACGAAAGGTGTAGTACGGACCAGAATAAGGTCGAAGAGAGTGTTCTGGTCAACCTTGACGAACTCAGTGTCCCATTCAGCGAGTGGGTCGGTGGTACTGTTGGAAGTGTAAGAGGACACAGAGGGCTCAGACTCGCCAGCAGCCTCTTTGTGCTTCTTGCAGTACTCGATGACCAGTGAAAGAATGCCACTCGTGACGTTTGGCAATGGTATCTCATTGTTGGCGCAGCCATCTTCGATTATGTGCTTTATGGTCTGTGACTCCATGGCCACGCTCTCGTCCACCTCAAAGGACTCGCCGTCTGAGCTATTCAGGGTCACCTTCTTCGTGTTCGCCTTCTCCTTGTTACTCACCACCACGCTTGTTGAAGACGACGCCATTGTTGTTTTCACAGATGGAGAGAGAGCTAGAGAGCTGTAGTGTTGGGATGAGAAGATGAAAGAGTGAAGGACAGAGTATTTATAGAGGAGGCGTGGGGCTTAAGAAACTGAGGCGGCGTGGTTTTTGTGTTGTGTACTTTCTTTCTTTTTTTCTTTTTTTGATGCGTCTTTTTCTTTTTTTGGGAGAAAGGTGTTGTGAATTTTTTTTTTTTTTTTGGCTACAGAAAGGTGTTGTGAACTTAATAGTTAAGAATACTAATCCTTTGTCCTCTTGGGTTTGGAGAGATTTTTTTTTTTTTTTTTTTTTGAGAGTCTTCTTTTTTCTTTCTTTGTAGCATAGGGTTTTTAAAAATTGTATTATTTTAAGGGTTCTAAGGTGAGTTTGGTTCGGCCTATGGAAAAAGTGGTGGTTTTTAAAAGTGTTGCATGAAATTGAGTTTTTTTTTTTTTTTAAAGTAAAGCATTTAGTAAAAACTGTTAAAAAATATTTTTTGAAAAAATTGAGTTTTTGGCAACACTTATCAAAATTGTTGTTTGAAGTACAAATTACTAAAAATGACAAAATAATTTCACAACATTTTACAATAATTTTTTTTTTTTAGAAATAAACACACACACAATAGAGAGAGAAAGAAGATTTCAAAATAATCTTATAACAAATTTTAGATAACAAGTTGTTATTTGTAGGTAAAAAATTTATGTTAGTAGTAGCCCAAATTAAAATTAATAATAATTCACTACCTAAATTTTGTAGAAAAAATATTGTGAATGTAACATTACTCAAAATATTGTAAATCTATTCGACCCAACCCACCTATATTTAATATATATATTTAAATATAAAAATATATATTAAAAAATATATTATATAATTTTGTTATTTATTTTTTTCTCCTCTTCCTAAATAAAACACAAACCCTAAGTTTTTCTTATATAGTTTGTGTTTGTTTGGCATTATACTTATGATTATTTTTTTATAAATATTTTTTTTTTATATACAAGATAGAATTTCTACTCTAACCTAATCTAAGTGTATATTTGTGTGAAACTCCCTTCTAGAGACTTGAACCTCGACCCTTACTCCCCACACCCCATAAGCATTTATACTTGTGGAGTGACCACCACATCAAGGGTGTGCAGTGATTTTATTATAAATCTACTTTTACTTGTAGTGGTGTTGTTCTAATCCTCAATTTAATAATAATAATAGTAATTAAAAAAAATTGTCTAACCCAACCCGATCCACATGAGTTGGGTTAGTTTGGGTTAAACCCCTATGATGGGTTGGGTTGGGTTTTTTTTAACCCATCATGGTGGGTTGGGTTGAAAAAACTTCTCAACCCGACCCATGCACACCCCTAACCACAAGAACCAAGCTTTCACCTTTTGAGGATTATAAAGTGTAATTTCCTCACTAAAAACATTACCAAACTAAAGAAATTTAAGTGCTAGTTATACCTATATATTATAATAAAAAGGTGCTGCCTATATGATGTATCACACATCTTATTACTTAATAGAAAAACAAATTAGTTGAGGCATTTTATAATTCTAAAATATCAACTAGGCCATTCCAACTTCAAGTCATGACTAGTGATAAAATTAAGTTCACTAAAATCACAATCACAGAAGTAGTACTCATGCCTTCATACCTTCTTGTTCTTCTTCTTTTTCTTCTTCTTCTTCTTTTTTTTTTTTTTTTTTTGGATCAAACATTATGCTTATAATAATTCCACTTTAAGACATTCAACCAAATATTGATAATATATTTTCTCAGTTTTTTTTTTTTGATAATATATAAAGCAACTAGACTAGTCATAAGACTCCATATCTGTTATGAAGATGAAATATGATCTTAGGTCTATAGTATTTCTTTCTTTCATGTAGGTCGCAAGGTAGTACAATTACACGTGCTTTAGTCTAGATAGCAAAACTTTATTTTCCATTACAAATCTGGTTGGAGTCTGTTCCACTAGATATTTTGTCTTATGTTTTGTCTAATTTTCCTAATTCATGATTAATAATATATCACGTATTTCTTTCTTTAAAAAAAAAAAAAAAAGTTCTATAGTACAATGTGAAAATTTATTACCTCTCATTTCTTGTCTTTTCTTTTTCCTTGGGTGGGAAACTAATTACCAAATAAGGGAACAAGGCAACGAGTTTTGAACTCATTAAAATTTTTTGGTGGGCTCTAATTGTCCTTGTTTAATCACTGGGCTTATTAAGGCCCAGATATAAAACTCATATTTTGTTTGACAATTTTCTTTCGTTAAATGAATTTCATTTTTGTCAATTTCCCTTCAGTTATAAGTAGAAGTCATGTGGATTCCAGTTAGTTCAACTGGTAAAATGTCTAATAGTTGAATAAAAGATCTGGAGTTCAATCTCCGCTTATACTAAAAACCAATTGGTGTCTTGGTCTGATGATAAAGAGCTATTGTCAGGAGCGGATGCCATAGATTAAAACTATCTAAAAAAAAAAAAAAATTAGAAGTCATGAACCCATTTGAGTATAGTTATTTTTACTTTTTTGCATGATTTTTTGGACTAATTTGATAGTTTTCCAAATATTAGTGCACCCCAAGAAACAGTTTTCTTTTGTTTTTACATAAAAATTGTAGCTTGACATTTTAATTGATGAGGAATTAATTAGTACAATGTCCATAGCACTTATCCAATTAGCATATAATGCAATCCTTTGTGCAACCCATGTATAATGCCTGTAACACGTATCTCTTTCATTGATTTTGTTTCTAGTTTCTCTAGTAATTTGAATCTTGTTTCCCATTGAGTTAAGAAAAAATTTGACCCTAGTGAAATGAGAGCAAAAAGCCCGGTTTTGAGTACGAGACTCGACCCATCTGCGAGACCTTGACCTCATGCAAGCCTTCTTTAAACTTTCAGCTGAGAAAGGCCCACACTAGTCTAGAGCATGTGTGCCAAACAGTGCACTCAGCAATTCAGGTTATTATTCTAGTTAGCTATAATAATATTCAAGCCACCTGATTTTATAGTTATTAAGAGCTACAGTGAGCTACACCATGGAATTGGTGCTTTGTTTTGAAATTTGATGTTTGGAAAATCAAGTTCTCCCTTAATATAGTTGAGATTGCAGAGACTAACGGTCTATTTGGATTGAGGAGGAGGGAGTGGGAGTAGAGTATAATTAACCAAAAATTAGTCTATTTTTAGCTAATTTTACTCTACTTCTCTCTTCTCTCCCTTCAATCCCCCCCCCCCCTTCAAGTTTTTCTAGTACCATAAACAAATTCACTATTTTTGTCACAATTCTCCTATATGGTAGACTGTGATTGACATTTTGTAATTTTTATATGGACCACTATCAGAGTCAAGAGCAAAATGGGGCAATTTCCCTTTAACTCATCCTAAAAATCCTTTGAAGTACTGCTATATGTTAAATTATTTGCCATTTTCTAACATTAGAGCAGAAAAACAAAGAAACAATTTCCATTTTTACTATAAACAAACTGAAATATAATAAATAAATAAAATCTCCCACTTAAGAAAGTTTAGAGACAACAAAATTTCATAATATTTTCATGCAACTCTTATTTTTAATTGGGGTAGTTCATGAATAATATATTTTGACTTATAACATGCAAATACCTTAATTTATTGTGATAACATTGTGAAATTTTGTTATGTTACTAAAAGATTTTCTCACACTTTAAACAAGCCGTGACACCAAAATAAATGCCACCAAGCTCTCAACACTTTTAAATTGGTATATTTTCTTAATTTATTTTAAGAAATCAAATTATATGTTTGAACTTTATCTATATAAACTAATCTTTTGGTTTTTTACAATTGTTTACAATTTTAATAGATTTTGTACAATAATTATTGTTGTTTATAATTAATTAATTATTTTTTTACTTTAATATTTTTTTTATCAGGATTTTTTTTACTTTTAATTTTGCCAAAAGTTTTGTATTTATTTGTGCATAGAAAATTTTAAAAGAACCCGTTTTAATAATATCGAGTTCCGTTCAGAACTCTCCTCTTTTCTCACTACAGTCTCTCTCTCTTGAAGGCACGAGTGTCTCTCGTCTCTTCTCAGTTCTCAGTCTCTCTCTGTAAGTATATGAACAAATGATTGAATCGTATTGAATTTAGATTTATCAGTCTTGATATTTGTGATTGTGAGATTCATTACCTGCTTAATCTTTGATGCTTCTCTATATCCCTTTGAATATTCCATGCTAAAGTTATGTCCTCTAACTGAAGTATGTACTGAATCTTGCATCATACTGACATGGGTTCTTCATATTTTTCATGAATTTCACCACAAGATTGTTGTTTGGGGTAGTTGGTTAGTTGGTACTGTAATTTCATTTTGCCTTATATCAATCACTAGGTAACATCTGCAAGCTTGGTACAGGTATTTTTTCTCAAAATAGTCCTTATCTAATGGAACTAATGCACCCATTTCTTTGGATCTTACATTTCACCCAAACAAAGTCTTAACTATTCAATTTGAGTGTTGTCTATACCATGGGCCTATTTTTTATTTAATAGAATTGGTGATTCAAGATTGCCTAGGAGACTATCTATTGTTGAATCATTTTTGTTCATACAATCATTGATTATCAATTTATCACTTAGGAAGCACGGGCACTTCATTTGGGGTGTCGTATTGGTGTCGTATCCGTGTCGCACCAGTGTTGTAACCACCGTTTCATGTTAACATTTTTCAAAAATTGCTCGTGTCACCCTGTTGTACCCATACCAGTACTTGTATCCATGTCCTTGTTTACTAGATTATCACCCTTTAATACTGATCATTTTTGTATGTGCAGCCGTTGGTGCCATATTGTAAGCAATTGATTCAGTTTGCACACTGCAGGTACATGATTTTCATCCTTAATTCCTTATACAAATGTCAGACATGGAAATTGACATGTTTGATAAATGCATGATATTTTTCTCATGTTAAACTTCAAGGTTCTCAATCAAGATGAAACACCCTCATTTTATAGTAGTGTATTCGGTGAGGGAGTGGTGAATGGTGCCGACTCTATCGTGATTTTTAATGCAGTCCAATCACTTGATTTCAGCAGCATCGATTGTCTTATAGCATTAAAGTTGTAGTGGACCTTTCTTTACCCCTTCTTCACTAGTACTGCTCTTGGTATAGCAGTGAGTTGTTTTTGCAGTTGTTTTTTGCTTATTATTATTGCTTCTTCTTTTCTGTATGTAAAGCACACAGTAAACAAGCAAACATGACAATCTTTGTGACATAATTGTGTTGTACTGGATTGTAAAGCATCAAGCTCAAAGGCTTGCTACTTAGTGTTATATGTCTATGATCATATGTTGGACTTTCTATTTTTGTTTCACTTGAAAGTTGTTTTTGAAAAAATTATTGTTGGCTTGCTAAATTTTAATGAACTTTTTGTGGGGAATTTGGTACACATTATCATCTAACTTCCTATACTGTAACTTTCACGCAGGTCTTATAAGTGCATGTATCATAAAGACACTTTACATTGGAAGGTAAAATCAAATGCACTTTGTTTTCAGCCTGAAGTTGTTTGTTCTATGTATCTGTTGCATCCACTTTTAGTACTGTTTGTTCTAGTGCTCCTGTAATCGTAAAGGGAGTATGATTTGGAATAAAAATGTTATGAGTTGAGAGTATGAGCTCCTCTTTTGTTTGGTGGCGATGCCAAACACCCTCATGTGTTGATGCCTAGAATTCAGGAAAATTCTAGGTGGTGAAGCCTATGTTTGTTCTGTTTATCCTTTTGTTCTTCTTTAATCCTATTGTTCTACATAACTTTCAGTTGGTTCATCGGTAATGTTATTAATGGATCTATGCCCTGCTATGATCATAAATGGTTATCACCCCCTCACATATAGTTGTTGAATTTCTAGGCTTATGTTCAGAAGTCTGATGCATTTGCGTCACTTCAAAGTATGCATGCCATTCATTCTCAGTGCAATTAATATTAATCTGTAACCTAGGAAATCCTTGCAGCTCAATCCTTAGATACTTCTGGTGCTTATATATACATTTACTTGAAGCCAAGTTTGTAATTACAATTATGTACTGAAGACTACATGATTGCACACATTTGAAAGGCATTAAGAATTTGGACCTAAACAGAAGCAGAGAGCTAAATGGGAAAGAACAGATGGAACTAAACTAATGAGAAAATTAGTGAACATGATACAAGGAAAAGATGGGAAAAAGAATGTGGCTTGAGTCAGTGGTAAATGAGAACATGGAAAAAGATTTAGCAGAATCCATGTCTCAAAATTGAGATATGATCGCATTTTTGATTTACCATCTTTTGCATACCTAAATGATTAATTGTGACTTATATGTAAGTCTTGTTATATAATTTGACATTGTTAGCTAGTGCAAGCTTTGTTGGAAATTTCCAAAATGTGGGTCATAAAGATTGCTTGAGAAGTTGGTTTTAGCTGGGGGAATAGATTATTGCTTTCTCATTGAATTTTTATGTGCTTTATAGATTCTACTATGTGCACTTTGGTGGCAGAGATTATATTGTATGAGTAGGTGTGTGACTGTGTATGTATGATTAGTTTTTTTTGGTCGTGTGGAATGTTTTTGTGCAGCATTCATTTGTTACCTTTGTTTGGTCGTGTGGAATCTTGTTGTCCTCATTCATGTTGATTTAGGAGTATTAATTGCTGATTTTTTTTTTTTCTGCAATAGTATATTGCTCAATCAATTGTTAATAGTTGAAAAATTTTTGGTCTCATAAGGACTGATTATCATTAGTTTTTGAATAATCTATGTAAGGAATATATAATATCAATTGCCCTAGTGACCATACCAATAACTTGGCTTAATGGTCCCTCAAAAAAAAAAAAAAAAACTTGGCTTAATGCTACCTAATAAAGTTAGCATAACTCATGTGACATTCAAATATAGAAGTTAGTTAAAATACAAACAACCCAGATAACAAAATTTATATTTATTTATTTAGTTGTAATTTATAATTGCTTATACGTACCTATGTAGTGATGCACATCACAGGCTTATGATGTCTAGTTTTAAGTTTTAACATTTACTTGATATGTACTTTCATTGAAGTTGAACATCATTTGTAACCTATCAACAAAAAAAAAAAGTTGAACATCATTTGTAGTGGTAGGGTGTGACATCGTCACTGGTAGCTTTCACAACATTGTACTTCCTATTTGATCATAAAACCTTCAAATCTGTTCTAGCTCTTCCTTTTTCTGTGTGTGTATATATATATATATATATATATTCTTTAAATACATGTTGCTTCAGTTTTAGAGGCAAAAAAATGTGCTTTCCATCCTAATAATATATACTTAATCCACATCCAGACATCTTAAAATAGACTCAAAAAAGTTTAAATAACCCTAAGAACTTCAGCAGCAAGATGATGATCTCAATATATATAGCTTAGGGGCTTATGCCCAACCCAACACAACCAACCCATTGCCAGGCAATAGTATTGAATTTTAAACTGCCATACGTTCCTTAATAATCTGGAATGTGCTGTGTTTTTAAAAATAATTATTATAATGGTATTTTTCTCACAAGAGGTGCTTTTTTTTTTTTTTTTGGTATGTTTGATATGCAGAAAGAAGAAGATGGAGCCAGAAGTGGTGAAAGCAGAGTTAGTGTTGCCAACTCACCTCAGTTTTAAGCAGATTCAAATGTACGAGAAATACCCTAAAGGCCAATCTAGAGGAAGGCACTGGAAACATCTCAAGCAGATCCTTCAGGCCGAGAATTACCAGAATTACCTTCCTGACGAACCCAACTGTAAGTTCTTATAATGCAAGGAAAAAAAGGGGACTTTTTATTGGCATTCCTTTATTTTTGAAAAGCATAATGGATTATATATATTAATTACCTGAAAGAATGATGGGACTGTTTTAATGGGAAAATTAAATTTTATGCACTATGCAAGACGCTGTATGACTTATTATGGTGTTGAAAACAATGTTACAACTTGCAATTGCTAAACTAATCGACAATAAATGGGAATCCTTTTATTCATTAAATGATGCATGAATTTCCTACATGTACAGAGTTTGATTCTTGAATTGTGATTGAACAAAAGCCAAGGTGGGGAAGACATTCTAGAGCTTAGTAGATTCATGGTTTACACAAATCTCTCCTGCTATGTTCTTATTTTACCTTTTTACATTGATTATGAATCTGTAGAATGTAGGCATTGAAGTAGTTAATGTGTGTTACTATCCATGGACCCATTTTGCTTTGAAAGTAAGAAATCTATGCATGGGAGTCTTGTGAAGCATGATAACGTATGAGGTGGGATGAAGAGTTTACACCTCACTAAGTTTACATCAAGGATTGACTTTAGGCATTAGAGTGATTGTGCATTATTTGAAAGCTAGTACTCAGGAAAACTGGGGTCAAAAGAACTGTTTGCTGGTATGACTAGAGAGCATATAAAAGAACTCACTAGTGTTGTAGGAGGATGATTACCGGTCAACCTGATATGATTTAAGTCAAGTAGCTTGAGAAAAACAGGCTTGGATTGGCTGCTTTGCTTAACTGTTCAATCATATTGTCAAGTTAAGAACAATGGTTGCCCATTCCCAGTTTAAATTATATTTTTAAAATTGAGCATTTAAACCACTAAGCTTTTAATCTTTCTTTCTTGTTATAGAGGTTACTCTCAAGTTCCACCGCTAAGTTTTGATCCCTTGATGTCTCCTGTTCTGCAGATGTTAACATTGAGTCACCACCTTCTATGCATCCGTGCAAGAGAATTTGTGATATAACAGGATATGAGGTATGTGGCTTTCTTGATAAGATGTGGTACTATAGGCATAATCAACGCATATCTGATTTGAATGGTAATGGTAGATTCATCTGTATGGTTATTTGCATCCAGCTGTTAAAATTTTATTTCCTCAAACAAACTCAGTTCAACTCTCTCTCTCTCTCTCTCTCTCTCTCTCTCTCTCAGATCAATGCTAAGAGTTGAAGCTCATGTCCCTCCCCGCCCATTTTGTTTTAGGACTTGGGGTTATTGTTTGTGCACATTTTGATTTGCCTTAGCTTGTACTCTGCTTGTTAGGTTGCTGAATTAAAATTGGATGAGTTATGACTTTGAGTCCTTGCTCATATAGCCCTCTATATGTTGTTTGTTATTCTACAGGCCCTAATAGTTATTATATTCTTTTTGCCAAATAGACTTTTAGATTCATTGACAACAGGAATAAGTTAATTGCAAATGCTATGTGTAACACAAGGGATAATCCATCTGTGACTGAATTCCTTTTCTTTCTTTTTTTTGGTTTCGATATATTACCTACTTTTGTTCTGTGTAAAGTAATTATTTGTGTATCATGCAGGCACCTTACTATGACCCTAGGACCAATCTTCGTTATGCAAATGCTGATGTTTTTAAGCTCGTAAGATCGCTTCCTAAGGAATATGTGCAAAGTTATTTGGCTCTAAGAAACGCAGCAGTGGTTCTCAAGTAACTTCGGACGAATTTGGATCCGACTGTAGTAATTTAAAAAAAAAAAAAAAAAAATAGTTAGGATAATCCACATTTTAG
This sequence comes from Quercus ilex subsp. ballota, assembly GCA_032727855.1. Classification (NCBI taxonomy): domain Eukaryota; kingdom Viridiplantae; phylum Streptophyta; class Magnoliopsida; order Fagales; family Fagaceae; genus Quercus; species Quercus ilex. The sequence goes on from CM064918.1 coordinate 56,020,546, forward strand.
TTAGTGTTTGTTTGGGTACCATGAAAAATTAAAATTATTTTACTATTCAGCTTATTTTTGTTACTATTTATGGACCCAATTGTACTTTTTGGTACTATTTATGGACTTCGCTGTACTATTTCAACTAACTTTTACCTTTATCTACAGTATTTTTAGTAATAAGTTTTTAGTTTCAGCAAAATAAGCAGCATCCAAATAGACCTTTAGTAAAATTTGTTCACATAATCCACGTTTTTTGTAAAATTTATAGGTGTCCATTTGATATAGCTTTTGTTCTTTTTTAATAAATGGACTATTTGAAAATTTGTACCCAGAAATAAGTGAAGTTAAAAAAAAAGCTATACTTAAAAAAAGTACAGTTTCAAAAGGGGGGTGTTAAACAGACACTAGATCTCTTTTTCGACTAGATAAAGACATCATTGATCAAAACAAGCAAATTGTAAGATGTGTTATTATTAGTTCTTTTATGGCATCACTTTTTCTTGCTATATTAGTAATTAGGAAAATGTAAAGGTTACTGCAAGTTTTAGTATATAAGACTTATACATTGACATGGCAGTAAATGTGATTCATGAGCTTTAAGTTTAACTACACATTTTTTTCATTGTTTTGATAAAAGGGCTTCAACTACCTAACAATGTTATTATTATTATTATTTATAACTAACACAAAAGTTTGTAAACTCTATATAATAAATTTTATTATTATTATTATTATTTATAACTAACACAAAAGTTTGTAAACTCTATATAATAAAATTTATTAGTATTTCTAGTATTAATGCTAGTAAAGATAAGAGTACGGGCATTTTCGCAAACAACCTAAGAAGAAAGGTTGTAAATATTCTATGATTGAATTTTTATTTTTATTTTTTTTCTTTTGGGCAAATAGTAAACAACTTCAAGTAAGTTATGGTTGAAAGTTTAGGTTTCTTTTGCTTTTTTTCTTTTTTTTTTTAGGTATTTCATTCCAAAATATAAACATATTCTTTATATATTTGACATTTCAAACATATTATAAACCTACTTCTTTCTCATTGGTTTATCGAGCATCTTGGAATATAAAATAGTATTATAAAAATCTAATTTTTTAGGATTGAAGAATTGTTACACCCTATTTTTATTAGAAAAGCCTTATTCTTTGTGGGTAAATAAACTAATTATATACTATACCATTTAGATACTTATAGTATGAAATCCAAACCTTTCCCACACCTTAATGAATTTAAAAAAAATTGAATCCAAATCTTTCTAAAACTCATTTAAAAAATATTGGAAAATTCTATAATAAAAAAAAGATATAGTATCAGTGTTCACGAGTCCAGTTGAGTCAGGTTTGGGTTCAACCCAAACTCGACTTGATTAAATCTCTAATGTGAGAAAATAAAATGAATAAGATATACAAGTTGAATAAATCTTTTTTTTTTTTTTTTGGGGTATATTAATGTTATATTTCTCATTTAGAATTTGATAGAGTGAGAGGAGGGTTTTGATCTTCATAATAATGTTAATGTTAGATTTAAATTGACACAATTAAAAATATAGAACTATTCATATATATATATATATATATATGATTTAATTTATATGAACAAAATTTAGCTAGAAATTTTTTTTTTTTGAAAAAAAAAATTAGAAACATTTATTTGTGACTAACTTAACCATGCATATTTTCATAATAATAATAATAATAATAATAATAATAAATTAACCGTGCATAACCCCACCCAATCCCATTTAACTGAGTGATTTGATATACCATTTTAAACACATGGTTTCAATTTTTAAACAATATTATATATATTTTTACGCACTTTTTCACCTACGTGTATTTCCAAAAAAAATTGAAAACTGTTGTTAAACGCATGTATCATACGGCAGCTAAGGTTTTTGTCTCTTCAAATCTTTACTTTCTTCTTTCCTCAAATCCCCGTCATACCTAACCTTCTCTGTTGTTGAGTTCTCTTAGCTAACAATGCTGCCTACGATAATGCTACCACTGACATTGTTCTACACCAATATAAAGCCATAAGCAATAGATAATACCAGTTAAATTATGATCAATTAATACAAATTAATGAAATACGAAGAGAAACAAATTTTAAACAAAATGAAATGTGTGTGATTTAGATAAAGAACTAAACTAACACTTGGGTTAGGGCTGGGGTTTTCGGGATTCCCTTGCCAATGTATTTTGACATGGCAAATTTCCAAAAAACACATGAAGGGTCTGTTTAAAATCCGCTTATTTTGCTAAAATTGAAACCTTTTTACTAAAAGTACTGTAGATAAAGGTAAAGGTTAGCTGAAATAGTACAGTAGGACTCATGAATAGTATCAAAAAGTACAATAAGATCCATGAATAGTAGTAAAAATAAGTTAAATAGTAAAATTATTTGGCAAAAATTATTTTTGCCAAACATACACGAAGTATATGCGATTAGAAATAATCAAAAGCAAAATCGTTGTAAGCCAAAGATCGATATATTGGTAAAGTATAAGAAAGAAGGCAATCCTCTCAATCCAAAATGCGAGAGCCATAGCATCCATTGTCACCTTCATGCTTGCAATAAAAAAAATTAATAATTTTTTTATTAAAAAAAAACTTGTAGTTGGAGATTAATAACTTGCACATCCCACTACATATAATATGTGCAATTAATAACACATTACCTAGAAATACGTGAAATACTTTGAACATGAATCACAAAAATAAGGCCTATGGGATTCTTTTCGGTGTTCATTGTATATCATGGATTTCTATAGATATTTAGATATTGTTTTATTAATTTGAGAAAATTTATGGATACAGTAAAATTTCTTAACATCTTTCACAATACTCTTAATTTGAGTTATGGTGGGTTTTAGGTATAATTTATTTTATTTTAACCTATAATATTGTCAAACTTCAGCTCGTCGGAAAAAGGTTCAACTTAATGAAAATTAATAATTGTTATTAAAAGTGAGATGTGAGAACCCATAATTGTGGGTACCTGTATATGAATACCACATACAGTGTAATTAGAAGGACAATAATTTTCCAATTTTGTTCTATGATTCATGAGAGAGGAATGCGTCTTTTTTGTATGACTAATGGAAGGAGTATGCATTTGCACTCTGTTTGTTTCTCTAGAAAATCTTCTATAAAAATAGTTTTTCATATTTAATTTTTTTTTACTACAATTTTTCTTATTATTTATAATTGTGTGGTTCATTGGTTTCGTTCTTAGCCTAAAAGAGGCTTGAATTTGAATCCTAACGACAACAATATGACATTGGTTTAATTCAAGGACTTTCACCTCCTAAAATCATTAGTTTCCTAGGTGGATTAAGTTCAGGTTATGACTTAACCCACTTGATCGAGCAACCTTGTTGCCTCCAGCCAACATGGGTGGGGCTGAGATAAGATTTAATCCATTATTTTTTTTAAGAAGGTAGATTTAATCCACTTGATAAAATTTGTATGACCCTATGATAGTTATCAAAACATGAATCGATTTTTGATTTTTTAGTATCGTGAATCGTATCGTACCGTGTATCGTAAAAAACATAAACACTTAATAAAATTTATAAAAAATTATAGATATACATATATAAAGGGTATATTTATTATAAATTTTGAATATATTCAGTTAATGACTAATTTATTCATCACTTATGTAATAGTAATATTTAACAAGTTAACTAAATAAATAAAACTAGCATGTGTTAATAACATACACATTCAAATTTCTTAAATTCAAAAGTACTAACCTATTATAAATGACCCAAAAATTAATTTATTTTCATCATATTCATCATATTGGCTAATCAACCCCATCTAAGTCAATGCTATTTTATCATTTTGTAAATTTATTTCTTCATTAAAATTTTGGTCATCGTCACAAACATTTACTATCTCTTCTTGTTCTTTTTATTTTAATAATTAAAAAAAAAATTCTTCTTGGCATTCTAGTTTCTTGGACTTATAAAAATAATGAAAAAAATAAAAAATAATTATATTTTCAATTAATATCTTATTCATAGTATAGAAAATAAATTTGTAAATATTAAAGTGAAGTGTAAGTATATACTGTGTAGTCCAAATTTTATAGAAGAAAGAGAGGGAAAAAAAAAACTTAAGAATATGATATTTTATTAGGTTAAATTAAGTTACCTAATAATTTTGTGTTTAAAACAAGTCTGACAACTTGTTAGATTCAAATAAAAGTACAAATTTTAAAAAAAATCTTAATTTAAAGTATTTGTCTATGTATCGTCCGATACGTATAATTTTACAATATAATACGATTCATATTATATACACGTTATATCGTACGATTCATGAACATTTATGATATGTCGATACGATACAGAATTTTTTACATACGATATGATACGTATTGTGTATCATACGATATTGACAACTATGCCTATAACCCTTTTTTTTTTTTTTTTTTTTAATGAATAGGGGCCTTTTCTTTAGCTACAATAAATGTGAACGAAACAATTTCCCTTACTATTACTTAATTGATGGACCAGACCAGCCGGTCTTTTTGGCTATTTATTTGATTTTCAAGAACAATTTTGTTAAAAAGCTTCATTCAAAACTATTTAGGTATTTAACCTCATTTGGAACTAGAGTTTTTGAGAGTCAAGTTTTAATGTCAAGAACTCGATTCTCTTAAATTTGAGTTCCTTAAAAAAAATTTTGGGAAATTAAAAATATCTTAACTCAGGTTTTTTATCCATGGATCTTGAGTTTTTGAAAATTGAGTTTTACTTAGGCAAATGAGACTATATAACTAAATAGTTTTAGATGAAACTTTTTAATGAAATTTTTCTTGAAAATCAAATAATAGGGCAAAACAAGCCAGCCTAAGAACTTGTTTAGATGAGCTAGTGGTGGGTTGAAATAAAGTTATTTATCCGCTTATTTAGTGTATACATATTTTTTAAATTTTTTTTAAGGTAATGTTTAACAAGATATTTGCTCAAATCCAATTATGAATCCATTTAAATAAACTCTCTCAAATAAGTACTAAGCACGTTATTTTTTTTTCTTTAAAAAAAAAGATAAGAACTGAGCATGGTTATTAGTATCACAGTTGGTTACTCAAAAGAAAGGTTGAAATTATTAATATGATATAGTAGTTTGTTTAATTGGGGTAGGTTGCAAACTTAACATTTTTTGAAGAAAAGTCTGTTTTACAATAGCATGCAATTTATCCATGAATTGAATCCTTAAACGGATGAAGATGTATCCATTATATTTTTACCATTTTACTATTGTTCTACTCTATTTATTAAGTTTTGTTTTAGGTTTTTGCTCTAAAATTAATCACATGACAATAATTAATTTTAGAACAAATTACCAATACTATTCTTGTGATATTCCATTCAAATATAGAGTCATATTGAGCTTTATTTTGTTATATTTATCTTTTTTGTAATTAGTTTTATGAGGCATTTTTATTAGAATGATTGAAGTTTGATGATGTGATAAGTACAAACAATTACTATTAAAAAAATATTTTTAAAACAATTACAAAGCGTCCTGGATTCATATTCTTTCTATGGAGAGAAGAAAAAAAAAAGAGGAGAGATGATTAATTGATTATTTTATATCCAAGCCCACCATTTTTAATTTTTCCAAAATGGGAGGAAACATGAGAGAAAATGTCTTGAATAGGTGATTGACAATATTATCCCTCTAGTTTATTGAAAACAATTTTATACATTGGATATAAAATAAATATAATACAAGACGCTTTGTTTTCTCTCTACTTTCTATTCTATTTTTTTTTTTTTCTACTTTCTATTCCTATTACCAAACACTTACAATAGAAAATATTAGTCCCTTCTTTACTTCTATTTTGTTTTCTCTCTACTTTCTATTCCTCTTACCAAACACTTAAAATAGAAAATATTAGTCCCTTCTTTACCTCTATTTTTTCCTATCCTCCTTACATTTCCCAACCAAACAAGAGCATAAATGGTATAAGTACTGTGGTCTATGGAAAAAGCTTCATAATATGGTCATGGGTTATATTTCGTCTAAAATACTATTTTGGGGTCCTTACATTTTTGTAGTTGCCAATTTGGTTTCTACCGTTAACTTACTAATGAGAAACAAGCTAACGGGAGTTTGGCTGAGTGGGTAAGGTTCGTTCACTTCGTACACTACACATAGGTTCGAATCCCGTTGCCCGCAAGAGTCCGTTGGTGGGCATCCTTAGTGGGATAACTCCTTGCATAGTAGTATAGAAGGGCTCCCGAGATTGGGCTACCCGACCGAGGCTATTGGCGCTCTGCCCGGGACTGTAATATAACCATAAAGACCCTCATTTTACATCCTTAAAAAAAAAAAACTAATGAGAAACGCCTATGTGTCAAATAGCGTACACACATGATACACTTGAAGGTGACATGGATAATAATATAAAATAGAACAAGTCAGCATTTAAAAATATTCTTCTTTTTCTTTAACCTAAATTTTCATTTTTCCTTTTATCTTTCCTGGACTTTACCCAGAACCAAACATATCTAAATGGACTCATTCCTTTTTTTTTTTCCTCTTCTGATGATGTCTTCTTCGTCCTGATCCTAATCCACCACCACCATGTACAGCACCTTCGCCACCTGTCCCATAATTCTGTTCAATGCTTTCTCCACGAACTTTATTTTTCTCTGTCTATACATGCATTGAAAAATCACACATAAAGTCAAACACAAATTAAGGAATTAAAAAAAAAAAAAATACTGTTTGGTTATTGTATTGGAAATTATAAGTGCTAAGGCACTTTTCAAACATTAATCCGTAGAACAATGCCAGGAGAAGATCAAACCTCAGAAAATTAAAGGAATCGAAGAAATTTTTTAGAGTACAAAAAAGGAAAGACCGTAAGAAAGGAAAGGAAAGTGATGGGTTAGAATTCAAAGGGTGCCAAAAAATACTCTTTCCTGCATTTTCATTCGTTTTCCAGGATTTCTCAGCCACCAAACGAAGAACAAAGTTCATCACATACAAATAAAAGCCTAACAACCCAGATTTAGAGATTCTCCTAATCTCCTTCAAGCTTAGATCCAGAATTAGAGAGTGGAATTAGATCCAGAATTTCCTTTGTTTTCTAGCAATTTTCTCAGCCACCAAACAAAGAATTAAGTTCATCACAAACAAACATAGAGGTAAACAACTTCAATATGTATAAAAAAATTTGATTCGTACAAGCTTGACAACTCAGATTTAGAGATTCTCCTTCAAGTTTAGATCCAGATTTAGAGAGTGGGTTTAGATCCAGATTTCCTTTGTTTTCTAGCGATTTTCTTAGCCACCAAACAAAGAACAAAGTTCATCACATACAAACATAGGGATAAACAACTTCGATCCGTACAAGCCTGATGACCCAAATTTAGAAATGTTTGGTTGTGGGGAAATTGCAGGAAAGATAAAAAGAAAATTCTGGTTAATGAAAAAAAAAGAATATTTTTAAATGCTGACCTGTTTTTTTTTTTTTTTGGAGCTGAGTGGCATTTTAATTGTTAAATTAAATTTATTATTATTATTTTATTAGTCACGTCAGCTTCAAGCGTGCTAGTTTGCACACCGTTTGACTTATAAAGACCAAATTGATTGGGACTAAATTGATTGTTATAAAAATAATAGGACCAAAATGAGAATTTTTTTTTCCAATTAATCTTAAATATCAAACAATTTCGTTAGTTGTCACGTTTTAAAATAATCTAAGGAAGTAGCATCTCGAGTATCTAAAACTCGAGTTTTTAAGTCTCAATTTATAAGTGGTGGTATCTGATGTGGAAAACAAATCCATGTGGAACTCAAGTTTTTAAGACTCGAGTTCCACCATTTTATTTCCCTTCTTCTTCCTTGCGTCTTTTCGTTCTTCTTCGTCCACCCAGCGTTCTTCTCCAACCAGATCGCCCACCCAGCGTCTCTTCGTTCTTCTTCGGTGCTGCAGATCTGAAGACCAGATCGTCCACCCAACGTTTATTCTTCTCCAACCAGATTGTCTTCCTCTGCTCTTCGGAGCTCCAAATCGTTTTTCTCTTCCTCTGTTCTTCTTCAGATGTGTTCTTCTTCAAGTCTTATAAACCAAGTCTTAAGATTTAGCTAGTTTAATGGAATTTCCCTGATAAAAATCGAGTCTCAAAGACTCGGTTTTGCTTTTTAGAACTCAAGTTTATAAGACTCGAGATCTATGTGATATCATACTTCCAACTCAGCAAGTGGGAATCGAGTCTTTAAGCCTCGAGTTTTAGACTGAAATCGAGTCTATGAAACTCAAGATGCTAGTTTGTAAAATTCTTTCGAACACATGTTAACTTATTATATTTTTTCCTCTCACTATGCTAGCTTGCAAATTACCTCACCAAAATGGTATCTTTGCCATATATTTGATAGTAGATAAAGTGGGATATAAATGATTGAAACAGCAACTTCTCTACTCTTTGAACCATCAAGGACTAATAGGTAAGTGATTTACAGATATCTATTGCATAAATGGTTTAGTAACACCACCCTTTCTGTAGAAGAGACTAATAATTAAGCAATCCAGTTGGAATGCATATGGCAGAAGTGTTACTCTTTAAGAGATATGACTTCATTATTGTCACATCTTACCCTAGGTTGCATATGAAAGTTTCTTTAACTAAACAAGACGTGTAAGGTTGGTTGATTTTGGCTTTGCCACGTTCAGGGTTGTTCTGAAGCATAGCTTAGCTTGCTTGTTTGTGTTCTAAGACTTCTATTACTGCCTAATAGAGCATTTTATCGTGCCTCATTGGGTTTTATGCTTTTATAGAATCAGGATTGGAACTTAATGTTCAACTTGGCTTTCAGGTTGGTAAAGAAGTTAGTTAAACAACATGCTTATGTTGTTCACGAATGAATTCATAGCATTTGATACACAAGTATGCGCCAAATATAATCCAAGAAGCCTTACTCAAAACTTGGTTTGTGGAGAAAATAAGTGAAGACTTGACCAAACTTGCCAATAAGTTATAACTCAGTTGGCACCTCCTCCCCCTTATAAGTGCTTGGTTGAGGGTGAGGTCTGTCGTGGGGTTCAATATCCATCAATAATAATAAAAATGGAACTGGACCAAACTTGAGTCATTTGTGGTGTATGAGTTTAAGAAGGATTTGGTAAAGGAGTTTAAATCAAACTTGCAAGCTTTTATGAATGTAAGAAACGGTTACAGGAGCTATGGAGGTGGTGTATTCATATTTTTTCATGGTTAAAACATGCTCACTGTTTAAGCTTTCTACCAATCGACATGATTGCATTGCTTTGAATTGCATAAAAATGCATGTTTCTTGTGATGCTGGTAGTCCACTCTGTCAAATATGTTGCAACTTTTATGCAGGGAGAGGTAAGGTCTTTTTGACCTTGCACTGAATATTGCTTGCAGGGTTTATGACCAAATGCCTGATCCTCGGTGGGTCATCTCTATGGGAAGCTGTGCAAATGGTGGTGGATACTACCACTACTCGGACGCTGTTGTTAGAGGTTGTGATAGGATTGTCCCTGTTGACATCTATGTTCCGGGTTGCCCTCCTACTGCTGAGGCCTTACTCTATGGAATTCTGCAGCTGCAGAAGAAGATTAACAGGCGCAAGGATTTCCTCCATTTGGTGGAACAAGTGAGAGAGCATTCATATTTCTGGGCAGCTTTGGCTGCATCCTCATGACGATATAATAAGTCAATGTGTGGTTATGCTTGCCTTGGCTAAGCGCCATGTAAAGGGAGAACTAGTGCGTTACATGTTATGAACTGTTTCCTGTTGTTTATGGAAGCCGTTAGGGTGGCTCCATATTGTGTAAACCTATTTTTCTGTCTTAAACTTGGAGGTGCATGAATTTTCCTTAATTGTCATGTCTACTCGTTGAAGTGTTAAATTGACTGCTTATAGTTCTTTAAATGGGATTAAATAAAATGCACGTGTTTGTGCAATAGGGAGTTCCTGGTTGTGGAGCTATTTACTTTTAAGCATTCGCTGATTTTGATTTCCAAATTCCTTTGTTTGAATGGACGACTTATGATATTGCATTGGTAGATTTCTAATAGCATAAATTAACTGTCTGCCTTCTAGCTAAACTTGAAAGTCAAGGCTTGCTTTTTGGGCACTAAACATGAAACAGACACCCTCTTTGAACTTTTTCTTGTTCTTGAAAAAGATGTGGCTTCCCCAAACTCCTTTTATCTTCTCAACTCTCATGGAATTTGTAAAGTGGGAATTGGTGAAATTTGTATTATTAACTTAAGCATTCGAGAATCCCCTATCATTTTTAGATGACTCATTTTGAGTTGTTTCCTTTTCCATTGCAGGTATTTATGAGTTCGAGTTCGAGTTCACTTATATCAATTGTATCATTAATTTTTATTTGTTGTCTCTTAATAAGTTCAACCAAAATAAACACATTCTACCCATTTTCCTCTCAATGTCCAAAACACAATGAATTTAAGAATATACTACTTTGGATGGACTTATTTTATTATCTTATTTTGCTTTAAAAGTAAGTGAAATAAACTTGTATGAAAATAAAATTTTAAAAAGTTATGGATAATATACGTGTAGACATCAAAATTTTATGATGTATTCATAACCGTCCAATTGTTTATGATAAAATATTTGTGATCAAATTAATCTCCAATTGATGATGTGGACGATCAGCGTGTGAAATCAAGCCACGTGGCCAGGGGCGGAGCTACATGTTAGGGTGGGGGGGCCCAAAATTTTTGAAATTTTTTTTTTACTATATAGAAATATTTAATATTTTAATAATTAGCCCTCAAAAATGGGACTTGGCCCCCCCAACTATTTGAGTTGGTCCAATAATGTTCTTAAAAAAAATTGTCCAATTTGTCTAGTAGTTTTAGAGAACATATTGTTTTTCAAATTCATTTTTTATGGTAAAATGTGTTCTCGTATTTTTTAAAGTTTTGGATCATTTATGTTTGTGAACACTTCATTAATTCAATTGAAAATTTTTTACTCACAACAATAGAAAATTTGGTAACTTATATTGAAAATGAAAATTGTAAGGATTTCACTATGGAAGATGGTGAAAGATTAATTTAATTCTATGAAGCATTTAATTTTAAGGATTCATTATGAAAGATACTAATTTTTTGTGTATGTGTATAGATACATGTGTTTGTATATGTGTATAAAAGTTTGTATAGACTAATAAATTAGCAACACAAATCGGCCCCCCCAAACAAAAATTTCTGACTCCGCCCCTGCACGTGGCAACATCAAATGAAGAAAGCCATATGGCAGCGTTAGAAGAAAAGACCTATTAAATAAATGCTGAGAGAAAATTCCAAATTAAATATTATTGAGTTACCTATAAATAGAGGCTTCTCATATGAGAAAAGGAGAGAACACTTAAAGAGAGAAAAAAACACTACTGACACTCTGCCAAAATAGAGAGTTGTCTCTAAAAGTTCACAAGAATTCCATTGTTCATCAAGACCTATTCATACTTCTTCAAATCAAAGTGGGGATTCTCCTTGAATCTAGTTTGAGATCAAGCCAATGGCCCTCGCATCAAATCAAGCACATTCAACTATTCATTCAACTTGGAGACATCAAAGCGCGATTTAAGATCAAGTTTCATAGCCCCTTCGGATCGTAACATTTCTTGGAGATCGAATCAGATGAATTTATTGTACTCTTTCATTGTAAAGATTCATATAGAGGATTGTACTCACATATATACAAATCAAATACAAATTGATTATTTGTTACACTATTTCGTGATCGTGTGATTTATCTTTTACGAAAATTGTGTGTACAATACGATTTATACGATTATAAATATTTTACATTCTAATAAGATAAAACAAACATACCTCTCCTCTCCCTCCATCGGAGTTCCTATTCTAATAGAAACAAACAACAGTCTGTAAATTCCTTAAACTAGTGGTAAAGAGCCATTAATACCCACTAGTATATAGCCCCGTGCTACCGCACTGAAATAGATATATTATTAATCATGAGTTTATTCATGTTTAAAAGGCTCAGTTAAGTCTAAATTCATATTATTAATCACAAAATCTCATTAACAAAACTTAGCAGTATATATATTTTATACAGAAAGATGAACCTTGGTGACAATGTTTATCCAAAAGATCCATTCGCGCTTTTGAATTTTCAATCTCTATTGGTGATTGAAATTTTCGTAGCTTAAAAAATTTAAAATTTAAAAAAAAAAAAAAAAAAACCCTCAGAGTTGTACTCATTTTGTAGTTTTACGATGGGTCATTTTGTAACATGATGGCCATTTGTGTGAAGAAAAAACCTCAAAAGTTCCATGACTGATAAAAGAAATTATCTCCAATCTCTTTTTATAGAGAGATGGGTTTGTGCGTGTTTTTATACATCCTTCATAGTTGTATTATCACGAAGCAGGTCCAATGGATTTAGATTGGTACTACCGATTCCCAAAGCATGAGTGTTTAATGTGTTATTAATTTCATCTCATTGGCTTCTACACATGATAGCAAAATTAAAAATAATTAGATTGTACACATGTATAATAAAATTGGACTCCAATTTCAGATTCTAATTGAACAATTGGAATGATAATATATGATAGTAACAACAATAGAAAAATTCAAATAAAATTTCGGATTAAATTGTAACAATCTGAATAAAAAATTTCAGTAGAAAGACAGGGTGGAGTGATCCACTCCAAGAAGGCAACCAAACTTGCGTAAATATAGAATAATAAATCTCTCTCCGAAAAATTTACATTGTTCATAACTTTTACCTTCACTAAAAATTTTAAAAATATAGTGACTCACATCTGCCATCCAGACATCTATAGCCGGGTCCTTTCCAATTCGTGTGAGATTCCATTGATCACTAAGTTCCTTTGCAGCCTGCAAAAAGTATTATCCATCGGTCCACAGCAGTGCTTTCTTCATTGTTATAGGTGCCAAACCTGAACAAAAAGCCAAATATAAGGATGGTGAATTTTAAGCATAATGTGCATCTAATCACATATTAGCAATTTATAACAAATGTAAAGATGCAAACTTTATAAGTGAATAGTAAACAAAATTCAGTGTCAGAACCAAGAAGAAAGCACTTTAATCCGAAACTCAGTGCAAATGTAAAGATGCAAACTTTGTAAGCAATTTATAACAAAGGTGCAAACTCTGGCTTTGCTATCTTTTTGAAAATTATGAAATGTACCCAAACCAAGTTCTTATCACCGATATTAATTTCTTTGGTTTTCACGTTTGACTGCAAAATCAAGAAAAAACTTAATTAGCACAGTAACTCACTTGACCCGATACATAGAAGTGGTTTTAATGAGAATGAGCCCACATACATTTAGCCACATGGTGCAAAATTCAACTTCAATTTCACCGATATTAATCTCTTTGGTTTTCACATTTGACTTCAAAATCAAGAAAAAACTTAATTAGCACAGTAACTCACTTGACCCGATATATAGAAGTTGTTTTAATGAGAATGAGCCCACATACATTTAGCTACATGATGCAAAATTCAACTTAAATTTCAGATTCTAAACACATGGCACAAAATTAGAACTCTAATTAGAAATTCTAATTTGATGTGTACATGTGGCACACAATTAGAGTTCTAATTTATTATTTATTTTTTTTTTTGATAACAAACTTGAAAACGTTCATTAAACAGAAGAATACATTACATCATGATGGAGAGCTTGATCCAAGAACCAAGGATTCTCTTCCATCCACACCACAAAGTCAACAATACGAATAGCATGTTTTGCTAAAATATGGGCAGGTTTATTCCCATTTCTACAAACATGAGAAAATAACACATTCCTAACATCATGGGTAGAACTTTGAATCCCATAAATAATAGGCATCACCGAAACAGGTGAAGGCGCTAAACCTTGAAGGGCACGAACCACATTGAGAGAGTCGCCTTCCAAAATAAATTCCTGTAATCCTATCTCTTTGGCAAACTCCAAACCAGATTCAAATGCTTTTGCTTCGACCTCTAAAGGACCCAATGGAGCATGGATTTTTTTGCTCATAGCAGCCACAACCAAACCGTTAGCATCACGGACTATTACACCAATCCCAGATTCATTCCTTGCTTTAAACACAGCCCCATCCACATTCACTTTGTACAACTGATCAGAGGGAGGCAGCCAACACTGTTGGAGAGCTGGTGTAGACAGCCACGGTAATGCAGTAACATTAGCTTCTTGAAATTCCAGCAGCCACATTGATGCATCACGACACAACTCCATTGCACTTAGCTTTTTCCCACCATTGTGTATTTCATTCCGGTTGCCCCATAGCCTCCAAGCAATCGTTCCCATCAACGCAGCAGTATTTTCATCACACCCATCCACCATAATCAGCTTCCATGCTAACTCCATAAAACTGTTAAAATGAAATGCAGAAACCGAATCAAACATACCTGCACAGCTCCATACTGCTTTAGCTCTTGGACATGACCAAAATAAATGGCCAGAAGTTTCGGGCTCTAGCAAACAAGTATCACAAAGATCTTCAGTCAACACCTTACGTCGCTTAAGATTCGATTTGGTAGGAAGAATATCCCTACAAGCCCTCCATAGAAAATGTCTGACTTTATGTGGAGCAGGTAGACGCCACAGTTTCTTCCAATAAATGCGTAAATGGCTTCCATTCGAAGAAGAAGCACCACCAAAATCACCTGAACACTCCAAAGCAAGTTTATAGGCACTTCGAACAGTAAACATCCCATTAGAGGTGCCTGTCCAGATTAGCTTATCAGGCGGAAGAGAAGAACTAAGTGGAATACTTCTTATTTCCTCCACCTCAAACGGCAAGAACAGCTGCTGCAGTAAATGTAGATTCCAGCACTTATTTTCCGAATCAATGAGTTCAGAAACCCGAAGATCTATTGGGGAGTTTAGCCTTGGGGAAACAACTTGAAAAGTTGAGGAGCTTGGTAGCCATTTATCCTTCCATACCTACACATTGAGACCATTACCAATCTGCCATCTCAGCCCATGTTGCACAAGCTTTTGGGCAGCCATAAGACTACGCCAAACATACGATGAATTATTACCAAGTGACACATCAACAAAATCACAATTAGGAAAATATCTTGCTTTGAATACATGATAAACAAGAGAATTTTGTCCCATTTGCAATCTCCAACCTTGTTTAGCTAGTAAAGCCAAATTGAAAGGTTTCAGCTGTTTAAAACCCATACCTCCATCTACCTTAGGCTTACAAAGATTATCTCAACTCATCCAATTTAGTTTTCTTTCATCCTGTTTTTGACCCCACCAAAAATTACGAATCATACTCGTCAATTCTTCACAGAGAGTATCAGGAAGTTTGAAACAACTCATTGAATAAGTTGGAATTGCCTGTGCCACCGCCTTGATCAAGATTTCCTTACCTGCTTTAGAGAGCAATTTTTCCTTCCAACCAGCTAGCTTTTTTGCAAGTTTTTCTTTTATTTCATTAAAAGTGTTGCGCTTTTTTCTTCCAACCAGCGAAGGGAGGCCAAGATATTTTTCATGTTGTCTAATGAACTGAGCACCAAATCTATGTTTAATTACCTCTTGAACTGAATGATCAGTATTAGAGCTAAAGAAAAGGGAAGTTTTCGCTCTATTTAATTGTTGACCAGAAGCACTCTCATAAACATGAAGGATCCTTTGTAGTGAATCACATTCTTCCAAGGATGCCCTACAAAAAATGAGGCTGTCGTCTGCAAAAAATAAATGAGATAATTTGGGCCCACCCCTACACACAGCTATACCTTCAAGTCTACCATCAGCAACCCCTTTCTTAATCAAAGCAGAAAGACCCTCAGCACAAAACAGAAAAAGATAAGGGGATAGTGGATCTCCCTGTCTTAAACCCCTTGATGGTACTATATGCCCATGTGGTTTCCCATTAATCCGAATAGAGTATGTAACTGTAGAGATGCATGTCAACAATAATTTTCTCCACCTACTCTCAAATCCCAATTTTTCCATAATTTTATCAAGGCAGCCCCATTCCACCCTATCATAGGCTTTACTCATATCTAATTTAAGTGCCATCTCCCCCTTTTTTCCTCCCTTTTTCATATTGATATGATGCATAGTTTCAAAAGCCACCAAAACATTGTCAGTTATTAATCTTCCATGCACAAAGGCACTTTGAGTGTCACTGATAATAGATGGCAAAATCTTCTTTAATCTATTTGCAATCGCCTTTGAGGCAAGCTTATAAACAACATTACACAAGCTAATAGGGCGATAATCAGTAACTCTTTTTGGCTCTTTAATTTTAGGAACTAAAACAATATGAGTTTCATTAAAATTTGGAGGTATAATTCCAAAATTAAGAAAATCAAGTACTGTTTTAGTGACAACATTACCAATTAAAGGCCAAAAATGTTGATAGAAGAGAGGAGGCATACCATCTGGACCTGGCGCTTTCAGTGGATACATCTGCTTTAAGGCTGTCTTCACTTCACTATCCTGGAAATCCTAAAGAAGCATCTGGTTCATGGCACTGGTGACTTTAGGCTCCACGGCACCAAGTAATTCCATAAAGTCCGTAGGATTTGATGATGAAAATAGTTCTGAATAGTAATCTACAATAATGCCCTCTACAATGCCAATATCCTCCTGCCAAGTACCACCCGAATCCTCCATACCTTCTATTATATTGTTTTGAAATCGAGCAGAAGCTTTAGAGTGAAAGTACCTGGTATTTCTATCTCCTTCTTGAAACCAGTTAATTCTAGATCTTTGTGACCACATGGCATTTTCTTTGTCCAACCAGCAATTTAATTCAACTCTTGTGTTCTGAATGTCCGTAATGATTGAAGGAGAAGTAGGCTGTAACTCCAACCATTCAAGAGCTTTCTGCAATCGTGTAATCTGCTGGCCCACATGTCCAAAGTCATTCTTATTCCAATCATCCAAACATACACGACATGATTCTAAGCAGGAGTTTAAAGGGAAGGCTGAGTTCCTCAATAATCCCTCCTCCCAAGCTCTTTGAACAACCTCATCACATTTTTCATTTTTTAACCACATAGATTCAAATCTAAATGGTTTATGATACCTGCGCTTCTTTGGTCTTCTAACAAAATGCAAAGCTAGCGGACAATGATCAGAAGCAGAAGAGGAAAGGTGGTAAAGTTTTGCTGTAGGGAACTTACTCAACCAATCACTTGTAGCCAAAGCCCGATCCAACCTCTCACGAATTTGTGACCCATCAAATTTCTGATACAACCAAGTAAATCGAGGACCAATGAAGCCAAGATCCTTAAGGCCACACACATCAATTACATCTTTAAACCGTGCCATTTGACTTGCAGGTCTAGAAGCACCTCCTTCCTTTTCAGACAAACCCACCAATTCGTTGAAATCACCAATAACAAGCCAAGGTAACTGTGAATAAGTACTAAGGGATTTAAGTAGGGACCAAGATTCACATCTTCTAGAAGTTTCTGGGTTACCATAAAAACAAGTTAGATGCCACCATCCGTTAACACCCCCATCAACAAACGCATCAATGTGGGAAGATGTGTAATTTTGAATGTGAACTGTTATCTCCTTCCTCCAAAATAAAGCTAAGCCACCACTAGCTCCTTCACTAGGCACAAACAATCCATTTTTAAATTCACATTGATCACGAACATATTCCATCCAGCCTCTATTAGATTTAGTTTCCATAAGAAAAACTAAATTGGGAACTTGTGCCTTAATAATCTTTTTTAAGGCATTAACTGTCCGTTGGTTCCCAAGCCCCCGGCAGTTCCAGCTTAAGAGACTCATTGGTCCAGGCGGGGCTGTTCAACAGCCTCCGCCGATCCCAATTGTGAAGTTAAGAAAACACCATGCTAATCTGATCCATTCTGAAATTTAGGTTTCTTCTCATTTTCAGTATCCACAACCATTGCCTCAAATGTACCAGAGAAATTTCTTTTTGTACCTGATCTGTTAAACGTACTAGTCTCCAAGTTGTCCACCCCAACCCGCCTGCTTAATCTGGTCCATCTTCCTGTTTTTACTCTACTCCTTTTATCACGTTCCATTTTGACTCCAGTTGCAAGAATTCCCCTTTGTTCTGTGTCTTTGTGTTTATCCTCATCTTCAATAGCTTTATCGTTAGTATGTAATTTTTGTGCCCCATGCTCAATCACAGCCCCAATCCGATTAGGATAATCTGTAGAGAGTTGATTAGATTGGATTTCAATAGTCGTATCTTCAGTATTTAATGTTTGTGCCCCTTCATCAATCGCAGCACCAATCCGAAGAGGATGATCAGTAGAAAGTTGATTAGATTGAATTTCATAAGAAGTCAAATTTGAATGATCAACCATAAGGCCAGCGTGTGGTAGATTCTTGATAACATTAGAAGCCACAGTCCCACTCGAACCCAGAGTCCTTAACCCAGATGAGTTCTCTTTGCTCCCTGTGACGTAGGCAGTGCTATTTAGTGAGTTGGACGACACGCATTTCTCTGGAAACACGTTGGCAACAACCAAGATTTTATTATCATCCAACGTAACAGCCTGTTCCGTAGTTGTAGGAGTAATCTACTGAAGCCGTTCCTCAACACTTCCCACCGGTTCACACTGTCCTTCAACTGTCACCGGAATCAAATCCATAACCGTCATCAAAGCAACGCCGGCAGTAGTTCCCAGAGCAGAGCCAGATTTCAGTTTGAAAGACATATTACGTTCTTGTTCAGATAAAGAACTCAACCCTGTAATGCTTGATACTCCAGAATGACTTTGATTTTTGGTCTTATCAAAACCTTTTACATCCATAACAGATTTCCTACTTGGATTGATTTGGGCAGCCCTGATCCAGTGACCGAATTGTTGATTCTCAACTTTCAAAGACCCCCTACTACTTAACCAGAGAGAGCATTCTTTGTCATCATGGGAGACCATTCCACACCAATAACAAATATTGGGAAGTCTCTCATATTTAAAGGATATAAATCTTTCATCATCGGTTCCCAAAGAAATTATTCTGCCACGACACAGAGGCCTTGTTATATCAATAAGCACACGGATCCTCATGAAATTCCCACCAACCATATCTGAGATACTGACTGATTTGTTAACAACCCCCAAAGATTCTCCAATTTCCATGGCAACGTTAGGAGTCAAGCAGGTGAGAGGAAGATTATGGATTTGAACCCAAAAAGATGACTTAGAGAAATCCACAAGTTCCATAGGCAAAATCCCATCATATCTTTGCATAACAACCAAATGTCGATCGAAAGACCATGGCTCTCCCATTAAGACCTTCTCTAAATCAGACTCAAGTTCAAAAGTAAAAAGAAGATGATTGTCACCGGCATCCCGAATACGAAAATCACTCCTTGTTCGCCATAAAGGTCTAAAGGTTTTAGCCACTGCATCAATACTGACATTCCTCTTTGTAAGAAACTTGGCCGCTAGGACATACTCTACCTGTTTGTTGTTCTTTGCCAATGTCAGTTTCTTTCCCTCCTTATCAGACAAAGAGAGACTTTTCCAACGTGAAGCAAGATCCTCCATAGTACTTCGAAAATATAACACAGTAAACCAGAAAGCAAACCCGGATGTAAAGAACAGATTAAAAATTATTAAGAAAAACATTCATCTCCACAAAGTTTGGAAGGAAACGAACTACTACAGCGTAGGGAGTTAGGGGAAAACTAACTGCCAAGGCTGAGAACTACTACAATTAGAGTTCTAATTTAGAATTCAATTTCACACTCTCTCTGCTTGACCTATTATTATATATATAGATTGGCTATATATTGTTTTGTCTACAAGACTACAATAAAAAAACCATAATTTCCTCCCATACACAAACAAAGCCTTAATAAATAAATAAAAAGCAAAAAAAAAAAAAAAAAAAAAAAAAAAAATCCTCTATTATAAAAATCCAATATTCTCCTTTCCACCACCGCTATATAAAACCCTCCCCGTCATCCAACCTCACTCAAATCTCTCTCTCTCCTAAAATGTTTGACACCGCCTTCAACAAACGCAAATACGATGACCGGCCCAGCGGTTTCTCCGCTCCGATCGCGCCTCCGGATTCGATTCTCACGAGTCTGGCTTCAGCTCCATTCCTCCTGGTTCGGCCTCTCTCTCTCTACACGTTTCGTTTTCTGTATTGAATTTGTTAGGGTTGTCGATGTATAGCATCTAGGGTTTTGGTTACTAGGGTTATTGATCTAGGTTTTGTGTTAGTGTATTAGTTAGCTATAATTGATTCTAGGGTTTTGGTTGCTAGGGTTATTAATTATTTATATGAATCTAAATGTTAATGTAAAGCTCTGGTGACTTTGATTTGGTTGGATGGACAGATGTGAAGCCACACACAATGAGTAAGAAGATCGGTATTCCAAAAGGAAGAGTTGGTCATATTATTGGGAAAGGTGGGGAGACCATCGGAAATCTTCAAACTCAGTCTGGAGCTAAGATTCAGATCACTCAGGATATGAATGAGGACTCCAATTCTGTCACCCTAACTAGGTTGGTGGAGCTCATGGGTACCCCGGAACAGATTGCCAAGGCTGAGCAGTTGATAATTGACCTTCTTGCTAAGATGGTGCTTATTTGTCCTTGCGCTAACTCTAACTGTGCCGTCTAGCATTTTTGTGTGTGCCTGTGTTCAATGCTAAATTAAAATTTTGTGTGATATTAATATAGCCAGGGGGTTTTGGCTAGGTTTCTCAAAGTTCGACTGGATGGTCTAAGCATGTTATTTTTGGAATGAAAATACCAAATAACAAGGTATACATAAGTTACTGTTTTTGCTAAAAGTTTTATATGCACCTCATTTCAGGTTTCCTTTCAGAGTATTTGTTCTATCTAAACTTGATTTTATGTATTTTTTTTATTTAATTGTGGGTTCAAGTGGGGGGCAACCTGATTATGTGATATCTTGAGAATATAGTGCTCAAGGTTCAGCAGCACTCTTCTTTCAATTAATAGCTTCTTCGTTTTGTTAAGTACATTCTTATTTCATTCCTGAAAGTATCATTTGTCAACTATGCTTTTCTTGTTCATATCCCGACTATGGTAGGTTCTATGTGTTTTATTGTTTAATGGTTCTAGAGCTTGTGCTAAAGCTACTGGTCTTCATGTTGAAGAAAGGATTCTCATGATGTTGTTAGTAATTTAGTTATCTATCAAATACTCTCTAAATTGTGATACTGCTATATCATAGTGTGTTCTCCTTCTATTGCTCTTTCTGTTAAGAAATAAATAGGTAATATTTACATTCTTATTTTTCATCCTCTATCAATCTTACTCTTAACTACATATTCAATACTTTTGGATCTTCATTAAGTGGCTATCTGGTTAATTTTCAAAGGATTGGATACAAAATTTAATGGGGCTGAGTGATAGTAGTACTGTCATATTATTTAATTATTCACTTTCTTTTGCATGTAATCAAAAAACTTTGGAAGAGGAGCTGAGCCTCTGGAATATTAACTGCTTTTTTCTCAAGTATATTATAAAAAATTTTCAGTTCTAAGAGAAGAATGACAAATGTATGTACACACAAACTTTGTAAGATTCTTTAAAGAGATCTATTTACTTGACCAATGTCTAGTTGGCTCAAAATTTTGACATTCTAGGTTTCCTGTATTCTTATTCTGATGCTTCTGTTTATTAATTATGATGCACCAATGGGTATTATTGAAATATGCTTTCTGGTTTTTGCTTTATTATGAACTTGTTGCCTCTTCATGGCAATGGAGTTCATATGTCTCTTTTATGTAAAATCTTGTGTAATATTGTGGTTCTTTTTTTTTTGTACCCATTCACTTCGAATGGAGAGAGGTTGGGCTTCTGTTGGAGTAACTCAATATCTCCTCAACCAGTATGGTATGTAGGCATTTATATCCCCTTCTTAGTACAGTATGAAATCCAATAATCCTTGTTTGGTCTTATTTGCTATCCGTGTTACTCTGTTGAATTTTTGGACCTTTTCCATTCTATGTTGTTTATATATATATATGTATGCACATCCTGTGGTTTTTTGTATGCGCATATGTTCCTAGCATTTTGGAAAAGTTCGTCATGGTTATTTGTGGAAACAATTTTGTGCAGAATCGTGTTAAAAATCCTTCAATGGCTGGATGCTACCCTCAGCAAGGTTATCAAGCATGGCCTCCTACAGGCTGGGGCACACCTGGGGCTCCCCCCTTTCAACAACCAGGTTATGGCTATGTGCAGGTATATCCAGGTCCATCTCCCCAGTATAACATGTCTCAGCCTCCTTATTCAGGCTATCCTCCTCAACCTGCGTCTGGTGGATATGCCTCCAATTGGGACCAGTCAGCTGTCCCACCATCTCAACAGACTTCTCAGGGAGGTGGTAATGATTATTACAGTCAACAGCCACCTTCACAGCAACAGCAAACCCCTGGTGGTCCTGCAGCTCCGGCAGATAACTCTGGTTATTGTTATGGTCAACAACAACCTTCAAGCTATAATCAACAGGGACAGGGTTATACTCAAGATGGCTATGGAGGGTATCAGGCACAACCTCAATCTGGATATGGCCAACCACCATCATATGATCAGCAGCAGGGGTATGCTTCTGCTCCTACCTATAGGAATGTGACTAATCCAACACAAGATGGGCACACTCCCTCCTATGGTTCCCAGGGGGATTCGACCCAGGCTCCGCCTGTCCAGCCTTCTTCTGTGGGCCAGCAAGGATACACTGGATATTGGCCTGGCTATGGAGCACCTCAAGCTCAGAAACCTCTTACAAATCCCCCGGTTTATGGGCAGCCTACGCAGTCTCCTGGTGGCACCCTTGGAGGCTATGGCCAGCCTGCCCCTGTGCAGCCAGGATATCCCCATTCTCAGCCGCCAGCTGCTAGTAATGCTCAGCCAGATTCTGGTTTGCAACGTGCCCCACCATCCAATTATGGTGCTGCAGCTGGTCAGCCAGGTTATGCAAAGAGAGAACATCAGTTGCGAGCCTGAGTAGCAAGAGTACATCTAAATCTAATATGAATGAAAAGGCATCAATGTTAGGGTTGCAAAGAGAACATGTTTTTTGAGCAAACTAGGAATAGGATATATATCATGATCTTTCATCAAAACAATTTTTGAGACAAGTAGAAAATTGCAAGCAATATCATCAGATTAAAATTAATCAATTCATATATATTTGCTACGCTGTAGCAGCTTTATAGCATATTTATTCTCGCTCGACTCCATGAATCAGTCCTTGGAATCTACTATAGCAGATACATGCACCTTGCAATAGTTTCTTTTATTTGGTACAAAACCCCAGTTGTTGTTCTTCTTCTTATTATTATTTTACTTTTTGTTAATAAATAATATTCTAAAAGCACAAGATAAAATATATTTAATATTTTATTAGATTATATTTTATTTTCTAAAATTTTCTTTTTTAAAAGTCAAATTGTAATCGCTTTTTATTTTTTTATTTTTTTATTTTATATATATATATAAGTTACACACGCACTTGATAAATCTTGATTTGATAACTTCATGTTTTCACCCTCCACTAAATACTTATGGGGGGAGTAGGTGCCAATTGATCAATTAGAGTTCATTAGCATGCAAATATCAAGAAAAATCCACCCAACCACAATATATTTTGTGTAAAAGCCAATAAATTGTTGAAAAGCATATTTTTCCTTTTAAAAAGTATTATATATTATAATTCATAACTGAATATTTATTATTATTATAACATACAAGGCACCTTTTTTCATGATTCTTTAACTTGTGGGTTGTTAATACTTTTATCTCAATAAAAAATACAATCTATATATATATAAAATCGAAACTTTTAGAGCTCTCACAATTTTTCATGTTATCATTTAAATTTTTTTTTTTTACATTTTAAATTTGATTTATATGTTTTGATTTTTTTTTCAACCCATTTACTCACGTCCTTTATTAAAAATAAAAAATAAATCTCATTTTTTCCCTCACCAAATACACGTTACAAAACCCGATATCTCTTTAAAACCTAAAACTAAAACTCAGACGCTATCTCCTTCCCCTAAACGTAAAACTCACCATTTCCTTTCTCCAAGATCAAAACCCAAAACTCAGATTCTGAGAGTGAAAGTCATTGGGTAAAGAGAGATCGAGAGTAGCAAGTCCGTAAGGCAGAGAGCCACCATCCACTGTCAGGCATGCATTTCGCCACTGTCAGACTGTTGTTGGTAATTGTTTTTTGTTTTAAAAATTTGGACATTATGATTTAGGTTTTGGGTTTTTCTTGAGATTTGTTTTTATTTAGTCGTTCATGGTTGGTAGTGTTGGAGAATTGGAATTATTAGGATGAGAGGAAAGGAGGATGGTGTAACTCCAAAAATCAAATTTTCTTTTTGTGGGTATTGCTGCATATTGGTATTGTGTTTTTGTGGGAATTTTATTTTTGTTTTGAAGGTTTCGGTTGGTTACTATAGCTGTTTGAGATTCCTAACAGGTGCTTGATAGAATGCCTGGGAGAGCTATACTCTCAGATGTTTGTTCTCTGTTTTAACCTCATAATCAATCTTTTCATGCATGCATTGTACTTTTTTTAACCTCATAACCTCATAAACTGAAGTACAATTCTCTTGATTAAAACTTTCAAAGAATTTATTGCTTATGCAGTTTTATGTTGTAAAATCACCATAACCATGAATCACCCGAAAGTTTTGAGAAATTTGCTGATGGAATCTTTTGATTTTCCTATAGATTGTTATGCAGAATTGGGCTGTGCGTGTTTTTTTTTTTTTTTTTTCCTTAGGAACCAATATTGTTGCATAGTTGCTGAATGTGTGGAACATTGGGTGCTCTTACTGACATCAGGTTTTAATAATCTTGAGGATTGCTTTTATCTGGACATAACATACCTTTTTTTTTTTTTTTTTTTTTTGCTTGGTATTAAAGGAAAAATGATTTGGCTAGGAATGAGATCCTTCTTCTAAAAATTAGCCTTCTGCGGGAGTGTCTTTCTCCTCAGTGTGACGGACCTCCACATCCGTTGGATCATTCTCAGCAACAGACCTATCTACCTGGGCCCCGTTGACTGGCACCTAGTCACCAAACAGCTCATCGGTATCATTGGATCTGGCAGGCTGGACGGATGTTTGCTCGGGAACGTTAATATTAACGGAGGATAGGTCGAGATCTGGATACAAAATTTTCACCTGATGAAGGGCATCGTCAAAACCGTCGTTGTAGGAAGACCCAAGCTCTAGTAGAAGGGCGTCGGAGTCGCGATACTCACGCACCGCATCTTCCTTTGCCTGACGGATCTCCTTCTCTTTGTCTTCCAGTACCTTCAACATCTCCTCCGTCCTCTTAAAGTACTCGTCCCTTGCTTCCTCAACCATTTTTAACTTCTTTTCCTGGATGACCTTCCAAGCCTTCAGCCGTGTTAGCTCATCATCCATCACCTTGGCTTTCTCTCGAAGACGGTCCAAAGTTGTCTCATGACTCAGGCACCGTCCCATCAGCCCCTTCATCATAAGCATGGCCTGAAAATAAAAAAGAAGTTAGCCACCTGCTGAAGTAAAAGATAGAAGCATAATGGACGGATCGATCACCTGAGCAATACTGAACAAGCCCGTCTCCCCCATCGCTTCAGTGGAGTGGTTGCCCAAGTCTTCATAGTCATTAGAAGAGATGACAGACGACAACTTCTCCAGAGCGTATTTAGGATCCTCGCGAAGAAGGACGGGTGCTTTCTCTTGCTGTGAGGACGGGCCCTTCATAAAGCCTTTCCCGGCCCCGTGCTTCACAGGAGTGACAGTTTTGGCACCGCCAGCCATGAGACCTAGGACGGGCTCCAAAGGAATCTTGGGCTTCTTTGGAGGACGGTCCCCTTTGGACGGCATCTTCCTTTTCAATTGAAGGCTTGAACTCGTTCCCATAGGGTCTGCCTTAACGGATTCTTTTTTCTTGGCAGCGTTTGCCCTGATTAAAGCCCTCCTCTTGGCATCATCCATTTCTGAAAAAATAGATGGAGTGAGTTAAAAAGGAAAGAATGATAGACAAATTAAAATTGCTGGAATTCAAGTAACGGGCTTACGTTGACGGACTCGGGCGTCGTACTTCCTAGCTGCCGGTGAAGGTTTGGGTCCGTCACAATACCAGTAATCAAGAGTGACCAGCTTGGCCCAGGTCCTCTCCTCCGACGTGGACTTCTTAAAAATCTTTTCCAAAAAACTGAATTCTTCAAGCTCTATCTGTGGGCGTCGTCGAACTAAAAAAAAAAAAAAAGAGTAGACGGACATCAGATGCTTATGAAGTTCAGATAAATAAAGTATAATAAGTCACTTAAAACTTTCATGTGACATATGACGGGGTGTACCAGACTCGTCTATTATGCCCCAAGTCTTGTCGATGGGCATGTGATTCGTCTCCCCTGGACGGCATATCCAACCGTCTCCTTCTAGAAAGAAGTAACGGCTCTTCTAGTCCTTGTTTGAATTTGGAGTTTCATAAATGACCTTCAGGACGGGGCTCCTAGGGACAAAACTATACATTCCCCTTGATTTGTCTATCTCGTCAGGACGGTAGCAATGAAGGAACTCCCGTACCGTCAGCCTACGTTTACCATTCGACATAGCTCCGTACAGAACCTCCATGGCAATGAAAACTCTCCAAGCGTTTGGGGATATTTGGCTGACGGACAATCCTAAATACTGGAGAAGTTCATGGTGCAAGGAGCTCAGGGGAAATCTAAGACCTGCCTTGAGCACCTGTTCGTATATTCCAACACCATCTACCCCCTGGTAGTAGCATTTTTCTAACTTATAGGGTAGACGGATAGGAATATGGTCAGGGATTTGGTTGTTATCCCTAATAGTATTGAAGTGAGGGTCTTTGATGGTGGACGTGAAGACGTTTACCGTCCACTCTGGTAGCATGACGAACTGCCTAAGTCCATCAGCACCCACGACGGATCTAATTTCTTATTCTTCAATGGGTCCTTCAACTATCTCTACAATCTCCGTATCCTCATTTGTTGAGGATGGGGAAGATGCAGACGAACTCCTATCCTCGCTCAGATCGTCTTGGTCTTTGTGACCTGACAGATATACCTCTTCGTAGTCCGCCCCGTTGCGGACGACAGACTGGTTACTCGACGCACTAGACATTGCCTAGAGGTAACGACAAAACCTAAGACTATGACGGGTGTTGGAACATATGACGGGAAAAGAAAGGTCTAGTTTTGCATAATAAAGTAAGCTTAAATAAGGAATGAAATACAGATGGAGAGGAGTGATTTACCAGCTTAAAAAATGGACGGATGAAAGCGTTTGCAACGTTTGCAGTAACTGGATGGGCTAGTCTCTGACAAGAGTAATGGATTGTGCTCTGACAATTCTATTCTCTTTGAAATGGAAAAATGAGAGGTGAGGGTTGTGGTATTTATAAAGGAGATGCACGGAAGGCGAAGCGACACCTCGGTCCAAGATAACTACCAATGAAAGAACGACATGTGTCATGCCTCATTAATTGCCTCTGTCAGGGTACAAAACCGTCAACCCACAGGCCTCTCAACTGTCACCCCCATTAACGTAGACCGTCACCCCATGCTTCCCTCCACTAAAGTATGACGGACCCATGGGGTGAAGGGGGCAACTGAAGAGGTAGAATTTGGGCTAGAGATGGGCCTGACGGTCATCAACTGTGGGCCGATAGAGAACGGGCCCATTATCTACCAAATCTGTGAAAATGGATCCAGTATGAAGTATCAGCAGGTCCGAGGCCTGTGAGGAAGGCAGAAAGGCCCTTGCTATGGGATACTTGCGACACACTTCATAGAGTCTGAAGACAAATGGAATTCTAGTACAAAAAAGATTCTACAGGATGTTCTCTATAAGGAAAAGACTTCCGCGCCAAGGGTGAGACATCGACCTCCTACTACTATAAAAGCCCCAATACCCTCATAAATCAAGGTATGCATAATTTACCCTCTCTAGCACTCTAGAGTTGTGAGAATATTTCTGACTTAGCCTTCGGAGGGTATTTGGCCGGCACCACACCGGTGCTCTCTGCGAGGTTTTTCTTCTTCGTATTGTGCAGGTTCACGTTCGAGCGTGTAGGCTTCGTGTAGCTCACTAGTGAATTTCTCGGCATCATCAATTTGTAAGTTGTGATGCACGCTTATGTGATCCTCCCAGAGTTTTTAATGTTTGAGAATTAACTAATGGTGTAGGAAAAAGATAGCTGCCAATTATGACCTTATTAATGTTGAAAAAAAAAAAGAAAAAGGCACGTATAGAAATGGTTTTACGTGTATGTTGGGTTTTGATTTTACAATGCCATCAGATATAGGGTCTTTTGGATCATATACTTTCTGCCAATAGCCCTGGGGGGCTCTAAAAATGACCCATTGTTATTATTATTTCTCCGCTGTTCACTTGATTGTTATGGTCACCCGGCCTCGGATAAAGGAAGAGATATGGTCAATATTAAGAGAAGTAGTGAATGAAGCTGTTGAAATTTGTTATACTGAAAACTTAACCTTTTCATTTCTTCTTTATTGTGGTCTTTGTTCAGCTAATTATTGTAAGGGCGATTGTTTGAAAGAACATGGAATTTTCTGGTTATAACTGATATTGATTGTTTTTTTGAACTTTGGCTATTGAATGAATGTACAGGGGCTGTCTTTTGGTAAGGCAGTCCGTTCATGACAACCCATGGGACATCAAAGATGTTGGAGGAGGTGTTATTGGCGTTCAGGGCTTCCATTCCAGCTTCTGTCTAACGAAGGGTGGCTTGTCTCTTAATATGGGTATAACTTTTTTTTTTTTTCTTGGTTATTGTAAGCTTCAAGTTCATATTATTTAGCTTTCATGGGTTGGTTAACATTGCTTCCATTATTTCTTTCTGCAGATGTGTCTACAACAATGATCCTAAAACCTGAACCTGTGATTCATTTTATATTAGCTAACCAGGATATAAAGAGCATTAAGTGCATTGACTTGGTAAAGGTAAGAATCGGCTAAGAGAATGCTGAAAAATTTGCAGGATAAAGACAACGCACCAAAGCATAGAATATAAAATAATTGGCCCGAGTGATTGATGCAAGGACCAGTTGTATGTGCTTTGGACCGAAAATATTTCCCCATCCTAATGTCCTCAGCCTATTACTACTTGAGACAAAACAAAAACCAAACCCTATCATTGTATCAGCATTCCTTGATGGAAGGGCAATTCTATATGTCACTCAAATGCCCATTGGTTCTCCTTCCGAACCTCCGCTTCTTCTTCTGGAGTGTAATCATTCTTGATGTGGAATGTCTCGCGAATTTCTTGTGGAGTCTTTCCCTTCATCATGTCTGCCACAGTCTTGCAAGTCAAGTCCAACAGCCCCTTAATGTCCAAATAGTTGGCCGCCTAAACATTGGGACGATAGGAACACCAATCCACCAAGTAAGACAATGAATACAAAATTAGAGAAAATTATAATAATGTCTTATAAACGAGTGAACGTAAATGAAACTGATCAATACAACATCCAAGGGCATGCACACCACAAATACCAAAAGTCACTAAAGCACAAACTGCATCACAGCATATCAAATACAAGAAATTCTAAGTTATAAATTAGTAGCCCTTTCTATAAAACCAGGCATCATACATTGCTTGCTCAGTTTTTTACAACACGGATGCATGACTACATAGCAAGTAGCAATGACAGTAAAGGGTAATCAGTTAAGCTTCAAGGTTCTAAATACAATTTGTCAACAATCAAGAGCTGGGAGAACATATTTTCTCATCATAAAACTAAATTCCTTTGATACCCAAGAAGTAACCATACATATTAAAAGTTTAAAACCAAAAGCAAATAGCACTGACATCACTATCAAACTGCTACCCATTGTAGCAAACAATCTTTTGGATTTAAAATGACATCTAGGAACAACAATTTACAGAACTTCTACCTCTCAATCAATGTTCATTTTATTCACTATTTATAACAAAAAAACCATGAGCTGAACAACACCTAAACCAACAAACCCAACTATATTGAATCTCCACAACCAAGCAAACAATTCATGAAACCACCATAACACAACAAAATCATTAACAACAGGACTGACAACATAATCCCATAACATATGTATGCAGGGACGGACGCAGGATTTTAAGTTGGGGGGGTCAGAGATAAGCGAAAAAAAAATTTTCAAATACACATCCATATAGTATTAATAAGCTAACAATTTGAAGAATTTGAAGTTGAACCTTTTCTTTTGAAAAAATCAAGCATTGTAGTTGATTTTTTCATGATCTACAAATAAAATAAGAATCACCATTATTTTCTTAAATTTGTGTGACAATTTTCTATAAATTATAATATATGATTTGTTTTTTTTCTTTTTGTCCTTAGTTTGCCTTTATTTATGTCTTTGTGTTGTCTAATTGTCTCCCTCTTTCTAACACTGACCCACTAACCCAATGAATCCCACTGGCCACTGCCGACACCAATTGACCTTACAGAAAAAAAAGAAGAAGGAAAAGTTGTCTTAACTTTACCTTTTGTTTTGTCCGTTGCCCAACCCTCAACTCCACTTGTCTGGTTGTCCCTATTATGCCCAACTACCAGTCAACAAAGGAAAAATTATTCCCTACAACTACAAACTCTACTCTCTCTCCCTCTCTATCTCTCTTATCTATATAGAGAGTCACAAACACAGTTACACAGAGTCACAGCCAAAAAGCCAAAAAAAAAAAAAAAAAAACACCACAGGTAGCAGTCGCAGCACAGATTCAATTCACAATCAGTCAATCACCAACATTACATCAGTTCAGTTCATCAGTAAAAACACAAACAAGCACAATTTCTGTGAATCTCAGATTCTCAGATCATATCACAAACATTTTATATTTATTAAGTTTTGAAGGCAACTCTAAGAGTAAATACCTGTGAGTGGCAGCGGCAAGTGGCAGTGGGTCTTGACTCTTGAGTAACCAGTGGTAGCAAATGGGTCTCACCGATGTGACTGGTAGCAAGATCAACAGCGTCTCGCTCTCGCTCTTGACAAGATGGGTCTCGGCGTCTCGCTCTCGCAATCGTCACAGTGACACGGCGTGGGCATCGGCGGCGGCGGCGTCACGGGATCAGGGTGGGTCTCTTTGTCACTCTCGCCTCTCTATTTCTGATCTCTCTGTGTCGCCTCCTATTTCTGATCTCTCTATTTCGTTTTTTTGCTTCTCTGTTTGGGTTGGTTTTGGACTGAGTTTGTTTTTTTTTTTTACATGAGTCATGGGCTAGCCGGAATCTTATGGGCTCTCAAGTTCACTTTCCTTTCTTTTCTTTTTTGTTTTTTTTTTCCCTTCGTTTTTTTGCTTTCTTCGTTTGGGTTAGTTTTGGACTACTGAGTTTGTTTGTTTGTTTGTTTTTTTTTTTTTTTTTACATGGGTCATGGGCTGGCCGGAATCTGATGGGTAGTCAGGCAAGGGTTCATATTTTTGGGAGGGGGGCCCGAGCTAAAACTAAGGGGGGGCCCATTTTTTTTTAAAGAAAATTTTAGCTGTTAAAATTTTTTTTTTTTGGGCCCAGGGGGTGCCCGGGCCCCCTTTGCCCCCCTTCTGGGTCCGTCCCTAGTCTGAGCTATTCAGGGTCACCTTCTTCGTGTTCACCTTCTCATTCTCCTTGTTACTCACCACCACGCTTGTTGAAGACGACGCCATTGTTGTTTTCACAGATAGAGAGAGAGAGAGAGCTAAAGAGCTGTAGTGTTGGGATGAGAAGGTGAAAGAGTGAAGGACAGAGTATTTATAGAGGAGGCTTGGGGCTTAAGAAATTGAGGCGGCGTGGTTTTTGTGTTGCGTACTTTTGTTTTTAAGAAAGGTGTTGCAGGGGTTTGCAAAAAACCGATGAACCAAAAAACCAGTCGAAACCTACCGAAAAACCGGTCGAAACCGACCAAACCGAGTTCAATTTTTCGGTTCGATTTGGTTGGGTTTCGGTTTGAATTTTAGAAAACTAAAATATTTCGGTTCGATTTCGGTGCTGAATTTTTTCACTCGAAACTGATCGAATCGAACCGATTTATATATATGTATATATTTATGTAACTTTAAGAAATAAATGATCAATAGCTTAGTGGTATGCTTCCTGTATTTTGGCTAATTGATCCCCAGTTCGAGCCTTCGTGTGTGCATTTTTGCTATTTAATGTTTTAAAACCCTAATAGTAGCATGATATAAATAGCCTCCTTTTCTTTTCTTTAGCTGTCCCCTTCCCCAAATTTCTGTCTTTCTACCCTTCATGCTTGAGCGCCTACTCATTCTTGTCTTTTTTTTTTTTTTTTCTTTCTCTGAGTCCCATGGTCCTTTCTTCAGCCGCCCCCTTCCCCAATTTTTTGTGTCTCTCTCTACCCTTCTCGCTTTAGCGTCTCCTCATTCTTTTTTTTTCTTTTTCTTTTTTCTTTCTCTGAGCCCATGGACCATGGTCGTGCCTCTCTCTTCTCTCTGAGTCACATATCTCTGTTCTTTATTGAAAAATCACCACAGAGACATGGTGGTAGGCTCAAGCATGGTGTTAGGCTCTTGCAATGGTGCAGCAACAGTAAAGTTCTGTTTGGACCCTTTTGTAAATTCAAAATATTTTCAATTTTATGTTGTAATCTGTGTGTAAATTGTTGAACAAATATTGTTGGAAGTTTTTCTTTCTCTGTTGATCTGATTTGTTCAACAACTCTCTCTTTGTTGCTCTATTGCTTTGTTTTTTATATGTGATTAAAGTTAGGGACTTAGGGTTTTGAAAATCTCAATAACCCTCTCTTTGGAAAACCGAAAACCGACCGAAACCAACCGAAATTGAAATACACCGAAACCGACCGAAATTGAAATACACCGAAACTGATTGGTTTCCAGCCATTTCAGTCAATTTCGGTTGAGAATTTCACAAACCGAAATATTTGGTTTCGGTTGGCCATACTCATGAAAACCGGCCGAAACCGAACCGAACGCACCCCTAAGGTGTTGTGAATTTTTTTTTTTTTTTTGGAAAGAATAGTGTTAAGTTAATACTAATCCTTTGTCCTCTTGGGTTTGGAGTTTTTTTTTTTTTTTTTTTTTTTTAGCATAGGATTTTTAAAAATTGTATTATTTTAGGGTTCTTAGGGTGAGTTTGGTTCGACTTTTGGAAAAAGTTGTGGTTTTAAAAAATACGGTATGAAATTGGATTTTTTTTTTTTTTTTAAAGCAGAACATTTAGTAAAAACTGTCAAATTGTGCTTTTGAAAAAACTAAGTGTTTGGTAACATTTATCAAAATTTTTGTTTGAAATGACAAAATAATTTCATAACATTTTACAATAAATTTTTTTTTGAGAAATAAAAACACACAAGAGAGAGGGAAATAAGATTTCACAATAATTTTATAAAAAAAATTTGGATAGTAAGTAGTTATTGGTGGGTTAAATATTTATGTAAGTAGTAACCTAAATTAAAATCAATAATAATTTACCATCTAAAATTTGTAGAAAAAATATTGTGAATATAGCATTATTCAAATATAATTATTCAATTTTTTAATATATTTATTCGCACCCTTGCCCTTACACCTAACCCAACACATTTTCCACTTCTTCTTTTTTTTTCCTTCCCTTTTTCCTTAGCCACATGTAGAGGTGTGCAGCAAACTCGCCAAAACCGACCTGATCCAATCCAACCCACCAAGTTGGGTCAGTTTTTAGGGGTGGTGGGTTGGGTTGGGTCATGAATTTTTTTAATAGTGGGTCAGGTTGGGTTTAGGTCATGAGATTTACAAACCCGCCTAACTCGACCCGACCCACCTATATTTAATATATATTTAAATATAAATATATACATTAAAAAATATATTATATAATTTTGTTATTTATTTTTTCCCTTTTTCCTAAATAAAACCTGTAGGGTCTGCTTTTGTTGCCCAAGCCCAAGGGATATGGGTCAAAGGCCCAACGAACCAAAAACAATGAATTTGTAGAGAGTGGATCGAAGGTTTAGGCGCTGGCCGGTGTTCACGAGGCGTGAACTCCCTTCTCTTTTATTGGAGAAATACTCAGAACGGTTTACAACTGGGGGATGCTCCTCGGCCATTGGCCGAGGAGGCTTTTATTCCCTTTTTTTTACTCTGCTCCTTCCATCCCCCTTTCTCAGGAGGGATTCCCTTACATTATATACCCTTTACCCAACCAATCCTAGCCCTACACTTGTTGAGCGATCAGGACATTACTCAGGTGCTTGTCCCATCAGCCGCCTTCTCACTCTCTTTGGGAGTCGTGGCAACCAAGGTGGCACTGGTGCGGAGTCCTTTCCTCATTAATGCGGCCAGGGCGGTAGTCAGGGGCATTTAATGTGGAGGTGACTGTTTGTCATGAGCTCGTCCCTCCATTAGATTCGTATTGCAGGCGCATGGTATTCCTTCTCGGCCCTTTGAATAGTCATGAAAGCTTCCTTGGAAGGGTTTGCTGGTTGCCTTATGTTCTCGGATGTCCGATGATGGGGTCGTCCTCGGCTTGGCCAGCTGTGTGTCTGGGCTTCTTCTTTTCCTCCTCGGATTTTGGGTGCCTCCTCGGCTCGGGCCTTCGGCCCAGGAACGAAGTGGGCTGGGCCTTAGGATTCCTTGGCCCCACAATAGCCTCTCAAAATCTTGCTATCCGCACCCTCGGGCGGGGAGGAGGATTTTGATGTCCTCGGGCCTGCGATGTGTCCCATCGAGTTTGGCCCTCTGTTAGTGCTGGAGTCGTCTCAACTGCCCCAGAAGCGTTACTGGCGCCTCGAAGTGCGTGATGCACCTTTCATTAAATTAAAACGGCTCTGTGCTCCCCACGTTCAACGGAAGGATGATAATCCAACGGTGGGGATTCGCCTAACATTTATGGGCGAGAAAACCCGTGCGGCTCCTTGATTTGGGGTATAAATACCCACTCGAAAGGCCAGTCCCTCTGTTTACTCGCATCCAAGAGTCTACATCTCCAGCATTAAAAGCTTGTCTGAGGAGCTTCTACTCATTTCTGTAAGTCACTCTATCTCTCTTCGAACTTTCTTGCTCTCTATTCTTCCTTCTCTTTCTTTTGCTCTTTCTTAGCTTACTTAGGCATCATTTGAGATGGGTAGATTTAAGAAATACGTTTACACCGAGGAGGCGATGGAGAAATTCATCGCCGATTATAAGATACCCAGCAACGTGGGCTTGAGGTATTGTGAGGAGGGCGAGTGGCGCTTTCGGAGGCAGGAGGGTGAGGTGGTGATTCCCATCGTTGCCTTCGTTGAAGGTGGCATGAGAATACCCATGGGGCCGGTGATGAGGGGCTACCTGTCGTACTTCCGGCTAGCCCCCACTCAGTGTGCCACCAACGTCTTCAGGATTCTGAGCTATGTGGACGCCCTGAACGAGAAGATGGGGTTGAGGTTGACCCACCACGACGTAAACTGGTGTTATAACCTCCAGTGCCTGAAGGGTAAGTCGTACTACCTGAAGACCAGGGACGACAGGGTCCGGCTCATTCAGTGCCTCCCTGAGTCCAGCAAGGGGCTGAACAAAGACTTCCTCATCGTGTCTGGAGAGTGGCACGATGTTCTTCACTGCCCAACGACGGAGGGGATCCCAAGTGGGGCAGTAAGAAAATGGGGGGAGGGCTCTAGGACCCTAATCAGTTCCATTCTTTATTTCGTCTGTTTCTTTTGCACCGTTTGGTTATTGATGTGAATGTGTCTTCTTTTGCAGATCCGCACGCCTTCACGTGCCACTTCAGTCTGATCAACCGAGAAGACTTGCAGAAGGCGCTGAGGGCGGAGGTTTTCGTGAACGAAACTGATAATCAAGTTAGGGCCGCTCACCAGATCTTGGGGTACGACCCGGCTCAAAAATCATTCGCGGCGCCGAAGTACGTGATCAGAGCAAAGGATCCTCGGCTTTGAAAAATAACCGTGACCGAGGACGGGTTCCGGTCCCCCGAGGTGCCCTCCACATCAGAAGGCGCAACACCTGCGGGTCCCTCCTCCTCCCTTAGACTCTCGGATCCCGCCGAAGAAGGGCCAGAGAGGGAAGTGGAAGTTGCCGATTTTGGCCCTGCCGAGGACGAGTTTGACGTTTTCGAACAAGTTCACCAGTCCAAAGACCCTCCAAGAGACCTGGGCGATCCTCGTCTGACAGAAGCAGACTTCCCAGTGTCTAAGTCCTCTCCCCGGCAGAAAATGGGTTACAAGAAGAGGCCCCAATCTAGCCTGCTGGATTTGATCGAAGGCCAACCAGGGAAGTCTGAGCCAAAGCTTCCTCCTCCTCCTCCCAAGGTTCACCCTGCCCAGGGCGGGTCAGCCCCTACCTAGTAAAGGCCTCCTCCTTCTCCGCCTCAGACGAGTCTGCCTTCTAGGCACGAGCCCTCTGATCCCAAGCAGAAAAAGGATAAGGGCAAGAGGCCAGCTGAGGAAAAGTCCGCGTCCCCCCGGAAGGAGGATGATACTCGGCGGCCATCCAAACAGCTGAAGATAGGCTCCCGAGGCCAGGATAAACAGGTTGACGCCCAGCCCGAGGCTGAGGCCTGGCTTGCTGCCCCAATGCTCCATGGGGAGCCTCTGAGGGAAGACTCCTCCCTCAGGGATTTCAAAGACGGCGAAGGCGCGTACGTGGCCGACGCGCTCGAGAGGTGCCTGCTACTACCAGCTGACATGGCAGAGCTGGGAACTATGAGGAGTAGAGAAGTCTTCCTCTGCCTCAAGCGGTACTTAGGAATGGTGAGTTCCTCGATACTTACGATTTTTTCTAGCTTCAACTGTTTCTTTCCCTTTTCTGAGCTCGGCTAACCGTGTACTCATTTTGTTTGGCGGGCCGTTCAGGCCACTTATAGGTTAGAAGACGTGGCCCATGATCAGGGGAAAGCCATGGACGTGGAGTGTGAGAAACGCTGGGATGCCACTCGGACCCTTAAAAACTCCGAGGCTGATCTTGCCAAGGCCCGGGAGGAGCTGAGGGCGATGACTAGTGCTCGAGACAACACCCTGTCAGGCCTCGCTGGCTTCCAGAAGCAGGCCGAAGACCAGTCAAAGCGCCTGGGTGAGGCGGAGCAGCAGCTGAAGATTGCAAAGGAGCTCCTTGCTGATCTGCCCAAGAAGGTGACTGCTGCCGAGGAGGCCAAGAGGTTGGTCGAGTGGGCCAGGGACGAGGCCGTGAGGGCCAAGTTTGAGGCTGACCATGGCAGGGAGGACGCCCTGGCCTCTAAGCAGGAAGCCGAGGAGGAGGCTTATGCTGCAGGGATGGCCGAGACAGAAGCAGCCTTTAGGGCTCAAGTCCCCGGGCTGTGCAGGCGCTACTCTGCTAAGGTTTGGAGGGAGGCTCTCAGGCAGGCTGGGGTTGAGGCCTTGTCCGACTTGTGGAAGGAGGAAAGCGTGTACTACCCTCCTGCCATCCGCGAGGCAACTCCAGGTGGCGCTGAGGCCGGGGAGGCTGCGACGGAAGCCGGTGCTGCCGCAGGTGAGGACACCTCAATCGCTGAACCTACGGGCGAGCTTGTCCAAGGAAGTGACCCCCCCGAGGTAGCTGAGTCAGGTGAGGGCCCCGTTGAGGAGGCGCCTTAAGAGGTTACGAAGTCAACCTCTGAAGCTGAGGTTCCTGCTGCTGAGGAGGCAGCCGTTCCTGCTGCGCTTTCACAGGTTGTCCCTCCTAACCAAAGCTCAAAAGGCCCTAAAGCTGCTACGGTCCAGCCCCCTACAGAGGGAGGAAAATAAGTGGGCAGGGGAGGCCTCTCGACGCCGTCGTCTCTCGTCTTTCGCATATATATTTTTTATTTATTATATTTTTATATATTTTTTTTGAATTGTAATGTGACGTTCATCATGTAACCCTTATGGATTTAATGCAATGTGATTTCTATTTCTTCTTCCAATTGCTCTGGCTGTTTGTACATCTGCGTGTTATTCGTTTTCTCTTTTCCTTGTTGTCTCCTCTTTTTCTTTACTTGCATGATTTTATCGCCAATTATACTTCGGCCAGTCATGGCAGCGATTGTAATAACGTGAAGGTACGTACGCATAGGCAGGCCCTTTATGTCTCCAGGACCAGGTGGGGCTCTTGTTTTTCGAACATTCTAACACTTAGAATCTTCTGAAGTAGTTAGCTTCCCCGTAGGTGAGAGTCCGAGGACCATGCAGTGCCCAGGTTCTGTCTAACACTTAGGATCATCTGGAGTAGTTAGTTTCCCCATAAGCCTGAGTCTGACGACCATGAAGTGCCTTGGTTCTGTCTAACACTAAGAATCCTCTAAAGTGGTTAGTTTCCCCGTAGGCCTGAGTCCGAGGACCATGCAGTGCCTTGGTTCTGTCTAACACTTAGGATCATCTGAAGTGGCTAGTTTCCCTGTAGGCCTGAGTCTGAGGACCATGCAGTGCTTTGGTTCTGTCTAACACTTAGAATCCTCTGAAGTGGTTAGTTTCCCCATGGGCCTGAGTCCGAGGACCGTGCAAAGCCTTGGTTCTGTCTAACACTTGGTCTTTGAAGTCGTTAGTTTCCCCATAGGCCTGAGTCCGAGGACTATGCAGAGCCTTGGTTCTGTCTAACACTTGGTCTTCTTAAGTGGTTAGTTTCCCCATAGGCCTGAGTCCGAAGACCATGCAGAGTCTTGGTTCTGTCTAACACTTGGTCTTTGAAGTAGTTAGTTTCCCCATAGGCCTGAGTCCGAGGACCATGCAGAGCCTTGGTTCTGTCTAACACTTGTCCTTCTTAAGTGGTTAGTTTCCCCATAGGCCTGAGTCCGAGGACCATGCAGAGTCTTGGTTTTGTCTAACACTTTGTATTTGAAGTAGTTAGTTTCTCCATAGGCCTGAGTCCGAGGACCATGCAGAGCCTTGGTTCTGTCTAACACTTGGTCTTTGAAGTAGTTAGTTTCCCCATAAACCTGAGTCCGAGGACCATGCAGAGCCTTGGTTCTGTCTAACACTTGGTCTTCTTAAGTGGTTAGTTTCCCCATAGGCCTGAGTCCGAGGACCATGCAGAGCCTTGGTTCTGTCTAACACTTTGTATTTGAAGTAGTTAGTTTCCCCATAGGCTTGAGTTCGAGGACCATGCAGAGCCTTGGTTCTGTCTAACACTTATCCTTCTTAAGTGGTTAGTTTCCCCATAGGCCTGAGTCCGAGGACCATGCAGAGCCTTGGTTCTGTCTAACACTTTGTATTTGAAGTAGTTAGTTTCCCCATAGGCCTGAGTCCGAGGACCATGCAGAGCCTTGGTTCTGTCTAACACTTTGTCTTTGAAGTGGTTAGTTTCCCTATAAGCCTGAGTCCGAGGACCATGCAGAGCCTTGGTTCTGTCTAACACTTTGTCTTTGAAGTGGTTAGTTTCCCCATAGGCCTGAGTCCGAGGACCATGCAGAGTCTTGGTTCTGTCTAACACTTGGTCTTTGAAGTAGTTAGTTTCCCCATAGGCTTGAGTCTGAGGACCATGCAGAGCCTTGGTTCTGTCTAACACTTTCATTTCTCTGTAAGTAAGGGTTTGTCCTTGGACCGCTTTACTGGAGACGATTCCTCTTTCGGTCGGATTATGATCTTACACGTGGCGTTGATCTCGCCTCCAGCTCGAGCCCCCCATCTTTATTATTTGCGAAGCGTCCCTTGGCTGTTCGTGTTCCGCGCTTGACGCTTCGGTGCGCGAAACGCGCCTTCATTAATGGCCTCGTGAATTAACATAAGTCCAACGGTCTACGGCACCCTTAGAATTTGGTAGCTTCATTATTAGCCCTGCTGGCAATTCTCTTTCGAATTCTGCGTGGATTAATTCTCACCAACCCTCATCCTCTATATAAGGCTTTCCAGGGGGATGGTTTCTCCATACTCCATGAACCTCCCACCACAAACAGAAAGAACACACCCTTTCAGCTCCCCGAGCCCCTTTAATAACCCAGCAGAAATTGTGACCGGAGTTAGTAAATATGGGGCGGCTTTGGGCGGGTGTGAGGACATCCGTGCCAAGAGCCGTTGTGGCCGTAGCCCCCACTGGGCTTCCGATGCGGCAGAGTCTAGGCGTAACCCTGATGGCGCCATGCACGGTGGCCCGGAGGGATGTCGTTGAAGTACCTAACGTCTCTCCTCGAAGCACACCCCCGACGGAGGAGACATGCGAACTCACATCATGGGTGGTGCTCGAGTGTTGTCGTCTCCAACGGCCAACGCTAGTGGGGGTTGGAGAAAATCAGGGAAACATCACGGGGGAGGGCGTCCCGGAGCCCCTGTATCTGCTCCTCGCTTTGTTCAAGCTCCGTCGCTCCGAGAAAAGAGTTGTTGGTGGCCTCGAAACAAGCCAGCCCCAGCCCCCTCCCGCCCGCTTACTGTCAAGCTCTCCCATTCTCTTGATGCCAGTAAAGGTACGGGTTGACACTTCCCTCT
Organism: Quercus ilex subsp. ballota; assembly: GCA_032727855.1. NCBI lineage: Eukaryota > Viridiplantae > Streptophyta > Magnoliopsida > Fagales > Fagaceae > Quercus > Quercus ilex. The sequence goes on from CM064918.1 coordinate 56,060,892, forward strand.
AGCTAGTTTTAGGTCGGGTCCACCTAGGCCTCTGATTGTAGGACTAGCTGGTAGGAACAGTTTTAAAACACGTCTGCCTGAGCCTCTGATTGTAATTTGTAACTTTTCTTTTTATGAAATAATATCAAGCTTTCTTTCTTTGCTGTTGAATCTTTTGTCTTGAGCTTTTGTCTTTCTGCAGTGTTTGTTTGGTAGTTTTTTTTTTTTTGCTTCACCACCGATCTTCCGTAGAATGGTTATTTAGAACAGTCGCCTGTTGCGCCGGCCGGCGCACTAATCCTTCCCACAGACGGCGCCAATTGTAGGGTCTGCTTTTGTTGCCTAAGCCCAAGGGATATGGGTCAAAGGCCCAACGAACCCAAAACAATGAATTTGTAGAGAGTGGATCGAAGGTTTAGGCACTGGCCGGCGTTCATGAGGCGTGAACTCCCTTCTATTTTATTGGAGAAATACTCAGAACGGTTTACAACTGGGGGATGCTCCTCGGCCATTGGCCGAGGAGGCTTTTCTTCCCTTTTTTTTACTCTACTCCTTCCATCCCCCTTTTTCAGGAGGGATTCCCTTACATTATATACCCTTTACCCAACCAATCCTAGCCCTACACTTGTTGAGCGATCAGGACATTACTTAGGTGCTTGTCCCATCAGCCACCTTTTCACTCTCTTTGGGAGTCGTGGCAACCAAGGTGGCACTGGTGCGGAGTCCTTTCCTCATTAATGCGGCCAGGGCGGTAGTCAGGGGCATTTAATGTGGAGGTGACTGTTTGTCAAGAGCTCGTCCCTCCATCAGATTCGTATTGTAGGCGCATGGTATTCCTCCTCGGCCCTTTGAATAGTCATGAAGGCTTCCTTGGAAGGGTTTGCTGGTTGCCTTAAGTTCTCGGATGTCCGATGATGGGGTCGTCCTCGGCTTGGCCAGTTGTGTGTCTGGGCTTCTTCTTTTCCTCCTCGGATTTTGGGTGCCTCCTCAGCTCGGGCCTTCGGCCCAGGAACGAAGTGGGCTAGGCCGTAGGATTCCTTGGCCCCATAAAACCCAAACCCTAAGTTTTTCTTATATAGTTTGTGTTTGTTTGGCATTATGCTCATGATTATTTGATTATAAATTTGCTCTTACTTGTAGTTGTGTTGTTCTAATTCTCAATATAATAATAATTATAGTAATTAAAAAAAATTGTCTAACCCAACTCAATCCACGTGAATTAGGTTGGGTTGAATTTTTTTTAACCCATCATGATGGGTTGGGTTGAAAAGACTTCTCAATCCGACCCATACACACCCCTAACCACAAGAACCAACCCTTCACCTTTTGAGAAGGGTTGTAAATTATAATTTCCTCAATAAAAATATTACTAGACTAAAGAAATTAAAGTGCTAGTTATACCTATATATATTATAATGAAAAGGTGCTGTGTGTATGGTGTATCACACATCTTATTACTTAATAGAAATACAAATTAGTTGAGGCATTTTATAATTCTAAAATATCAACTAGGCCATTCCAATTTTAGGTTATGACTTTTGATAAAATTAAGTTCACTAAAATTGCAATCACAGTAGTAGTACTCATGCCTTCATACCTTCTTCTTCTTCTTCTTCTTCTTCTTCTTTTCTTTTTTTTTCTTGGAATCAAACATTATTCTTATAATAAATCCACTTTAAAACATCCAACCAAATATTAATAATATATTTTCTCAAAATTTTTTTTTTTTTGATAATATATAAAGCAACTAGACTAGTCATAAAACTCCATATCTGTTATGAAGATGAGATATGATCTTAGGTCTATAGTATTTCTTTCGTTCATATAGGTTGCAAGGTAATACAGTTGCACGTGCTTTAGCCTAGAGAGCAAAACTTTATTTTTCACTACAAATCTAGTTGGAGTATGTTCCACTGGATTATTGTCCTTTGTTTTGTTAAAATTCATGATTAATAATATATCACGTATTTCTTTCTTAAAAAAAAATTAAAAAAAAAAAAAGGTCTATAGTACAATGTGAAAATTTATTACCTCTCATTTCTTGTCTTTTCTTTTTCTTTGGGTGGGAAACTAATTCTAACAAATAGGAGAACAAGGCATCGAGTTTTGAACTCATTAAAATTTTGGTGGGCTCTGATTGTCCTTGTTTAATCATTGGGCTTATTAAGGCCCGGATATAAAACTCATATTTTGTTTGACAGTTTTCTTTTGTTAAATGAATTTCATTTTTTGTCAATTTCCTTCGGTTATAAGTAGAAGTCATGAACCCATTTGAGTATAGTTGTTTTTACTTTTTAGCATGACTTTTTGGACTAATTTGATAGTTTTCCAAATATTAGTGCACCCCAAGAAACAGTTTTCTTTTGTTTTTACATAAAAATTGTAGCTTGACATTTTAATTGATGAGGAATTAATTAGTACAATGTCCATAGCACTTATCCAATTAGCATAGAATGCAATCCTATGTGCAACTCATGTATAATGCCTGCAACACGTATCTCTTTCATTGATTTTGTTTCTAGTTTCTCTAGTAATTTGAATCTTGTTTCTAATTGAGTTAAGAAAAAATTTGACCCTAGTGAAATGAGAGAGCAAAAAGCCCGGTTTTGAATATGAGACTCGACCCATTTGTGAGACCTTGACCTCATGTAAGTCTACTTTAAACTTTCAGCTGAGAAAGGCCCACACTAGTCCAGAGCATGTGTGCCAAACAGTGCACACAGCAATTCAGGTTATTATTTCTCAAAAAAAAAAAAAAAAGCAATTCAGGTTATTATTCTAGTTAGCCATAATAATATTTGAGCACCTGTTTTTATAGTTATTAAGAGCTACGGTGAGCTACACCATGGAATTGGTGCTTTGTTTTGGAGTTTGATGTTTGTAAAATCAAGTTCTCACTTAATACGGTTGAGATTACAAAGACTAATAGTCTGTTTGGATTAAAGGGGAGGGAGTGAGAATAGAGTATAAGTAGCAAAAAATTAGTCTATTTTCAGCTAACTCTATTCTACTCTTCTCCACTCCACCTTTAATCCAAATGATCCCTAATGTGGCTATTCTCCCCCACCCCCCCCCCCCCCCCCCCACCCCCCAAAAAAAATTCAAGTTTTTCTAGTACCATAAACAAATTCACTATTTTTGCCACAATTCTCCTATATAGCAGACTGCGATTGACATTCTGTCATTTTTGTATGGACCACTATAAGAGCCAAGAGCAAAACAGGGCAATTTCCCTTTAACTCGTCCTAAAAATCCTTTGAAGTACTGCTATATGTTAAATTATTTGCCCTTTTCTGACATTAGAGCAGAAAAACAAAGAAACAATTTCCCATTTTTACTATAAACAAACCGAAATATAATAAATAAATAAAATCTCCCACTTAAGAAAGTTTAGAGACAACAAAATTTCACAATTTTTTCTTGCAACTCTTATTTTTAATTGGGGTAGTCTATGAATAATTTATTTTGACTTATGACATGCAAATACCTCAATTTATTGTGATAATATTGTGAGATTTTGTTGTGTTACTAAAAGAATTCCTCACACTTTAAACAAATCGTGACACCAAAATAAATGCCACCAAGCTATCATTCTGCTATTAGCAATTTTATTTTATTTTTTATTTTTTTGAGAATCTACTCTCAGCACTTTTAAATTGATATATTTTTCTTAATTTATTTTAAGTAATCAAATTATATGTCTAAACTTTATCTACATAAACTAATCTTTTAATTGGTTTTTTACAATTGTTTACAATTTTAATAGATTTTGTACAATAATTATTATTGTTTATAATCAATTAATTATTTTTTTACTTTTATTTTTTTTATCAGGATTTTTTTACTTTTAACTTTGCCAAAAATTGTGTATTTATGAATGTTATGAATTCCGTTCCGTTCCGGCCGAAACGGTCGAATATCTCGTGCTAATGTGTAAACCAGAATGATAATACCTTCCATTTCACCTCGGATTAAATTTCGCCCCATTTCGGCCTGTTCTGGGCATTCTGGCTAATTTTGGCCGAAATTCATTTTCCGACTGGTATGAATTTTCGCTTCTTGGAGCTGTTTGGTATGACATTTTAAGTAACAGTTTTCAGTTTTTAAATAACATTACACGTATTTTTATACATTTTTTCATCCACACATATTTTTAAAAAATACAAACAACGTTACCAAATGGGCCCAATTTTTCCTTCTTGAACTTAATCAGTGTCCTGTAGCTCCTAGTCTCTCTCATCTCTCACTATCTGACCCTCTAAACTTTGACAGAGAAGTTGAAAATAAAATTGAAGAGCAAGATGAAGCAAAAGTGGTGTGACTTGTGAAAAAAAAAAAAAAAGGAGATGAAGAAAAGAGCTCAGGCGTGGAATGATGAAGAAATACTGAAATCTGCAATAATGAAAGCTAGAAGTAGCATTTGAGTTATAGTGTACTAGTCACGTAGGTGGGTTGGGAATTGGGAAAAAGTAGTCCGTAGGAAGTTTCTCAGAGGCTGTTTGGATGCTTTTATTTTGTCACTCAATTTTCGTCACTCAATTTTCATTACTCATCACTCATAACTTATCACTCATCATTCATCACCCATCACTCTAAAATACTATGTTTGTTTGGTACAATCACTCATTTCTCATCACTCAATATTTTTCACACTATTTGTGGGTTCCATTTCTATCACCCATTGCAGTTTTTTTTTTTTTTTTTTTTAAGAGTACCCACAAACCCGAACCCAAAAAAAAAAAGAAAAAGAAAAAAGAAAAAGAAAAAGGAAGAACAAGGGAGACGTGAACCTAGGTGAAGAAGGAAAAAAAGAAAGAAAGAAAAGGAAGGAGACGTGAACCCAGGTGAAGAAGAAAAAAGAAAAAGAAAAAAAGGGGGAGACGGTGAACTCCAGTAAAGAAAGAAGAAAAAAAAATGGTCAAAAGTTGTGACTAAAAGTATGGCAGTGGGTCCCTCATATAGTGTTATTTACAAAAATGCCATTGAGTTATGAGAATTGGAAACTGAAAGCAGCCAAAAGTTGTCTTCAGTTTCCATAACTCATAACTCAAAAAGTAGAGAATTGAGTATTGAAAACAGAGTTATGGAAATAGAGTATTGGTGCAGGTAAACGAGTATTTTGCTATGGGTCCTACCATTTTTGAGAATTGAGTTATGAAACCTGAGAATTGAGTCATAAGATTTGTCCATCCAAACAGCCCCTTAGAAACTCACTTGTGTACCATTACCCAAAATGTGAGTTTTATTTTTAAAAAACCATAAAATAAATGTCTTTTTAAAATAATAATCCTACTTTATTTTAATAGAAAACTATATTAAGTTAATTATTTTACATAATAATAATAATAATAATAATAATAATAATAATAATAATATATAAATATATATTAGCAGCAATTTCAAAACGGTACCTAAAATTTGACCAGCACCCAAATAGCACCCAAATATTCCGTTTCAATGGAAAAACTGAAATAGATTGCCAAACGGTATTTATAATATTGACATTTATTTGTGCATAGAAAATTTTAAAAGAACCCATTTTTGTAATTGCCAGTTCAAAACTCTCCTCTTTTCTCACTCTAGTCTCTCTCTCTCTCTCTCTCTCTCTTGAAGGCAAGAGCGTCTCTCGTCTCTTCTCAGTTCTCAGTCTCTCTCTGTAAGTATATGAACAAATGATTGAATCGTATTGAATTTAGATTTATCAGTCTTGATATTTGTGATTGTGAGATTCATTACCTGCTTAATTTTTTATGCTTCTCTATATCTCTTTGAATATTCCATGCTAAAGTTATGTCCTCTAACTGAAGTATGTACTGAATCTTGCATCATACTGACATGGGTTCTTCATATTTTTCATGAATTTCACCACAAGATTGTTGTTTGGGGTAGTTGGTTAGATGGTACTGTAATTTCATTTTGCCTTATATCAATCACTAGGTAACATCTGCAAGCTTGGTACAGGTATTTTTTCTCAAAATAGTCCTTATCTAATGGAACTAATGCACCCATTTCTTTGGATCTTACATTTCACCCAAACAAAGTCTTAACTATTCAATTTGAGTGTTGTCTATACCATGGGCCTATTTTTTATTTAATAGAATTGGTGATTCAAGATTGCCTAGGAGACTATCTATTGTTGAATCGTTTTTGTTCATTCAATCATTGATTATCACTTAGGAAGCAAGGGCACTTCATTTGAGGTGTCGTACTAGTGTCATATCCGTGTTGAACGAGTGTCGTAACTACTGTTTCATGTTATCATTTTTCAAAAATTGCTTGTGTCACCGTGTCGTACCCATACCAGTACCTGTGTCCATGTCCTTGCTTACTAGATTATCACCCTCTAATACTGATTATTTTTGTATGCGCAGCTGTTGGTGCCGTATTGTAAGCAATTGATTCAGTTCGCACATTGCAGGTACAGGATTTTCATCCTTAATTCCTTATACAAATGTCAGACATGGAAATTGACATGTTTGATGAATGCATGATATTTTTCTCATGTTAACTTCAAGGTTCTCAATCAAGATGAAACATCCTTATTTTATAGTAGTGTATTCGGTGAGGGAGTGGTGAATGATGCCACCTCTATCGTGATTTTTAATGCAGTCCAATCACTTGACTTCAGCAGCATTGATCATCTTATAGCATTAAAGTTGTTGTGGACCTTTCTTTACCTCTTCTTCACTAGTACTGCTCTTGGTATAGCAGTAAGTTGTTTTTGCTTCTTATTATTGTTGCTTCTTCTTTTCTGTATGTAGAGCACACAGTAAACAAGCAAACATAACCATCTTTGTGACCTAATTGTGTTGTACTGGATTGTAAAGCATCAAGCTCAAAGGCATGCTACTTAGTGTTATATGTCTATGATCATATGTCGGACTTTCTATTTTTGTTTCACTTGAAAGTTGTTTTTGAAAAAATTATTATTGGCTTGCTAAATTTTAATGAACTTTTTGTGGGATATTTGGTAGACATTATCATCTAACTTCCTATACTGTAACTTTCATGCGGGTCTTATAAGTGCATATATCATAAAGACAATTTACGTTGGAAGGTAAAATCAAATGCACTTTGTTTTCAGCCTGAAGTTTTTCGTTCTATATATCTGTTGCATTCACATTTAGTACTGTTTGTTCTAGTGCTCCTGTAATTGTAAAGGGAGTATGATTTGGAATAAAAATGTTATGAGTTGAGAATATGAGCTCCTCTTTTGTTTCGTGGTGATGCCAAACACCCTTATGTGTTGATGCCTAGAATTCAGGAAAATTCTAGGTGGTGAAGCCTATGTTTGTTCTGTTTATCCTTTTGTTCTTCTTTAATCCTATTGTTCTACATCACTTTCAGTTGGTTCATTGGTAATATTGTTAATGGATCTATGCCCTGCTATGATCATAAATGGTTATCACCCCCTCACATATAGTTGTTGAATTTCTAGGCTTATGTTCAGAAGTCTGATGCATTTGCATCACTTTAAAGTATGCATGCCATTCATTATCAGTGCAATTAATATTAATCTGTAACTTAGGAAATCCTTGCAGCTCAATCCTTACATACTTCTGGTGCTTATATATACATTTACTTGAAGCCAAGTTTGTAATTACAATTATGTACTGAAGACCACATGATTGCACACATTTGAAAGGAATTACGAATTTGGTCCTAAACAGAAGCAGAGAGCTAAATGGGAAAGAACAGATGGAACTCAACTAATGAGAAAATTAATGAACATGATACAAGGAAAAGATGGGGAAAAAGAATGTGGCTTGAGTCAGTGGTAAACGAGAACATTGAAAAAGATTTAGCAGGATCCATGTCTCAAAATTGAGATATGATCTCATTTTTTATTTACCATCTTTTGCATACCTAAATGATTAATTATGACTTATATGTAAGTTTTGTTATATAATTTGACATTGTTAGCTAGTGCAAGCTTCGTTGGAAATTTCCAAAATGTGGGTCATAGAGATTGCTTGAGAAGTTGGTTTTAGCTGGGGGAATAGATTATTACTTTCTCATTGAATTTTTATGTGCTTTAAAGATTCTACTATGTGCACTTTGGTGGCAGAGACTATATTGTATGAGTAGGTGTGTGACTTGTGTATGCATTATTAGGTTTTTTTGGTTGTGTGGAATATTTTTGTGCAGCATTCATTTGTTACCTTTGTTTGGTCGTGTGGAATCTTGTTGTCCTCATTCATGTAAATTTAGGAGTATTAATGGCTGATTTTTTTTTTCTGCAATAATATATTGCTCCGTCAGTTGTTAATAGTTGAATCATTTTTGGTCCCATAAGGACTGATTATCATTAGTTTTTGAATAATCTATGTAAGGAATATATAATATCAATTGCCATAGTGACTATACCAATAACTTAGCTTAATGCTACCTAATAAAGTTAGCATAACTCACATGATATTCAAATGTGGTAGTTAGTTAATATACAAACAACCCAGATAACCAAATTTTTATTTATTTATTTAGTTGTGATTTATAATTGCTTATACGTACCTACGTAGTGATGCACATCACAGGCTTATGATGTCTAGTTTTAAGTTTTAACATTTACTTGATATGTACTTTCATTGAAGTTGAACATCATTTGTAACCTATCAAAAAAAAAAGTTGAACATAATTTGTAGTGGTAGGGTGTGACATCATCACCAGTAGCTTTCACAACATTGTACTTCCTATTTGATCATAAAACCTTCAAATCTGTTCTAGCTCTTCCTTTTTCCCTACTCCTAGTTATATATATTCTTTAAATACATGTTGCTTCAGTTTTAGAGGCAAAAAATGTGCTTTCCATCCTAATAATATATACTTAATCCACGTCCAGACATCTTAAAATAGACTCGAAAAAGTTTAAATAACCCTAAGAACTGCAGCAGCAAGATGATGATCTCAATTTATATAGCTTAGGGACTTATGCCCAACCCAACACAACCAAACCATTGCCAGGCCTCTAACAGCCCATAATAGCTTTGAATTTAAAACTGCCATACTTTCCTTAATATTTTGGAATGTGCTGTGTTTTTTAAAATAATTATTATAATGTTATTTTTCTCACAAGAGGTGCTTTTTTTTGTTGGTTTTTTTGATATGCAGAAAGAAGAAGATGGAGCTAGAAGTGGTGAAAGCAGAGTTAGTGTTGCCAACTCACCTCAGTTTCAAGCAGATTCAAATGTATGAGAAATACCCTAAAGGCCAATCTAGAGGAAGGCACTGGAAACATCTCAAGCAGATCCTTCAGGCCGAGAATCACCAGAATTACCTTCCTGACGAACCCAACTGTAAGTTCTTAGAATGCAAGGAAAAAAGATGACTTTTTATTGGCATGCCTTTATTTTTGAAAAGCATAATGGATTAAATATATTTGGGGAAATTTCACAAACCTACCCTAAGGATTGTGATAATACCAACTAAGTCTAAAACATTCTAAATCCTACCAATTTAGTCCTCAAAAGACAACTTTGTCCCTTACTTTTATTCTCTTTTTCTCTCTCTCTTCTGTCTCCAAGTCCAAGACTTCTGTAGAGCAGTCAGTGGCTTTCACTACTTCACTTTCCCAACTCTTTCGGTGTCACTGTACCTTATGCTTGGGTTGGTAATAGTGGAATTCAGTGTCCAGGCATTTGTGCTTATCCATTTGCATGGCCAAGGAATTTAGGTAAGCCACCAGCAAGCACAAATGGAGGCAAGAATATAATGCATGCACCTAATGGGGATGTGGGGGCTGATGGAATGATCAGTATGATTGCTCATGAGCTAGCTGAAGTGTCAAGTAACCCACTTGTGAATGCATGTTACGCTGGTGATGATCCAACTGCACCAACTGAGATAGCAGATCTGTGTGTTTGTGTTTATGGGAGTGGTGGGGGTGGTGGATATGTGGGGAAAGTGTTTACAGACTCATGGGGAAATGGGTATAATGTGAATGGAGTGAAAGGGAGAAGGTTTCTTGTGCAATGGGTATGGAACCCTTTGAAAAGGAGATGCTTTGGGCCTAATGCTGTGGATTAAAGAGTGTTTCATTGTAAATACTTTGCTATCATTTCTTCTACTACTTTACCTCTTGCTCTTATTAGAGAGAGAACTCAGAGAAGAGTGTTCAAGAGAGGGGAAAGGAGCAAGACAGAAGAGAGAAAGGAAAAGAAAAGGAAAAAAAAAAAAAAACGTTTAGGGACAAAATTGAGGACTAAATTGGTGGGTTTTAGAATGTTTTGGACCTAATTGGTATTATCACAAACCTCAAGGTAGGTTTGTGAAATTTACCCTATATATTAATTACCTGAAAGAATGATGGGACTGCTTCAATGGGAAAATTAAATTTTATGCACTATGCAAGATGCTGTTTGACTTGTTATTGTGTTGAAAACAATGTTGCAACTTGCAATTGCTAAACTAACTGACAATAAATGGGAATCCTTTTCTTCATTAAATGATGCATGAATTTCCTACATGTACAGAGTTTGATTCTTGAATTGTGATTGAACAAAAGCCAAGATGGGGAAAATGTTCTAAAGCTTACTAGATTCATGGTTTACACAAATCTCTCCCACTATGTTCTTATTTTACCTTTTTACATTGATTATGAATCCGTAGAATATAGGCATTGAAGTAGTTAATGTGTGTTACTATCCATGGACCCATTTTGCTTTGAGAGTAAGAAATCTATGCTTGGGAGTCTTGTGAAGCATGATAACGTATGAGGTGGGATGAAGAGTTTACACCTCACTAAGTTTAGATCAAGGATTGACTTTAGGCATTAGAGTGATTGTGCATTATTTGAAAGCTAGTACTCCGGAAAACTGGGGTCAAAAGAACTGTTTGCTGGTATGACTAGAGAGCATATAAAAATAAAAGAAATCACTAGTGTTGTAGGAGAATGATTACTGGTCAACCTGATATGATTTAAGTCAAGTAGCTTGAGAAAAACTGCATTGGATTGGCTGCTTTGCTTAACTGTTCAATCATATTGTCAGGTTAAGAACAACGGTTGCCCGTTCCAAGTTTAAAATTATATTTTTAAAATTGAGCATTTAAACCACTAAGCATTTACTCTTTCTTTCCTGTTATAGAGGTTACTCTCAAGTTCCACCGCTAAGTTTTCATCCCTTGATGTCTCCTGTTCTGCAGATGTTAATATTGAGTCACCACCTTCTATGCATCCATGCAAGAGAATTTGTGATATAACAGGATATGAGGTATGTGGATTTCTTGATAAGATGTGGTACTATAGGCATAATCAACGCATATCTGATTTAAATGTTAATGGTAAATTCATCTGTACGGTTATTTGCACCCAGCTGTTAAAATTTTATTTCCTCAAACAAACTCAGTTCAACTCTCTCTCTCAGATCAATGCTAAGAGTTGAAGCTCTTGTCCCTTCCACCCATTTTGATTTAGGACTTGGGTTATTGTTGGTGCACAATTCGATTCGCCTTAGCTTGTACACTGCTTGTTAGGTTGCTGAGTTAAACTTGGATGAGTTATGACTTGAGTCCTTGCTTAACCAACCCTTTATATGTTGTTTGTTATTCTACAGGCCCTAATAGTTATTATATTCTTGTTGCCAAATAGACTTTCAGATTCATTGACAACAGGAATGGGTTAATTGCAACTGCTATGTGTAACACTATGGATAATCCATCTGTGACTGAATTCCTTTTTTTTTTTTTTTTTTGGTATGTTTCCTACTTTTGTTCTGTGTAAAGTAATTATTTGTGTATTATGCAGGCACCTTACTCTGACCCCAGGACCAATCTTCGTTATGCAAATGCTGATGTTTTTAAGCTCGTAAGATCGCTTCCTAAGGAATATGTGCAAAGTTATTTGGCTCTAAGAAACGCAGCAGTGGTTCTCAAGTAACTTTGGACGAATTTGGATCCAACTGTGTTCCCCCTCAAGAAAAATATTGTAGAATATAGAGTAATTTAAAAAAAAAAATTTTGAAATTAGTTAGGATAATCCACTTTTTTGTATAATCCACGTTTTAGTTAGTAAAACTTGTTCACATAATCCACCTTTTTTGTATAATTTATAGGTGTCCATTTGATACAGCTTTTGTTTTTTTTTTTATTTTTAATAAATGGACTATTTGAAAATTTGTACCCAAAAATAAGTGAAGTTTAAAAAAAGCTATACTTCGGAAAAGTACGGTTTCAAAATGGGATGTTAAACAGACACTAGATCTCTTTTTCGATTAGATAAAGAAGACATCATTGATCAAAACGAACAAATTGTAAGTTGTCTTATTATTAGTTCTTTTATGGCATCTAATGGTGAAACTTCTCCCACCTGGAAGGAGAAAATCATGCTCACAGTCCTACACCATCTCTCACAGAATGGACTGAAACTTCAAGCTATTAGTGTTCCAAGGATCGTTTTGTGTACAGTAACTAACTTAGCTAAGCAAACTTTTAATATGCCTGTCAACTACTGTTGGTTTAATCCAACATTTTGTAATGACTCTAATATTGTTTCCTGATTTCCTATGAATGGTAACCCAAAAAAAAAAAAAAAGTTCTTCTATGGCGTCACTTTTTCTTGCTATAATAGTAATTAGGAAAATGTAAAGGTTAATATAAGTTTAACTATATAAGACTTACAAATTGATACGACAATAAATGTAATTGGTAAGCTTTAAGTTCAACTATATATTTTTTTTTCATTGTTTTGATAAAATGGTTTATTGTTGTTATTATTATTATTATTTATAACTGACACAGAAATTTGTAAGCTCTATATAATAAAATTTATTTGTATTTCTAGCATTAATGCTATGAAGAGGGCCTTTTGGCAAACAACCTAAGAGGAAAGGTTGTAAATATTCTATCATTGAATTTTTTTTTTCCCTTTTCTTTTGGGCAAATAGTAAACAACTTCAAGTAAGTTATGGTTGAAAGTTTAGGTTTTTTTTTTTTTGGGTATTTCATTAAAAAAAAAATAAACATATTCTATATATATTTGACATTTCAAACATATTATAAACCTACTTCTTTCTCATTAGTTGGATCAAGCATATTGGAATATAAAATAGTGTTATAGAAATCTATTTTTTTTTAGGAGTGAAGAATTGTGACACCCTATTTTTATTAGAAAAGCCTTATTCTTTGTGTGTAAATAAAATAATTATATACCATCCCATTTAGATACTTTTAGTATAAAATCCAACCTTTCCCACACCTTAATGAATTTAAAAAATTGAATCCAAATCTTCCTAAAACTCATTTAAAAAATATTGAAAAATTCTATAAAAAAAGATATAGTAAGAGCGTTCATGAGTCGAGTTAAGTCAGGTTTGGGCTTAATTCTAACTTGAACTCGACCCGATTAAATCTCTAATGTGAGAAAATAAAATGAATAAGATATAAAAGTTGAATAAATCTTTTTTTTTTTTTTGGGTATATTAGTGTTATATTTCTCACTTAGAATTTAATAAAGTGAGAGGAGGGTTTTGACCTTCATCATAATAATGATAATGTAAGATTTGAATTGACACAATTAAACATATAGAACTATTCATATATATATATATATATGATTTAATCTATATGAACAAAATTTAGCCTGAATTTTTTTTTTTGAAAAAAAAATTAGAAACATTTATTTGTGACTAACTTAACCATGCATATTTCCATAAATAAAAAAAAAGAAAAGAAAAAAGTAAAAAAAAGAAACTTAACCATGCATAACCCCACCCATTGCACCCGATCCCATTTAACTGAGAGATCTGAGGTTTGAAGTCAGTTGGTATAAAAACTCAAAACGTATTTTTCTCCCTCTTTCTCTGCCGTTCGATTGTTTCGGCAACTCAAATTCGAAATTGGGTCTCCAACAACTCAAGAAACTAGTTTTCCCTGGAGTTTCAGCTCTAGGCCTCGCTCCCTCATCGACCCTCTGCTCCAGCTTATTATTCAGGTTTCTGTTTCTGGATTTTTCTTGAAATTACATGTTATTGTTAGAATTTGGATTTTTTCATCAACTATGTGTGTATATATTGAGACTTGTCAAAAGCAAAATATGAAAGTGTATATATATATTGATGATATGAATGCTAGGTCTATCTAGAACTGTTTAATTTCCGTGGTTTAAGTAATTCCTCACTAGTTTGGAATTGTGCTCAACATGTTTACATTTGGGTCACTGCAAATTTCAAGTTTTTACACCTTTTGAATATTGTCGTCAAACTGTTCGATAAAAGTTCTGAACGAAAACTGAGTGTTCCATATTTTGAATTTCAGGTATGGATGTGGAAGTTGATCACTATGTTATTCTTGGGTTGCCTTCTGGTGAGGAAGGTGCTAAGCTGAGTGCGGATGATATTAGAAAGGGGTACAGATCGAAGGCTTTGGAGAAGCACCCGGATAAGAGGCCCGGTGATAAACAAGCCCTTGCTGATTTCCAGAGGCTTCAGTCATCGTATGAGATTCTCAAGGATGAGAAAGCCAGGAAACTGTTTGATGATCTTCTTCGAGTTAAGCGTGAGCAGCAACGTTGGAAGGCAGAGCTTGATTCCAGGCGTGGTTCCAAGCGACAGAAGATGGTTTCGGACCTTGAAGAAAGAGAACGAGCCGCATTTGCTCCTGACCCGGAAGCCAAAGCGCGAGAAGATGAGGAGAGAATTGCTAGGAAATTGAAAGAAGAGATTGCGCGAATACGTGCAATGCACGCAAATAAAGGGGTGAATATGGGATCAAATATTAGGAGGGAGTCAGCAGGAGTTGGAAAGGAGAGTATGAGTAGTGCCGGGGCTTCCACAATGGATAAAGAGAAGATGCTTAAAGTTTCGTGGGAGAAGGTTGGGGAAGACTATACGGCCGAGAAGTTGAGAGAGTTGTTTTCAAAGTTTGGAGAGGTGGAAGATGTTGTCATTAAGAGTTCAAAGAAAAAGGGTTCAGCACTTGTGGTTATGGCGGCTAAAGATGGAGCAGTGAGTTTTTTATGACGAATACTAATACTAAGTTAATCCAGTGCACTTGTAGTATTGCTTTTTTCGTTGTTTTGTTTAATCACTGATTTTGGTTTTTCCTTTTTGGCTAGGTTGCTGCTACAGGAAGTGTATTTGGTCATCTTTCTAATCCATTGCTAGTTTTACCTCTTCATCCTCCAATGGCAGCAGAGACTCCGAGTTCTCCCCCAAGATCTGCAGAGCCTAAACTAAATAATTTGGTTGGGGCTGGTTATACTGCATTTGAAGATTCTGTTTTAATGAAACTCCGGAAGGTTTGATTTTTGTTTTTGACTATTTAAGATTCCATATTTTTTTTTTTAATGCACTCCATCCAAACTTGCGATGAGCATAAGGGATGTCACAAATTTAAATCACCTTGTTTGATTAACTATAGATTGAGTTGTTGGATTGTGGCCTTCAGGATTCTTTTATCTCAAACTTTCATTTTCTCTATATTTCATTCATTATAGATAGTAACGTTTGCCATTAACTTGAATGTGTGGTAAGAACTATTGTAGTCCAATTTCAGATGATCATTTCATCCTACTGTAGGGTTCTTTTTACTAAAAATTATATTAGACTTTCTAATTGGCTTCCAATAGTGCATTTTTAATTTATTGTTATTGATGTTTTTGATAAGCATATTGTTATAGATGTTAATATGTGGATACATCCATAATAAAGTGATTCAGTTTTAAACTGTTTGTCAACTGACCTCCCTCCTTTTTTCATGCTTGGGACCAGCTGTCATCAAAATACGAAACTACATACATATATACATAGGCAGAGTTTTTTTACTATAAGGCTTGGTTGTTGTTGTTGTTGTTGTTGTTGTTGTTGTTAATTCTACCTTTTTTGTAGATACCAACTTCAACTGGCATGATATTGTGATGTAAAAATGTCTCCTGATTTGATTATGTCGTTATACTAGTATAGATTAGTTGATGTCAATCAACACTTATCCAAAAAAAAAAGAAAAAGATTAGTTGATGTCAATCAACTGGATATGTCATTTGGTAGCATATATATATATATATATATATATATTGCTGTGGAAAGTATTGTATCTTGTTATGCTTACATTCCATTACTTTGTTCTTTTTATTTCTTCTTCTTCTTACTTGGTCAACTTTGGTGATGAACAGGCTGCAGAAAAGCAAAAATAGGAAATGCAGAACATCAAAGGAAGAGGTTCCTGTGACTCATGCTCTCCCTGAATTCTAACACTTACCTGATGTAATAATGTAAGAAGAGATCCATATATTTCAGCAAAAAAAAGAAAAAGATCCATATATTTAAATCTCATTAGTGTCGCTTCTATGTCAGTTTTCCCCCTTTTATTTCTTTGTGGAAATACTAGCTCAGCATCTGCTTAAAGCTCTTGACTGGTTTACCGACTCTACTCCAATTGGGGGCACCATATGTATGTGTTATGGGTGTTTTCCATATGACAAGTACCCTTTATTTTCATCTTACTGGATATGCTTGCTAAGGGCTTAAAAGGATTGGGATTTGTATTTCTTCGAACAATATTTATGTTATTTTGTAAATGTTGGAATAGGAAAACTTATTTTGCCAGGCTGATATGTCTTAAGTCTTAAATATGCAGGACACCTTTCTGCAAACTGCTTCCTGAAGATTTTGCTGCAGAAAAGTTTCCTATCTTTTACCCGATCTAATGTTACTGACTGTATTCTTTTGATGTAACATCAGCATTTTTTAGGGAGAGCATCTCTTAGTACTTCGTAGGGCTCAGGTTTAAACTGTATATTAACATGTAACAATCAAACTATCAAAGGTTCGAATAAAAAAAAAAATGTAAGGTTTGAATAATTTCATGTTTGGAAATCATTTTATATTGTATCAAAAGAGAAAAGTGGAAATTACTAGTTTTAGTCTTTGTGTATTTGTGTTAAGAGTCTCTTTGACTGAATTAAGTTCTCAAGACAGTGATTTTCAATTCCAGTGAAAAATCTAAACTGCGATGACTTCGTTCATAATCCTCTGTTTCTTCATTCACTCTTGACTTTGAGCAGCCTCTTATAAATTATAATCATTTTCCATGGTTTCCAAGGCATGATTTGAAGTGCAATGGAACCCACAAAGAGTACTTTAAGTTTAATGGGTGGTAGCATGTAGAAGAGCGTTATTGAGATTCGATATGGTGGTTTTCAAAGCTTGAAAACTTATATTTTTGAAGTGACTAACTAATTGGTATAGTTGCAAATGGCTAACAAATTTTTGCTGGCATTGATTTGCTGTGCAGTAATGATATATAGGACTTGTCTTTGAAGTCTCAGATATTTATTACTTAACTGCATGTTTAGCTCTCAACTCCAACCTCAATTACTATGATCTCTACTCTGCCATCAATTACACTATTGTGAGTCTGTGACCGCAATACTACTTATATTGTCACCAATAGACGACAACATTAAAATTGATCTAGCGGCACTAAAACTATCATATTAGCAGTAGCTGTGATTAGTTACAACCCACAATTCAATTCTGGATGTTGCCTCTACCACTCACCATACATTCATTGCTACAATTAACTATCGACATTGATAATATTGCCATCATTGTCATTTAGAGTTCCATTCACTGCCACCATATCTCCCATCAGTTATGCATGTTTTCCCTAATGTCTATACTGTTCACCGCCAGTTCATCGTCACCATCAACTACTGCCAGTTTGTCACCACCAATGATCATATCTTTTATACCTTTTGTTCAATACTTTTTATCACCACCGGTTATATTTTCAACCATTGTTAATATTGCTACACTATCACCATCAGTTAATTGTTTTTGCCACCATTAATGCCATCCTATAATTTCATATGGCATTTTAACCATTTATTCAATAAAATTACCAAAATATATGCATCCCTCCTGACCCAAAAAAGAGGTCCCTTTTTTTTCCCTCTTACTCTAAAGTTGCTAATAAAACGCTGCTCTACATACACACTTCTTCAAGTATGCAATTTAGGAATGCCGATTTGACATCTAGTTGGTATATTTTCCAACTTTGATGTGCTGCAAGAGAAATCAACATTCTCAGTGTGTCAAGTCTTGCTACTGTAGCAAAGACATCTTTGTAGTCCACCCCATACTTTTGCTTGTAACCTTTAGCTACAAGTCTTGCCTTATAGCGCTCAATCCTCCCATCAGCTGTGTGCTTAATCTTATGTTCCCATTTCACGCCAATGGATTTTTGACCTGGAGGAAGTGTAGTCAATTCCCAGGTGTTGTTTCTCTCAATGGCATAAATTTCTTCTTACATGGCATTCCTCCAACAATCCTCTTTCACAGCTTCTTTGAAAGTAAAAGGCTCATGATCCATGTACAAACAAAAGAGATTTGTCTCTTCAGTTTGTGCATGGATATCTTCTAGGCCTCTCATTTTGATTGGTGTTAGAGATTGGGAAATGCTACTTGGGCTTTGGACTGATGAAGTGCCTATTGATGATGCATAGCGGTGAGGTGTTGAGGAAGGTCTCTCTGAACTTTCATAATTCACATCTTCTTCTTGTTCTTCTAACTCAAGTGGCTTCTCTTTACTTGTGATGTCATCATTCCATCTCCATGACTCCTCTTCGCTGAAAATGACATCTCTACTCACCACTACTTTGTTGGTAAGTGGATTGTAGAGAAAGCTTTCAGCTCCTCACTATACCCAATGAAGACGCACTTCTCCCCACGATCATCCAACCCATTGAATGGTGAATGTTATGCAGTGATAAGGACGGTATACATGGAGAAACATTGAGTAAAAGTGATGAAGAGAATGGAGATTTTACTGAAATTGGTTCACAAATAAGAGACTTTCAGTTTGAACATCATCCTTCAAAATTTCAACCATGAGCTCAAATAGTAATACATAGTTTACTTTTCTTTGAATAATTTTTACACCAAAAGAGAGAAGAAAAAAGAAAAGAGGAGCAACATTAAGAATTCTATTCTGGAGTCTACATCTTCATTTAATAGTCACAGCAACTGTTTTGATAACAAGTTTCTAAAGAGAGCTCTAGCTTTCCCATTTTTCCAAAGGCATACAGATTTCTTCTCAAAATGCTTTTCTTTTACTTCTTACAATGCTAGGGACATGACATCAACAGATGAGCATCTGCAAGTTTGAGCTGGACCATGCATTGAAAATAAACACTTCTAGGTACATCATTTAATTATGGGGTTATCCTGAGAATCAAAGCTAACATATAGCAAAGGGCAGAGTCAACCGTTGATAGTGCGACGATGAGCACTGCAACGAGAGCAAGAGTGAGAGTAGCAGTCTTCAGCTGCAGGACAGCAGAGAGAAAATCTCAGCTATATGCAACATTATATGACATCAAACTAAACTAAAATAAATTTTTTGACAACCACTGCGAGTCTGCAACATGGTTGTACACTTCTAAACTTCAAGTGAACCATAAAAACTTTACATACCGTGCTCTGGAAACCTGGCCACTCTATGTACTTCAGCTGACTAGGTTGCTCAGCAAGAAACACACATAAAGATTTCAAACCCCTGAAAAAGAATATAAAACACTTAATTCACAAAAGCTAATTTAACAATGTGTTTCAATCATCAATGTATTACAAAAGCTGTAAGTACAATACCAAAAAGCATCCTTAATCCAACTGAGCCAAAAGGGCTCCTCAGACAAGTCATCATCATCAAAACTCAACTGATGATGATGGTTTCTTCTTCCAACAGACACCACATATCTGACACCAAAATGCTGCTGCTTTGGATGAGAACATTGAATCCTTGCTCTATGAATCTGCCAGGTAAATTTCCCAATGTTCAAAGATGAGATGTCACATAAAAAGTATAAGCTGTTACATAGAGACACCCAGAGAGGAATTAATAAGTTACCAGTCTAGATGGCAGCTGAAAGGCATTATAATCATTATATCTGGTAGATTTATGTCTTCCATCCTTGAATGGTAGTTTAGGAGAGCAATGAACCAAACCTACAGAAAATATAGGACATCAAAAAAAATATATATATATATACACATACACACACACAATTCTGATAAACTATATACAAGATTAACAGCCTCTGAGAAAAAGAAACCTGAACAATTTGCTGGCAAGCCAGAAACAAACACCATTCTGGATCAACCGATTTGCTATAGCCGTGTCTACAGAAATGCAAGAAAGAAACTTTTAGACTGAAGGTTGCACGGACACGCGAAAATTTGGCCAAGTACCCGTGTCGGATACGTGTAGGACTCCGGTACTGGTGGACCGAAGATCGAGAGAGGGGGGAAAGCGAGAGAGAAACGCCGCCTGTGGTGGCGGTGGTGAGTATGGATGAGCGGCGGAGCGCAGACCTCTTAGCCTCTTCGGCAGGGTCTCTCGAGATGAGTCGAGAGAGATGTAGATTTATTTTTGGGTTTAAACTTTAAAGTGGGTCTGGGTCTGGGTTTATATTTTTGTAGTGGGTTATGGCTTGAGCTTGGTTAAATTTCAGTCTGGGCTTTAGTGTGAATAGGTTGGGTTGCTGGCTCATGGGTATACAGCCCCCTTTAAATCCAAGAAAAAAAAAACTACTGTATAAAAGTACCCAAACCCAAAATCAAAATTTCCTAATTAAGGTTATCAAAGCAAAAAATTTCCCAATTAAGGGTCCGTTTGGTTCTCGTAAAATATTTTTCGAAAAATACCTATTTTCCGGAAATGCTATTTTTCGAAAAAGGAAAATATTTTCAAGTGTTTGGTTGTATTATGAAAATTGTTGTGGAAAATATTTTCATGTGTTTGGTTATATTAGGAAAATGCTATTTTCCTACCATTTTTTCACATTTTCTCAGCATCCAAACAAATTTTATTACAAAAAATTTCAACATCATAGCCAATTCAACAACAAATTCCAGCAGCAAATTCCGGCAACAACAACACAACAACAACAACAACAAATTGATTACGGCAACAACAACAACAACAACAATCAAATTTTAAAAACACAAAACTGAGATGGGTCTGGGTCTGGGTCTCGGCGATGGGTCGACGACGAGATCTGGGTCGACGACGACATCTGGGTCAAAGGTCTGGGTCATCAGTCGAAGGTCGAAGGCGATGGATCGAACGTCTGGGTCGAACGCCTGGGTCTGGGTCGAACGCTTTGGGCTTTGGGTTCGTGGGTCGCCGGCTCTGGTTCGAAGATCGGTGGGTCGTGGCGATCGTGAAGATGGGTTCGCCGGCGAGTTGGGCTCTCTCTCTTTGATCTGGGCTCTCCGTTTCTTCCTTCCTCTCTCTCTCTCTCTCTCTTCGTGCTTTGTTTCTCTTTTCCGGAAAATTGGATTTGAAGTGAAAATGGAAGGGGAATTGATTTTCAGCCTTGACCATTGGTCAACTGAAATTAATTTCCGGAAAATTGATTTTCCGTGCGCAACCAGACACCCGTAAATACTGAAAAGCATTTCCGAAAATACTTTTCACCCAAAACAAACGCAGCCTAAGAGAAAAAAGCCCAAAGCACATACATAATTACAATAGTACCCCAATTACGAAAGTACCCCAAACCTCCTTGAAATCGCTTAAATAATAAATTTTAAGGATTGTGATTATTGCCCATGATGTAATTGCTATGAATAGCTGAGATTTAAAATTGCGAAAAAAAAAATTTAAATCTCAACTATTGAATAAATATAATAATAATTAAGATTAGAAAAAAAAATGTTATGAGAGGAAGGGGGTTAATTGCATGGTATTACAATTGCACCGGATCTCAACCCTAATTTTAGATATGTTTTCAAGCATTTTTGTAGTTACTTAATTTTAAAACTTAAAATAAACATAATTATGTCTAAAAATATTTAAAATATACCTAAATATAACTTTTAATTAATTAATTAATTGTCGTACCTCCAAACATGTTGTACCTTAATTTTTCAAGAAATGACGTCCCCGTACCCGTATTGTGCCCATTCTTGTGTTGGTGTCCATGCAACTTAGCTTTTAGTCCTCAGTGGGAATTTATGGGTGAAAAAAAAGAAAAGAAAAGAAAAGAAAAAAAGAAACTCAAATGAATAATGCACATCACTTAACCATAAATAGACATTTTCTAAGCCACTCCTAAAAGAATGTCTCAGCTAGACAAATTAACAAACACAACATACACTACATAGTGGTAGCAATGAAAACCTACCTAGATGCCCAACAAGAACTATAGATAGTTTAGAGCAATGCTCAAATTTTATTTGTTACAAAACTGATAATTTCACACTCAAACTTCAAATGGGATTGCTAAATTTTTCAGAAATTCTCAACCAGGACAATGTACTAATTTCCTAAGCCACTACTAACTTATAGATTAATGAATTCAGAAAGCAAAGCCCATCAAAGATTGAGCTACTAAGATATAATAAACCATTAACTACGAACCTTTTGATTCAAAGAAGAAGAAGAAGGAGAAGAAAAAAGCAGTTGTGTTTTCCTTTGAACAAAGCTACTAAGCAAAATGTAAGGAAATATATATAATAAATTGTCTTTAAAATGGTGAGTGAATGGCGAGTTGTCTAATTAAAATGCAAGTTGTCCATTGTTAAATGAGTTAATTACAAATTTACAGTCACTCGCCTTAAACTATGGTGGCATTTGAGATGTGAACCCAAAAATTCAAAATTTTACAATCAATTATTTAATTTTAATTTTATATCTACTCCAATGTCTAGATTAATATTAAGGTTCTTGAAAATCAACTAGAATAGTATAATGTTCTTGAAATGTTGTGTCATTGTTAAGATCAAGGAAAATGCACCAAGTGTTAGGGTTCGTTACAAGTATTGAAAAACGACTTTGAGTTCAACAAACTTGTTGACCTTAAGTTATTCAAGTACATTTGAATGTCAATTTCAATAGAAAATATAAAAAATGTCAATTATCAATTCAATCAATATATATATATTCTTATGTTTATGTTTATGTTTATGTCCATGTGTGTGTATATATATATTTATGTTTTTTTTTTCACAATTATTGTTTTGTACCTGTTATATATACATACACATACTTGAGTACACACAATTTTAAATGTAACGTGTTTATATGTTTACATCACTAGGTGATGTAAAAAGTGTTTACATCAATACGTATCCAAGCAGGTTCAATTTTTAAAATATGTGTTCCATCTAGCTTAGATATTCTTAAGCCCAGTTGATATTCTTGAATATGTTAACTCGATCCCGTAACCAAACAAAACCAAATTTAATTCACTGACTAGGCAGGCTCCATTAATTCCCTGGCACCCTCCTGTGTGCCATGACATGGGATACGCATTAATGTAAAAAGTTTAAATCAAAAGTTGATATAAACTAAACATTTCAGTTAAATGTAAATGTAATGGTTTTTTTGTTAATACAAAAAACTTGTTACGTTGATTTATAGATTTGGACAAGCTGAACTAAAACTCATCTATTGAAATAGAGGAAAATCGTTAGCTTGTATTATACATTTGATTATATAAAAAGTGTTATAGCTAAGATTTTTTTTTTTTTAATAATAACATGAAATTTTCTTTATAAAAAAATTGTATTTGCATTTATTGTATGAGTTATATCTATTCTAATGTACTTCAATGATGTACACAAATTTGTGAGTAAATATTTTTTAAAAATAAACTATTTCTCTATCTTATGCTTTAAGTTATTGAAAAAGTTTGTTCTGCTTTCTATCTTGATGATAGAGAAGTAGTATTAATTATAATGTGTCCATATGTATTAACATACAAGTTTATCATGTTGGCCAATTGAATATTAAATTTAGTTCAATTGTTTGTGTGCATCATCAATTATTAATTTGATCTTGAAATAGATTATTTGCATATATGTATTAACATACAAGTTTACCATGTTGGCCAATTGAATATTAAATTTAGTTCAATTGTTTGTGTGCATAATCAATTATTAATTTGATCTTAAAATAGATTGTTTGTGTTACTACCTAGGAAGATTATGATATGGATGTCCAAAGTATTATTAGAGAAGAAGGTGAAGTTTTGAAAACCTTCTTACATTTCTTTTTTATTTTCTTTTAAATATTTATCATTTGAAAATTCTACATATAAAAACTAGAAAACTTAGTACAAGTGTGCTTATAAGTAAAAAAAAATGGTACATTATCTAATTGTTATAAATTTTCTTACGCTTATTCTAACCTTTTACTAAAATATTTGTTTATACATATGCAATATTTCCATGTGCAATTCATCACTTGTTTTATAAGTTTTTGATCATTGGGTTTTTGTACAACAGGTCAAAATATGTTATAAAAGTTAATTTATGATTGCTCTCAAATGAGAAAAAAATTACCTCAATAAGGCATCTTGCTTCATTATGGAAACCTCAGCAGTTTCACATGATATTAAGAGATGTATTCTCATAAAACTAATGACTGTGTGCTCTATAAGTTGATATATTATATGCTATATAAGTTGATGTATGATTAGTATGAAAGGTCAAAGAGACTCAAATGTGCAAAAGTAAGTGTTCGCCTTTGAAATCTTACAGCAAAACTCATTGTTGTCCTACATAAGTGCATCTTGACATATGTAAAACATAAGAAATCATGTCAAATGGAACAACTTAAAACAAACCAATAGAAAGCACATTACATGTTTGAGCTATATTGTTTGATGTAGAAAATGTTTAGAAAACAATGAATGGGTGTCTGTATATACACAAAAAATTGAGATATATTGTTTAATAAAAAGAATATCTAGGAAACAATGAATTGGTGTGTGTGTTTGTGTGTGTCTATATATATATATATATATATATATATTATGTGTATATTTATGTTTATGTGTATGTTTATATACATTTATGTTTGTATTTTTTTTTTGTAATTATATTGTTTTGTATCCTTAAATATACATACACATAGTGGCGGAGCCATGTTAAGACTGAGGGGGTGCCATGCCCCCTTTTTTCTCCCAATATTTAAGATTATTTTTGTTTTTATAATAATAAGGAATTTTCTTTATAAAATATATTTTATATTTTATATTTTACATGTATTATATGATTTATATTTATTTTAACGTATTTCGATACACAAAATTTTGAAAATAAATGTTTTTTTAAAAATAAATAAATTTTCTACCTTATGTTTTGAGTTATTGAGGTTTTTTATTTTATTTTATTATTATTATTTTTAAATAGAGATGTTTTAATTATAATATTTATATATGTATTAACCTACAAGTTTACCATGTTGGCTAGTTGAATATTAAATTTAGTTCAATTGTTTGTGTGCATCATCAATTATTACTTTGACCTTTAAACAAATTATTTGTATTCATTAATGCTTATTTGCTTTAAGAATTACTACTTAGGAAGATTATCCAAAGTATACTTGGTAAAGAATGTCAAGTGTTGGGAACCTTCATACATTTTCCCTTTTCTTTTAAATCTCAAAAACATTTATGATTGATTCTAGCTATGCTAAATTTTGCAACATTGTTTTTTTAATATACAAGATCAAAGAGCTAATGAAAATATCATCTTCCCCTTTTTGTAGTGAAATAGAGTTTTGACAATATTCATCATTCTATAAATAAAAACTAGAAGACTTAATACAAGTATGCCCATAAGTAACAAATGATATATCATTTAATGATCATAAATTCCCTTTAGCTTAATCTAACTATTTACTAAAACATTTTTTTATAGATCTGCAATATTTCCATGTGCAATTTGTGACTTGTTTTATAAGTTTTTGATCATTAGGTCTTCGAACAATATGTTGAAGTATATTATACAAGTTAATTTATGACTGAACTTAAATGAGAAAAAGTATCCTTAATTAGGATATAAAAAAGATTTACAAGTTATCTATTAGATCAAATAGCATCTGTAGCATGTTTCAGATAAAGTTGTCGTTTACAAAGAAATTAAACTTAATCCAGATAGTAGGAGTTACATTCTGGCAGGATCCAATGTCAGGCCAAAGTAAGCTATATAAGTTAATGTATCATTGTCGTGAATGCCCAAAGAGATTCAAATAGGAAAAAATAAACGTTTGCTTTTGAAAAAATCCACAACGATACTAATTCTTGTTCTATATAAGTGTATCTTGACACATGTATAGCATAAGAAGTCGTACCTGATGGATGAATGCTCAAATAGACTCAAATGGGCAAAAGTAAGTATTTGCTTTTGAAATTTCACAATAATGTTAATTGTTGTCTGACATAAGTACATCTTGATACATGTATAACATAAGAGGTCATGCCTAATAGAAAAACTTAAAACAACCAATGAAAAATACATTGCAAATTGAAATGTACTTTTTCATAGCAATATTAAGCAGCAGCTAGTCCCATAAATGTACTTTTTCACCCATGAGGCTCAGGATGTTAGTCTCAAAGATTTGATCAACATTCCCATATGATAGCAGAGTCAAAGATTTATCAACATTTCCGTGTGACGGATGCGGGAAAAAAAAGTAACTGAAAATAAAACACTTCGAATGGCAACTCTGGTTTTAGTAGTAGTTAATTCCAAATTATCTTTTCTTTGGTACAATTAATTTGCAAATAAAATGGAATGCATGAGAGATGAAACAAAGTTTGTAGGACTCTATTCTAAAATTCATTAAAACTAAAGATCCTAGAACTCAATAAAGGATAGACCTTAAACAGAATTTACCAAGAGTTTCAATCTGAGAAAAAGTAACATTGAGCTTACCTGTGAGTTCCAACTGTTCGAACACTTCGTAATCTGGGTACATAGAGGGAGTGCTAACTTTCTGTACTGATCAGGATCTATATTCTCCACCAGCTCCTCCAATTCCTCTAATAGTAAAATCTCCTTCTGACAATTAGTGACGGGCCAATACCTCAAAATTCCTCTAAAAACAACCCCTCCAAGCACAGGCTCCTTCTGCACAAACTGAGAAACACAGTAAGCCAGGTGCCTATGGTAAGTATGCATCCCCTTGGTCTTGTGCAAAGGAATTAGTACTCTCATTAAAAACAACTTATGTTCTTCCTTGAGTGGAACTGTAAAACCATTGATGAGAGTTCCCCATATCTCTAGAAGATCTCCGATGCCACAATGCCTCTCCTTTTCAAATATGTAGTGCAAGAACACATCATTCATTGATTTCCGCATGAATGAACGATAGAATGTGAACCTTGAATATATCCGGTGGTACACATTCTTCAAGCTCTCACGTTCCCTTGGATCTTCAGATCGGAAAAGAGAGAGGAGATTGAGAAGGAAAGGATGATTGACATAGTTTCGAAGTGTCTCAGGATCCATGTTGATAACTAATCTTAATAGGATATCATAAACAATTTGGAGATGTGACCATGTTGATGGAAAAGAAGAAATGGAGTCTTCATCATCAATTAAGTCTGAGCTGATGCTGGGGTTGGAAGGTGGAGGGAGTGGCTGGAACAGGTTGGTCGATAGCATGGACATGAGAGGCGCTAAAATTTGATCTTGGAGTTTTTTTGAGGATTTTAAGATGGAGAGGATCTGAGTGAGCTTGACTCGCTTGAGATCTTGCTTTGAAGGAGATTCCAAAGGGTCAGTGAAGTTGAAGATGAAGGTGCAGTGAGAGATAATAGAAAGAATGTCTTCATTTATAGAATTAGAAAAGGATAGCCTGCTAGTGATGCTGCCATGCTTAATTCTTTTCATATTATAGGATTCCAGATTAAAGAGGTCCTGCAGGGTTTTTCTTTGAGCCCCCATTTTTTTGATTGGTGGTAAGTTGAACGCAAACTTAATGGGTCTTGAATTCATGACATCGCCCTCCACCTAGAAATTTCAAGAGAAGGAAGTGCCAGTTGAGCTTGATCTCATTGGCGAGCACCCATTTTTTTCTTTAACTCCATCCATTAGCTTCCTCTTTATCTACCGTCTCTATTTTCCTCCATCAGAGATGGTTGCTTAGAAATGTTTGATTATATCTTTTCTAGGGGCCCCAAAGGAAATTTTAGGTATTTCCTACCGATCACTGTTTTTTGTTGGGTTCTGAAAGAAAGGCCAAAAGGACAGCTGATGTTTTATAGACAAGAAAAGTTGTAATATCCGACCCACAATGGACTATGGAATTTTCATAGCAATGTGACAAAAGTCTTTGTGGATCTTCTATGTGGCTGTTCCTCATGTGGGTGAATGCCACGTGGGGTTTTCTAGTTATTGCAAGTTGGTGGCCATGAATAACAGCTTGTGTCACCTCATAACAGCATATTAGCCAAAGGTACAAGACAACACCGCATACATGTGCCTTGCCAACCTTCCTATCTGAAGGTTTTGAACCAAAGGGTCCACATCTATGAAAGGAAGGGCTCTAAGAAAATACAAGAAGTTGGCTTTCTAACGGACTGTTTGGAGCTATTGTAATTAAAACTACCAAGTGTAGCAGATCAAAGTGGGATGAAATAGATTTAACAAAAACTATGCAGACTGCCCCTGAGGCTCAGACATACAACAAAGTTGTAAAAAAGTTAATAATGACCGCTAGATTCTTGAAGAGACAAATTACCAACCACTAATAAAAAGAGGATGGTGACCAACAATAAGTAAGAGGGAGAGGGAGAGGGAGAGAGTTAGAGAGAGAAGAGAATGGTGGTTGGAAAAGAAGAGGACAATGAAAAAGGATATCCATCTATCTCTTTTTTTCAAACTCCTATTATGAGAATTAGACTGAATCTATGGATTAAAAAAAATCTGATTTGATGTTGCAAACCAATAGTAGAAATCTGAAATCCACTGTGTTTATTCATCACATCCTTCACTAGCACGCTGGATCAATTGTAAAACAAAAGTAGCAAAACATGAATTTACACGCACACACATATATACACGTATAAGCATAATTTAACCAAGGAACAATGGCTCTTAGTACAGTGGTTAGTTCTATAAAACGGTTGAACCTGCTTGACACTTGCAATTTTGAATGATCAAATGTGAAGTTTTTTTTTTTTTTTTTGCTGAACAATTTCAGTACGAAGCACCAAGGCCTAAAGATTTGTCATAATGGAAATTTACACAATGTCGTCTTATAGAAATTAAGATAAAAGGGATTCATAATATTAAAAAAATAAATAAAAATCAGAAGAAAAAAAAAAAATCTCTAAGATAAAGGAAACATAGTAATTAGAACTAGAAGCAAATCTAATACAACAACATGCCTAATAATTAGCATCAAATAGGCATTATTTAATTGGGATATACATTTAGTTTTAACTCAAATTCAAATGTCTCTCTGACATCCTGGCAATATGCAGATCTCATAAACCAAAGGCTGGGAATTTTTAAAAGAAGGAATAAGTAAAAAGTATACAGGTTAAAATTAATACACCAACATTTTTAAATAAGGTTATCAAAAAAAAAAAAAAAAAATACTTTTAAATACATTCTACAGGGCATATAAACAAGACACATGCCAACCCAAATCCAGCTTCATATAAAATTTGACATTTTTAGTCATTACACAAGAATTTGAAAAGTATTTTTTTTTTTTTTTTTTGGAACACTTGGTTGACTTGGATGCCCAATCTTATTCTTTTAATATGCGCAAACATAATTCATAGAGAGAGCTGAACATAAGTACCCATTGAAAATAAGAAAAGATAAATAAAAATGTGATGATATCAAAGAGAAAGTTATAGGAAGTTGGTGTTATGGAAAAGAGTGGAAATGAAATTTAACTTATGAATAATCTAATAGAAGTCCAGTAAATTAGCCTTTCTAAGGCCTCTCATGGTCAACACAAGTTCATCATTAGCCTTTCCAATTAACAGAACTTGGACACCTATGTGATTTGAGCAATCTCTGGTGAAATTGCATGCCAACCAATCCTTATACCTATATCTAAAAACTTATACCTAACTCTATACATTACAAGTAGCTTTTCACCAAATATTCTTTGCGAACTTAAGATGTCTAGAAACATGGTACAGCACAGAAGTTACCACAAAATAAAAAAATGTTGCTACCATTCATTCTTCATTACATTGATGATGAGCATTAAGGATATCTGGAAGGTCAGAACTCATGGAAAACCTGAACCATCTCTTTCTCTTGGTGTATTGGAGACAAGGCTGCATAACCATCCCAATCATCACAGCCAATAAGCTGATAGCCATGACCTTGAGAGAAGCAAGAGCTAAAACCACAAAAATTAACAGGGTTGGAGGAATGCAGATCAAAATAGCTCCACATGTACCAACGGGTATCTTATAAGGCCGAGATGCTGCCGGATATTTCATCCTTAATTTCACAAATGTTATAAACTCCATAATCATTCCAAAACAGTACAAGAAGTTCTCTGCAGCTACAATCTCTTGAAAGCTCAACCAAGAGAGAAAAATTACACCGGATGCAGAAAATAAAATTCCAGTGAACGGAGTCCCATAGCGAGACCTCTTGCTAAAGACAGAAGGTAGCATCTCACGCTCTGCCATCCCCAAAAGTTGAAAGGAATCGCTACTCATCTCGGCCACAAACATCCCCATGTTTGACAAGGCAGAAGCTACTTGGATCCAACTTCTCAACCATACACCTCCCAGTACTTCAGCAATATCTGAGAAGTACCCATCAGACCACATCTCACGATGAAGTGGAATGGCTCCTGTGCCAATTAAAAGAGGCAGGAAGTACCCAAAAACAACCAATAGAAGAGCATAAAACAGGGACTTTGGGAGAGTCACACTCGGGTTGTCCACCTCTCCGGCAAGAGTACTAATTGAGTCCCAATAGTTCAGATTCCAGAAGAGAGTATTCAAATACAAACCCCAATCTACATTTCCTAGATCAACCACAAACCACCTTGAAGGCTTTAAGTCTGGAAATGCAACAATTCCCATAAACAAGAAAGGAAGAAGTGAAAAAACTCCAAGCAATATAGCAAACCATCCCACAATGGTTAAACCTCTATAGTTCATATAAGTGAGAACCACTGTCAAAGCCAGCACTGTTATTATCCTAGGAATACCACCTCCTAAAGCTGGGATAACTGATTTCAGATAGTCAAGAAACAAAACCGGGTATAGAGCATTATCAATAACCCCACTAAGCCATTTCATCCAACCTTGTTGAAACCCCCAGAAAGGTCCCAAAGCTGATGTAACCCAAACAACATATCCACCATTCTCAGGGAACATAGTACTCATCTCTGCAGTTATCAAGGCCTCTGGAATGCTCCATATAAATGGAAAAAGCAAAAAACCAAGAAGAGCTAAAAGGGGACCCCCAGCCTTGACACTGTCTTCAACACCAAAAGGGCCTCCAGAGACCTCATAGAAGATTAGGAAAACTAGGGGTATAATTGATACCTTTTGAAATTTATCTAAGTTTGGAGATGATGCTTCACCCAAAACAACATACTCAGAGGTATTATGCTCCATCATTTGAGCAGAAGTTTGCTTAGTTAATGAGTTTTTCTGTTTCTGCATGTAATATAGAACTAGTAATTAAAAAAAAAACTTTATTATAAAAGGAATGAAATGAAATGGAAATAAGAGAAAAACAACCAAACTTTGCAATCTCACACATTTAAAGAAATTCTCACTAGAGGAAGTTTTTCTGCATAGCCCTCACAATGAAAACTAAGCACATTTTAGTTCTTGTTTTACAACATATACCTAATAGGTCTCCCTGTAACTCATTTTATCCATAAAATATCAAATTCTGATCATCAAACACAATCATGCATACACACATAAGGGCCAATCCAACCATGGTGCTTGTGAGTCGTGACCAGCCTATATGCTAATAAATCCATTCACCAATTGAATAAGCCAAGCTAAAACTTTCAACAAGCAATCTTGAGCAAGGTCAAGAAAAAGGGCAATGCATTTTAATGTTAACCAGGAAAAATAAAAACCCCATTGCTTTATACAAGAGTATCTCTAGCATTACTACAAATGTTACTACATAAATACAAATACAAAGTGATGTGTCACATATAACCCCAAAAAAAAAAAAAAAATCATTTAAATATTTATTTATTATGTTCTGCTCATATATCAGTAAGTTTCAAACCCAAAAAGTTGCACACAGAAAAGAGGAGGATTACCATAGGTTGACAACTCTAAAATTTTGGGACTAAAGCTTGTTATTGGAAATGACACCATTATTGTTGAAACAACACCAATCACATTATGATGCTTTGCAGCAAACTGGTAATATTAACTTTAGCATTTTCTTTATACCAAAAAAAAAAGTGTATGATCTTTTTTGTCATTTTGTGGGATCACAAAATCAAGTCTGTAGTTTTAAGTTCCTCCTCTATTCTCTGCAAAATCAATTTCTTTTCTTAATAAAGACTCAAAATTCTTATCTTGAATTCTTTACACAAACAAATTTACAGCCACTCCCACATACATACACAAAGACTAGTAAAAAAGGACAAAAACAACAATAACAACAATGCTGGTTTTACAAGCCAAAGGATGAAGCAAATGGGGTTTCAATTTTCATCCATATGCCCAAAAGTACAAACGTATGAAAATATTACCTCTCACTGGGTTAAGGTAAACAATCTCAGAGACAGACAAGCCCATAAGATCAAAACGACTTGAAGTTCAAGTGTGAGTACATAAACAAAGAAAAAGAAGAAAAGAAGAAGATACATATAACATACCTTTCAAAAGGGGAGTGAGACAGAGCTAGGAGAAAGCTATGGTGGTTTGTTTTGTAGAGATGTGTCAGTCACAACGTTAGATATGAAGTGATGTTGTGTGTGTTTTTGGCAAAGCCGACACGCCATGAAATAAGAGTCCCACTGGCCACTTGGCATGTTTCTGAGAGACGTAGAGAAGAAAGACACAGAACGCAAAATCTACAAATCCAACGGCTGAAAGCCTAAACGCTCTTTAAGATTTAAGTGCCCCGTTTGATTACCACGATTTTGGCAAAAAACTTACGATTTTGTGCCTTTCGGTTTTGGGTCTAACAGAGTGATTTTTGTGTGTATCTATTAGACGATGTGAGTAGCAACAACAAAAAGTTTTTATTTTTATTTTTATTTTTGCCAAAAAGCACAATTTTAAAAAACTAAACGACACTCACCTTAAAACGTGCCTTTTAAAAAATAATGAACATTATTTATGTTAAATGGGTAAGTTTGATGAGTAGAACGATCACAAGTGTGGAAGAAAGTTTGTTATGTCCTAAGCACCACCATCATTAATCAACATTCCTGAACTATAAGAAAACTTATAGAGAAGTCAAAGATCGGCCCCATGGAGGACTATTAGAGTCATTTTGATGGTTAAGTTAGCGAAGATAAAAGGAAAGGATATTTTATACTCTATTTCATTGCCCTTGTTTTGCTTTCTCCCTCTGAAGAGAAGGAATCTTTTTATACATCTTTCTTCTTCTCTCTCCATGTAATAAATCCCTTATATCCGATTGATCTTATCATGGCTTAAAAGGCTCAATGGTTAGTTGATGAGATTTTTGCCTAGGCCGCCTTTCTCAAGTTTTTTTGTCAAGGCGGGATGAATTGCAATTAATGGCCCTTGGGTTGGGCACAATAAATATTGATTGGATTTGATGTGAAATACCATATAATATTGACGTAAGTAAAAGCTGAAAGGGCAAAAATTAAAAATTAAAAATTTTGATCTAAAGGTTGAAATTAAAAAATGAACTTTTGTTTACTTTTAATCTCACTCATTGAAAGTTGAAATATAATTGCACAATATAACAACCAGCTATTATACCAAATCTCAATGACTCAATCTGAGCATTGGCATAGAGATGGCAATTTTGCGCTGTCCTGCTTAACTCGCCCTTTCCTACTTCGTCACGCGTGAATTTTTTCCACTCTGCAAAGGTGGTGGGGTGGGGATAGAGCAAGATTTTTGCCCCGCACTACAGGGCAGGGTAGGGATGGGTTTAGACATTTTAGACCCACCTCGACCCTCCCCGTCCCCGCATTGCTTAGGGTTATGATTGTAAATTTTTCATACTCTAAACCCATACTATTTAAACAAATATATCAATATTAGTTTATTTTATTCTATCCAATGTAATTTTCTGCCTTTATTTTATTATATGTTATACTATGAGATTTTTTTTTTTTTTGGTGATTGTCTTGTTAAACGCTTGAATATATTATTCAATTTTTTCTAAAAATTGATTTGATTTGATGGGATAAATTTAGTTGTAATTTCAGGTATATTTTTATTAATGAAATAGGTTTCATTAAAAAAATTATACTAATTGTAGGGAAAATTAACAAAAAGTAAAGTTTTACGGGGTGAAGCGGGGTTTCACGGGGCCCCAAGGGGCAGGGATGGGGTGAGAAAGTTCTCCCTGTCATGCGGGGTGGGGCGGGAATGGGATAAGACAAAACCATTCAGGGTGGAGATGAAAACCCCATCCTTCGGCCCTACCCCGCCCCGCTCCATTGCCATCCCGTTTGGCACACTAGAAAGTCCTCTAATTAAGGTGCGTTCGAGTTTATAACAAAAAAGAAGAAGAAAGAGTGCGTTTGAGCTTGTATCATATGACTTATGTTAGTATAGCTATATTACCATATATAGACCCGTCTCAAAAAACAAAATTGCCATATATAGATTAGAATTGCATTAAGTCATAATAATAAAAAAATTGCACTAGTTTGAACTTTGTAAATTGTAGTACAGCTGGATGATTTGTGGTGGTATAATTTGCATTGCCACAAACAAACTTTTGCTTTTTATTCTCAAAAAATCATTTGTAAACATATAATAAGAATAGTTGCTTCCACTGGATTAGAATTAATTTAGTAATAGTTCGGCAATAATGATATTTTTTTTGTAAAATCTCATATTTGTAGTTGAAACCTTTACTCTCCTCTTTCACTAGTGACATATTAAAAATAAATAAAATTCTTTATTGTCGAATATCATAAAAGTGATAAAACAAATGTTATAGATTTAAGTTTTATCATATTTATATATAAAAAAAGTACACAAACTAAATAAATAAAAAACACTCATGCAAAATCCAATAGAAAGCTAGCATACACATAATCTTGCCATGTCAATGCCACTGCATAACAAAAGAGTTGTTTTGGAAACCCATCATGTATTACTAAGAAGTAAGAAGGGTTTTATTATTATTATTATTATTATTTGAGATAGAAGAACTCAAGAAGTAAGAAGGTTGATCATGCATACAGTGAAATAGAATATTATGCAAATTGTATGCTCAAATTCGACATGTAATTACATCATGAACTTTTCTTGCGGACTACCCACTTAGGTGGCAAGATCTGCTTGCTGGCATTGAGCTGACACAATGACACTCTAATATCACATGCTTTACACTACATTTTTTTTTTTTTTACTTGCAAATGCCGCTATTGTTAATTTATGTCATATTTTAAGAATATAGCTTATTAAATTACAATTTCCTCAACAAAAAAAAAGTTTATTAAATTACAAATGTATTTACAATTACACACTTTATAGCATCGTCTCTTTTATCACGTGAAGTGGCATCTCATTACAATAAAAAAATAGACAGATTTGTTTTTAATTATCTCATCTAACAAATATGTATAATATATTAATATCTTAGTCTACACCCACCCACTTCACAAATACTATCTCTGACTAATACTAGAGACGCATTAGAGACAATTATTTTTACAACTTATTAAGATAACAAGTTATGATCGGTGCCAAATTACTTTCACATAGATCATTATTGACCCTACTTAAATGTGAACTGATATCTCGTTACTTTCAAATAAACAAATACCGTTATCTAACGACTATGTTGCATGTTAGTTATTATGCATACCGACCTATTTCGCAAGTAAATTCTTTGAGATATTACAACGGTTTTTTTTTTTTTTTTTTGGGTTTCATAATTTGTTAAGTTAACCAGTTATAACCTGTATCAAATCACTTTCACTTAAGACTATTACTAACACAACTTTTAACCAACTACAAACACACCATATTTTTGTCATTAGACTTGGGTGAACCTCTAATCCTACTGCACCTCAAAATCTAACAAGACATTGTTTGGCTAACAACGAAATTAAGGCGCGTGAACACCCATTCACTCTCCCCTTCCAAATCAATCTAGTCTCTGAAAAACCAAAATTCACTCTCATTATTCCTGTCTCTGCAAGGAAATCTCAAAGACCCAAAAAAACAAAAAAACAAAAACCCAATTACCAAACACACAAAGGAAAGAAAATCTTTTTCTTCTACACTACAACTGTTTTCCGATTCTCTCTAGGACTCGGAATTTACTCTCATTATTATCCCTATCTCTGCAAGGAAATCTCAAAGAACCAAAAAATCTCACTACGAAAATCTACTACTATGGCAGCCCCTATAGCTATAAATAAGGATCCAAATCACAAAAACCCAAGACTTGAATTCCCAATAAAACCTCACACTAACACTAACTCCTATCACCCAGTCTCTCACTCTCATTCCCATTCCCCAAGTTTTCTCTTACACAACGGTTTCAACTCCGCGGACTTGCCAGACTCGGACATAGAAATGATAACCATACCGTCAGTCACGTACACGAGCCTCAAGGACCTGTTACCGTCGTCGTCGTCCTCGTCGTCGCCGCCGTCCGCCATAACGCCGGCGATGATGATGATGATCAACTCGAGCTGGTACGACGAGATCCCAATCAAGAACCCGCTGGTCAAACACGCGGCTTTGGCTTATCTCCAGCCCATGTCCACGCCTCAGGAGGTTCGGCGAAAGGGCATTTTCGGAAGGTTGAAAGACAAGTGCACGTGCTGCGGCGGCGCCGACAGTTGCGGGGGCGGGCTTTTCGGTTGCTTTTCGTGGATTAAGGACGTCGTTTTCGCGAGGGTTAAGGATGTGTTTTTTTGGGAGCGAAGGAGGAGTGTTGTGGTTGTGGAGGAGGAGTACGATGAGGAGGATGAAGACGACGACGATGTTGATGATGAGAAAGTTGACTAAAAGGTTTTTAAGGGGTATTTTTGTAATTTCACAGGTTTGACTGGCAGATAGGCTAGGAATTCTAATTTTTTCAAATTTTGTAAATTGATTTTTTTTTTGGGTGGATGATTTGCATATAACAAAACTGTTTGGGCAGCAATGTAAAACATTGAAATTGTGGTGAAATTATTCAGTACACCCGACATATACCTTTTTTTTTTTATATATATATAAAAGTGGATTTTATATTTAGAATTTGAAAGCAAAATTTAAATTTTTGTGAGTGAAAGATGTAGCACATTAAAAATGCTGTTATTATCTTCTATGCACGCATCGTTTTCATGTTTTGTTAAATAATTAGAATATTAGATATAAGCCAAACACATTTGTCTATAATAAATTAAAGGTTGTCTTTTTTATTATTTTTAAATATGATTAAAGATATTGAGAATATGATTCGTGGCAATGGATTGTGTTTTTCATTTATTATAATAATAATCAAGAGATATTTTTTTAAAATTTTATTTATTATAATTTTTGTTGCTGTGTGGTTTGTTCATTGGCTTGCACATGAAATAGTTTTTTTTTTTTTTTTTTTTTTTGAAGAAGAAGAAGAAGAAGAATTAGATAAGTATTGTCTTGATTGGGTCAATGCCCAATACAATGTGTAATTGATGCAGGATTCTAGAAGAATAGGTAAAGTAATTTATGGCGTGACTGAGGGTTGGTTAACAATATGTGTTAGTGGTGATTTTTATTTTTATTATTTATTTTTATAAGATTGGCAGAGCAATGAGAATCATCCTTTATTCATGTGAAACAAAAATTTGTTTATAAATTATGATCAAATGTTAAGAAATTTCAATAATCCCAATTGTATTCTAAATCTTCTTTTGTTTTAGTAAAGAGGCGGTCTCTTTAAAAGATGGAAAAAGAAGAAAAGGAAAATGAATAGAATAATAGACTTCTTTAAAGTATATTTTCTTTGATAATACTAATATCTTTAAAGCACATTTCATTCCATCTCAAGCATGTTAAGTATGTTTGTCACATGTGAGAAAAAACACTCTTTTAATAAAATAAAATAAAAATCTTATATACTTATTCTCTAATTGAAATATTTGTGAAATATCAATTTAGTCTTTGTTTTTTTGTTTTTAATTTTTTAATTTTTTTTATTTTATCAAAAGACAAATGAAAATGAAATAGTATTCTTCTTAAGATGGACTCTAATTAGAATGTTAAGGATCTTGTTTTTTTTTTTTGTTGTTGATGTACAGTTGTACTTATTTTTTATGAAAAACTTCTTAGATATAAGTGGACAGTATTTTAGTTGTCATTTTCTTCCTGATACCGGTGTTTTCTCTAAATACTTATAGACTTAACTTATCTACTTAACTGCTACAGTTAATCCAGCTGGTTATAGATGGTGATTTCCTATTAAAAAACTAAAAAAAAAAAAAAGTTTAAAGTGACAATTTTGAGTAATTTATGCAACATTTATACAATAAATTTTTAAGCCGCAAATTATTATTGGCTATTACTAATATAAAAAATAATCTCAGAAGTGAATTAAAATTAAAATTAATAATAACTAATTCTCTAATATTTATTATAAAAATATTACAAATACAGGTGTCGACAATTTTACGCCATATTCAAACATGGGAATCTCCCACTTTTAACACGGAGAATGGTGGGTGAACATGGTTGGCACTGGAAATTAGCAAAAACATTTAATGCTGTGAGTTTAATTATTATAAGGCCAATTCATCCATGACAAGGACTCCAAAGGACCAAATACTTTCCATAAGTGTCAAGCCCAGACGCTAGACTGCGCGTGTACAACAGTACAAGATGGGCCAGTGCTAATTTAGCACTGCTGAATTAACTTGAAATTTTAGGCCTATTTACTACCTGTGTTTAAATAATAATTTTTAAATTTTTTGAAAATATATATAAGTAAAAACATATATAAAAATATGTATTATATTATTTAAAAACTAAAAATATGTATTTTATTTTATATATAAAACGTAACCTTATTTTTTTTGTTATAGGACATGGTGCACGTTACAATAGAATGTTCCTCAAAAGTTCACAGTACTTTTCTTTTCCTTTTTAATTTTTTGCTGAATAAAGTTTACAGTACTTTATAGAGCAAAGTTGGCAATTTTATAATATATTTTATAATATTATTAAAATCTTACCTTCTCCTAGAAGGCAACTAATTAAGTCAATTGGTGAAAGTTCATTGATCTTTTTCTTTGAAATTGCTCTATTTTTTCGTTTATTTAAGGTTGTAAGATGTTAGCTCATGTGACATGCCATACTTAATATGTTGTTGTCGCGTCTAGACTTGCTTGAGGTCATTGACCTTACTCTTTTCACATCTAGGCTTTATTGACATGAGCATGGTTTTTAAAAATGCACAAGGAACAAAATCGAATTTACCTTTAATTCCCAGTTTTTGATTAGTTTTGACCGGTTTTGAGAATTTTTATCGAACCAAACGAGTATTCGGTCCTGGTTGAATCGATCGAACCAGCCAATTTGGTCCGGTTTTTAAAATCATAGATACGAGTTATAAATATATATATATGTGTGTGTGTGTGTGTGTGTGTGTGTATTGACAAATATATTGGATAGTTGTAGCCACTTAAATGTATAAATGTTTTTTTTTTTTTTTTTAAGTGTATAAATAAAAGCCATCAATGGATGACCATATAAGCCTTAGTTTCAAGTACGTTTCAAATTAAAGTAGTCTTTTCTAATCTTCATAGTAATTTAGAGAGCTATAAGCACATATTCTAACTCAATAACATAACAAGTGTAGCTTTTTATATAGCAAAAGAGTGGTTAAAACTAAAAATAAGGTAACATAAAAACTTTTAAATATTGTATTATGATTATGAAACTACATAATACCACATTATAATAATACAAATTTGATTATCAAAAATTATAATAATACAAATTTTGAAACAAAAATCTATTCTCAAGCATGGTTTTAAAAACCAAACCGGACCTACTGAACTGGTTCAATAGGGAACCAAGTACTAGTCTGGTCGGGTAAAAATGCCCAAAACTGATCAAAATCGGAAACTAGAGGCAAATTCGGTTTTTAAAACCATGTTCTCAAGTCACGTGAAAATATATTATATAGGCTAATGATATATTGATAAGGATTCAAATTCAGCCTCTGTGACAAAAGCTAATGAAAGATGATTTTAATGGTTGTCAAATTTTTGCTAATTATTCTTTTGGTTTAGGAATTGAGATGACAATTGATGTGCATGAAATATATTTAATAAAGTATTATTATTATTTTTTTTTGAGAAAGTAATAAAGTATTATTATATTTGCATAGTTAACCTTATTTTTATATTATATTGTGACTTATTATATATTATCTTTGTTTTATGGAAAATAAAGACTATCCACGTGTACGGGCTGAACAATTCACAAGTTGAATGCTAGGTGGGCCAGGCCGATTATCAAGCCGACTTAAGAAGTGAGGCCACGAAGTAAAGAAAAGAAGAAAAGAATAAAAAAAGAAGTGAGGCCCAAAACCATATTGATGTGGATGAGGTATAATAGAAAAGAAGGCCCAGCCGACTTGTAGTAGGTGTGTCACTGTCAACCGGTTTGTGGTGATATTAAAATTGAAATAATGCTAGGATCACAATTTGTTCATGTGGCAATCATAACTTTCTCATGTAGTAAGTTGTGAGTAATAGAATTGTGAATCTACTACCACTTTTACTCTACCGTTCATGACTTACTACTTAAGCAAGTTGTAACAAAAGTTGAATTTTCATGGAATTTAGTAATGGGCAGGAGAAACTTGATTTTTAATACTTTAGGGAGACATTGGTCTATTTTAAAGTTTAGGTGTCATTGAAGTGTACCCTATAAGAGCATCATTATTGGTGGAGGCATATTGCTATAATGCTATTTTGCCTCATCAAGCTACAAAATATTGTGCTACATTAGTGGTGCCATAACTAAAAAATTTAGCTACATGCTACCGTACTTGTTTATTGTAGTAAGTAGCTATTTGTTTTTAATATTTTTTTTATTCGTTTGCTCTTTTTTTTTTTTTTTCCTTTCAGTTCAACTCCTCTCTCTCATCCCCCTCGCTCATCTCAGATCTGGTCACGCCCTTGCCACTGCCCTTGAATTCATCTCTTTTCTCTTTGCTCAAATTAGAATTTGGGTGTGTTGGTTTTTTTTGTTGTTGTTGTTGTTGTTGTAGGTTTGATGGCTGTGATGGTGGTGATGGTGGTTGACTGGTTGTGGTGGCTATGGGTTTGGTGGCTATGGTGGTGGTACGGTGTTTGATTTTTTTTTTCCTGTGGGTTTGGTAGCTGTGGTGGTGGTGATGGTGGTGGTTTGGTTTTTTAATTTTCTTTTTTCTATGGGTTTGGTGGTTGTGGTGGTGGATTGTTGGCTATGGTGGTGGTTTGGTTTTTTATTTTGTTTGTGGGTTTGATTGTGACTATGTTGGTGGTAGTTTGATTTTTTTTTCTTGCCGTGGGCTGTAGTTACCACATGGAGGTTGTTGTTGGTGGAGTGGTGGTGGAGGTGATTGTGGGTGGATGAAAGGTTGTTGTGGTGGATATTTTTTATTTTATTTTTAATGATTTTTTAATATTATTATAATCAAATAGTTAAAAATATAAATTTATTGATGTTGGATGTATTGTAAAGTGAAGAAGTATGTAAAGTTGTTATTTACAACTATGTATTTTGTTGGCTTTTATTCCGTGCCAAATTTAATTGTAATTATTTTCAATCGTTTATACCCTGTATTTATTGTGGGATTTGTTGTAAGGGTTATGTGATAGAGAGAGTGTGTGAAGACTCAAGCATCTGGAGGCTGAAGGATTCTCGCAGGTATGTCGCGACCTAGCTTCCCGCGAAGTGAAGCATGTGCCCTACACGTGCTAGAATGCGAAGAGTCAAGCCAGGTGGAGACAGCTGTCTCTCGCGAGTATCTCGCAGGTAAGGCCTTCCCGCGAGACACCCGCGAGACAAGCTGTTCTGCCAGCCTGTACTGACTGACTCACACATTTTGCACCTATCCTATTTATACCCTCATTACCCACAAATGTTGAGGAATGCTTCAGAGAGAAAACCCTAGCCAAACACATTGAGAATTAGAGATTGTCATCCCCACATTTCTCTATACACTTGCTTGTGGTATCTCCTCAACCCTTCCCTCTCCATTTCCATACCATTGAGAGGTTGATAGCCCAAACACTTACCACACCCTTTGAGAGTGCTGTGAGACGTTTTGGTGCTGCTAGGAAGCATTGGAAGAAGCCTAGAATGGCAGATGCAACATGGAGCTTGTTGCGGGATCCGGGGTGCTAGACAAGACACGGTTTCGAGAAGCCTTGTTGGAGTAGGAGCTTGGAGGGCTTAGGTACATCGGGTAGATTAGGCTTGGAGGGTCTCTTGCTAACCCATGTATCCCAACTGATTGTCTAGTGGATCGATTTCCGCTTGGAGGGCGGCGGAGAGGTTTTTCGCTGAGTTATTCGGTTTCCTCTTCGAGAACACGTCTCGGTGTTTTCTGTGTTTGCATCCTTCTTCCCTACTCTTGTTTATTCCATTATACTGCTGTGTTGCTTAATTTATGGATTAGAGTAGTTTACTTGTTTATCCGCTCGCATTTACACCATTCCGCACTTTGTAGTAAGTTAGTGTAAAATCTATTGAGCCGTAATTTTAATTGGGGGTCTAATCAGCTCTTGTGTTTTCAACACATTTTCGAACTTTCAATTGGTATCAGAGCGGGTACACTTGCTGTGGTTTAAATACCTAAGTGTGATCCTTGACCCTTTTTGAGATGGACCGGTCTCAATCGCTTAATGTTCCACCATTTTTTTATGGGAACAATTATGCCTTCTGAAAAGTCAGAATGAGATCATTTTTGTGTTCTATGGATGATACCGTGTGGGATGCGGTTGAGATAGGCTGGACTAAGCTGGAGGATCCTAAGTCCACTTGGGATAAGGCAACTCTCGCAGCAGCCAATGCTAATAGTAGAGCTTTAAATGCTATTTTCTGTGGTGTGTCTCCTAATGAATTTTACAGGATCTCTCATATGACGGTAGCCAAGGAAGCTTGGAAGATTTTGGAGACAACATATGAAGGTACGAAGAAAGTTAAGGACACAAAACTTTAGATGCTTACCACCAAATTTGAAAAGCTCAAGATGGGGGATGATGAACCATTTGATTCATTCTATGGGAAGCTCAATGAAATTGTAATTACTAAATTCAATCTTAGGGAGAAAATTGAAGAGACTAAGGTGGTGAGAAAAATTTTGAAGTCCTTATCGGAGAGCTTTTGGGCAAAAGTCACAGCCATAGAGGAAAGCAAGGATTTGGATGAAATTAAGATCCAAGAGCTCATTGGATCAATCTAAACGTATGAGCTTGGATTGCCTTCCCACAAGACGAGTAAATCGCTTGCTCTTAAAACCATCACCGAAAGAATGGATGATTCTTCCGAAGAAGATGGAGTGGAGAAGGAAGTAGTATACCTTGCGAAAAACTTCCGAAAATTTCTGAAGATGAAGAACAGTGGAAAACCATTCAACAGAGGAAAATTTTCATCTTCAAGAGGTGATAGGAAAGAGTTTACGAGGAAGGAAGGGAGGGATTCTCAACCTCCTTCAGACATTGTGTGTTATGAGTGCAATGGCCATGGACATCTAAAGAAGGAGTGTCCAAATTTTCTGAGGGAAAAAGCAAGGCTTATGCCACTACGCTCAGTGATTCAGACTCTTCTGACTCTAACTCGGAAGAGAGCTGTGACGGAGAGGGAAACTACTCCGCCTTTATGACCATTGCTCATGTGAAGTCATTGGATGATTTGGATGCACTTGTGAAGGAGCTTGGTGAGCATTCTGATTTAGAGTCTATTGGGATTGTGGAAGAAGTAGATGATGAAGAGGAAGAAAATACAACTAATCTTCAAGAAAATTACTCCTTACTACTTGAGAAGTCGGGAGAGTATTCCAGAGTAGCCAAGGCAGCCGTACGAAAAATGAAGAAAGCTGAGGAAGATTACAGAAGTCTCTTGATCAGATATAAAGAGGCTAAGTGTGAGATTGAGACACTAAATGACGAGCTGTCTGAAGCTTATACGAAGGTGAGGTTTCTTGAGCAAGAGGTTGTGCAAGCTCATGCTAAGATAGAGAGAG
Organism: Quercus ilex subsp. ballota; assembly: GCA_032727855.1. Classification (NCBI taxonomy): domain Eukaryota; kingdom Viridiplantae; phylum Streptophyta; class Magnoliopsida; order Fagales; family Fagaceae; genus Quercus; species Quercus ilex. Next base: position 56,104,952 of record CM064918.1, read on the forward strand.
TCTCCTCTCAGAAGCTAGAAGATGTTATATCATCTCAAAAACCTTATTCAGACAAGTCCGGGTTGGGATACATCGGAGGAAGCTGCTTATCAGCCAAAGTCACCAAAGAAGTAAAGTTCGTGAAGGCAAACGAGACGGTTGTAGAAGAGCCCATTTTTGAGAAAGTTAAGGACGTAAAGAAGAAGAACACGGCTGAGCAACGAATGGTGAATAAGCCCTGAAATCAATCTGTGGTTAAACATGAAACCAGAGGAAGATCTCTCCCAAGATCACAACGAAGTCCTAGAATGGATTATGTGTGTCATTATTGCGGACTGCAAGGACATACCAGACCCAACTGTCAAAAGCTGAGATCAGACAACAATGCAAGCGCACCTCGGTCACGAGGAAGGAGAAATGACATGAGGTATTGGGGTGGTGAGCAACTAAGAAGTCAAAATCGTGATTCCGGTATGACGGACATGAAGACGATCGGTGCCTTCACCACTTGCTTGGAGAGTTTCACCAGAAGGTTTGATAGTCCAAACTCTCATACCCAATCCGTCAAGGATATCACCCCAAACGCACGTGACGTGTGGGTGAAGAGGGGTACTCATGCATAAGCATTATAACATGTCCATTCATAAATTCTTTCAATGTTTAGGGACATTTGCTGTTGCACCATTTCATGCACTGTTTTCGTTGTTCTTTTATCTGGTTTGGTGTGTACCAACTGTTTTTGTTGTTCTTACTTTTCTTGTTCTGTTTTGGGTGTGTTAAAAAAAAAAAAAAAAAAAAAACCCAGAAAAATTGAAAAATCTCAAAAGTTTGATCACATGTTCTGTGCATGTCACATGTGAGTTTGACCTAGTATCTTCGTACTAATGGCATAGTGCATTTACAATCTTGGCTTGTCATGTATGCACTCTTTTCTTTGTGGAAGAAATCTTGAACACTATGTGTGACTGTTGTAAATAGATCTTCAAGCTTGTCATGAATGATTGGTCAATAGTCTTGTTGGTCTTGATACTTGCATAGACTTGTGTCTATACCTCTTCCCACTTTATTTTTATATTTTTGCAACAAGAGCTCACCAAATGTAAATCTCCAAATGAAAAGAGATATTGATCTGCAAAAGCCTGTCGCAAACACTAGTATTTGACTAGGAAAAAGGGAAAGCGACTATTTTTAATTTGATGGTGCTCAAAAAGCTAAAGGCTAATCATCAAAGTTGAAATATCATAAATTTCATGCACCAATCTCAAAATGAGATGATTTTGTCCAAACAAAATAAAATGGACCAAGTGTTATATCTTTTTGGAGAAGCCAAATGAAATGCTTCTAAGTATTGTATTCAATTTGTGGGAGGTCATATATACTCATTTCTATAATGGAGATAGCCCACTTGATTTCGTATCAGTTGTGTATGACTTGATTGAATTGATCATTGAAACTTCGCTCTGGTCTAAGGACTATTTCACATATGATACTCACACACAACACACAAGTCTTTGACTCAATCAAATGCCTATCTCATTTGTGTGATTGTATATGTTCAAATGTGATGTGTATGCTCAAGAACTCGTTGATCAAAACCAAAAAGATTTTTGAGTGTTTTATTTTTTTTTTGAAAGTGATTTTGTACTTTCTTGTCTTTTGTTTTTGTTCAAAATGCACTTTTGTGTCTTCTTTCAAAAAAACGGTTCAGGGGTTGTCTCGCGAGAAGCTCGCGACTTAGAGCTTCCCGCGAAAAGGGTTTGAAGGAAATATTTTTTCATCCTATCACACAGAAACTTTCGCGACTGTATCGCGACTGTCTCGCGACCAACAGCTTCTCGCGAAATGCTGTTTGGCTAAAAATTGGACTTCTCAAATTTCAAACAGAAGTTACCGCGACTGTCTCGCGATTGTTTCGCGACCTAATGCTTCTCGCGAAAATTTTGTGCTTTAGTGGCCATTTTCGCGGTTGTCTCGTGACTGTGTCGCTACTCTCTAACCCGTAAAAAACACGTGTTTTCAGTTTTATATTGCTGATGTGACAGTTTTTCAAATCATAAAAACTTTCCTCACTCAACCTCTCTCGAACTTTTTCAACCCAAATCACTATTCCATTCAAACCCCTTCAATCCAAGCATCTATTCTGTACTTTCTTCTTCAAGGTATGTTTTATAAACAATTCTTTCTATGCTTTTGCTTCGATTATGCATAATTTTTGTTAGGGTTGTGATAATTGGGGATTTTCGAAATTTTGGGTTAGTTTTCTAAATTGGGTGAATTTTTCTCAAATCTTTTGATTGGGCTGTGTCCCATTTGTTGTTTGTGAATCTGTGTTGGCCCCATGTGGCATTTTAAAGTGTATTTAGGCATGCTTTCACCATGTTCATGCATTATGCATGTCATATTTGCATTTATGCATGTTATGTGTTCGACAAAATATCCAAATGACATTTTTGTGTAAAATTGAAGTCAAGTGATTTCCATTTGTGGGTTGTCACATATTTGACCATGTTTCACTCAATTTGGTCATTGATTGTGTGTTTCATACACCTTGCACATGTTGCACACTCTTGACACACATTTAGGCATACTTAGGCACCCCTCATGCATCTCATGCCGCACACACTCATTAGCACATGCACACAGACACACACACTTGCACAGTCTCTTAGTTTTATGCATTGTGTTTATGCTTTATAGGTTTGTGTTTTTAAGCATGCTATTAAGAGTCAACCATGATTTTTTTTGTTTGTTAGTTCAACTCTGATTTGGAACTAACTTGAATCTAATCAAGTTTTGTCTTGTGGTTTGTGTTTGTGCAATTTTTTTTTCTTTTTTGCTTTGTGAAATTGTGCAGATGTCTCCCACCAAGCATACAGCTAAGAAGAAACCTACTTCAAAGCGTGCATGCACTAATTCTGATCATTTCAAGTCCGCGGAAGCAGATATGAAGTATAATGACTGCTATAAGGATAAGACGATCATCATGGAGAGAGTGGTCTAGTTAGAAACTCTTGAGGACACATTCATCCCTGAAGTGTTCAAAGATAGAACCTGGACCAAGCTGTTGAACCCAATCGGGGTTGTCTATTCAGAGATAATCAAGGAGTTCTTTTCAAATGCCACTGTCAACAGAGACTGTATTGAGTGCTTGGTACGACACAAGGAATTTGTGATTACGAGAGAGATCATCCAAGATTTTTTAGAAGTACGGCCTCCATCTCAGCCAATTACAGTTGCATATGAGGACAGACTGGGTTCTACTGCTAAGATGATTACACTCCTTGGTGGTGAATCGAAGAAATCATCCATGAACACTATCAAGTTCTCTCCAGAAATGAGGACACTAAGCTATGTGATGATTCACAATCTGTATCCGGTCACCAATCTCACCACTCTATCTGCTCCGAGAACAAGATTCCTGTATGATCTCTTTACTCATAAGGAGATTGACATTAATGGCCATATCATGCATGTCCTGAAGAAGAGCATCACAAAGCAGAGCTCACGGACTGTGATGCCGTTTCCCTCCTTGATCATGGGATTGATTGCCAAGGCAAAGCTCAAACTACCTAGTGGTCTCACGGTTGTTCAAAAGGACTACCCCATTGGTGGTCATACACTGACTCGGAGCACTGCACACATCAAGGGCTCCAAGACTGGTGTGCATACCATCCTACAGCCTCGTGTTGAGCAAGATAAGGGTGGAGATACAGAGGAGGAAATTGATAGGTTCACCTTGACTCTAGAGCCATCTGCACAGCCATCATCATCTGCTCCACCACAAGTGCTGGATTCTCATGTACAGCACACCGCGGACAAGTTTGCATACCTTCAAGGACAGATAACCGCGCTCTCTTCCCAAATACAAGACTTATCTATGGAGTAAGGCTCGGATTCAGAGTCAGATCAGTTCTAGCCCTTTGGTCATTCCGATCAAAAAGGGGGAGAAAATTTTGAGGGGGAGCTAGAGAAGAGCTTGTACAACGATAGGGGGAGCATAGTCTAGAAACTTAGTAACATTGGTTATTGGTTGTTTTTTCAGAAGGTTATTTATTCAGTATCTTTTAGTTTTTATAACTGTTTTACGGCTTTTGGTTTAAAACTTTGATTCTATGTTTTTATTTAAATATAATTTCAGTAGTTTCTTTTGTGATATTCTCTATGCTTTGTAGCTTATCTAACATGTACCCATGTTACTTTTGTAAACTTTAAGGGTTTGTTTCATTGCATATTTTGTAAGCTTTTATGGTGTGTGCCATGCATATTCTGTACCTTGTTTATGCAGCCTTTATGATTGTGTTCTTGAAGTTTAATGTCATTCATTTTACTTCAGTACATCACTCTTGTGCCCATGTAGGATTGTTCCTAGATGCATATACGTTCTATGCATTGGTTGAGTGATGAACACTCTTGTGCCCTAGTAGGATTGTTCCTAGATGCAAATACTTCGTGTATTTCACATTGGTTGAGTGTTGGACTTGCAAATGATACTCTTCATTTGAGCTTATCACCTTGCATGTCCGGATGGTCATTCCCTGTGTGAATGAGCATAGTGATCACTTCTGCATAAGTGATTGCTTGTTTGATCTTGCCATGGTCTATTGTTTTTATTCCATTTTGCTTGATCATGCTTTTATTGCTCTATATGCTTTTCAAGTGTTTCTACATACAATGATATTATTTTGTTGTTGTGTTTCAGGAGATACTTGTTCATATGTTTCAAGAGCTTATCAGAATCTAGAATTAGGTATAAGTGAGTTTTGCCTTTGTTCCCAAACTCACGTTTAAGTCTAGAGTCTGTTTTAGGGTTTTGTCACGGAATAGCCAAAGGGGGAGATTGTAAAGTTGTTATTTACAACTATGTATTTTGTTGGCTTTTATTCCGTGCCAAATTTGATTGTAATTATTTTCAATCGTTTATACCCTGTATTTATTGTGGGATTTGTTGTAAGGGTTGTGTGATAGAGAGAGTGTGTGAAGACTCAAGCATATGGAGGCTGAAGGATTCTCGCGGGTATGTCGCGACCTAGCTTCCCGCGAAGTGAAGCATGTGCCCTACACGTGCTGGAATGCAAAGAGTCAGGCCAGGTGGAGACAACTGTCTCTCACGAGTATCTCGCGGGTAAGGCCTTCCCGCGAGACATCCGCGAGACAAGCTGTTCTGCCAGCCTGTACTGACTGACTCACACATTTTGCACCTATCCTATTTATACCCTCATTACCCACAAATGTTGAGGAATGCTTCAGAGAAAAAACCCTAGCCAAACACATTGGGAATTAGAGATTGTCATCCCCACATTTCTCTATACACTTGCTTGTGGTATCTCCTCAACTCTTCCCTCTCCATTTCCATACCATTGAGAGGTTGATAGCCCAAACACTTACCACACCCTTTGAGAGTGCTATGAGACGTTTTGGTGCTGCTGGGAAGCATTGGAAGAAGCCTGGAATGGCAGATGCAACATGGAGCTTGTTGCGGGATCCGGGGTGCTAGACAAGTCACGGTTCCGAGAAGCCTTGTTGGAGTAGGAGTTTGAAGAGCTTAGGTACATCGGGTAGATTAGGCTTGGAGGGTCTCTTGCTAACCCATTTATCCCAACTGATTGTCTAGTGGATCGATTTCTGCTTGGAGGGCGGCGGAGAGGTTTTTCGCTGAGTTCTTCGGTTTCCTCTTCGAGAACACGTCTCGGTGTTTTCTGTGTTTGCATTATTCTTCCCTACTCTTGTTTATTCCATTATACTGCTGTGTTGCTTAGTTTATGGATTAGAGTAGCTTACTTGTTTATCCGCTCGCATTTACACTATTCCGCACTTTGTAGTAAGTTAGTGTAAAATCTATCGAGCCGTAATTTTAATTGGGGGTTTAATCAGCTCTTGTGTTTTCAACACATTTTCGAGCTTTCAAAGTAAAATAGATAAAATAACTTTTATACGTACTAAATAGCTAAATTTTTGGCTCCACCAATGTGGATGTTCTAATTAGGTGAGAATTCAATTAACTCCTACTTTTATTTGTCTTTTTTTGTTGTTGTGTGTGTGGGGGGTTAGGTATATAAGTTAGTCTTCGACCCACTTAAACTTTAAAATTAAGCAATGTCCTCCATAAGTATTGGAAATTAGAAAATCACACATTGTCATTACAAAATTCTTAAATTTAATTAACGGTATTAATTAAGAAACGATTGGGGGCATTGGTAGATTTTAAAGTTTAGGAGTGGGGATTGAACTCATTGAAGTGGACCCAATAGTTGAAAGGGAAAAGTGCAACTAACCTCGAAAGTAGTAGAGTAGCCTTTAATCCTCTTTAAATATATCTCCTTAACAATTATTCTGCTTTCATACAGCAACCATTCTAATTTCACATATTGTGAAAAACTTCAATTGGCTATGTCCTCCTTGCTATCAATGAATTTGCATAGAAACCACTTTGAAAATAGGTCCTTTAATTCAGCATTTGGCTTGTTCAATGTTTCAATCAAGTCGATATCAAAAAAAGAAAAAAAGAAAAAAGAAAAAGGTTTCAATCAAGTTAGCTAGTCTATCATGCTGCCTGCATATCTGACTAATCTGTGGAAACTAGCAAAGTGGCATAAGTCAATGTCATGAAAGTTGAATAAACTTCGCATGCAATTATTCCTCGTTTGATTAAATGTATTGACTTTCTTAAGTAATATATACGTTGTCGGGTAGATTCTTTGCCTCTTTGTGCTATTACAACATATCTAGCCAAGTCTGTTTTACAATTTTTCCTAGTGTTCCTAGAAACTGGGGTCACCAATAAACCCTACATGAGCAAATTCCCCATCTCTGGAGTGGTTAAAGACCTTTGAATCCCTCACTATTATTTCTCTTCTAGTGATCTCTGAAATCTTCTTTGGAACAATGTGGCATTCTTCACATGAATGGAAAAAATTTTACTCATCCTATTGTTACATTGGTTTCACATGAATTTATTACTAACATTATTTTTACTATGCAGTATTCATAATAAGCCACATCAACAATCGTGTTACTAAACTTATTGACACTGGAATAACATATTATTGGAGAGAATACATGAGGGCTAAAGTATGCAAATGTGTTTGGATGTTAGGTAACCAAGTGGTTAAAAGCAAGATTTTGATTATTAAAAGTGTTAAAGGAACATCAATATATTTTTCTGCTGGAAAAAAAAATTATGAATTGTAATGTGTTTGAATATTTAGTTAACATGGTGATTAAAGCAAGATTTGTATTAAAGGGTTTTGTTATTGGGTGTCTTAAGTGCACAAATAATAGAATAATAAGTGTTTGATTATAAACTAAAATACACATTTTTTCCTTCAAGAAAAAAAAAAATGATTGTTACTGATTAGTGGAACACTTGCATAGAGTCAAATTAGTGAGTATTTTTCTCAACATATGTGTGCATTAATTTTTTTTTTCAAATGATAAAAAAGATGTGATAGAATAATAAAAATACCTTAACTTATGTCATTAGGACAATTTTTGACAAAGTTATTTTTGAAAATATTGATGATTTCTAAATATTCGATCTAATTCCGATGGAATATTTTAAATACTTTTAAAACAGATTTGTTTTAAAGGGATTTGTTATTGGTTGTCTTAAGTACAAAAATAATAGAATATTAAATGATTGATTATAAATTATAATACTCTTTTTTCTCCTTCAAGAAAAAATATGCTTATTAATGATTTAGTGGAACATGTGTATAAAGTCAAAGTAGTTGTGTTGACGTTCCTCAAAATATATGTACAATTTGACTTTTTTTTTATTTAAATAATGAAAACTATGTGATAGAATAATAAAAATACTTTAAATGTTTTCATTAATTAGGACACTTGTTAATAAAATCATTTTTAAAATTATTTACGATTTACGAATATGTCATCAAATGTCATGGAATGTCCTTGATACTTTTTTAAGCAAATGGTCAAATTAAAGCAAATATTTTAAATACTAAAACTATTAAGATTTCATAATATCTAGTGAGATAGATATTTCATCAAATTATAATTTAATCAAAGTCATAAAAGCAATATTTTTTTTATAATTCAATATTTATTTACAATAATTGCTATTTTAATATATATTGATATGACATATCTTGCCCTTTTTTTTTTTATAAATAAATTTAAATTTACCAATATATTTAAAGTTTTTAATTTTTAATTTTTAAAATATATTTATATAGTTACTTAGATTGACATTTCTATCATTTTTGCTCTTTTTCATCGATGTGTTACTGATTTGCACGATATCATGGTTAGTTAAAAATATTATTTAAGGTTTTTATAACTGAAAGATCTTATTGAGATTTATAATCGTATTCAATTGAAAACTTTGTCCAGCTATGATGTTAATTTATTTTATTCTAGAAAGTAACGGAGTAGAGAAAAGTGAAAAACTACTGATTAAACTCTACGTTTCACCTATACTTTTTTATAATGAATTTGGCTGTTATTGAATATTAAAGATAGGGTGAGAGAATGAAAACTTCATTTAGAGAGGAAAATCTTTGCTTAGAATGGAAAGTGATTGACAGAAAATGGAAGCTAATTACCTAACTGAAATACCAAGTCTTATCAACAATTTTTAGTTTTTCTCTGCCTCACTACTCCTTAGAATAACAGAAATGGAAATGAATTTCAAATTGCAATAGTTTCATAAGCTTAAGGTTTTAATTTTCAAAATTAAAAACTTGAAACCTATTATAAAATAAGATATAAATTTTGGCCTTTTTATGTATTTTCCAATGAAAAAAAGAAAGAAAGAGAATGAAGCAAGCACAACTCTACAAGTCCATGAAACCATCTTTTCTTACAAATCAAATTTATTCCATTAGAGTATAAAGCAAGCTTATTAAACCATCCAAAGCAAATTTGATTCAAGCAGGGTAACCTACAGAGAATACAGTGTGAAAAGTTCATCATAAACCATTCAACTGTAGACGAACAATAGGACGTGAGGCCACTTCTTAGAGTTTCATTTCTATAATTATTTGGTGTGTGTGAGACTCGAGAATTATACTTATCCAAGATTGGTGAGGTACCGAGGTATTCTAAAAAGCTACCCACAATAGAACTTAAAAATAAATAAATAAATAAATAAATAAATAAATAAATAAATGAAGAATAACAAATTAATTTAAGTTAGTTACCATCTTATTTCACTTAGGTTTGA